>CM038053.1:12965000-13565000 GCA_021397845.1 Areca catechu
AAACTCGGTACTTGTTATCATCTTCTTTAATTAACGACTCCACGAGACTCTGGGTAGCATTTTCAATTTGTGTCCCTACAATAGAAAATGTTTGGCGATAATTTACTCTACCGGCAAAAGATTACTGAGCCACGATTGCTTGGCCTCGACCAAAACAAAGGGACTCTACTCGTCATCCGCGGCCCTTGGGTTAGGGAGCGGTTGGTGGGAAAGTGGCACCATAAACTATATTGGACCCGACCTCTTATAGGCAATCAGAGTAAACAACGAGGAGGAAGGAAGCACTTATCGCAAACTGCATATTATCAGAGTAAACAGTAGACCTCCAAGGGTCCAACATTGCAGGTACCCTTTCCGAGGCATGAGCACACGAAGTATTCTGCCTTTTGTTGATATCTTTTAAAGATAGGTGAATGACGAGGAGAAGGAACCTGGAGATGAGAAACTGAGCCCCTACTTACTTGACGTCCCACCCAAACTCGATCAATTACCTGGCCCTGATTCACCTTTTCTTCACCATGACAAGAAAAGCTCAATCAGCTTGTGAGTTGTTGTCGAGTGAGAGATGACGAGACACCAGGTCGTGACGATAACTCGAGCACTGCCAAATCCTACAGTGTCCGCATAATAAGAGAGAATCCACTACTAGCAATTGTCACGACAATATGGTTGGTTTTATAAGATCAAATAGATCTGTTGCTGCTATAATAATACCCGCTACTCCTGAGTCCAAATGCTACAAATTAAATATTTCTATTTTTGTTGTTTTTGAATGAAAGGAGTAGCATCGCTTCTTCGTTATCGACCTGTGGTGGCATTTGTACCTTGAAGTCAGAAATTGTGTTGGTACTTCGATCTGGAATCCTGACTTTTTATAGTCGAGTGTCAGTCAGATATTTGAGCTTCAATAGGCTTAGCAGGCTTTAGTGGACCCGGTGTAGATAATCAGTTGCTATTTGAAGCCCGACCATGACAAGTCAGTTGTCGCTTGAAACCTGCTTATAGAAAGTTGGTTGGCGAGGCTCAGTCGGCGTGAGAGAGATGAAAGGTATTTGAACGCGATCATCTTCATCGACCAGGTTTAGTGGCCAGAGGGGTATGGAAACCTAAGAAATATAACGGATCATCTATTCACCGGTTGCTGAGTGATTGAAAGGGTACAGAAATTCGAGGAAGATGACGGATCATCTATTGGCATATGATCAAGCTACTGAGGGGGTGTAAAAATCCTAGGAAGATGATTGATCATTTGTTGACCAGTTGCTAAGTAACCGAGGAACTTGGAAACCTTGAGGTGGGTGATGCTTTACCAAATAATCGATTGTTAAACAACCCAGGGGTTTGGAAATTCTAAGGTGGGCAACGTATCACCAAGTGACCGGTTGTTAAGTGACTGAGGGATTCCTTGAGGTGGGTAACGAATCACCGAGTGACCGGTTGTTACGTGACTGAGGGGTTCCTTGAGATGGGTGACGAATCATCGAGTGACCGATTATTAAGCAGTCGAGGGGTTCGAAAATCCAGATTGGATGATGGATCGCCGAGTGGTTGGTTGTCAGATGGCTGATGGGTTCGGAAACCCGAGTTGAACAACGGATCACTGAGTGACTAGTGGGCTTAGAGAGCCCATTGCACTGGTGGGCCCCATGGAGGTCGGTGCACCAATGGGCCCTATGAGTATCAATGCACTGGTGGGCCTCCCAGGACTGGATATGCTTGTGGGTCCTGTGGATTTGGATTCATCAATGGGCCCTGCAAGTTTGTATATGCCATGGGTCCCATGGAAGTCGATATGCCTATATGCACCACAGGAGTTGGTAAGCCGATGGGCCTTGTAGGCTTGGATATGCCAGTGGGCCCAACGAGTTTAGACTTGTTGGTGGCCTTGCGGCCCGTGAATGTTGGTGCATCCGATGGGTTTTAATATACCATGGGCCCAACAGACATTAATATGCTGATGGGTCCTATGGGTGTTGGTGTGCTATGGGCCCCGTGGGCTTGGTTGCACTGGTGGGGCTGACAAGCTTAGATGTGCCGATGGGCCCATGGGCTTTGATATGCCGGTGGGCCACACAAGCATAGATGGACCCCTAGGCTTGGATATGCCTATAAGCTCAGTGGGCTCGGATGTGCCGATGGGCCCCATAGATGTGGGTGCGTCGATTGACCCCATGGGCTTTGATTAGTCTTGTAGACTTCAATAAGCCTAGCAGTGTTCGGTGACCCTCACGAGCTTCAATGAGCCTGGTGGCTCTCATGCCTCAAATCCTAGTCTACTTCTAAGGCTTTCGAATTGTTACAGATAATCCACTAGTTGAGGAGTATAGGTCTCTAGTCCTGCCATGATCCTCTCAACCCTTGAATTTTCTCTTTCCCTACCTAGCGCACTAATCTATTGTAGACAAATTACCTGCCCTTGGAACTTTGGCTGCGTCGGGTGGTCTCGTTGCCTTCTCTAGTGGAATAAGATCATACTTTTAGGCACTTCTCAGAGAAAGAGGAAGACCTGCAAGAAAAGTTTGACTCGTGGTTACCAGCAAGATAACTTCCAATGCTCAAGTTAGTGAAAGGATTTAGACAACAACCGGAACTGAGAAAGAGATGACGAGGAGAAAGCCAGAATGAGCATAGGTGGTAACTAGTGTAACTATCAGAGATCCCTTTTTACTGATTTATAAAGTTATGCAGGATAATTAAATATCGTTAGGGAGCTAAAATAATTAAATACCGTTACGAATAACAGCTTTCTGTTAGTAACTGAATATTGTTTGTTCATAAGCTCAGTGGTCTTCAAATAGACTAGTCAAAAATTATTGGCCTTCGTTACTCATTCTGGTGTCATCGACTTCAAGCTTTAGAAAATGTTATGCTGATAGACTTTTAATTGCCTGTAGTTATTCGATTGCCTCGATCAAATCACTCGACCAAAATAATCAACCAAGAATACTCGGCCATGGTGATTGATTCCTCTAGCTTAGTCATCGAGGAAGGGACTTCAATCGAGCTTCAATCAGTCCCGAAAAGGGGCTTCAATCGAGCTTCCATCGATCCAGGGATGGCAAGGAAGTTAGGGTGGATCCCAAAAGTTGGGGTGCAGATATTGTCGAAGGTGAATCAGAGGAGCATGTCCTGGAGGTCCACACTCTTCTGGGCCATCGAGAGGAACACATCTTACTGGCCACGCCAGGTCTGATCATCGGCATTAAAGATGCCATCACCAAGGAAGTCGCTGAAGTGCTCGCGACAGTACTGGCCCTTGGTGTTGAGGCGTGGAGCCTTATCCGGCAAGCCCAGCCCAAGAAAACCAAGCCCAAAAAAAAAAAAAAAAAACAGAAAAGAAGAAAAAAAAATTGGACCGAATGGCCGGATTGTGCCAAGCCCAACCCGACCCACCCGCACGGCCCAGGCACGCGCGAGCGGGCGCACGTGGCCCGGGCCCACCCTTGTCTTGGCTCCTCTTTGCTTGCTTGTGCCATCTTTTTCTTTCTTTTTTTGGCCGAAGGTCCCTTCAGGCTTCTTATAGAAGCATGTTTCATATGTTGGGACTTAGAGCCCCAGTGTGGTTCTCTTTTTGTGCGCCTTATGTGGACGAGCGCAGGTCTATCCCTACCTCCCCTGAGAAGAGGGGGACAATGTCCGAAATCCTCGGAGGAAGATTCTGCCATGAGTGCAGGTAGAGTACTGTGAAGTGCAAGTCCCTACCGCAATGAGTACGAGTGGCGTGCCACGGGGACTAACACCCCGATATGACACTTTCTCTGACGAGCATCGTGCCACAATGCTCGGGGGCCTGGCAAAGCATTAGCTTGGTGAGAGATGCTACAGGGTCTGAGACTCTTGGTATAACATTCCTCTTCTGGGTAGTGCAGGCAGTGGGTTGCAGGGTGCGATGCTCCGAGCGAAATGCCTTTCTAAAGAAGGTGCCGACAATGTGCTGCAGGGCCCGATGCTCTGGCAGAACACCTCTCTGCAAGCAATGCAAGTGATGTGCCCTGGCAGAGCGTCCATCCATAAAAGGTACAGGCGGCGTGCCCTGGTGGAGCACCCCTCTATAGAAGATGCAGGTGGTGTGCCCTGGTGAAGCACCCCTCCGCAAAAGGTGCAGGCGGTGTTGTTCCGACGGGGATGGCAACACCATCTACTAGGGTCGTTATCCCAGCTGCTTCATGGTCATCCGAGGGAAGACCAGATTCACCTGTCTTTATTCAGGTTTGACTTTAAATGGAGAGCTCGACCTCCGACAGGAGCTCGATCTCTAACAGGAGCTCGACCTCGACACTTATCTTGTGACAGCATCTAGGCGGCACCTTCTGCCAGCTCGACTACCAGCTGGGTCAGATGCGGGCTCCATGTCAGTTATCATGCCATATCAGAAAACATTCAAAATGTTGCATATGCCATGTCTAATGTCAAACAAAATGAATGTTTTTGTAATAGATTTCCTCTTTTCAACCTGATTCAGAGTTTTCTTTGGTTACAACAACATATTGCTGGCTTTAATGTAAAGTGACAAAAAGGAATGCAACACTAGATGAAAGTACACACTTTGGGAATTTTGCTCTCAAACCGATTCAAACTTCCTTGGCAAGGATTATATTTCATATGCATTATAAATTATTTGGTACGATAGTTTTGTAGGATTTTACATGGTGTTTCCAAGCCTTGGAGAGACTTGGAAGGCCATGGCAGGGATGCTGGACGCAATCCCTGGAGCTTGGGGATGTGTCCCAAGCTGATTCCTAGAGGCGTTCCAGGGATACTCTAAGTTTGAGTATTTTCTCATGTGACTTAGGAAAAGTTTTTTTGAGAGATTGTAACATAACCCAATTGGGTTTTGGGGTTGGATCCGGGTTTGTTAAATTGGTTAGGAGGTTAGCCAGTTGGTTGGTTAGTTGGTTGATTATAACCAATTAGGAATCTCAACTATGTGAGATATCTTAATCAGTTTGTTATTGGTCCAAGACAAGTTCTAACTGCCTATGTGATTATAACCACCAAGAAGTTGTGAGCCCATGTGATTGTAGTCCAACAAGATCAAGGAGTCCAAGACGTCCAAGGAGACAAGAAGTTCACTGTCTCATGCGCTATAAATAAGAGAGATAGGGCGTGCAGTTTGGAGTGTCCAAGAGAGGCCGACCCTTTGGGGTCCGATCCGGTATAGAGTCCGTAAGGACTTCTCATGATCCTGGTTTTGAACCGTGAGGGCTTGAGGATGCCTCTTGGGGCATGGACCGTGGAGAGCCTCCTGGGTTTCAAAGAGGCCATGGTGTTGGGCTGCAGAGAGGCACATGTGAGGGAGATATCACATGGAAGGCTTGTGACATGATGGTATTTTATGGGGCTTTGGAGAAGGGATACACATTGAGGTATTCTCCATGCATGGCGTACGTGGGTTCTTGGGGTATGAGGCCTGCAAGAGAGAAGACGTGCGGGACAGCAAGAAGCTTCTGGGTTTTTAGAAGGGCTGTCGGGTGTTGTCTTATTTGATGCAACAATATTCTTCTCCAAAGGAATAAAGCAATCTCTCTTTTTCTTCTACATCTCTTCTTCTTATCTATCTGTAAATGTTGAATCCAAGAATAGGTTGTTAGGCTGTATCCTTCCACGTTGTTTCCGCTTTATCTGCTGCATATGGGCATTGGTCCGGATCTCCCAACAAGTAGGATCGGTGCCTTGGAATCGTCCTCGATAACTGGTATCAAAGCTTGGTTTGAGCCATTATTCGAGCGAAAGCGGAGCGATTTCAGAGCCACTGGTTTGAAGGTGGAAAAGGAGGATTCAAGGAATGCATCGAGGCAGGTAGAGTTGTATGTAGGTATGATATCCCGCGTGGATGGAGAAAGGAAAAGTCCGGATTTCTTAAGTTCACTTGAGTACATCAGCAGAGACGACGCCAGGGGCAGCTCAAGAAGACAGGAGAGTCTCAGAGAGTGCCGGGGGTATGGAGTAGTCTAGAGTGTCCCGGTATGGCGGCATTGGTCTAGGGACGGAGACTGGAGCTGATGGAGATGGCAGCTCAGGAAGACCGGGAACAGGTCTTAGGGAGTGCCAGGAGCATCATGTAGTCGGGAGACAGGCTGGGACATGATGGAGCTGCCAGGTGGAGATGGTTGCTGGGTTCAGTCACTGGGTTAACAGATAAGTTGGATGAGCTCTTGATTTTGGAGGAGCTTGCGGAGTTGCAGTGTATCCAAAACGGTCTCGAAGAGGTCTGCGGTGTGCGAAGGGTCCAAGGAGATATTATCTAGGTACGATGTTCAGGTGCAGGCTCAGTAGGGCAGCATTAAGTAGCTGGTCTTGGGGTTTCTTTATTTGGCATCAGTGGGACTTTAGTCTCAAGTGGAGCACCAGTGAGAGGTGGCTTCACGGGTAGAGCAGGATTCGACATAAGTTCAAAGCGGGAAGTGCAAGGATACTGGCCAAGTCCTAGCACAAGTGCCAGGGGTGCACTTAGCCATGTAGAGCAAAGTGTGCAGAGATTGGCATGGCTCTGTGGAAATGATGTCAGGTAAAGCTCCAGTTACAGCAAGTGCCGGTTCAGGTTCGATGTATTCTCTCCAGGGAAGTCCAAGAAAAAGTCTGATGCAGCTACCAGGCAGAAGAAAAGCTACAATCGTGATACAAGAATACAATCAAAGATCTTCAGCTTGGATGCGGTCATTCCAAAGGCCTCCAAGGGTGCGCAGCAGAAGGGTGTTGGCAGAGGCAAGGAGGTCTGCACAAGAGACTGTCAGAACATGCACTTACAGCGGGGTTGTGCAGGAGGACATTGCCAGGTTTGCCAAGGCTTAGGGCACCAAGATGGAGATTGTAGGGTTTTGCGTGGTATTCCCAAGCCTTGGAGAGACTTGGAAGGCCATGGTAGGGATGCTGGAGGGAGCTTGGGGGCGTGTCCCAAGCAGATTCCTGGAGATGTTTCAGGGATGCTCTAAGTTTGAGTATTTTCTCATGTGACTTATGTTGGATCGATGCCCCTAACCATTCTTACAAAAGGAACGTCCCCCTTATAAGAGGCAGGTTTATCTCTCTTAAACCAGCGCAGCAACCGGGCACTCGAGTCGACCCCTCCGCCGACCCCCGCAAGAGCAACCCAGGGTACTCACCCTCGAGTCGGCTCACTGGAGACGAGCACCGCAGCACCAACCAAGGGATGTCGACGTGGCACCAGACCCGACTTACCGATGGCACCCACACCCAGTGGGCCCAGACCCTACACTGGACACACGCCACGAGGGTGCGAGCTGGCCCAGCCAACAATCCCCCCCCAGCGAAACGACCGAGTTTTTCCCCCTGCGGAGACTCGAACCCGAGACCTCCGGCTCTGATACCAATTGTTGGATCGATGCCCCTAACCATTCTTACAAAAGGAACGTCCCCCTTATAAGAGGCAGGTTTATCTCTCTTAAACCAGCGCAGCAACCGGGCACTCGAGTCGACCCCTCCGCCGACCCCCGCAAGAGCAACCCAGGGTACTCACCCTCGAGTCGACTCGCTGGAGACGAGCACCGCAGCACCAACCAAGGGATGTCGACGTGGCACCAGACCCGACTTATCGATGGCACCCACACCCAGTGGGCCCAGACCCTACACTGGACACACGCCACGAGGGTGCGAGCTGGCCCAGCCAACAACTTAGGAAAAATTTTTTTGAAAGATTGTAACATAACCCAATTGGGTTATGGGATTGGGTCCAGGTTTGTTAAATTAGTTAGGAGATTAGCCAGTTGATTGGTTGTAACCAATTAGAAATCCCAACCATGTGAGATATCCTAATCAGTTTGTTATTAGTCCAAGACAAGTTCTAACCGTCCATATGATTGTAACCACCAAGAAGTTGTGAGCCCATGTGATTGTAGTTCAACAAGATCAAGGAGTCCAAGATGTCTAAGGAGACAAGAAGTTCACCGCCTCATGTGCTATAAATAAGAGGAATGGGGCGTGCAATTTGGAGTGTCCAAGAGAAGCCAACCCTTTGGGGCCCGGTCCGGTGTGGAGTCCGTGAGGACTTCTCATGGTCCTGGTCTTGGATTGTGAGGGCTTGAGGACGCCCCTTGAGACGTGGACCGTGGAGAGCCTCTTTGATTTCAAGGAGGTCACGGTGTTAGGCTGCAGAGAGGTGCACGTGAGAAAGATATCACGTGGAAGGCTTGTGCCATGATGATGTTTCACGAAGCTTTGGAGAAGGGATGCACGTTGAGGTATTCTCCGTGTATGGCATACGTGGGTTCTTGGGGCATGAGGCCTGTAAGAGAGAAGACGTGCGGGACGGCGAGAAGCTTCTGGATTTTCAAAAGGGCTGTCGGGTATTGTCTTGTTTGTTGTAACAAGGTTCTTCTCCAAAGAAATAAAGTAATCTCTCTTTTTCTCCTACATCTCTTCTTTTTATCTGTCTGTAAATGTTGAATTCAAGAACAGGTTATTGGGCTATATCCTTTCACGTTGTTTCCGCTGCATTCGCTGCGTATAGATGCTAGTCCGAGTCTCTTAACAAGTAGAATCGATGTCTTAAAATCATCCCAATAACTAATATTAGAGCCCGAGAATCCTCAACTAAGTTTAGGAATGCATGGAACATCGCGGCTGCTATGTAACCCCTTTTTTTATTTTAAAACTCCACGTACAGCTCCTGGATTTATATCGACAAACCCACTAATTCAACCTATATTTTAGCCTTAGCCACGTTCACATAAAAATACCTTTATCCATCTTGTCACGGATAAAAGAAAAAGGGAAAAAAAAAAAAACGAGAGACAAATTGATCAGGGGTGATGGAGGGACCATTAATTACTTAGTTCAATTACATAGTGCACATTCATTTCATTATTTTTTAGTGAATCTTGTTTAAGTTTGAAAAATGTTGATTAAATTAGTAGAAGGCATAAAATGATATTTGGAACAACCAAAAAAATGTTATGTTATATCTTCTCCTTGTGAAAGCTTGTGCCTTATCTTCTAAATATAATTAACTTATTCTCATAAGAAAATTAGAAAACGCATGCTTTGCTCGCTTTCGTTTTTATTACATTTTTGGATTGGATAAAATTTAAACTCTATCTAAACCTAATCATATTTAAGCCGGAAATCAAACTAATTTGAACTAATCCAAATTTGCCAAATCTAATGTCATGCAAATAGGCCCAAGATTTATCGGCAATGGGAGACTTCCTGGCATTTGATATTTTGTATCACAGTTTATCTTATAGTTTATCGGTGTTACCTATGTAATTCAATTACACTTAACGTACGCTGGTATCTTTTAGATCTATATCTTTTTTTTCTCTCATCCCTCTCTTTGCACGAAAAATTTTTTTACCTGTATTTCATGAGATAAATTTTATTATTATTATTTATTATTATTGCCGTCAGGATCGTCATGGCTTGTAGCTGTTGCCGGCGCCGAAGTGCGCTTTTCTAGTTGCCTGGTGGTCCGCCGGTCCCGGACCTGTAAAACAGGAGTTCGTGATCCAGGCCGGAATTTCCGGCCGGGACACTCCGATGGTCAAGTCAATAATGATCCGGGGGAACATATCCTCCTGGTCGGGCTCCTCTTGATGGACTCCGCACTAGGAGTAAAAAATGTGTGTGAAGACGGAAATGTTGCAGGGAGAGAATGATAACGGGGACAGAGGGATTCCATGTTCCTCCGCCTTTCCTTGTTTCCCTCATTTTTCGTCAACTGTGGTGATGGTGATGACGCTTTGCCTTCTTGGTCGAGCTTGCGCTTGTGTTGGTGGTGCCATGCCCCTCTTCTTGGTAGGGGTTGCTCTGGCTTCTTTTTTTTTTTGTTCTTGTTGTATCCTCTCTTTTTTTATGTGTTGTGGTTGTGGTTGTGTTACCTCCAAGTTTGTTGCAACTAGGTTACCTTTGGGCGCTTATCTCGGGATCCCCGCCGGGCCGCCAGGTGCATGCGGCGGTGTCCCGAGGAGTCTTTCCTGATTCATGATAAGGAGAGTTGTCAGGCGCTCCGACACTTTTCTTGGTCGTCTCATTCCGAGAAACCTGGCAGTGCCTTGAACGGTGGGCTGCCGTCCACGGGATTCGAATCTCCCAGTTGGCTTCATCTATTAGATGATCCGGGTGGTTGGTGAGCGTGGCACCTCGATCAGCGTGCTTCTTTCCTTTCCAGTGTAACTGGTGGTTGCAGGTGGTCAATATGGCCTGGAAGGTGCTCCAGTGCAATCCTCGGGCGGCTCGCCGACGTCCTGGCAAGTGAGGACCTCGTCCGAGCTGGGGCTGAGCTAGAACGGTAGGGCTCGCTCTGGCCTAGACGCTCCGAGCTTGCGGGGGCGTCTAGGTGCGTCTAGGTGGAGGGCAGAGTGCAAGCCCGGTCCGGAGGGCACGCGCTCGAAGAGGCTCCATATTGACGGGTGAGCGCCGAGCTCAACCTCGACCACAGGGCACTAACCTCCGAGGGTCTCACTCCGGAGGGCAGAAGATGGATCCGATCCAGAGGGCGCGCGCTCGGGAGGCTCCACGTTGGCGGGTGAGTGCTGTGCTCGACCTCGACCACAAGGTACTAACCTCCGAGGGCGGACCCGATCCAGAGGACGTGCACTCGGAGAGGCTCCACATTGGCGGGTGAGCGCTGAGCTCGACCTCGACCACATGGCTCTAACCTCCGAGGGTTTCGCTGTGGAGGGCAGGAGGTGGACCCGGTCCAGAGGGCGCGCGCTCGGAGAGGCTCCACATTGGCGGGTGAGCGCTGAGCTCGACCTCGACCACGGGGCACTAACCTCCGAGGGTCTCGCTCTGGAGGGTAGAAGGCGGACCCTGTCCAAAGGGCGCGTGCTCGGAGAGGCTCCATATTGGCAGGTGAGCGCTGAGCTCGACCTCGACCACGAGACACTAACCTCCGAGGGTCTCGCTCTGGAGGGCAGGAGGCGGACCCGATCCAGAGGGCACACGTTCCGAAAGGCTCCACATTGGCAGATGAGCACTGAGCTCGACCTCGACCATAGAGCACTAACCTCCGAGGGTTTCGCTCTGGAGAGCAGGAGATGGACCCGATCCAGAAGACGTGCGCTTGGAGAGACTCCACATTGACGGGTGAACGCTGAGCTTGACCTCGATCATATGGCACTAACCTCCGAGAGTCTTGCTCTGGAAGGTAGGAGGCGGCTCCGACCTAAACGTTTCGAACTCGCGGGCCCGACCTGGCGAAGGACAAAGCTCGACTCACTATCTTGGGAGAACTCAGCTCAGCTAGATAGCGAAGCCCGAGCTGAAGAGTTGACATGGCATCCTTTCTTGACCTGGCATCCAGTTCCTCCACGTCAACGATCCCACCATATCATTATGGTTTCCGGCTTATAAGTTTAATTACTAGGTTCTTATAAGTTTAATTACTAGGTTCTTTCCGGCTTATAAGTTTAATTACTAGGTTCTGTAGACCTTTTTTATCAAAAAAGAAAAAATAAAAACTTAAAATAAAAAATATGAACAGCTCCATGTCAGACCTAACGAAGCCCACTTTGCCCAGCATCTTTTAGTTGCGAACTTAACATAAAAGAAAAACTCCTCTAAGGACGAAAGTTTAAGAAGAAGAAGCAATAGGAACTCCTCTGCTTTCATTAATATAACTATAAAATTGGTGAAAGGCTCTTTTTTTGTTATAAAGAAAATAAATGGCCCTTGTACAATCTCTGAAAACCATAATTTCCGATTCATGAAGTTTCAACTTCCAACAATGGACCTAAATCAATATAACAAATTTCCCAGAAGTCACAAATTTTGCAGTTCCATTTCTTGTTGCAGGACCCAAGTAAAGACACGTGCGAAACATTTGATGACACGGTGCAGAAAGATTCCCACACTTTAGGGCATGCTCCACGTAAGCTTTCATTTTAGAAACTCGAATTCCCCGCAATGAGAGAGCCCCTTGAATAATCCATACAGTTATTTTTACTTCAAGAACATGACAGCTGGGCCGGGGTATTTATCAATGACACTTCTGTTCTTCGAAGTGACACTGCAAAGCACCGTCATCAAAAATGGTGGGGCTGACCCTTAAAAGTCATGGGGCCCATGGAGCTCCAAGGTCTCCTTTCCACGAACGAGAAGACCAGGACATGGATGACCCCTGGCTTGGAAGACACAGACCAGGGTAGGAACCTGATCCCCACCTTTCCACTCTCCGCACAAGCCACGAGACAGTTGAGCTGAGAGACCCCATAGATGGGTCCAACAGTGGGTGCCTTTCCCTCTACGGAAGATCTCAATAGATTTGGTCATCGAATAGACAAGAGACCATGACAAAATCGACCCTTCCAGACGGAAAATCTTTTAGGTTCACATGGAAAGTTTTGATCAGATATTTGTTATCAGGCAACATGTGTTGCACGCCTTCTACATGATTTGAAAAAAATAATGCTTTTTTTATACGGGCATTTCACAAGATTGATGCTAATGTTTCAAAATATACCAATGAATCAGAGATCACTTGATGTCATTGTCCAATATAAAAGGGAGAAAAAAGAAAAATTCCACCCTCACATGAAGAGAAATACCACATGGATATCATGAAAATAGAACCAAATAACTATTAACAATAATTTGTAGAAACTATTCCATTCCTTAACGTCACGAAAAGAAAAAAAAAAAGTAAACATATAGTCTTTTATGGCTTTGGCAGTCTTAACCCCTCAAAGGAGCAATTTTTTTTTAAAAAAAAAAAAAAAAAGAAGAAGAAGAAGAAAAAAGAGTTCAGGGATTTATCCATCCAATCATCCATCAACACCAAGGCCATTGATCAAACCACCATCATCACATCACGCGACTGCACACCCGGGACACATCCGATGGCCGGAGAGGCTTGAGCAAGAAATCCTCTGCTCCCTCCTCCAAACACCTGGCCCCGAAATTAAAATTATTTTTAAGAAAATTAATCTAAATTTCTAATGATGCAAAAAGATATATTTGCCATTGTATGCTTTAAGAAACGTGGTAAAGTGGCCGTACCTGCTGATCCTGTTGGGAACGTTGTCGGATGACATGATAACCACCGGGATTTCCTTCAGCGTAGACGATTCCTGCAACCACAGAGTTCCGATGGCAAAAATGTAAATATGAAGCCTATCCAGCCTAAAATAATATCCTCACCACTTTCTTTCCTTTAAAAAAAAAAAAAAAAAAAAGTGTGAGGATTCTAACCTTAATCTTTTTTAGGAGATCATAACCTGTCATTTCCGGCATCCAGTAATCCGTAATTATCATATTAACATTTGGCTCCTGCAACCAAAAATATAAAATAATAATAATTCAAAATATCAAGCTTAAAAATAATCTTTCCTCCTTATTTTATCAAGCGGTCGTCACAGCATAAAATAATAATAATCAGTAATAATACAACAGAATTATGAAATAATAAACATACCAAGTCTAAGAGCTCCAATGCTCTTTTGCCACTGTCCACTGTCGTCACTGCCAAATCCAAATTTATTCCATTAATTCCTTAAACAACACCTAAAAATATACCCGGATTTGTTTGCGATAAATTTTAGAAGCGAAACTTTTAAAACATAAAACAAAGACTATAACGATACCTCTGTGTTTAGAGCTCCTGAGAAGCCTGGCGATCACCGCCAGGTCGACGGAGCTATCGTCAACCGCCAGAACGTGGAGCTCCCGCCCCGCTTGGTCGCCATCTCCCGCCAACGACATCACAATCCCACCCTCTATCCGGAATAGTTGACACGGAAGAAGGCAACGAAACGAGAGGAAGAAAGAAAAGATCTTTAGGATAAGAAAATAAAGGCACTGCAGTCTTCTTCTCGTCTACTCTGCCCGGAAACTTATCTACCAACCCAGGGTTTATAGACCCGCCCAACCCCCCCACCACGACGATAGGACGAGAATGGAAGGAGGAGAGACGGCGAATAAAAGAAGCAAATCTACAGCATCCCACCAAGAATCCGAAGGAGCGGGAGAATCGAGACCAGAGGGGATGGCACCAAATCGACCGTTGATTCCACGCTCCCAGATTTTCCCTCTATTCCGCACGGTGGCCCCACTCGGGATTTGCTATCCAGATTCTCCCCCCGAGGATATCCCTGACGCACCCCGACGGGAGCATCCCGAGATATGGATCATAAATGGCCGGGGATGTATCTTCCCGCGAAAGAAGGATTCGCCTACACCGGGATTTATCCCCATCCCTTTTGCTTATAAAAAAAAGCCATCATTCGCGCGATGCCACCGTTGGATCTCGCGATAGCCGCTTCAAGATCCGTTCCAGCATGAATGAAGTGGTTAGGATTGATTCGAGAGCTGTGCGGAACGCGATCTGACGGTCGGTCAACGTTGCAGAACGATATAATCATTCTTTCAAGCGAAATACACAACCCGAACCCGTTATAAATCGCCGCTCTAGAGATGGGAGGGGGATAGTCTACGGGTTGACTGACCAACGGGGATCGGGAAACCCAGTGGGCTCTCGGATCATCATCATCGATACCAATCCCCATCCTCCCTTATTATGATTGCGTCATCGTATCCATCTAGATATTGCTACCCTTTTCGAATTAAATATATCGGATGGAGAGACGCCGGGTGGGATCCGGGCCAATTTATTTAAAAACGGAGGGTAGGAAAGGGCGGTGCAGGAGATCTTGGATCGTTAGCAAGGGAGATCCCCGTCCCTCTCGCTTCCACGTTCCAACCCTTCTCGGTGAGAAAATAAATCATTTCCTATATTATTAATTAATAAATTAAATCATTTTCTATATTATTAATTAATGAATTGACAGTATAATGCTCATCCTCCTGGGCTGTAAAACATGCATGGGAGCTGTTCGCCGGCCAGCTTGAAGTTGACTCACCGACCAGCAAATAAGCTGATTTAGATCCAGAGTCAATTCGTTCCTCAAATTCTTTAAGCTCCTAAAATATAAAAATAAAAAATATTTATTATTTTTATTGATGCGGTAAAATTACTGACACGGAGAAGGTATCACGTCAAGAGAAGACGTCACGTCGATCTCTCGGCTCGGATTCCTCTATCGAGCTGAGCTCCCTCGAGACAGCAAATCAAGTTCAGCCTTCGCTAGGTCGAGCTCATGAGCTTGATGTCTGGATCGGGTTCGCCTTCCGCCCTCCAGAGGAGATCCTCGGATGTTAGTGTCCTGCGGTCGAGGTCGAGCCAAGAGCTCACCCAATGTGGAGCCTCTTCGAGCGTGCGCCTTCTGGACCGGGTCCGCTTTCCTTCCTCCAGAGGAGATCCTCGGAGGTTAGTGCCCTGCGGTCGAGGTCGAGCCAAGAGCTCACCCGCCGATGTGGAGCCTCTCCCAGCGCGCGCCCTCTGGACCGGGTCCGCCTTCCGCCCTCCAAAGGAGACCCTCGGAGGTTAGTGCCTTGCGATCAAGGTCGAGCCAAGAGCTCACCCGCCGATGTGGAGCCTCTCCGAACGCGCGCCCTCTGGACCGGATCCGCCTTCCGTCCTCTAGAGGAGACCCTCAGAGATTAGTGTCCTGCGGTCGATGAAGAGCCAAGAGCTCACCCGCCGATGTGGAGCCTCTCCGAGCGCGCGCCCTCTGGACCGGGTCCGCCTTCCGCCCTCCAGAGAAGACCCTCGGAGGTTAGTGCCCTGCGGTCGAGGTCGAGCCAAGAGCTCACCCGCGGATGTGGAGCATCTCCGAACGCGCGCCCTCTGGACCGGGTCCGCCTTCTGCCCTCCAGAGGAGACCCTCGGAGGTTAGTGCCCTTCGGTCGAGGTCGAACCAAGAGCTCACCCGCCAATGTGGAGCCTCTCCGAGCACGCGCCCTCTGGACCGGGTCCGCCTTCCGCCCTCCAGAGGAGACCCTCGGAGGTTAGTACCCTGCGGTCGAGGTTGAGCCAAGGGCTCACCCGTCGATGTGGAGCCTCTCCGAGCACGCGCCCTCTGGACCGGATCCGCCTTCCGCCCCATTCCACCTAGACGTCCCCGCGAGTTCGGAGCGCTTAGGCTGGAGCGAGCCTGGCCGTCCCAACTCGGCCCCAGCTCAGACGAGGTCCTCACCGGCTGAGGACGCCGGCAAGCCACCCGAGGACCGTACCGGAGCGCCTACCAGATCGTACTGACCGTCTGACACCGCCAGTTACACCAGAAGGGCAGGCAGCACGTTGATCGAGATGCTACATTCCTCACCAACCACTCAGATCACCCAGGAAAGAAGGTCAACCAGGAGATTTGAATCCCGTGGGCGGCGACCAGACATTCGAGGCACCTCCAAATTTCCTGGAATGAGGCGACCAAGAAAAGTGTCGGAGCGCCTGACAACGCACCTTATCATGGATCAGGAAAGGCTCCCTGGGACACTGTCGCGTGCGCCTGACAACTCGACGGGAATCCCGAGACAAGCACCAAACGGTAACCAAGTCCACCATAAACCTGAAAAAAAAAGAGAGGGGACGAAGCGCCATGACCACTACCAAAGGAGGGAACCCAGGGGTACAAGGAGAGGTGGAAGAACAGAGCATCCCTCTGTTCCAGCCATTATTCTCCCCCTACAACGTTCACACCTCCACACACATCATCTTTTGCTCCTCCTAGTACGGAGTCCATCAAGAGGAGCCCGATCAGGAGGATCTGTTTCCCTGGATCGTCACTGACTTGATCGTCGGAGTGCCCCCGTCAGAAATCCCGGTCCAGATCTCTAACCGTTGTCCCGCAGGTCCAGGAAGGGATGACCACCGGATGGCTAGGCGGGGTGCTCCCAGCATGGAGATCCGAGAGTCGAGAGCGGCGGGAGGCGGGAGAAGCGTACTCCGGTGCCAGCAGGAGCTATGGACCACGACGAACTTAGCAGCAACATTTATAAATAAATTTTTTTATATATAAAAAAAAAAGTTGAAGTTTGACTGCTGCATATTTATATAATTCATATAAAACATAACATTCTTCTTATAAAATAAAAGATCATCAAAAAAAACCCTGGTGTATAAATAAAAACTGCCAGATTGGTCTCTTGAACCAGGTGTTCAAGAATAATCTCGGTTAGACTTGATTCCATTGCAAGTTGACGATACGAATTACATATCTTATAAGTGTGGCAATTTATCTTCCATCCGTGTTGTTTTTTTTTAAAAAAATAAATATTTTGTAAGGTGACGGGAACAAATGTCCTTGGAGGAGCGTATCGTGCAGTGCCAAGACAAGCTCGCAGGTGAGCAAAAGAGGAAAGATCTTCTGAAAAGCTGCACATTTTTTCCCGTAAAAAGAAAGATAAATAGAATCATGCAATAAAAACGAGGGCTGCCGGCCGAGTGGGAAAGTCGAGGCCGGTTTTGTAGATCTTGGTATTCCCGATGGGGGATATGCCATGCCGGACCGTACGGGATTTTACAAAGATAGAGGAGATCTCCCCCACTGGCGGGTCCACGATATCCGGTCCGTGGTACGGTCTGGCAGATACTCCGTTCCGGTCGACGTGGAGAACTTTTGCCGGTCTGGTTGAACCGGTGTCGGAACGAGGCGGTCCATTGCCGGGACCCACAGATTCTAAACAAAATATATTGCAAGGGTGGCAAGGGGTGAGAAGCATGATCACATTGGGACTTGACAGCCTCCATTTTGGAATAAAAAAAAACATCGAATGACGAGTTGGGGCCACCGAACATGGGACGGTTGTTGCGATAAGGAACGCCTGCGAGGATAAAAAAACATCGAATGACGAGTTGGGGCCACCGAACATGGGACGGTTGTTGCTATAAGGAACGCCTGCGAGGATTTGCGTGACAAACTTTGTCGTCGTAGATTTATTTGTGACCCAAGGTATCGATCCAGATCCAGAGACCAAGTTTAGATTTGCACCTGCTAGCACGGCCAAGCTTGTGGGCGACTAGTCAATGCTAAGTCATATTGTTTTTAAATCTAAATATAAAAGTTATCTTGGTATTTTTTTTTTTAGTTTATCTTGATTTAGTTTTATATGGATAGGGAGGTGTTGCTATAAATGGGAATGTTGGCTGATATCTTGACCGATATGAACATCTTGATCGAAGTAGTTTTTTTTTACATGTGGAGATGCAACCCAGGCATGAAGTGATTTGTGTCCCAATCCTTCAAGATATAATGAATTATTCTTTTTTGACCCCTGTCAAAATATAACTTCAAAAGTAGTTTCAATTCTGAGAGATGGTAGAGGGAACTCAAACTTAGGTGGTGTTAGGTTGCATACAAAGCACTGCAGTACTGCTAGACACCATAACCAATAGATATTAGGATAGGCAAAGGAAGAAAAGTACGGCTATCGACCTTGAGATTCTATAGATCTCAATCTCACCTAACATGCAATGCATTTAATTCATTCTAGTCTAAAGAGAAGATTTGGCAATATTTTAAATCATGCAATGGATCTGGTCTCATCTAAAAGGTAACTCTAGCATATGCATGCAATTATTGTCCCCTGGAATTAACCCAGCTTAAACATGTGGTTAGTAACCTAGGAAGTTATTTATTCACCGAATAGTTGTTTACTATGTCGCTCAAACACTAAAAAAAAAAAAAAATGTAACCAGATTAGAGATCAGATTCCTTTAGTTATAGCCTTATGGCTCAAAATTTAATACCTCTGGAATCGTTCCACAAAACAAGGAATATAGAGGATTGACATTTCAACAACTTGGAATGGGTTGACATTTCAACAGCTTTCAATAATTTGACATTTCATTCGCTAAGCGTCAAATCAGTGGCCTGGTTTTATGGAAGCGTAAGCTCTGACAGTAATAGAGAATGAAGCGTTTCACATCTGCGACTGTTAGTAGTCCACCATGAGCTCAAAAGTCAGAGATTCCCAAAGGGTGTTCAGCCGTTCATGTCGCTGATTGATTAGTGAAAGCTCAATATTTTCTTTACCAAAAAAATAAAAAATAAAGTTTCATATTTCGAACGAAGAAAAAGAGATGACTTACGGTAGGAGGACATAAAAAGAAGGAATGATGGAGGGTCCTCGATCTTTCATAGAAAATTTCTGAGCAATTGAATCCAGACAAACAAGTATTTCATATGAAGCTATATCATCGTATCAAAATTCGTGCATATAAAAACGGAATGCATATCCAGCGCCCGATCACCTGGGCCTGGGTCGCGCGACGTACACCTGCGTGCATGGATTGATGAACGAAGATCGAGACTTTCGGGATGAAAATTAATCTCCATCTACAACACTGGGAACGATGGAGCCGCCTCATACTAACGGCGTATTTAGCTCTTGACCAAGATTAGAATCAAAATCAAATAGATGAAAATCAAACTAATGAATTTTTTTAAAACATTTGGTTCTTGATTTAAATCAATTGGAATAAAATTTAAGTACTTGAAAATGGTTCTGGATAAATTTTTTTTTAAAAAAAATAAATATTTATATTTTTAAAAATAAATTAAATAAAAAACACTCGTTCCAAAATTCAACTCTCCTCGATCAAATATGTCTTAAATTCTTCCTACATGATGATTAATTTATGCTGCATCTTTTTTGTTGTGCAAAAATTTATCTCATCTGGCAAAATCTCATCACACTATTTCTGTTAAAATCTTTTTGTTTTCAGCTATGCATGATTTTATTCAGCAGACAAGTTTTCCGAGCACAGAGCACTACCATTTTAACATGATTAAACATGATTTTTTTCAGCATTTAAAACAGCCCACAAAGGACTTCTATGAAGCCCATCATTTACAAATATAAAAGATGCAGGATATTTAGATCATACTTCACATCGTGTAAAAATGCGATCAAGAATTATCTTTATATTTAAGCTTAAACCAACGCACGTTAAATTGAACACCTAGAAAAAAGCGAAATTAAATTGAGCTTGTATGATAAATTGAAGTCCATATATCTTTCTCGTCCACTAAGGGACTGTTTGGATGCTGGTGAAAGGATTTTTTTTTTTCATTTAGATTTTTTCACATCAGATTTGTTTCATACGAGATTTTTTTTTTTTTAATATAAGAATTATTGAAAATTCGTCTAATAAGATTGCAACTAGGAATGAGTTAATGGTGGAAAGGAAGATTCCTTTCAATTGGTGAACCTAAAGGTTGAGAGATTCCAGAAAAAGTGAGATAAGAAAGATCACTTAAAAAAAGGAAAATTCTATGCATTCATTTTCTTCGATTGCGGGCTTTGCAGAGACCAAATAGCAGCTTTCTTTCGCATCCCTTTCAGCAGAAAGATCATTTTATCCAATAAATGTGAACAAGTCCTGTATTTTTTAAAGAGAAGTTAATGGCTGGTACATCCGTAGAATGGGCCCTAATAAAAAAAAAAAACCTCATGTTGACCGGTTCGTTAACACCCGGTCCACACTTGGTGAAGTTTTTTCAATCACAGGACCCTCTCAAGCCTGTGGGCTACGGCTGTCCTTGTCGAGTGACGGGAGAGGGATAAAAAATTAAACGGCCAATGGATTCTTTTCTTTACGCGCGGACGGGTTCACAAAGGCACCGCATGTCAACGTTATTTTACCTTGCGTTAAGTTTGGTGAACCGACAAAAAAAAAATAATAATAATAAATTTTAAATGATAATCAAGATTATCCGTAAGATAAATATATTATTAAATAGATTATCAGTAATACTAATTAATATGTTTGATATATACATATAAGAGTGATTATTATATTTGGTATGACAAATAGATTATCAATAATCTAAGTTCAAATTTTTAAAATACCTCTAAATCAAATTTATTAAAATTAATATATTATTAAAATATTTCTTAGTCAAAAATCAATCTTTTTCTATCCTTTCATAAATATTACAAATGGGTTTCTATCATGAAGGCTTAAAAAAAAACTTGATTGAAAGGATGCCGCTAGGTCAAGAAAGAAGGAAATGTTTCGTTCTGACCTAAGCAAAAGGGACGGGGCAATTTTATAAAAATAAAAAATACCAGATTACAACGCCTCCGGTAATCTGGATAGCCACCTCTTTCTGAGATAATCTGGATTGTCATAAGAGTGGTAATCCAGATTATCCTACAATATAGATTACCGGTTTAAAAAAATATCAAATAGGATTATCTGGTAGACCTAGTTTAAAATTACCGGTAATCTAGATAGATTACCGTTTTTCAAACGCAATCCTACGTTGTGTTTGGTGGATCACCAGGAAATCCTGAATGGTAATCTCGATTACTTGCAAGATAGATTACCACCGGATAGATTGCCAATAATGCTGCTTACTGTGTTTGGTATGTGTTGCCGATCTTACCGCTGTGGCCTGTAGCTCGTGAGCTGGCGTCGGTTCTCGGACTCTCTCGCCTCGAGATCTCCAAGCCTCCGGTCCTGCAAAACAAAGTCAGAGACCCGGGTCGGAGATTCCGACGGGGGCACTCCGACGGTCAAGTTAGAGAGCAGCAAGATGAAACAGGCCATCTAAGGCGGGTTCCCGAAGGATTCCCATGCTTAGAGGAGATGTAGATGAAAGAAGTGTGGGGAAAAGAAGGGTCGAAGCCCGGCTTCCTGCGCTGGGTTCACCGAGCTCATGCCTGAGGACTTCTTCGAGGGTCACGGGATCGTTCTCTCGGTGTTCTTCCCTCTTTTCGACCTACCTTTCCATCCACTTTTACCGTCCCTTTTATACCACCGGACCGCCTTCAGCCCCCCTTCCTCCCTGGAGGCTCCCGGAGATCCCTGAATCTTCTCCTCCCCCTTCTCCTTCAAGTCCGGGAGTTAAGTGGCCGGCACGCCTCGTCCGCCGTGTGTCACGAAAGGGGGAAGACTGGCGGAACCTTGGGCTAAGTGCGGGAGCTCTCCTTTCGGGGCGTTGACGGTGGGCTTCTAGCCATTTCAGTCTCCTGCCCACAAGGATTTCATTCCTCGATTGCGAGGCCCTGTCTAACCGATGTAAACGAGGTTTCGCGCATCGCTACGGACCGTACTAGCGACCTGTACGGGATGCGGCACGCGCCGGTTCTAGTGGCAACCTCGTGGCCCGTGTCTCTGCCTCCTCGAGGCTTTGTAGAGCAGGGCTGACCTCGGCTATGGTGGACCCATTAGGGGATGTCACCTGGTGAAGGAGCAGGAGGGCCCGGCTCGACCTCGGCAGAGGTGGACCCGTCCTGGGATGCCACCTGGCGAGGGAGCAGGGGGCTACCAGCTTCGGCCTAGGTGGACCCCTCTTGGGTGGACACCTGGCGAAGTGGCAGAGAGAGGCTCGACTTCGATCGAGGTGGACCCGTCTTGGGGTGTCACATGGCGAAGGAGCAGGAGGGCCCGGCTCGACCTCGGCAGAGGTGGACCCGTCTTGGGGTGCCACCTGGCGAGGGAGCGGGGGCTGCCAGCTTCGGCCGAGGTGGATCCCTCTTGGATGGACACCTGGTGAAGTGGCAAAGAGAGGCTCGACTTCGACCGAGATGGACCCGTATTGGGGTGCCACCTAGCGAAGGAGCAGGAGAGCCCGGCTCGACCTCGGCAGAGGTGGACCCATCTTGGGGTGCCACCTGGCGAGGGAGCGGGGGAGCCCTGCTCAACCTCGGTAGAGGTGGACCCGTCTTGGGATGCCACTTGGCGATGGAGCGGGCACTGCCAGCTTTGGCCGAGGTTGACCCCTCCTGGGTGGACACCTGACGAAGTGGCAGAGAGAGGCTCGACTTCGACCGAGGTGGACCCGTCTTGGGATGCCACCTGGCGAAGGGGCAGGAGAGCCCCGCTCGACCTCGGTAGAGGTGGACCCGTCTTGGGGTGCCACCTGGCGAGGGAGCGAGGTAGCCCGACTCAACCTTAGCAGAGGTGGACCCGTCTTCGGGTGCCACCTGGCGAGGGAGCGGGGGCTGCCAGCTTCGGTCGAGGTGGACCCCTCCTGGATGGATACCTGGCGAAGTGGCAGAGAGAGGCTCGACTTCGACCGAGATGGATCCGTCTCTGGGGTGCCACCTGGCGAGGGAGCAGGAGAGCCCGACTCGACCTCAGCAGAGGTAGACCCGTCTTAGGGTGCCACCTGGCGAGGGAGCGAGGGAGCCCGGCTCGACCTCGGCAGAGGTGGACCCGTCTTGGGGTGCCACCTGGCGAGGGAGCGGGGGCTGCCAGCTTCGGTCGAGGTGGACCCCTCCTGAGTGGACACCTTGCAAAGTGGCAGAGACATGCTCGACTTCGGTCGAAGTGGACCCGTCTTGGATGGACACCCGGCAAAGGAGTAGGAATTTTGAAAGAAAAAATCTATGTGGCACCGGCGGCATCCAGCTGGATCTGACACACGTTCCACGTCAGCGATGTAGCCATATCAGTATGATAAATAGATTACCAGTAATCTAAGCTCAAATTTCCAAAATATTCATAAGTCAAATTTATTAAAAATATATTATAATATAATATTGTAATGAAATATAATATTACATTAATATAATATATTATTTGATATTTTGTAATGTAATGTAGTATTATATTATTTGATATTTTATAATGTAACTATTTATAAAATTATATAGTTAATAATATATTATATATTATTATTATATACTATATTTTATTAAATATATTATACTATATTTAATATAATATAATATATGTTATGTTATAAAATGTAATATATAATTTAAATTATGTATTTATATAGAATATAAATATATTATTTTAAATTTAATAATATATATATATATATATATTTAATATATTACTTAGTATATTTAAAAGATTATATATAATTTTTTTAAATTTATTTAGTATAAAAAATAATTTTCAATTTTTTAATTTTGATATAAAAATATTTTATATTTTATATTTAATAATATAAAATATTTAAAATTTATATTTTTAATAAATAGCTAAAATGTAAATATTATATTTTTATAAATAAAATATAGATTCAAGAAGAGATTGGGGAGAAGAGAAATGTTTCGTTCTCATCGAAGCAAAAGGGACGTGACACTTTTGTAAAAATAAAAAATACCAGATTACCATATCTCCAGTAATCTGGATAGCCACCCCTCCCTGAGGTAATCTGAATTGCCACACGAGAGGTAATCCGGATTACCGGTTCAAGATAGATTACCCTTTAGTATAAATACCAAACGTAGTTATCTGGTGGGCTCACTTTAAAATTACCGGTAATCTGGATAGATTACCGTCTACCAAACGCAACCCTAGTTCCATGTGCAGGAGAGTTAGCTTTTATTCAAAGCATAGATCATGGAGCTGGTACTATATTTTAAAAGTCATACAAAATACAATTTAATTTTTAAAATGATAATCAAGATCAATTATTTTTAATTTTTTATGTGAACGAATTTGATTTCACATCCGAATCTATCTGAATGTGGATAGAAATTTAAGCATCTAACTAATAATTATATATATATCCACATATCCGATTCTAATTATAAACCTATTTAATTTTATATAGTACTGATTAATTTTTAAAAAATATATAAATATATAAATATTTTATTAACTCGACTTATCATTCATCTAATAATATCTTTGATTATATTATCATAAAGTTTAATTATTCGACATATATGTATATTTGTATCTATATTTTCAGTATCCGATTTGTATCCGTATCTGTTTGAAATAAATATGGATATATTTTTTTTATCTAATTAATATTCATATTCATATTCATTAATTAAAATAAATAAATATATATATATATATAGATATACTAATATATTTGATCTATATCTAATATGATTTTCTTTATCCATTTATTTAATATGTTTGTCCCTTATGGCACAGCAGACCTCATAATATTATAAAATATTAAATAATACTTTCACCTGCTAGGCTAGTAATGATTTATAATTATTTATCTCAAATGTGTTGCGCATGGCCAGCTCTAGGTAAGGTGTTTGTTTGTTTTTAAAATTTCACATTGGAAGAGATTTTTTATTTTCTAAAATTTAACTTGCATTGATGCACTTGATTACATCAAAGCTCCACAATTTAAGCATCCTTGGATGCAAATAGTACAAGGATGGGTGATTTGCACCTTCTACTTTTTTTTTTTTTTTTTTTTTTTTTTTTTTTTTAAAAAAAAAAAAAAGATGGAGATTATGGTTATGCATGCACCCTCGCCAAGAAATTGTAATTATGAATTATAAAGTAACCGTATTTGATATAAAAGCAAGGAAGACAGGGAGATGGAGCAAAACGATAAAAGAAGTAGAAGAATGGAGGATATGAACTGAAATCGCCGCCAAAAGCTGGGCAAGGGGCTGGTTGTATTTATAGACAGGCCAAAGATTAAGACATCACCGGGCACCGAAGTTTGATATCATATCACAGGAACATGCATGAAAGTTTAAGCTACGGCACATATCATCATGTACACGATAATTTTTTTTCTTGATGGGATGGTTCAAGCATATATGGCTAAGATGCTTGGCTTCATTCGGGAGTCAATTCAGGTGCACAAATATATTCCAATAGCATAAGATACACATGGTGTTGAGGATTTGTTTATCCAGGCACCTGATACCTAACCCCAACCTAATCAATATCAGAATTCAAAATCGAATTGGTAGCTTCATCATCATTCCCACGGCAAACAGTTCTGATCCAGTGGGCAAACAATTCTGCATCATCTATTTACCCCCAAAAAATACAATAACGATGATAACGTCATGGTTTCTTGCAATTTGTCACGAAAAGTATAGTGCTTTAGTATTCGCGTCGGAGTTAAAGTATAGTGCTTTAGTATTTGCGTTGCAAATCCGGTCTTTTTTTTTTTTTTTTTTTTTTTTTTTGATAAACTAGGAAAACCTTGTATGATCCTAGAATAGATACATCCCATAGAATCGGTCAGCAAAATATCATGAAATCTCTCTAGCATATCAGATAAAGTAGTACGAGTAACATTGCCAGAGTGATTCGCCAGAAAAGACGCCACCCGGTCGGAAGCCGAATTGGCTTCATGATGGACATGCCCGACATAAAACCCATAACATCCCTGCATAAATGGAAGGCCTGATGGATCCAAGTGATGACCGTCAATGAGTCTCCCTCGACGATATGACGATCAAGATGTGTTGGCGTAGAATCCCTTTTCCGATCGGGCAGAACTACTGGATCGCAGGCCCGCTCCCTGGTTCACCTGTAAAACAAATCCCTGGCCGGAGTTGTTCCGGCGAGGGACACTCCGATGCCTAAGTCAGAGAAGGGTTCCAGCCACAGAATGGGGAAGATTCTGAGAAGGACCGGATGGAGAGGAAAAATACTCTAAAGTTTTCAAGAGTATCTTATGCCTTACCCGAAGCATCCCCTCTTACCGTCATTTATAATGAGCTGCTTGGCCTGCGGTTCCGTCTTTCTTCCAGCAATTACGATGGGGGAGTTAACTCCTTCCCCTCAATTCGTAATCGTGGACAATTACTAAACGGTTTCGGACAGACCGGGAACGTTGCTGCTGGAGTCGCACGCCGTGACTGCATTCTTGGAGATAGTCAATGGTGATCGTTATTCATCGTGTTCGTAGAGACCCGAGACAGATCGGAGATCTATCTTCAGGTTTCCCTTTTTGGAAAATACATGTAGTCGAATTGGAGAACTGTCTTCGTCTTTGGACTCTTTCGAGACAGATCGGGGATTCCTTCCTCGACAAAGATCGAAGACTTTGTCTTGGACGTAGGTCGAAGCCGATGTCTTCGTCGTAATCCGAAGACTGTGTCTTCGGTCGATAGCGAAGATCACACTTCGGTTTGCCCTGTCTTCGGCAGGGACCGTAGACCTGCTTTTCGGATTAGGCGCTTCGATTTCGACTCGCCCATCAGTTGCCCAATTTCTTCCGGACATCTTGGTTTAAAATGCATGGTTCAGAAAAATGTCTTCAGCCGTTCGAGTCGATGGTTGGATTGTACTTGGATTGACATATCCCAACAAGATGTAACACCCTCGTAGCATACCATATCCCCGTCCAGGCTCCATGAAGCTTCGCTATAGGGACAGTAGGTTCAAAAAGCCGAGTACCTCCAGCAGCCAGAAACCCTACGTCGGCAGCCCTGATTACAAAAGCAGCTCCACCAGTAGAGCCTCTGAAATCCAGCCATGTTTACTCTTCTATTATATTGCTAGATATGTTTCTACAAGTGAATGGAATGAAATTATATATCAATTTTAATTATTTTTAGAATATATCTTTGTCTTGAAATTGTATTTATCTTAGCCCCCATTCCATATAGGTTAAAAAAGTCGAGAAAAATCACTAAAACAGTAGCTTGGTAGGTAGAGACTGTCTTACTATCAATCGATCATGGATTTGAGACATGATCTTTCAGGTGACTCGATTAAATCCAAAATATTTTTAGAGTATGCGATAATTAAGTTCCTGTGTGCTTCCCGCTTTTTGAGAGAGCGGAAATAAAACTTACTAACAAGTTTTTTTGTATTTATGTTTTCATAGTACAATATTTTACTTATATTAAAGTCTGGTATTATCGTTACAGTGACCCCATGACTAATAACTAATAGATCATTTCATAGTTGGTGTTTATGTCAAGTCCCAAAATATCCTTTTTTTTTTTTTTTTTTTTCATAAGGAAACATAAAAAACAATCTGTGACCAATATGAAAAGACAAGACTTATATTATAATAAAATAAATAATATAGGTGGACTTATCCTTACATTTCATTTCCAATATTTAACTGCAGATAGACTAATTAAATCAAGTCTAGTTTGATGAGAGTCATATCTTGCCTAATTTGAGGGCTTTTTTTATAAAAAAAAAAAAAATTCTGGAAGTCGAGTTAGGTTAGATTTCGAATCTTCTATTATTATTCATCATTATATATTTTTATATTTTAATTTAAATATTTTTAAAAATATTGAATTAATTTATTAATTGGGTAATCCATATAGTTAACATCAGGAGATTTCAAATTTATGTTAGTGATTTATTTATTAGAAGCCTTCATTCAAATTTCATATTTAATTTCTAATACTATAATAGTCATTATTTTTTGTTGTTAATTATTGTATAATATATATATTTTTTACTTTTTTTTTGGGTTCAAAGTAAGTTGTAACTTTGGAACCATTTTACTTGATGGAACTCTAAAGAGGCAGTTTATGGGCAATGCTTGTTCAGTATGTATCCCAATTTTTTTCTGCTATTGTATTTTGGACCCATCACGAGCCCAAGAATATATTATTCACCGAAGAAGCCCAAAACCAAGCACAAACTCGCGTCGACGCCGCCGTTTCTGGTCGGACCCAAATGCCGTCGATTATATGATCAGACCCGTCCAATCGAGGATCGATCAACAAAATAGTTTTAGGAACCATCGGATCATAGCACTCCCATTTCCAAAATAGACGGTTCAGATCTTCCCGCGGGACGGTATAGATAGCTCGGAGGAGCCCTCCGCTCCCCCTCCGCTCCCGAGCCTAGGGTTTTGGTTGGTTGCTGCTATTTGCTTGGCCGCGTGTGGGGAAGGAGCCGCCGAAGAGCTACTCGGGAACGGTGAGTCTCCTCCCTATTCTCTCCCTTTCTCCTCTTTGATTTCTAAACCCAAGATCTCTATCTCCACGGTTTTCAATTTGAAATGGTTCCTCTCGGTTTTCTTCGATTGATGCCTTTAGTTTCCGATACGACGGGTTCGATTTCACTGTCAGATCCCGTTGCTATGCCTTTGAAATGGCGTGATTCTTGGTGATGTATATTGTCTATGATTATCGATTTTTTTTTGTTTTGCGGTTGAGATCTTATTGAGAATCTAATTCGGTTTATATTGTCAATTTACTAGTGAGATTTAATAGCAACGCCTTTCGAGGTGCAGTCATATTCCTCCATGGATGTTCAGCATTATGACCAATTTGGAGTATGCTTTTTTCTAAACTTCTTTTATAACTCAGAATAGTACTGTTAGCGTGAAATATTATGAAATGGATTTTAATGTACGTTGTTTACTGTCCAAGCTAATGGGGATGTATTTGACGAGAAGCTAAATGTGTTTTCAAAGGCCTAATATTTTTGTATTAGGTTATGAAGCAATGTTCTTAATCTATTATAGCCATGTAACTGTGTAGAATTTAAATCCTTTGCAGAGGAATAAAAAGTTTAATTGTAAAAAGCTAGAACTATTTGTCTGTGTAAGCTAAAACCTGATGAACTATGAGACAAGCAGGATGTTATAAAATTGCGAGCTTAATGTTCAAGAGCTACTGCTGTAATCTTGAACTTCCTTTTTTCCCCGTAAGCAAGTAGATGATGGATGTGATTTGTGGTGGTTTGTATTTGCTTTAAATAGGTGTACAGGTGGGCGAACTCCTTTTTTTTTAAAAATACGTTTTTTTGGTTTGGGGGGTTGGATGGAAGGGTAAGATGCAGTGCAGCCGTTCGACTTCCATCGAAGGTGAATTGTACATTACAAGTTTCTCCTTGCTGATTGTCTCCTTAAGGGTTGAAAGGGGGTTTTGAAAGTTTTTTCTCTCTCGCTGCAGCAGTGAACCTGTCTGCATGTCTGTTTGTACCTTAATCAGCAAGTGACCTACAATAATCCCTGCATGGTTCTGACGTGTTTTTTGGTTCCATGCCCATCTATGCACTCCATAATAGTTGCCATTGAAGGTACTGGTCTTGTGTTCACAATGTTTCCTCTTTGGTGATCGAACAAATTATTGTATCAGTTGGTTTTTATCAAGAGGGAAATACTTTTTCCCTTTTTTAGACAAGGTTACCATTTCATCTTCACTTCTGACAATTTTACGGTGAGTAACAAAATAAAGTTGAGTGAGATATGTTCAATTACTGTCAGGGCAGAGGCTGCACATTGAGAAGAAATAGGTATGACAGTTGTAGCACAGGAAAGTTCATGTCTGTTTTCAGCAATTGTATAACTTAGTTCAAAAGCAGGCAGTGAATTTAGGAAGTTAAGCATGATTAGAGAATGGTAAAGCTAGGAAGCTCAACATGCATGCATTGCTGAATTTCTTATCAAGAATAATCCATGTTTAATACCTGGTAATGGCATCTATTTTCTAGGCTAGTCACTTAATCCAATTTTGTGTGAATATTTGTGTTATGGTTGATGCATGACAATTGATGCCAGAGCCAAGAGCAAACACTACCATTGTTATCTCAGTACTTGCCTACTGTATTCTATCAATGCTTTGGAAGTTATATATATATATATATATATATACACACACACATATATATGCAATATGATGGAAAGTTGTTTGCTTGTTTTTTTTTTCCTTCTTTTGTATGACTGTAGGAATTTGTTTGCTTATCTTAGTTTGGCTTGTTTCGCTAATAATGGAATTGGTTCCGGATTTCTTTTGGTCCATGCTTGCAATTGGGATGAAGCTATATAGTCAATATTGTCTTTAATTTATTTCGTTTTTCTTGTTTTTTGGTATTCATGTTCTTTTCTGCAAAATTCTTGATCTCCTGCTGACACTTTCATTATCTGTATCCTTCTTCTTCTTTTTTTTTCATTTAGTTGCTTCTCAATCCAACTAGTTTGGGATTAAGGCATAGCTTAGTTCATTTAGTCGCCTACTTGAGGGCAGGCGTTGATGCAACAGCAAGGTTTTTCCATCGTGACCTGGGTGTTATGGGTTTGGAACAAGGAAAAAGCCTTATCATGTATTGGGAGGCTCGTGCGCTGGAATGCCCTTTTAGGTTGCATAGCTCACCCCTTATAGGGAATCAAACCTTGCTTTGGGGAGTGGTTGGTCATGTGACTCTCTCCCATTCACTAGGCTAACGTCTTATTTCTAGTCATCATTTTCATGGATCATGAAATTGGCGTATGTTAATTGGGTGACGGCAACAAATTTATTCTTGGCATTTGTGCTTATTGGTGTTATTGGGCATTTTTATGTCTAAAGGAGTCTTTTGCATTTATGGCTTGTTGGATCCTTAGCTAGATATTTACGATGCATAAATATTGTTATATGGGGCTTTCTTTATTGAAAGCTAGTTGTCTGTCTTACCATAGCCAGGTAGGTGGTACTTAAGGATGTAAACGAGTCAGGTCAGACTAGGTCAGGAATGACCCTAACCCAACTCGTTTTCTTGATCGGGTCTTGATATTGGACCCAGACCTAGCCTAATAGAAGATTGGTTCAGATTGGGATGGTTCTATAACCAAATTTCTTGATCTATCGGGTCATTTGGGTCGGGTCCATATGTAGGCCCCAATCTATGAAATGTGGGTCTGGTTTGGGTCAGGCCGGCTCTAGAAACAAAACATGATAATATCATTGGTATGTTATGCAAATCCATACAAAATAGGTCCGGCTCAAGTCACGAGAGCTCCCAAGTCTCCCATCGTATTCTTCTTTCGTATTGCTGGCTGGGCCAAAGGTAAGCCATGGCATATTGCTAAAGATGATTCCAACCACCGCGTTCTTCTTCTTGGTTTCATTCAACACCTAACCACAACTCTGTCAGTCTATCTCGTCCTCTAGCATACGTATGTCCAAAAAAGCTGAACCATGGACAATAACTCGCATCCAACCCACTAGAATCAACAAGTAAACAAATGTGGATCAAGGTGATTATTTTTCAGGAAAAGGGAAAAAAAAAGGGATTTTTCTAGAATCAACAAGTAAACAAATCTGGATCGTAAAATGGGTTTGGGTTGGAATTTAGTAAACTCAGCCCTGACTTGGAAAATAGAATGGGTCCAATTTTAGAACTCGACCCGGCTTTACGGGTTCTTTTAAATGGTTTGGATTGGTCTCCGTGGGTCAACCTGACCCATTTACAACCTTAGCGATATTAATGTTTAGAACTTTTGAGAGAATGCTTCTGCCTTACTTCCACAAGTACCTCTTGTTTGCCAATCTTATTTTTCAAAATGGCTATGAACCAATTCGATTGTGCTGAATATAAATGAGTAGATACTGAATGGTTGTGTTAATTGTCATACTCTTTTCTCATTACCTGTTTGTGAAAGCTAGTCATGTTTTATGCATGTTTAATCTTGTAGTGAATGGATGTTTCGGGTAAAGAGCTTATAACTGTTAGATCTAGCCATCCAGGAGGTTTTTGAATTGCCTATATCATATTGCTGATGTTTGTTTGGTTTGTTATGTGCAGTCAGTTCACTTACTGAAGCTATTCTGCATTACTAAATGGCCCCACCAGCTAAAGGTATGAAACTTGTAAAACAAATCAGATAATCCACAAATCTGTTGCTGCACAAGTTCTTTTAGCCATGTTACTTATAGCTGCTCTGCTTCATCCGTTCTTTAAATGTTGTTGTTTGCCTATTTTATAATTGTGTAGTCATGTCATATTTAAGATAGTTCAAAGGTAAATTTGTAATCAGTTTATTACAAGAATAATGGCAAAGTGGTGACTTTGGGATAATGTTGAAATAAAATTATGACTAGTCAAAATTATGATATGGAGGATAAATAGATGCATATGTTGACTAAGATAGGCAAACACCAACATTTAATAACTTTTTTATTATATGACAAAATTTGAGTCAGTATAATTTGTGACTGTCTGCAATGTCTGTAATAAAAATTTCCAAACATCAAATAACTTTTTACCCATTCGTCAGAAACAATGCCTTGAAGAACTTGGTCATTTAAAAATGAGTTGCGTATTTTTTTTTGTACCAAGGAATTCTATGGGTGGGGGTGTCCAGGTGATATGTAGGATTCTTTCCTTGCAGGTGTCCTTTGGTTCTTTGCCAACTAATATTGGAGGTTTGTTTGAATAGGACCTGCTATTGTCCTAAGTGCCTTGGCTAGATGATTTTTAACTGATATTTAGAGGCTGATGGATATTTTTAACTTTTATAGTGTCTGATGCTGAATAATGCACAGATTCTATGTCATTGAAAATTTTAACAAATGTTAACGTCACCTTGGTGTTCTCCAAGCTGAATCTATGCGGATGAGAGAAACCCATTTGGTTAATGTCGACTGTCTACTCTGCAATATCTTGAACTTCATTAACGTTATTTTCATGTATAGATTTGAAGGTGTCGGTTTGTCGCTACTCTAGGTGATAATTAGTTTCTAAACATTTGGATCATGACCTTGGGTTACTGTTTTTTTCTGTATATACGAAAATGTTTCTACCTGGCTATGGCAGTGAGCCACCTTCAGTTTTGACACTTGTATAATTCTTTGGCATTCCAATTAGAATATCTTGATTTTAAAGAGATTTTATAAACGCTCTGGCTATGATGAAATAATTTTATACCTGCAGTTATTCTTTTGCTTTGTCTAGATTTCTTTATTACTTGAAGACTGGGCTTCTAGTTTTCACTTGAGTTCTCTCTCTTGCCTCACGTGGGGTTGGCTAGAAATTTGAGAACAATTCAAAAGGGTTGACCTTGATAGAAATGGCAGTTGTACTTGTTTTCAAAATTTGACCAAGTATAGCTAGATTCATGTAGCCTGTGTCCTATTTAGCTCAAGTGAATTTTGCTGATTTAGGTTTTTGAAACATAAAACATTGTCATTAAAGATGTTGATTACTTTGACTTAGGTCAACTTTCTTTTCCTCCCTATGTTTTCTTCTGTGGGTTAAATATGCTATGTTATGGGCTCAAATAATAATAAATGTTTCACATATTGCATGTTATATGTTTTTTACATTTTTATTAAAATTTGCTCCTTTAGTGTCAATATCGATTTTAAATTTGCAATCATATATAGTCATCATATCCTATATTTTGATGTGTGGACTCCAAGTGATGCATTAAGAATAGTACCACCCATATTTGTTTACCAGGATAGTATTGAATGGTAATACTTATTCTTATAGTTGGCAAGAAATATCATATGCATGTTTATTGCACTGATTGTCATCTTTGTTAGTCTTAAATTTATATTTTTTATTTTACACAATTATTATAAATGTGTTGGAGGAAGACCTGACCCCAGTTTTTTAAAAGAAGAGTTTGACAATAGATGACTCAAGGAACAAAAAGCAAAAAAGAAATAGTATGTGGCTTAAGTGAATTGTCAAAAAGATTGAAGGGGAGTTCTTAAAGCAATCGTTTACTCTTTATTTTTAATTTTGTCTATTCTATATTTTGAGGGAGTAGTACCTTTAGGCAAGGATGAAAAGGCTACTTTATCTGCAAAGTCAATATTTTCTAGCATTTTTTGAGAGGAGATTCGGGGAACTCCCTTGATGCATATTTTACAAGCTAACATTATCCACCTTGTTTTCTTCCCCTTAAGAGCATTGCTATGAAATCATGTCTTAACTTGGTTGCAGCATGATAGTTTATAAATCAATTTATTGGAGATGGGAACTGGGGAGGGAGTTCTTTGATTGAAAATCTAATAAGCCAACTTCATTTGGTATTGTCATCTTGTCATTCTAAAAGGACTCAAGCAAGTTTATTATGCCTATTGGATTTCCATTTGACTTAAGGACATAATGTTCTGACTTGATAAAGCATATTTTGTAAATTTTGCAATCTTGCTTGGAAATTGAAAAACAATAGAGCCAGGTTCTGTATCTTTTTTACTTCGGTACAATAGGGTTGCAAGTCTCATGAAGATTGTTATTGTAAATCATCACTAGTTTGTATCTTTGTACCTTTGTTAGTTGCAGTCGAGAGTATCATCAAGTTTCGAAGTATATGGTTTTCTCATTTTGCACAATTGCAATTATCTTTTCGCAGCTGCTGCAAAGAAGCCTGATGGCAAAGCTCAGGCTCTGAAGGTTGCCAAGGCTGTGAAGTCTGGGGCTTCATCCCTGAAAAAGAAGACCAAGAAGATCCGTACTTCTGTGACTTTTCATCGTCCTAAGACATTAAAGAAGGAGAGAAATCCAAAGTATCCCAGAATCAGTGCCCCTCCCAGAAACAAGCTCGACCACTATCAAATTCTCAAGTATCCCCTCACCACTGAATCTGCCATGAAGAAGATCGAAGACAACAACACGCTTGTCTTCATTGTTGATATCCGTGCTGACAAGAAAAAGATTAAGGCGGCTGTAAAGAAGATGTATGACATTCAGGCAAAGAAAGTTAATACCCTGATCAGGTGAGTATACTTTTATATTCTTCATGCTGCCTATCTATACATATTTTCATGTTAAATGATTTCGGCCCTACTGATGTTCTTCATTCTGAAACAGGCCTGATGGGACAAAGAAGGCTTATGTGAGATTGACACCAGATTATGATGCTCTGGATGTTGCAAACAAGATTGGTATCATTTAGCCTGACATTCAGCTGTTAACTAGATGGGATTTGATTTCGGCTTTACGTTTTGTATTAGTGTTTGAAATGTTGGACCGGAAAGCATCGGTTTTGTTTGCACAACTTGATTTGCTAGCTGTTTTGAACATTTTAGAAACAAACTTGAAGGGAGACTCTAGAACAACTAGTTTTCTAGCTTTAATCCTACATTTGGCATCAGTAGTATTGAAGTCGTTTCCCACCTATTCCATTCAAATGCATATCTTGTGCGATGATCCCTATGTTGCTTTTCAGTGGCATAGATTTGTGTCTTCTTGTGTTTGGGCTTAAGTTTAAACCCTTACAATAACGGTGAAGGCAGTAGACCAGTTGGAAAGGGCCTTCTCTCATTTCCAAGGTGGTGCAAGTTCAAGTAAGGATTCCATGGATAACTCAATCAAGTTTTAAGGTTGAAATCTAGGACCTGTGATAGTTGGGATGAGTTAGGTCAAGATTTCTTATTTTATGTATTTTTAGCCGGTGACTCGGGTTAGGATCCTATTCTTTTTTCTTACCTCAAAAAAAAAAAAAAAAAAAAAAAAAAAAAAATCTCCTTACAATTAAAGGTAAGTTGTTTCTGCATCACTCACATGGCGGTGCTTTTTTTATATTTTTTGTGGATCAGAAATAAGTTTGGTTGCTTTTTTATCTTTTTTGTGGATCACGGATAAGTTTGGCTTAGTTTCGGATTCAAAGCATTCTGCCAACATGCTGACACCAAGGAATTTTGGATTTTGTGGTGCCTATTGCTCGTGCTTTTCCTTGGAACCGCATCCTGATAATGGTGCATGTGCTTGACTCGGTTATGCCTTGGACGTAATCTTACCTAAGAATATTTTGTCGCCAAATCACACCTCTATGTTGGTTTTGCATGCTAGGTGGTTTTGAACGAATATTAAGCTTCTGTACTTCTTAGGCCTGCTTTGCCCAGGAATCATATGGACCGAGAAGATTCTTCTATCGTGGTCTTGGTGGGGAATGTGGTTGTGATTCTCATGTTGCTTCTCGTGTCCACTGCAAATGGAAAGTGATTGATGTGGAAGTTGCCTCGAAGGTGGATTTGTTTTTATTTCAATACATATTCCTCGGTTTGGCCTGTTCTAAATTCTTGTTTGCTCCTGGTTGGGTTTTCTTCCAAAGTTTTAATGTGCCCGTACCATTTCGGGAGTTGGAACTCTTCCTTTTTCTATCCCACTCCTCGATAATTATAAAAAAAGAATAGTTACGTTACATGATGGAGCTTTCAGATGTTTAAAGTGCATTATTCGATGATGCAGCAATTTGAATTCCGACGTGTGTGCCCACAAATTTAACTTTCGTAAATGGTTTTCTTCGTGGGAGCCCGCCTTCTTACCATGCGAGGCGTTACACCGTAGAGTCAATGGCGGATCAGCTTGCCGGGCTGGAACTTGTAGTAGTTGAATTTTGGATGCAATGATCTCCACCGTGGATGATGCAATAATTGTAGTGCCACTAAAGACGTGCTAAAGAATTGTTGGCAAGAATCTGTAGGATAAACTGCAACCCTAGAGCCTCTACAGGTGCAAACATGGATGAACATTTATTTATATAGTTTTTTTGCAATGAAACATATTTCTATTTGCTGGATAGCCAATAATTAATCATATTGTTCAGGTATATATGCATGCTGTCGTGGACCACGACCACTCAAGCTGGTGGGCAAAAGTGCTTTGCAATGTTCAAGAGATCCATCAAACAATGCCAACCATGCCCGGTCATAATAGATGCGGAACAAAGTCTTGGGTTAAAGTGGGAGACAACTCGGCCAATTACATAACACGTGTCATCCATTTTACATTTAATTATTGGAATAGAGGAAACAAAAGATGCTACATAGCTAATTCTAGACCATATCTTCGCATGTAACCCGTTGCCACATGTAGCCATGCAAGTGTGTTCCAAGGCTTTCACGTTATCACACCAGAATAAATAATACTCGAGGTACGATGAGAAGCTTGGCTTTCATGGATCGCACATCGACCGCTTACTTCGCCTTTATTATTATTATCATCATTATTATTTTGGTAAACGCTTACTTTACTCTTTTGGAGGAAGGAGAACTCGGATCTTGTAGGCCAGAAACAATTCCTTGCTATAGTCCCCCAATGGAACTCGACTGCTTCTTCCCACTGAATAAAGAGGTGGGAGTTGATTTACCACACCCAAGTATTGGCAAGAGATCGAGGATCGCTGAAGAGGAATCTTTCACCTTAGAGAATCTCTGACACTGTGTGGAATGGAACCATGGCCCACAAGTCCACAACCACTTCCTTGAGACATCAACAAGAACCCAAGTCACCATGCTATGCTCCACCCCTAAGATAATGAACAAATAGTATGTTGGAAGCCCATAACTTATCATCCCTTTACCAGAATTTTATTCCTAGTTTGTCCTAATTTCCTATTCAAACTTCAGTTGGGATGGTTTGACTTTTAGTGCTGGTCCAGGTTAAGTCAGGTTGAATCTTTTACTCGATTTGCTTGAACTTATTTTTTAGTTGAGGATGAAAAACTGATATTTTTTTATCTTCTAGTGGAAGATTGATTTTTTTTGTTTGCAGCGAAAAAGAGTGCATCTCCTTGCAGAGGGAAAAAGGGAGCTACATGAAGGTTGGATATGAGATTCTTTTCATTAAAAAAAAATAATAAACTTGTTGATTTTTTAAAAAATAAATTTATTATTTTTTAATTTGTAAATATTTTTTTGTTATTATTTTTAATATTTATTTTAAATTTTGGATCAGTATATTTGATCTACGTATTATTAGCATCGCATTCTAAATGGTGGTGATTGCTTGATGCCATGGCTCCTCTTGCTTAAAAAAGTGTGTTACTTTGGTTGCTCGAAGCCATGGCTTCTCAAACTCAAAAGTGTGTTACTTCGCTTATTAGCATACTATTTTAAGTGATGATGATTGCTCGATGCCATGACTTCTCGTACTCAAAAGAGTGTGTTGCTTCGTTCATTCACATACTATTTTAAATTATGATAATTGCTCGATGCCATGGCTTCTCGTATTTAAAAAAGTGTGTTGTTCCGTTTATTAGCATACTATTTTAAACGATGGTAGTTGTTAGATACCATGGCTTCTTGTACTCAAAAGAGTGTGCTGCTCTCTTATTAGCATGCTATTTTAAATAATGGTGATTGCTCGATGTCATGGCTTATGGTACTCAAAAAAGTGTGTTGCTTTGCTTATTAGCATATTATTTTAAATGATGATGGTTGTTCAATATCATGGTTTCTTGTACTCAAAAGAGTGTATTGCTTCGCTTATTAGCAATACCATTTTAAATGATGGTAACTGTTAGATGCCATGGCTTCTTGTACTTAAATAGTGTGTTGCGTTGCTCTGTTTGTGGGTATACTATTTTAAATGATGGTGGTTGCTGGATGCTATGGCCCCTCGTGCTTGGAAGAATGTGTTGCTTCGTTTATTAGCATGGTATTTTAAATGGTGGGTGGTTGCCGGATGCCGGGGCTCTTCGTGCTAAAAAGAGTGCGTTGCTCCGCCGTTCCCCCCCCCCCCCACCCCCCATGGCGTCGACCTCTCACCCCTCGAGGGTCGCCAAAAGGCAGAAGGTCCCCGTCTCGGATCGTGGTCCCAATTTCTAGAAGCCAATCAAGGGAGAGAGAGGGGTTGAGGCCTTTTCCACCGTGTTTGGGGACCTGCACGGGAGTTAAACGGTTCCCTTCGAGAAAAACACGCTGGCCATATGGAATATTATGTCACGGTCACGGGCCTTTCTGGCCGCCACCCCCCGTACCTTTCTGCCGCCATTTTCGTCCACTCCCCTCATGTCACGTATGCATCGCCCATTGGTACTTGTCCTTGTACCCCCACCCCCACACCCACACCCAGCTGGTTGCTAGCCTTTTACCAATATTATATGGCCGTTGCGGGTGCCGCCCGGGCTTCGATGCTAAGTACCCCGGTACGCTCATCCTTAAACCTCTCCCCAGGCGATCCCCTGGCCGTAGGTTGAGCAACAGAAATAATGGGACGGCCACCATGGTTGATTGTATGAGGGAACTTTTCTAATTTTTATGCCACCCCACCCCCCATCTTTAAAATAAAATAATAATAATAAAAAAATTAAATACTAACTTATAACCTACACAAAATATATAATATATTTTTTAAAATTAATTTTATCATATATAATATTATTCGTGTAGGATATACTTATACTCGATATATTTATTTAAAATATATTTAAAAAATAAAATTATTTTAGATGAACTTCATATATTTTAAAGACAAAAATTACGCTCTCGGAATTTTTTTTAAAAAAAACTGAATATGGATAAAAAAAATATAATAATATTTCCAACTTATTTTCTTTTAGGATTCCTATAATCAGGTATTTTCATGGTATTTGTTGTCTTATAATGATTGGATGGTTTTTTAACTAAACAAATACTCGCTCCTCTCCGGATTGTTCCGGTAAAAATTACAAAATTTTTATTTCAAACTATTTATGAATTATTTTTATTTTTATATTCATAATTTTACTTTTTCGCCATTTCCTTTGCTAAAGCATAAAGTATAAAGTCATTTATTGAGATATATTATTAGATTTATGTAGCACTTTATTTTTAAACTTACAAAATATCATCTAAATTAGGCTATCCTTTGACTTATATATTTATTATTCTATGTTTTTTCTTCTCTATTTTTTAGTTATTCTTTTGATTTTATCTTTATTTACAAATATATGATCTTCGTCTCTCCCGCGCATTCCCTTCAGGGTCCTTTTACCATAAATCTATATTTTTTTAGATAAATATTTTCTAAATAATATTTAGATAAAAAAATAATTTATTCATATTCTTTTATACATAAAAAATTTGCTTCAAAATTTGTTATCCATGTTTTTTCACTTTTTTACTTTATTATGTTATAAGAACTAAGGTTTAGGATAGTGAACAACTGAGTTATTGGGCATTGAATATGAAGACATTGAAAATCAAGAATGGGGTATTTTAAAAAATAAAATTAATATTTATTTTAATGGCCGGTAAAAAAATGATTTAGCTACCCTCCAAGTAGAGATGGGCATTGGGCCGTGCCAAGCCCGGCCCAGGCCCACCGGGCCACAGGCTAAATGGGCCGTGCCTGGCACGGCCTGCTTAACCTAAAGTCCGGGCCCGGAACGGCCCTAGGCCCGGGGGGTGGCGGGCCGTGCCAGGCCCGGCCTGTTGGCCCATCAGCCTGCTTTTTTTTAAAAAAAAAAATAGGCCGGGCCTGGCACGGCCCGTTTGGACCCGTAAGGCCCGGCCCGTTTGGGGCCGTTATGGGCCAAGCCAGGCACGACCCGTTTGGCCCATAATAGCTAAAAAATGACTATTTTTTTGGTTTTTTTACTATTTTAACCCTCCAAACTATCATAAAATGGCTAATTTGATGGGTATTTTGGAAAAATAATTTTTTTGGAGTCCTATAAATATCCCTTTCCTCCCCCATTCTCACCATACCAAACCATCTCTTCTCTCCTTCACAACTACTATTTTTTTCTTCTAGCAATATTTAGCAAGTGCTCTAGGCTTCTAACAATTTAATTTTTAGTTTGCATTTAGCAAGTGTTCAAGTGCTACACAAGAGGAGGTTCTTGTTAAGAAGTTAGAAGTACAAGAGAAAGAGAAGGTCACTCCTTGTTGAGAGCACAAGAGGAAGCTCACAAATATCGGCTCTACCTCTGCCTCTGGTCCTCTACTCAATTCCTCATTATGGTTAGTTTTTATTTTTTGCATTCATTAATTTAGATATGGCATCTTATGATGAAAGTCATTTTGGCATTCCTCCTGTTTCTGAGGGAGAAGAAACTAATCCCCAAGTTCCTAATCCCTCTAGAATCAATGGACCAAGTGAAGGTCAAACCTCTTTTCGTAAGAGGACTAGTGCTGTATGGAATGAATTTGATAGAATTATGGTTGATGGAGACTAGAAAGCAAAATATAAATAATATGCCAAACTTTATAGTTGTAGTAGTAGTAGTTGGAGAATAAGCCATTTAAAAAGACATCAAGAGAGTCATAGGATGCATGATTCTCGTCTTCAAAGTATCCTTAATATACAAGGGGGATCACTTGTAGGTAATTTTGTATATAATCATGAAAATCAAAGAAAAGTACTTGTAAAATGGATAGTTAAGGATGAATTATCTTTTAGTTTATGTGAATCTTTTAATTTTGAAGAATATATTCAATTAGCCCTACAACCTGCTTACAAAAGAACTAGTAGACATACATTTAGAAGAGTAGTTATGACTAACTTTTTAGCAATGAGATAAAATTTAATTGAAACACTCTCTGTTTTAAATGCAAAAGTTTCATTAACTTCTGATATTTGGTCAGCATCTGTAGGTAGTAATTGTTTTATTGCTATTACTGTTCATTATATTGATAATGATTGGTAATTAAATAAACGTATTCTTGCTTTTCGTGCTTTTGATTTTCTATATTTTGGACAACAAATTTCAAATGCCATTTATCAAACTGCATGTTCATATAATACTAATGACAAAATCGTGTCTATTACTTTTGATAATGCATCTAATAATAATTATGCTGTTGTATTATTGAATGACTCATTGCATCCTGTGTTAAATAAAAATTTATTGCATATTAGATGTGCATGCCATATCTTAAATTTTTCTGTTCAAGCTGGCATGAGCATGATTCAAGATGTCATTTCAAAAATTAGAAATGCAGTTTCTTTTATTCATGATTCAACATCAAGACTTCAAGAATTTAAGCAACAATGTATAGATCATGATAAATGTTTTAAAAAATTTAAACTTAATGTAATTACTCGTTGGAACTCAACATATAGCATGATTCATGATGCATACCCATATAAAAATTTATAAAGTGCATATATTAATGATCGTGGATTAAGCTTTATATTAACTAAAATTGATTGGAATAAAAGTAAAACTTTGGAAGATTTTTTGGTTAGTTTTTATAATGCTACTAATATTCTTTCTGATATTTATTATCCACCTTCATGTTCATTTTTACAGCAAGCATATATGATTAGTCAAAAATTTACAGAACATAGATATGATGATGTTTTAATGTTTATTATTGAACAAATGGAATCTAAATGGAATGAGTATTGGGACAAGATATGTCCTATGCATAACTTAGCTGCTGCATTTGATCCAAGAGTTAAATTAAGTGGCGTACTAATTTTCTTGATGCATATTATGAAAATATGATTCAAGATCCTGAACCTGCTAAATTTGAGGTAACACAACTTCTTTATGATATTTATGCTTTATATGATGAAAAAATTCATGGATCTAGATTACCCGTACAAAACTCTATTTCTTCTTCTAGTAGTTCTCGTTCGTCATCTATTTTTTTATTTATTGCACAGAGAAAACAAACACATGCTTCAAGTTCATCTTTATCTTTAAGTAGTGAACTAGAATTTTATTTACGAAATGATCTTTAGTCTGCATATGATGAAAATCAAATAGAGTTTAGATATATTAGCTTGGTGGAAGAGTGTTAAAAATCAATATCCTGTTATGTCTGCCATTGCACATTATATTTTAGCTGTGCCGATGTCTACAGTAGCATCGAAATCCGCTCTTAGTGAAGGTCGGCGTGTTCTTGACGAAAAGAGAAGTAGGATGACCGGCGATACGGTTGAGATGCTTCTCTGCTTCAAAGATTGGTTGGATGCTGGGACGAGACTTCAAGATAAAGATAGACATGATACAACAACCTCTGATGATGATGATACAAACACTACTAATGATTAGTAAGATTTTGATCATTTATTTTTAATTCTTAATTTTTTATAATTGTATATTTTTATTTTTTTAATTGTTAAAATGAGCAATGTCTATTTTTTTCTCCTTTCTTATTGTATTCTGGAGGTTAGGCCTAGCCCCCCTCCTTTCATGTACCATTTTGATTTAAATTAATAAACTGGTAGTGGTCTATACCAAACCCCCCACCATTAAGATGGCTTTATATTAATAAATTCTTAGTTCCCAACATTTTTTAAATTTATTAAAAAATATTTTTTATAAATAAAAAAATTATTTCCATTTATTTTAAGGGGGCCGGGCCGTGCCTGGCCCTGCCTAGGTCCTTGTGGGACGTGCCGTGCCCAGGCCCTTATGGGCTATGTCGGGCTTGGCCTGCGGGCCAGAAATCCTAAACCCGGCCTGGCCTCCTATTATGGGCCGTGCCTAGCATGGCCTGTTACTGTAGCAAGCGAGCCGTGCTGGGCAATGGTCTGCCCGACCCAGTGCCCATCTCTACATCCAAGTAGGTAAGATTTTTTTCAATTTCATGAATAAATACAATATAGGAAAGTAACTTGTCTTGAAAAGTACAAGAACATGAGTAAGTTGGTCAATAAAAAGTTGACCAACTTTTTCATGATATTTACCTATAAAAGATTGGGCCATCGGTGTCTTCTTAAAATGTGCTTTATCATTTTTTTTAGAATTCAATCTAGGGGGTTTTACTTTGCAATTAATGACAATCCTTGATTCTAATGAGAGGAGGCTTTGGACTTTCGCATATGGCTTTGAAGCAATAGGAGAGATGGTGAAAGGATTAAAATGAATGGAATAAATGCTATCATAAGAGTAAATGCTATTGTAATACATGGAAATCAATACTGTAGATGGATTACTATAACGAGATGGTGAAGGAATTAAAATGGATGAAGTAAATATTATTATAATATATGGAAGTAAATATCTCAATCTTTCAGTTCTTAGTCTCAAGAAAACATATCAAAATATAATGTCCATTCTTGAAGTGTGATCTTGCAAGAATCTAGCCTATAGTTGATTTTTTTAAATCCATTTCAACAAAAAAAATTCCAAGAACTAATTTAATACAAAATAAGAGCTCCAAGAATTGGAAGCAATTATCTCTACCTTAGTAAGGCTAAGTTGAAGCATAGTGCTGAATTAAGACTGGCTCAACAAAATACGCATTGTCCATCATCCTGATATTTGTTGGCATCTAGTTCTATCCCTTCTCATGTAGAAAAAGAGCTTCAAGAATCGGAAGTGAGTACTTCTACCTTAATGAGACTAAGCTGAAGAATGACATTGATCCAAGATTGACCTAACAAAGTATATGCCATCCATCATCCCGATGCTCATCGTTGTGAATGCCATCAAACATTATTATTGGAGAGAGAGAGAAGAGAGAGGCATCGACTTTTATTTCTTCTCCAATCCAAGAGATTACACACTTGAATAAAATTTTTTAAAAAATTAAGATAGTTTTAGCATAAACATTTATACTATTTATGGTTTTGATTTAAATATATGATGAAGGAAGAATATTTAAGTTGTTTTAACATATAGCATGTGAAGGGATATTGTACGCATGGTGAAAGGAAAGCTTGCCAACATGGATCCTCTCTCTCTCTCTATATAACATAGATCCTCTCTCTCTCTCTCTCTATATATATATATTAGATTCAAAAGATAAATACAAATAAAACTCCTACTAACAAAATCTATCAATCACATATAAGTTTTAAAAAATTTAAAAAAATCTTTCACGCGCCAAGAAAGAATGTTTACAAAGAGATGCCATATGTATCATTTCTTCTTCTTCGAGTCTTCCTTGTCCTCAATTTTTTTTTTCTTTCTACAAACATAAAAGCATCGAGCTTTTTTCTAATAATAAATTAACCAATATATACTTATGAACTTATATATATCAAATAACATTATAGTATATATTATTAAGCAATACATTATATATTATTTGTCTATATACTATGTATCGATGACTGTCATATTTTGAAACTATATATCAATTTATCTAAAAATATATATATATTAAAATATTAAATAAATATTTTGCTAGGTATATATCAATTGACTCTATATTGTATATTAGTGAATATCATGTTTGAAAAATTATATATCGATTTATCAATAGCTATGCATTGGATAGTTGCTGGATGTACATTAGAAAAGTTTATAGTATCATTTAATCATGTACTGTATACTAGTAAGTGCTATATTTTAAAAATTATATATCAATTTATCTAAATATGTGTATTAAGATGTTGAACGAATATTTTGTTAGGTATTTATTAACTAGCCAAATAACGTATATTGATAAATACTATATTCTAAAAATTATGTATCAATTTATTTATAGATATATATTAGATCGCTATTAGATATATATCAAAAAAGTTTGCAGCGTGTGTAAGTAAGTTGTCAAGTATGTATCATTTAATCATATACTGTGTACTGGTATGCATTATATTTTAGAAATTATGTACCGATTTATCTAGAGATGTGTATTGAGATGTCAGATAAATATTTTTTTAGATATGTACTACCTGACTATATACTGTGTACTAATGAAACCATGTTCGGAAAACTATGTATCAATTTATCTATAAGTATGTATAAGGTTACTACCAAGTATGTATCAAAATAGTTTATAATATGTATCAATAAGCTATCGTGTATATCATTTGGTCATATATTGTATATTGGTGAGCGTTATGTTATTGAAACTATGTATTAATTTATCTAAAAATATGATTTGAATATCAAATAAATATTTTACTAGATATTCATCGATTGACCATATATTATATAGTAGTAAATACCATGTTCCAGAAAATCAAGTATCAATTTATTTATAGGTATGTACTGGATTTAATTATTAGAAAATGGATCAATGCTTTCATATATATAAGAGAATGACAAGAAAGAATTAAGAAAGAAGAAAGGTCTCTTTTGCGGACATTATTTTTTAGTGCATGATATTTTTTTCTTATTTACTTTTTAAACTTATAGGATTGATGGACTATTTTAGTAGGATGAGTTTTTTCTCTGTTTCCTCTTTTAACATTGAAAAAATAAAACATGCAGTATAAAAATAAAAAATTATCCATTAAAATCATCTTTGGATCATCCAAATAAAAAAAAGAAATTATTATTTTGTTTTCATTTATCAATGGGGCCCATGTGTATCAGCACATACTTTTTATAGATACATAATATATATTAGTAAGCTTTCGAGTATGTGTTATTTGATCATGTATTATATATTGGTGAATGATATATTCTATAAACTATATACTAATTTATTAAAGTTATGTATCGAGATATTAGATGAATGTTTTGCTAGGTATGTATTATCTAGTCATATAGTATATATATAATATATAGCTAATTAATACATACTTGATGGCTTACCGATATATACCGTAGGCTTTTTTGATACATACCTAATAGTAATCCAATATATAACTACAGATAAATTAATACATAGTTTTTCAAATATAGTATTCATTAATATACTTTATATGACTAATTAATAAACTTGATGTCTTACCGATACATGCTGTAAGTTTTTTTGATACATATTTAGTAGCAATCCAATACATATTTATAGATAAATTAATATATAGTTTCTCAAATATAGTATTCATCAATATATATTATACGGTCCATTGATATACACTTGATAACTTACCAAAACATATTATAATTTTTTTTGATATATACCTAGTAGTTTTTTGAATATAATATTTATCCATATATAATATATTGCCAACTGATATATTATTGATAGTTTATCAATGCATACTGTAAGCTTTTTTGGTACATACATATAAATAAATTAATACATAGATTTTTTGATATATAATTAAATGATTATTACTAGATGACTTACCGGTATATATTATATATTGATAAAAAATATAAACCGGAAATAAAAAGTAATATCATAATTACAAAAGCATAATTCCATTAATCAAAAAAAAAAAAAAACTTTTATACTTTTTAAAAATTAATAAATAATAATAAATAATACAATCATATCTGATACTATATATTTTATAGTACCGTTCCATGCGATTTTGTTCAACAAACACCACTCCTTCCTCTTCTAAAATTGTTCGAATTTCCAAACTTCTTTAGTGACGGGTCATCGTAAAAGGGATTCGTATCCTGTTTTCGGCCGAGGGCGATTTACGAGTCCCGTTATCCGCGGGTCAGCCTGAGCCGGAACACAGGATCAAAAGCATAAAACGATCTAAGCCGTCCAGGGGGGGAATGGTCAAGAGAGAGATCCAGCGGCTGGTATCGTTTGAGTCCATTCACCAGCCGTCAGCGTTAGAGAGGACACTTTGCCGCCAATTGGCATTCCCGTAATTAGAGTCGAAGTCAGGGTCGATTGCGAAACATAACCAACTAGAGCAGGCTAGGTGGAGGTGGAACGGGATGGGCACTACGCCAGTTGCAGAGCTCGCAGAGAGAGAAGAAGAAGAAGAAGAAGAGGAAGAAGAATAAGAATAAGAGGGGAGGAAAGGGAATAAAAAATTGAGAGAAATTGCTTTAAGGAGGGCATAGGAAGGGAGGAAAGAAGTATCGATGTACCTAATGGTGGTGTCGGGATTCGTTTCGGTGGGTTGAGTTCCAAATATTCCATTATTATTTATCGCCGCCCCTCGGAAAAGGGGCGGACCTTTGCTCTCTTCCCATTGGCGAGAGGGGAGGAGCGCAGAGATAAAGGATCGAAAGGGTCCGAATCTTTCTGGGGGGTTTTCGTTCTCCGTGAGGCGGAGGACGAAGAAGAACGTGGCAGAGCCCAGGAGTCTCTGAAAGCGGTGATCTTTGTTGTTTTTTTTCTTTTTTTTTTTGGTTTATTGTTGAGATATTTTCGTTTTGGTTTGGTTCTTGGGGGTGCGTTTCTTGGGGTTTGGGTGGTGGGAGGATTGCTTGAAGTGGGTTATTGAGATTGGTGGGTGCGAGGTTCTTGGTATGCATCTTTAAAGAATCATTTAAAGTTTTTTTTTTCCCTTTCTTTTTTTCCATTTTTAGCGTCGTTGGGATTTTGGGATCGTCTGGCGTGCTGTGGAATGGGAATTTTGCATGGTCTTGAGGATTTGTAGAAGGGTGAGTCCTAGGGCATGGTCAAATGATTTCCATTCAATCTGATTGGGCTTTGAAAATTGAGATCGTGGTCCGATGAATCATGTGTTCTTGAGCTGAAATTTTGTAAGTCTTGACTACACGGAGGACGGGGAAAGTGGAGGACTTGCTTTTGATTCTGACTCTGCGATTTTGTTGCAGGGGGACGGTGCTGGAATCGTTGCATGGTTCATATCTTTGATTTTGGATGCTGTGGAGCTTCCTAGGTGGCCAAAGAATGGTTGCCTAAGAAGTTATCCCTAAATATACATTGAATTCGTGTTTTTTCTGAGAGAATTCTGTTTCAATCAGGATTTTTGGTCTGCGAAAAGATTTTTGAGGTTGTCTAGTAGTAAAAATAGTCTAATTCGAAGCTTAAGTGCGCAGACTGTTCCAAGAAGGAAAGGACCAGCAATTGGTTGAGGTTTATTAGGGCAAAACATAGTGTAATCTGGATAGTGCGAAGTAAGTTAGAGGATATAAATGGCAGCTGACTCGAATATGGGCTTTCATCAAGGGACCATTCCATCCTCCTTTTGCAATCGACACGTGCTTTCTTTCCAGTCGGGGGCAAGAAATAATACCACTGGGATGATTTCTGGGTGCATGAGCAGTTCAGGCATGAACAGCAGCACCCATGGGATGTTCCTCTCTGGTAACCCCGGAATGATTAACAATATGCCTGCAATGAGTGCAGCTGGGAGCTCTTCAAGCAACGTTCGTCATGATCATGTGCAAACGTTTAAGCCTGGTACCGTGTCAGGTTCCGATTGGTCTACTCAAGAAGTGGCTAAATTGAATGAAGGTCTTATCAAGTATGTAATGAATGCTTTTGTTTTCCTTTTTTTTGCTTTCTACTTTTCATAACCTTCTTGCGCTGATGCTCAAATACTAGCTACCTACAATCTTAATGTTGCAGTTCATTAATTCCAATGCTAATATGGGTAGTTTCGGGGGAAAAAATCTGTAGAAGGATTTGGTTATTTGGAGTATTCGGTGAACTGTCTAGTGTAAGGCAAATGTTGGAGATATGATATTTGAAAAATTAGAAAAACTTTATGTTGATTTATAACATTCACTTGAAATGTGACAAGTTGAGTTTTTGATATTTCTTTGATCAACTGTTATCATGCAGATCCAACTTTCTGGTAGTGTTACATTCATGAAAGCTTGCGGAAATTGAGATTTTCAGTGTCCGTGAAGTTTTGCTAATATTTTTTTAAAGTTTCATTCTGACAGACAGTTTGGTACAAGTATTTGAATTATTCAGGGATATGATTTGTTTCTCTTAATAGCTAGTGCTTATCCATTTCGGTGATTAGTGCTTTCTTGCTTTTCTAAACTATCTAGAATGCCTTAAAACATGTAGTGAATCTAATCCATCCATTTCTGCTTCTTCTTTTGCCCTTTCGTATTTAGTCCAAGAATTAGTTTTCTTTTAACAATTTCAGATATGCTCATGAACCAAATTTTATGAAGTACATAAAGATAGCAGCCATGCTTCCAGAGAAGACTATAAGGGATGTTGCATTGAGGTGCCGCTGGATGAGTGTAAGTTTTTCAGCACCTCTGTTATTCAGATATCTCATCCTTAATTATATAGACTTACTTTGTTATCATAGATGTAGATTTGTGATTCTCTCATTACTTATTTGATCTAAAAAACTTGAATATCATTGGAACTTGTTGATGCTGATTTACATAGTCGTCATATGACATGTTGGCTTATCCCAAAGACTCATGGTGAGGGCAGTGACATGGCAGCCAAGTCTTGTTAGGATGGGAGGCAATGTAGCTGGATCTCTTATGAATGATGGTGACATGATCTGATCTCATGGGGGCATAACCAACTCTTACAAGGAGGCAGCCTTATCTTCATCTGGTTTGATCTGGTGCAATCATATTTGAGCAATTGGATGTGGGAGAGAGGGAGGGAGAGTGAGAGTCTTGGAGGCTCGGTTCATGCAAGATTGATGGGCATCCTGTTAGAAACTGAAGGGGCATTGCAGGGAGTGGTGGATGAAGAGGAGTATTTTCTGGAGGATTCTGACTTAAATAGGGAGCTGGGGTTGGTTGGTTTGATAGCAGTTGACTTGTGGTTGAATTGAAAACCTTTGACTCTCCCGCCATGGTTTGGTCTGGTTACTGGGTTTAGAATACTGGTTATAGCAAACAACAGAAATTTTCTAGTTTATATTTGGGTTGTTTAAGCTGAATAAGGCCCAATTAAGACCCAACAATTGATCTTTATTTCTTTTCAGCTGGTTAGGTCAAACATCCTTGTGGCAGTTTATGTTATATGATCCATATTTGATTTCAAGTTTTTCAAGAAAGAAAAGCAATTTCATTCACTCCAAAAGTCTGCTACTCTTTTCATGCTTATCACAGAATTAATTTATGTACCAGATGAACTGTAGATCTTAAGCACTGTGTGGGTTTAGATGGCATCATATGACTTAAAGAACAAAATGCCCCTTCTATGCTTGTAATTTAGGATTATAGTGAACAATAAGCAGACCTTGAGTTCATTATGTCCTTTGAATTTGACAGCAGATCTATTTGTTTTCCTATAACTAACAGTTAACTAGATGGAAAATCAAGGTCTTCTATGTTTGGAACGCCCAGAAATAGCTCAGGGACCAAATGCATAGGGTAATGGATTGCTCATAAATTCATTATATGCACAGCTGGAGCTATATCAAAAAGTGTCCATATTCAGCAAAATTAAAATATACAGAACTGAAAATCACACAACTTGAGTATTAGTCTCACCATGATGTAATAAATAATATCCATCAGTCTCTTATGTAAGCTCACAACCTTTACCTGCTTTTTCAAAGTTGATTTCTCACCATCTTGTATAGAAATTCTTAGATTTGATAGTAGTAAGTCAAGTCTGCACTAATTCTTACTCAATCTGATGATCACTGTTATCAACTTCTTTATAAGCTTACCCAACTTGTGTTTAATTTATTTCTTTATACATACTGATAATTTATATCTTTGTAGAATAAGGAAAATGGTAAACGACGGAAGCCTGAAGAACATCATGCAGGCAAGAAAATAAAAGACACTAAGGTAACATTTTTTTACTAGTGAACTTCTTTGTACCTGTCATTATGAAATTCCTGTTGATATCCTTCTATATTATTTGATTATCTATTGACGGCTTTAGCTCAGGGATTCATGTATTAGATTGCTATAATTATATGTGATGATTGCTTCCAAATCATATCAATGCAGAATCTTAGTTTGGATTTTGATTTCTCATGATTCCTCTCCTAAAATCCCTAAATTCTTCTTCATATTCAATTAAGGGGAAAAAATCTATTCAGGATATCATGAAAACTATCTGGTTGCACTGTATCTTATGTTTTTATCTTTAAATTACTTGATCATTTTTTTAAATATTTAGAAGGCAGTCTTCATTTACAAACTCAATCTCTTTATAATGAGTTCAGGAAAAAATGGTGGCTTCTTCCTCAACAGCAAATGTTCATATGGTTCCATCAGACAACATGTCCCCCTATTCACTTATGATGCATCATAATATGACCCACCACGATCATTTTTCCCATGAAGGTGAGTTTGTTCATTTGTTATGAGGATTTTGCTAATTTGCTCTTTTCTATACTATTAGGTTTAAATTTCATGTTTACTTTTTCTCTTGTTCTAAATTTTCTATGCTTATTGAGAATGTGATTCATTTAATGCTTTTTTAGAAACCTTAGATTGGACCAATTTACTTCCACATGACAAATGATGTTATTATTGTAAATGCGACGTCCAACTCACAGAGCATGTAAAGAATTTATTGGAAACTAAACTTGCTGATGATAACCAATTAATTCTTACTGTATCGATGAACTTCAGCAAAGGCTTCATATCTTCTGTGAGTAGATTCGGACTATCTTTTGAATTTATCTCTGCTGGCTGCAGAACATTTGCAATTTTAATTTAATCGATCACCAACTTCCAGTATTTGAATGGCAAACCACTATGTCTACTTGATATTAACTGAATTGGGTGGGATGTAAAACTTGAAGCCTTCAATTTGGTAAGTAGAGGAAGATGAGAAAATTTGAAGAGGCTATTGGTCTGGCAACCACAAGATTGTGGAAATATCTCATATTATTTGTCAGCCAATTTAGGAATCTCATATATGAACACCATTGAATTTTGAAACTCCTGAATGTTAACCAATAATGTAATTTAGGCCCAAATTAAGTTTGATTTAGTTATTTTCAATTTTGAGTTTTGTTTTCCCTTATTTTGCTATTCTTATTGAGTCTTAGCAGTACTTCTTCTCCGTCTTTTGAGACCAGGTTACATATTTATATTTTGTTGCAATTTTCGTACTAATTATTAGGACTAATTTTCTGGTGTGGTTCCCCCCATATTATGAGTAGGACTAGCCTCTATGAGTTAAAACTAGCCTCCGTAGGTCTAGTATTGTGTTTAAAATTAATTATGATGGTGTTTTGTATTGAATTTTGTTGAAATTTGAATTTATACTTTTTGGTTATATTTCTTAGAAGAGTACCAAGGGAAAGTGCTAAAGTAACACAAAAGATTTATGGAAAAATATCACATACCTGACATGCAACTCTCCTATTGCTTCTCTCACTGGTAGCATGTTGTGTTAGGCATTGACTGTCACAAGAGGTCCAATGAGAGAGCTACACCACGCTATATAACTATTCATATGACATTCCTATGTTATCTTAGCACCTTAGAACACTAATTCTGGAGTTTTAGGTTGAGTAGAAGTTTCATTTTGGGTGAGGCTATGCTAGGGCTCAAGTACATTAGAAATAAGTTGGGCATCCGATGACCAGACACACTGTTTAAATGTGAGCCTATGGAGAAATGAATTTTGTATGATTATGAGTTATGTTGAATAAAAGTGTGTATGCAGGGGTTTTTCACTTCTATTATCTCAGCTATCTGTACTTATCCAACTGTTTTCCTTTCTTTTTTTCTTGCCTTTTGACTGCATCAAAGAAGAATATTCAGTTCTCATCTGAATTTATTTCTGCACATTTTCAACTTTAGTGGTCCCTGACACTAGAGGGCTGGATTGATCATACAAGAACTTATTTAACATTCCATTATGTGTGCATTATCTCCATATACAGGTAACCTCAAAGTATAGTAGGCACTTGAATAAACCTTTTACACTATGTTCGGTTGAGGGAGGGTAGACATGTGATAAATATTCTGATTCTCCTGTAATTTTGTTAGCCCTGGGTTAAATCTGAATTTTTTTAGGTTTCCTTAAGATGACAGGCCAATGACTTCCTCCTTTCTCTCTAGAATAAATAATAGCACCCCTTTCTGTGGACTAATTCTGATAATACCTTGCTGCTTTTTGTCTGGAATAGGTCTTATCTTGCCATTTATTCTTGGCCTCCTGTTTCAACTGTAGATGTTGCCTAGCCAACAAATGGTTTGATTGTAATATTAACAAGTTTTATGAAGTTACTTAGTATATATGGTTTTTATGCTGTCCAGAAAGCAAACTCTGATGATAGCTTCGATGTTCCTCTTTGAAGGAGTTCGTGCAATGTATAGTTCCAAGTATGGCAATTATGTTTAATGTTAAATGGACTCAAATTGTTATTTTGCTATTTGAACATGAATAATACATGCAGGATGCATATAGGTGCATATGATCGTCATCATCAATCCAAGCCTTTTCCCGTCAAATATGGGTTTGAGCAGATTTTATGTTTAGCTATCAGCTAATATCAAACCCCCAAATTTGGCATTGAATTCCTAGTCAAGTCAAACTTAGGCAAAAGAGGGGCCTACCCGAAACCTAAATAGCTAGTTGGCAGGTTGGTAAATATATATTTATGTACCGGATAAGCATATGCAGACCATAAGCAGCCCTCCAAAATCTCTCTCGTCTGCGAACAGTCTAGTTGAAGTGTTAAGATAATAACTTCTTACATAGGAGGCCATGTTTATCACAAAGACATGAATAGGCCAATGGACCAAAGGAAGGGCCTGTCTGGACACTCTGATAAGTAGTCCGTGGAATTTATCCATATAGGGCAGGTGGTGAGAACATGTTATCAGTGGAAGAGATAGAAAGGGACACAACTTTTTCATGCATGGAAATGTTTGAACTCACAATCCTAAGAAACCATGAATAGTATAAATCACCTTTTAAGAGAACCACAAAATCCGGACTTTTAGGGAATTGTGTGATCTCAGAGCTCCCTCACCCCATCGAATTATTCTTTCCAGTCATTAATTCTCTTTTAACTTCAGCTGTTCAAAGAACTTATCCATGGATAATATATCGTGGCATCTAAACAGCTTGAAATACGGTCCCAAATGAATACGCATGTGAATTTCTTAAGCAAAATAACTTGAGATAAGACTTTGAAAGCAAAGGCCATACAAATCAGAAAGACTGTCATGCCAGGCAAAATATGTGCTTATGTGATAATGAATTGTCCTGGAGGATTTGTTTGGAGAAAGTAGATAAATATACTGGTCCTGAAGACTCAGGGTTAGAGAAGACAACTTCTTAACACAATGCTGGGGTGTTTGAATTTTTATGAATTTTATTTTGTTGCTGGGTTGGTGGAATTCCTTTGTTCCTGCAAATACAGAATTACTCAATAGTTTGGTTTGCCATGTTTTTTTATGAGATAATTTCTGGTATTTTATTTGTTCCTTCATTGATATTATTATTTACTCCCTTTTTTTGTGATAGAAAAAGCACCTCCCCTTCTCATATTAATACTATTTGTTTATCTCTTGATAAGTTCTTCTAAAGAGGGGGCAAGTATGCACATAAAAAAGAGGTGATATACAAGTTATAACAAAATATTCGAGCTCTTCCAAGTGAGTCTTCTTTTGGTGAACATTGATATGTTAAACACGAATATTCTACTACACCATGGCTAGATCTGCAGATTTGATATCACAAGCTGTGAGATCAAAAAGATGTTTTCTTAGCATACACAGTTTCTCCATTGTACTTGGTAATCTTAACAAGCTGATAAGATGGAGAATTAATATTCTTTAGCTTTATTCCTGTGGCTAAACTCATTAAATACCAGTAAAGAATCATGTCTATACAGATTAAGTTATGTTGGGTTCTCTTGCTGTTTGTTTAATTTGATTAATTATCCATTGTAAATGTATAGTTTGGGGCAACTCTCCTCTGGCAATGATATATCTCGATATGCTAGTTATCAACCTGTCATTGTCTCCAAGTATATGATTGTAACCAGAAGTATATTGTGCCAATCTTTTTCCAGTGAGATGGGAAAGAATGTATTTGATTTCTAGTTATTCTTTTTTGTTCTATAACTGAATAACTGAAACATTTACATGATAAAAGTCCTTTGTGCCCTGCTTATCTTCTTTTGTTGTTGTTGGTGTTATTGCTGCTGTTATTGAATAGGCCCCGCTTTAGATGGTGCAATTCAGCATCTTCTGGATGAAAATGTTCAAATGTTAAGCCAGATTTCAGCAAATCTTGCCACATTCAAGGTTTGTGATTTAACTGTCTTCTTTGTCTAGTTTATTTCTTAGATTGGGCTTATGCTTGTTCATGCTATTAGAAAAATAAGTCATGAGTTTCTGAGTGTTGTTCATCACTTTCTGAAAGAATTGTGCGATTACTCCTACTAGTGTTGCAAAGGTCTAGGTTTTGCACCTGCAAGAATTTAAGACACATATTTTGGAATGAACAAAATGTAGATTAGAATATCCTGCTAAACATATTTCCAAAATTTGTAAAGCCTTTAAAAGACTTAATCAGACACCAAGACCTATGCCTACATGTTGTTCTTATTGGCTCAGACATATAGGATGGAGTGTTACATAAATAAATGTACATAAATTAGCTTGAATATGGGAGCATATGATTTTAGGCAGAAGAGCTTTCCTACATGGCATGTAAATTTGAAAAATTCAGCTAAGTAGAAAGGAAAAATCTTGAATTATGAAGTTCTTTAGGGAAATATTGGAGGTTTAGGATACAACAATTCCTGTAGGTAAAAGAGCTTTCCTCCATGGCTTGGAAATGCATGCTCTTGGGTAGGACACAATGATTTCTGATGTTTATATCATTTTGGTTCTCTCTGCAAGCTGTGCCAGTGCACAGGGAAAGCCATGTTTAAGACTTCAGCTGAGGAACCCTTATATTGCCCATTTGCTGAAATGAAAATTCACCCTTTAGTCATTGCATAATTTCTTTGACACCCAATACATATAACATGTTTTATGTAGATTTGCTCCATCATATATGACTAAGCACCGAAATATGATTCAAAGACTAAATGTCCAATCAGGATTTTAGTAACCATAGTTACTTTTATATATGGATGGAAGAAACTGAACAAATGAAGTACTTAAGTTCTTGATCTTAAACATGCAACAATTTTGTTGTACAAACCAATCACATTAGGTTGAGATTTCTCATAATTACTTACTAATGGTGCCAAAACAACATGAACATACCAATCAGAGAGTGAGTCAGCAAGAAGAGAGAAAGGTTAGTGCAAAAACAACATGACTAAATGGGAAAGCATATATATAGTGCAAATCAAGCAAAAGAATACAAAAAAAGGACATGGTAAAATTCTAAGTGAGAAATCTCGTTTTCATCTCTCTGTGTAATGTACCCTTGTCTTCTATGTCCACTGCCATTCTCAAACTGAAAAGACTTGAGAAATAAACCTGGCTTCTGGTAAAGCACAACCATCAACCACCAATTGCTCATTTTACACAATATTGTAAAACATTCTTCTCTTACATGAATTGCTTTGCATGCTAGTGTTATGGATCTAAAATTTAGTCTATCATGATTCACTGTGGCATTTTATCGGGAATTTATATTTTGGGATCTAAACATGCATTATTATAGGAACAGTTTATCTCAGAATTCTAGTCTATAGGCTTTTTTTTTTTTGGTGCTCTTTTCTGATGTAATATACCTGAACCAAGTGAACATCTCTAACAATTGTCATGTTTAGTTTGTGCTTTCTATTAAAAGTCATCCCAATCTTGCAGATACAGGAGAACATCAAGTTATTTCTTCACACAAGAAACAACTTCACATCTATTTTGTATAGGTATGTTTCGATTCTTTTTTTTTTGAAAATTTTACTTAAATTGTTACAGTTATTTGTTTTATATCTGCCCAAATATGTTAATTATTTGTATAATTATCAATGCTAATTTTGTACAGAATGAGTGAGTGGCCACCAACAATGAATCAGGTTCCTGGGATAGTGGGTCCGTTGCCTCATTTGCCAGTGTTGATCAATGAGGAACGCCTCAAATCTGTTGCCTTTTTTAATGGGAAGGTAAGATCTTGATGCTTCTTAAATTTAATGTTCTTTTTTTATATTTTTTTGGCACTCCAAAAATTGGATCATATCATTCTGAAGGTAGGTGGTGGTGTCCTCTCCCGTACTTTTTGTGTCCTCTCCCTTATTATATAACCTGCAATAATGCCAACAGATCTCAACCCTGTCACATATTTCATAGAAGACCAACACTCTGATAATTTGGCAAGAACAGATGTCTGTTTTGTGATTTCAACCTTTATGAGTTAATCAGAGCTTGGTTGCAGAGTGCTATAGATGTGCTGTCATCCCATTTCACTTATTGGCTACCGTGTTTCCCGGCTTTTATTTAGATGGTGTTGTATTTTTGAGCAGACAATGATGAAAATCGCCACCATGTCACTCAATAAATCAAATCACACAAGGGGCGAGGATAAAGGCCTGAGGATGGCCACTCCCAAAGAAAATCCTGATGTCCTTGTTCCTGTGTTTTTGATACCTATAAGAGTACATCTAATTTGATGTCCATCTGTATCAGTACCATACTTAAACCTATACATTTCCTCTTTCCTACCAAGCAGAGCTTGAACAATTCCGAGTTATGATTATTATCGAAGTGCTACTCAATTGCACTCTCAATTCAGGAAAATGCTGTTGTTTGTCGAGTTAACTAGCTATTTTAGTGTGGTATTCAAGGGTACGCTACCATGGAAAGATGATGCGGATTTATGGTAGGGTGGTGAAATCAAACGTGGTTTCTATTATTGCCTCATTATTTTCATGCATTGGCATTATAATTTGGATGCGGTTTTATTGTGGATAATGTGATTCTTGCATAAGTAATGCAGCGAGTGTGGTGTTTAAATGTTATAAATTCATATTAGCCAGAATTTCTTGCTAGTTATCCACCTGAGGTAATGGAATGGGAAATCTAATTTGCTTCCATTTGTATTTCCAAGAATCAAATGCTAGTCATGACCGCCTATTGGGCCTTTTACTTATTTGTTTATTTTGTTATCTATTTCTTTTCCTTACTTGCATAGCAAGACTCTCATGTTTCTTTCTTCGCCTTTTTTTCAACTGAGATCTTGATGGTTTTTTTTTTATTTTATTTAAGGCGGGGGGGGGGAGGATTTAGGGCGTTTGGTTAAGCTTTAAAAGTAGGGCGTTCTGCTGCTGTAGAGAAACTGCCATCAATCGCTTATAATTTGTTGTGTTTTTTTTTTTTTTTTTTTTTTTATTTTGGAAGGATGTTATTTACGGTGCACCAAGAGGCGTGAATCCGTAGCGAGAGCCAAGATGCTGATGACCAACTGAAGGATGAATGCGCAAACAGTTTCGTGTAATCACTCGAAACACCTTTGTGTAAATGCAGCAACGTGGTGGGAGCTTTCTCTGTTATGTAAAAATATCTTCCAAGAGGAAGATTCCATTCCCTGATGAAGAAATACATTATACCAACCCGAGCGCTCCAGGTAATAAGAGGCTCTCTTCTTGAGTGTAACCTGACTTGGCATGCGTCGTTTCTGATACGAAGGTTGTATGTCCATGCTTCAGAAAGAAAGGGAGAAGAACCTTCAAATGAGAACAATTTTGGTGCTTGCGTTCATTTACGTTGTTATCACATTCTTCTCGAGAATTGCTCATGACGTTGGAAAAGTACCATTTTTGAATCCAATTATTCTCCATGCTGAATTAAACAGAAAAAAAAAAAGAAAAAAAAGAAGAAAAGAAATCGTGACCCGAAAAAAGTGGTCAGCCATAAATGCATGACGGTCAACATTTGTCTACGGAGTTTGATCATGCAGCATCTTCAATCTTTTGTTAGGACAAGGATTGCCAAACGAGGATACAAGATTTGAATTATGGTTTCCCTGATTTTGCATTCATATTTTTAAATGAACATGAAATATGGCTGGAGTAGAAAAAACATTATTCTATAATTGAAATGATGTATTCAAAGCAATCCCTCCGCAGCTCCTTTTTTTTTTTTTAACTGCGGTGGTGGATCCAGCATGGTCTCAGTGTCCGGAAAACAAATCTGATGAACCGTGCAACAAATTCCGCACCCTTTTGCTTGTTGGAACCGTTTCGGTGCAAGAGAATTTTACCTTAACCAGGTAACACTTTTGAGTAGATTAGAAAGGTGGTTTCTTGGCTGGGTTCTATACCTTCCTGGTCTGCTCTTGTCGTTGTTTTATGGACAGTAGGTTTTTGAAACTACGTGCAATCACTATGAGGGCGTTCAGATGCATTGTTTTGTATGTAGATTTTGATATCAGGATATGTGGCTACTCGAGCTTGGTCTCAAGCAGTAGCCTCAAGCTCGGATAGTTAGTGAAGAGCAAAAAAAACCTTCAGAGAGCGAGATTATTTGCTTTCCTTGATGCAGTAACCATTTACATGAAGGTACCCCCCCAACCTTTTTTTTATCATTTTTATACAGAGAAAGGAAAGGAAAGGAAAGGAAAGGGGAAACTGCTTGGGAGGTCATTTCTCTTCTTCACTTCCTCGGAAAACAGCTCTGTTTGAAGTCCACTTTGGATCTAATGAAGTAACATGATCACTTCCTGCAACACATGAGCTACATCATTGTAATGGATCTGTATTAGAGAGATGCTTCTACCCTTCACTGCCTGATCCAGCTGTCATCACAAAAACCAAGAAAACTTAATTGGGCTTTGAAAACACAAGGTATCATATTATCCACTGAATTAACTACATATTATATCATTTGATCAGTGCTTTTCCTTTATTTTTCTTTTTCGAGAACCGGGATGGGAGGAAGTGTGGCTAAAAATCAGGTGAGGCCAGGTCATTTGCATCAACCTCCAATGATTTTTACCAACTGCACTAGCTGGAACCCTTTCGTAGCATTATATGTGCAACATGTTTTAGGTTTCTCAAAGTCAACAAAATGATGTGATTTTTTTGTTCTTTGAAAAAAGTTGAGCAAAGGGCTACCAAATGTCCCAAAAAAGGGAAGTCGAGCTAGCTTACAGTAACTAATTTGGCCTGTTTTCTTGGTGATGTTGCTGGGTGGAACAGGACGCAATTTTTGTTCACCAAAAAAACAAGCCGCCGCCATTTTTGACTTGCACTGAAATAGTGCCTGCGAGAGGTTGTTTTAAGCTAGAACTTTCATGGAGCTAGAATTTCCGGTTTTAAGAATCAATAGCAGTGTTATGATATCAGAATGGCTAATGATGTGTTTTCTCTTTTTATTTTTTTGGGTGTATTGCAAGTCACTAAAATTTGGGATTTAGGAGACATTATTATAACACGTTGAATTCACAATATGGATTTGATTCTTAAGATATGGTGGACAAGAAGGTCAATTTTTTAAGGACCAAGAATCTCTGGAACTTCTAATGTTCAACAGCAACCATCGTCCAACTTTGACGAGGAACGAGATAATTTCTTCCATGCTACTTTGATGGTCCGAGAGCTTATTCCATTATTGATGGATATTTTCATCTTAATAGAGGGAGCAAACCAACATTGACCAAGACACTGATTTCTAATACAAAACCTACGAAGCCGACCAAACTGGATCAACCATGGAGGTACTCCTTGTTACAACATCAGAAGACCCAGGTGATTGATTGGACTCCAGCTTCTACCTTGCCAAACGATAAAGCCACCAGCCGTTACATCGGGTTGGCCAAAAAATGAAACAAAAACCAATGATGCAGCTCTGTTGGATCGATATGGAGTCATTAGAGCTGTCAATACAAGGACTACCGTTATCGAGCTAATAAAGGAAATCTAAACTTTGGTGCACAACAAAACCACATTTAAGAGAATAAAATTTCGACACCCTCAGCTTCCTATGTGCACAAGGATCTAGATACCTAGTTTCCAGTTGGGTTAGGCTGAGCTAGCTCTGTGCCGTTCTTTATTGGTATTGTTAACCTTATCGATATTATACATAAATTCTGGGTGTTACTTAAGAGAAACCAAAGAGATATAAAGGCACTTCTTTCACTCTTCAACCTTCAAATTTCTAAGAAAAGTACTGCAAAATAACATCCATATAACTCCTGAATGCCATTCATATAACTGACATCGACAAATCTCATCAAAGAATGAAGATATTACCGATATTTTAACGTGAATAAATCGTTTTCAACCCCCGAGAATAGCTGTGAAACAGGGATAAAGAGAGAGCTAGCGTACCTCTTCCATGAAGTAGAACAACTTATTGCCGAGATCAGTGAGAGTCTTCTTGTCCTCATCACGAGAATTTGAGATAACAAGGTTGAGATCGCAGTACAAAAAGGTCGATTTCAGCCGGAGATCTCTTCCCATCAGCTCCCGTGAGTCCTCGTCATCATCCATCAGATCCTCCTCCAATGAAAGGAAATCCAATGCACACTTCTTAATCCGAAGGACGCTTCCCTTGTAGATCATGTCCTCCATTGCTCCACTATTTGCCTGAGAACACAAACAAAAAACCCACCCAAATTCCGATGGCCTACACTCACAGAAAAACACAATTCATAGATGGATCAGCAGTCCTATTAACAAAGGCAATGAGCTGATTGCTCATTAACAGCAATACTGAAAAAGATTGAAGAGAAGCACCTTCTGATATTTGTTTAGAAAGAGAGTTTTCACACCACACTACACGAAGAGCCATGCTATAGGTATAGGCTAATCCAATCATATAAAATCCAAAGTTCAAAGATAATGAGCTATGGGGTCCTCTTATACATATGCATTTAAGGCAAATCATAAGGCCAGCTACTTTTGAGGATTGCCTAGGCTTAGAAAGAAAGAAAGAAAGGTACCAAATTAGAAGCCCACAACTCACTTTCCAGCATAAAACACAGAAAACTCAACAAGGAAACCAGAAGGAACAGCTCAGAAACCAAGTCATGGAAGAAGAAATCTAACCTTGTCCATGAATGGAACAACAGTTGCGGCCCTGTTTATGGTACTCTGAATCTGAAACATTAATTAATACAAGAGCAATCGACGGAGAGGAAGGCATCGGAACTTTGTTCCATGTGGTAAAAGCGACAACTGAATCGAAGCCAGAATAAAGATTAATTTCTATATGGAAAAAGGGTAACCACAAATGTAGACAGCACCATGAAGGAAAGAATAGAAATTGGCAAAGCAATGATAGGAATTAAAAAGAGAAGCCTTTGGCACAGGTGATCTAAAGATAAAGAATCGAGAATTCTAAGAAATTAAAGATGAGATAAAGAATTCACGACTGCAGTCACCGAGGCAAACTGCTTCCTGTCTTTAAATAATAAAAAAGACACTCATGGAAGCGAAGAATAGTAACAAGGTTGGAAAAAAATAATAATAACTTTAAAAAAAAAAAGGGGGAAATCGAAGACACATCTTTTAATGGAAAAGGCTTGCAAACGAAGAGCTTGGTAACGGATGAGGGTATCGGTAATGTTCCCTTCGGATTTCCAAAAGTGAAAATATTGCTGCCTACGTCGCAACATTTCTCCTGGAAATCACCCATCAAACTAAAACTCATAAGAAATAGAAAAGGAAGGGGAAAAAAAAAAATCCCCATAACCCGATCTTGATTGCAGAGATTCGACCACGGAACACAACAACTAACAAAATTAAATATTATAAAACTCCATCCAAATCCCACGGAGGGGCCAAAAAAAAAAAACATAATAGGAGAAAGGGAAATGATTAAATAAACAAGTGCTGTCTGGGAACTTGAGAGTTGAATCAATTCAGAAACTTAACTTTCTTCTACCAAACAATAGATCAAATCCAAGAAAATCAAACCAGCTTAAAAAAAATCAGTCCCCATTTCAGATACCCAAGTATGATACCTAAAAAAGCGAAAAATACCGCACAAGAGTAGAACTTTTACCGTCTGATAAATCAAACAATAAATAAACAAATCCTCCCTGTTCTTTAAAATAAAAAGAAACAACAAGAACAAGGTTTTAAGAAAGAAAGAAAGAAAGAAAAACCCACCTTGGCTTCCTCAAAATCTACAGGGTTTCTCCATTTCTTCTTAATGGTTTTAAGCAATCCATCTGAATGATTATTATCGATATCAACTCAGGCTTTAAAAAAACATCAAAAAGGTGTACCTGGAGGAGGGATTTTCCGTACGTCTGGAAACAATATACGGGTAGCCGTAGATCAAGACGTATGCTGCATGCCACGCCACCTAGAGAGAGAAAACGCTTTGGACCTGTGGCTGTTATTATAGAGGGCCGCTCGCGTCGTCCGTTTTGCTCCCGAGGGCGCCTCCCTCGTTTCTCCAAGGCTTTTTTTTTTTTTTTTAATTTATTTAAAACCAGCAGGTCTGCTAGATTGCAACCCACGCTGCATTAGATTTCTTACAGGTGGACGTATTCTGATCTCTGAGTCCAGTGTGGTGTACGCTGCACGCCCACCCATAGTTTTCTCCATCTTTTCCTCATCTTTTTGTGCGGGCCCTGGCTAACATAATAATGTGGGGCCTACGTATAAAGAGGGTAGGAAAAGCTGCCATTCCGGCTTTTTTGCCCATGGATGGCTCTCGCCTGCGCATGCGTAGAGGTTAAAACTTAAAAACGAGTCTATCTAAAAATTTCTCGTATGGATAGCTCTCACCTTGACATGCATGCATGGAGCCTCGATGCGTCTCATGACAGCATCTTTCTCATGCATCTCGCTCTTGGCTTAAATTGACTACACTAAGATGTATTGGGCTGATTTTAAATGAAAGAGTACAGGCTGTACAGCCAAATTCGGTGCACTTTCTTCCTTGCTCTTGTAAGATCAGGAAGGTAACAAAGTTGAACAAAGAAACATAAATTCAGATGAGATATTTAAGAATATATAAAGAATGGGCAAGGATATTTCCTTTAAGAGTGTTCACATCATATACCATCCAAAGCTTAAATCTCGGTTCTACATTGGTATGACGGGAAATCTAATTAGTTTTTTTAAAAAAAAATAAAAAAAGGTTTGCTTCGATGTCACAGACTTGGGCTTTCAAGTTGCTGTAATGTTTACCTTTCCTGAGCGCGACATGGTCAACGGATAAACAATCATGCAAAGCTAGACTATTTGAATATTTTGGAGTTTTTTTTACAAAATAATATTATTTTAATAAATATTTATGAAAATAAGATACCGGGTTCTTTATTTATTAAAATAGGTATCAGCATTGGCATGGAGCTACATAAAAATCGCAGGATGCACCTACGATTTCAGCTAAGTAAAATCTCAGAAAGTACCTGTGATTTCATAGTGAAATCATAGGATGTATCTGCAATTTTATAAAATCATAGGTTCATCCTGCAATTTCAATTCAGCCATGATTTAAAATTTTATATCCATAAAATTATTTTAAAAACTTAATATATATTTTAGAATTAATAATTAATAATTAACTTAATTTAATTTTTTATTTGTTACGGTAAAAAATTATTATATGAAATTTATTTTACATTGAATTTTTGAATTTATAAATTAATTATATTATTTTGAAATAATTTAATATATTATTATATTAATGTTATAATATAACGTCCCATGTCCGGTCGTGCCATGCCCTATGCCCGGGCACGCCCCACGTCCGGACATGCCATGCCTCGCACCCTCACGAGCCCCGCGCCATGCTATGGCACGATAAGCGCTCAACCATGCCATCTTCCATGCCAGTGCGCGCCCAGCATGCACCCGATGCCCTTCGCCTGGTCGTGCCTTGCCCTATGCCAGCACGCCCGATGCCTCGCGCTCGAACAAGGCATGCCCTGTGTCCACTCGCACCCCATGTCCAGCTGTGCTGTGCCCAGTGCCCGCACACATGGAGGGCCTCGATGTGTGCCCTTGCGCATGGGATCGATGCATGTCTCGACCGCCATGCAGCTTGGCACCAAGCACATGCGACGATCTAGGATGGCAGGACGAAGGCGGGGAACTATCAGGACGGGCATGTCGGTCTCCGATCTTTGGCCAGGGGCTGCAAAGTTTGAGGGGTGCCTACTCGGCGTCTCCAACTATGGCAGTCCGAGGTCTCCGGTCTCCTACAATATTATTTTTTAAATTCTTTTCCATCCACTTCGATCTCTTTAATTAATTATAAATAATATTTATATTATATATATAAATTACAATTAATTTATTATCATAGTTGATTAATATTAATTAATATATTAAACTTAAAAAAATTAAAATATATATTAATATTAATTAATATAATAAACTTGCATAAGTTTAATTATGCAATTTTTCCTTCATATAGAGATCCTTTAATTATTTAAAAATAATATTTATATAATATTTTAATCAATAAAAAATTTAAAAATATAAAGAATAAAAATTTAATAGTTCTAAATGAAAATCCCTGATATTAAAAATTAAATTCTAAAATTACTAAAATATTAAATATTACTATATTAAAATATATTATTCAATAATTATTTAATTATTATCAAAAAATTAGTATGATTTAAAGTTTATTTTTCTTACAAAATATAGATTACGAATTTTGTAAATATATATTGTATGCTTAATTTAAAATATGTATTCTGAAATAAGTAAGTCGAAATTAATGGATTTAAATATTTTATGTATTATAATGACATGAATAATAAATTAATTATTATATAGAATATATTTTACATTATGAATTTGATAAATTAATTAATAAATTATATTATTTGTAAACAATATTGTTGTCGATTTCACCGCGGTGGTCTGTAGCTCGTGAGCTGGCGCCGGTTCTCGGACTCTCTCATCTCGAGATCTCCAAACTTCCAGGCCTGCAAAACAAGGTCAGAGATCCGGGCCGGGGGTTCCGACGGGGGCACTCCGACGATCAAGTCAGAGAGCGGCAAGATGGAACAGGACCTCTAAGGTGGGCCCCCGAAGGATCCCCATACTTAGAGGAGATCTAAAATGAAAGAAGTGTGGGGAAGAGAAGAGTTGAGGCCCGACCTCCCATGTTAGGGCCACCGAGCTCTCACCTGAGGACTTCCCGAGATCCTCCCGGATCGTTCTTTTGGTGTTCTCCCCCTTTTTTCCACCTACCTTCTCGTCCATTTTTACCGTCCCTTTTATATCATCGAACTGCCTTCAGCCCACGTCCCCTCCAGGGGGCTCTCTGAGACCTCTGAGACCTCTGGACCTTCTCCTTCCCCTTCTTCTTCGAGTCTGGAAGTTAAGTGGCCGGCCCGCCTTGTCCGCAGTGCATCACGAAAGGGGGAAGACTGGTGAGGCCTTGGGCCGAGTACGGGAGCTCTCCTTTCGGGGCATTGACGGTGGACTTCTAGCCGTTTCAGGCTCCTGCCCGCTAGGATTTCATTCCTCGATTGCGAGGCCCTGATCAACTAGTGTAAACGAGGTTTCGTATTTCACTATAGGTCGTACCGGTGCCTTGTACGGAGCGCGGCGCGTGCTGGCTCTAGTAGCGACCTCGCGACCGGTGCCTCTGCCTCCTCGAGGCTTTGCAGAGTAGGGCTGACCTCGACCGAGGTGGACCCGTCAGGGGGCGCCACCTGGCGGTGGAGCAGGGCTGCCAGCTTCGGCCGAGGTAGACCCCTCCTAGGTGGATACCTGGCAGAGTGGCAGAGAGAGGCTTAACTTCGACCGAGGTGGACCTGTCTTGAGGTGCCACCTGGCGAAGGAGCAGGAGGGCCCGACTCGACCTCGATAAAGGTGAACCCGTCTTGGGGTGCCACCTGGTGAGGGAGCGAGGGGCCGCCAGCTTCGGCCGAGGTGGACCCCTCCTGGGTGGACACCTAGCGGAGTGGCAGAGAGAGGCTTGACTTCGGCTGAGGTGGACCCGTCTTGGGGTGCCACCTGGCGAAGGAGCGGGAGGGCCCGGCTTGACCTCGGCAGAGGTGGACCCGTCTTGGGGTGCCACTTGGCGAGGGAGCGAGGGGCCGCGAGCTTCGGCCGAGGTGGACCCCTCCTGGGTGGACACCTGGTAGAGTGGCAGAGAGAGGCTCGACTTCGACCGAGGTGGACCCGTCTTGGGGTGCCACTTGGAGAAGGAGCAGGAGGGCCCGGCTTGACCTCGGCAGAGGTGGACCCGTCTTGGGGTGCCACCTGGCAAGGGAGCGAGGGGCCGCTAGCTTCGGCCGAGGTGGACCCCTCCTGGGTGGACACCTGGCGGAGTGGCAGAGAGAGGCTCGACTTCGGCCGAGGTGGACCAGTCTTGGGGTGCCACCTGGCGAAGGAGCAGGAGGGCCCCGTTCGACCTCGGTAGAGGTGGACCCGTCTTGGGGTGCCACCTGATGAGGGAGCGAGGGGCCGCCAGCTTCGATCGAGGTGGACCCCTCCTGGGTGAACACTTGGCGGAGTGGCAGAGAGCGGCTCGACTTCGGTCGAGGTAGACCCGTCTTGGGGTGCCACCTGGTGAAGGAGCAGGAGGGCCCGGCTCGACCTCGATAGAGCTGGACCCATCTTGGGGTGCCACTTGGCGAGGGAGCGAGGGGCCGCCAGCTTTGATCGAGGTGGACCCCTCCTGGGTGGACACCTGGCGGAGTGGCAGAGAGAGGCTCGACTTTGACCGAGGTGGACCCGTCTTGGGGTGCCACCTGGCAAAAGAGCAGGAGGGCCCGGCTCGACCTTAGTAGAGGTGGACCCGTCTTGGGGTGCCACCTGGCGAGGGAGGGAGGGGCCGCCAGCTTCAGCCGAGGTGGACCCCTCTTGGGTGGACACCTGGCGGAGTGGCAGAGAGAGGCTCGACTTCAACCGAGGTGGACCCGTCTTGGGGTGCCACTTGGCAAAGGAGCATGAGGGCCTGACTCGACCTCGGTAGAGGTGGACTCGTCTTGGGGTGCCACTTGGCGAGGGAGCAAGGGGCCACCAGCTTCGGCCGAGGTGGACCCCTCCTGGGTGGACACCTGGCGGAGTGGCAGAGAGAGGCTCGACTTCGACCGAGGTGGACCCATCTTGGGGTGCCACTTGGCGAAGGAGCAGGAGGGCCCAGCTCGACCTCGGCAGAGGTGGACCCGTCTTGGGGTGCCACCTGGCGAGGGAGCGAGGGGCCGCCATCTTCGACCGAGGTGGATCCCTCCTGGGTTGACACCTGGCGGAGTGGCAAAAAGAGGCTTGACTTCGATCGAGGTGGACCCATCTTGGGGTGCCACCTGGTGAAGGAGTAGGAGGGCCCGACTCGACCTTGGAAGAGGTGGACCTGTCTTGGGGTGCCACCTGGTGAGAGAGCGAGGGACCGCCAGCTTCGGCCGAGGTGGACCCCTCCTGGGTGGACACCTGGCGAAGTGGCAGAGAGAGGCTCGACTTCGACCGAGGTGGACCTGTCTTGGGGTGCCACCTGGCGAAGGAGCAGGAGGGCCCGGCTCGACCTTGGCAGAGGTGGACCCGTCTTGGGTTGCCACTTGGTGTGGGAGCGAGGGGCCGCCAGCTTCGACCGAGGTGGACCCCTCCTGGGTGGACACCTGGCGAAGTGGCAGAGAGAGGCTCGACTTCGATCGAGGTGGACCCGTCTTGGGGTGCCACCTGGTGAAGGAGCAAGAGGGTCCAGCTCGACCTCTGCAGAGGTGGACCCGTCTTGGGGTGCCACTTGGCGAGGGAGCGAGGGGCCGCCAGCTTCGATCGAGGTGGACCCCTCCTGGGTGGACACCTGGTGGAGTGGCAGAGAGAGGCTCGACTTGGACCGAGGTGGACCCATCTTGGGGTGCCACCTGGCGAAGGAGCAAGAGGGCCCGGCTCGACCTCGGCAGAGGTGGACCCATCTTGGGGTGCCACCTGGCGAGGGAGCGAGGGGCCGCCAGCTTCGGCCAAGGTGGACCCCTCCTAGGTGGACACCTGGTGGAGTGGCAGAGAGGCTAGACTTCGGCCGAGGTGGACCCGTCTTGGGGTGCCACCTGGCGAAGGAGCAGGAGCACTTCTTCCCGAATGGTGGATCTTTTGAAAGAAAAAAAATCCACGTGACCGAGTCCAGCTGGACCTGACACGCGCTCCACGTCAGCGATGTAGCCATATCAGTTGCCCCCCATCCCCAGGTTCCATCGAGGCATCGTGGCTTGGGACGTGGGGATTTAATGCAGAGATGACGTGGAGAAGGCAAAAATCTCGCGCCATAATTGCCATGATCCTTGCCGCCACTTCTGTCGCACCCGAGACCCTTTGAGAGGATGCCACGTGTACATGTCTGATGGTCCATTAATGCATCATTCCAAAACCGAGGCGGTTTCCACTGAACTGAAGCATTGATGTCGGGCGTGCCTCCACGTGGTAGTTATCTGATGGCTCGGAACGGATAGAGGCGTATGGCTGCTGTCGATTGAGTTTGAAAATGAGGGGGACTTTCCAGAAACGAGGTTTCTCCACTTTCTCACACTCCGGCGGTTGCAGTGGTCTCCCTTCATCTTCCCGGGTTTGCCATTCCTCTGGTACAAAATATCTCGATGAGTGTCTACGACCCCCTTCTCCTCTTCTTCTATCTTCTATTCCTTGCGCCAGTTTTCTTGTTTCTTCTTCCTTCATGGCACGTCACCTCTATGTTTCCTCCAACCTGGATGAGGCCGGCCCCTCCCGGCCGAAGACTCCATCGTCTTCCTCCTCGGAGGGGGAAGAGATCTTGGACGAGGTCCGGAGGCAGCTCCAACCCGGGGCCGTGACCATAGGTGTCCCTAGGTGTCCTAGGTCTCCTCCCATAATTTCTGCGCATCACATTTCCTTTCTTCCTCCTCCGGAGGCCTCTTCCTCCGATCCTTCCGGTTATGCTTCGACGATGACCGGAGACGATCTTTCCTGGATCCGGGACACCTATGGTATCCCGGATTCAATCCGCCTTTCCCTCCCAAGGCATAGGGATCGAGTAACCTCGAGTGGCCCTGGGAGGGTCGCCTTCTACGAGGACTTCCTCAGTGGGGGTCTTCGTTTTCCCCTTCATCCCTTTTTCCTTTCGTTCCTCAGCCATTATCATCTGGTCCCAACCCAGTTGGCTCCTAATGCCATCCGGGTCATCTTTGCCTTCGTCGTCTTCTGCCACTTCCATGGGTTCGTTGCCTGTTTCTCCCTCTTCAGGGCTCTCTTCATCCTGAAGCGCTACTCCATCGATGATGGCTGGTGGTACATTTCGCCCCGGCCTAGGTGCCTTAGGTTCGACCTCCCTTCTTCAATCAAGGGTTGGAAGAACCGCTTCTTTTTTGCCTCGGTCGAGAACATCGACTGGGCTTGGAGTGAGCCGGACCGGTCCCAGAATCGGAATTCCCAGGTCGAGCCGGCAGATCAAGATGACTTTACACTGCTGCTGGGTGACACGATCCTAACTCTAAATGTTCTGCTCTCGGAGCAGAATTTATTCGAGGCGGGGATGATTCCTATCCGGGAGTTGGGTGAGGCCCGGATCTCGCTCCTTCACCTTTATCTTTAGTTCAGCACTTCTTTTCTTTAAACTGGCCTAACTGAACCCCCCCTTTTTTCTCAGGTATGAAGTTCTCTGTGGAAAACCTGGTAGAGGGCATCATGGAGAGGGATGCTGCCAAAGGGACTGACCCCCCGGCAAAGAGGGCTCGCACTGAAGCGAGCCGGGTGCCTGCATCCGCTTCTGTCGTTACTGGCCTTGGGGCGGCGGCTCCTGCTTCTAGGCCGCCTCGGGCCCAGGCGCTCGATGTCCCTGTCGTCGACCTCGACAGGGCCGGGGAAGAGAGGGGGCCTGAACCTCCTCGGGCGACGCCTGCTCCAGCCACCGCACCGGCCACTTCCGCGGTGGCCACCAGGGTGGTGGCAGCTCCACCGATGGCTGCACTGCTTGTTGAAGGGACGGCCGCCCAGCCTGCTACCGACACGGCCATCCCATCCCCAAGTCTCACCAACTGCTGCTCCGTGATCCACGACCAGGGGCTCGTGGAGAGAGTCATGGAGTTCGCCAGCACCTCCTGGGATCGCCGTCTAAGGGGCGACTGGGACTGCATCGAGGCGCTGCTCGGGATCCTCCCGCAGCTTTTTACAGTGAGTTCCGAGCTCCGGCTCCTTAAAGTTCCAGTTGGATCTTACTAACTCCGTGTCTATTTCGATGCAGATCAGGACGGACGTGCTGTTGCTGAGGAACTTCCTTGCCAGCTATGCCAAGAAGGACGCCGAGAAGGAGGAGAAGCTCGGCAAACTCGCAACCGATGTCAAGGACCTCATGGAGAAGGGGGTCGAGTTGCGAGGGAATAACCAGGCTCTCCGGGCTGACCAGGTCCACGCCGAGGGGCGCGTCAAGGAGCTCGAGACCTCTCTATTGGAGGAGAAAATCTCAAACCAGCATCGCAACTAGGAGGACATAGCGGAGAAGACCCACCTCAGGGCTCAGTCCCGGTCACTGGAGCGCCAGGTAGAAGAGGTTCTCAAGGAGCTGAGTGCAGCCAAGGAGAAGAACTCCTATGTCAACGGGCTGCTGGAGGCGTCCAAGAGGGAGGCGCAAGAGGCCTTGTCGAAGTTCCAGGCCTCCAAGGAGTACGTCACTGAGGTGCGCGAGGTGGCAGTGGACTCCTTCTTGAAGGGATTCCAAGTATGCCGGGAGAAGGTGAGCTCCTTCTATCCCGAGCTCGACCTTAGCGAGGTCGTACTAGGCGGCAGGAGGCAAGAGCCCACCGGAGGAGTTTCGACGGTGGCTGGTGACGAGGTGGCGGCTCCCGAGCAGCCTCCAGTCGACGGCACCTCTAGACTTAGGCACCTCGGCAGAGGTGGACCCGTCTTGGGATGCCACTTGGCAAGAGAGCGAGGGGCCACCAGCTTCGGCCTAGGTGGACCCCTCCTGGGTGGACACCTGGCGGAGTGGCAGAGAGAGGCTCAACTTCGGCCGAGGTGGACCCGTCTTGGGGTGCCACTTGGCGAAGGAGCAGGAGGGCCCGGCTCGACCTCGACATAGGTGGACCCGTCTTGGGGCGCCACCTGGCGAAGGAGCGAGGGGCCGCTAGCTTCGACCAAGGTGTACCCCTCCTGGGTGGACACCTGGCGGAGTGGCAGAGAGAGGCTCGACTTCGGCCGAGGTGGACTAGTCTTGGGGTGCCACATGGCGAAGGAGCAGGAGGGCCCGGCTCGTCCTCGACAGAGGTAGACTCGTCTTGGGGTGCCACCTGGCGAGGGAGCGAGGGGCCGCCAGCTTCGACCGAGGTGGACCCCTCCTGGGTGGACACCTGGCGGAGTGGCAGAGAGCGGCTCGACTTCGACCGAGGTAGACCCGTCTTGGGGTTCCACCTGGCGAAGGAGTAGGAGGGCCCAGCCCGACCTTGACAAAGGTGGACCCGTCTTGGGGTGCCACTTGGCAAGGGAGCGAGGGGCCACCAGCTTCGGCCGAGGTGGACCCCTCCTGGGTGGACACCTAGCAGAGTGGCAGAGAGAGGCTTGACTTCGACCGAGGTGGACCCGTCTTGGGGTGCCACCTGGCGAAGGAGCAGGAGGGCCCAGCTCGACCTCGGCAGAGGTGGACCCGTCTTGGGGTGCCACCTGGCGAGGGAGCGAGGGGCCGCCAGCTTCGACCGAGGTGGACCCCTCATGGATGGACAGCTGGTGGAGTGGCAAAGAGAGGCTCGACTTCGACCGAGGTGGACCCGTCTTGGGGTGCCACCTGGCGAAGGAGCAGGAGGGCCCGGCTCGACCTCGGCAAAGGTGGACCCATCTTGGGGTGCCACTTTGCGAGGAAGCGAGGAGCCGCCAGCTTCGGCTCAGGTGGACCCCTCCTGGGTGGACACCTAGCGGAGTGGCAGAGAGAGGCTCGACCTCGGCCAAGGTGGACCCGTCTTGGGGTGCCACTTGGCGATGGAGCAGGAGGGCCCGGCTCGACCTTGGCAGAGGTGGACCCGTCTTGGGATGCCACCTGGCGAGGGAGCGAGGGGCTGCCAGCTTCGGCCGAGGTGGACCCCTCCTGGGTGGACACCTGGCGGAGTGGCAGAGAGAGCTCGACTTCGGCTGAGGTGGACCCGTCTTGGGGTGCCACCTGGCGAAGGAGCAGGAGGGCCCGGCTCGACCTCGACAGAGGTGGACCCGTCTTGGGGTGCCACCTGGCGAGGGAGCAAGGGGCCGCCAGCTTCGGCCAAGGTGGACCCCTCCTGGGTGGACACATGGCGGAGTGGCAGAGAGAGGCTCGACTTCGACCGACGTGGACCCGTCTTGGGGTGCCACTTGGCGAAGGAGCAGGAGGGCCCGGCTCGACCTTGATAGAGGTGGACCTGTCTTGGGGTGCCACTTGGCGAGGGAGCGAGGGGCCGCCAGCTTCGGTCGAGGTGGACCCCTCCTGGGTGGACACCTGGCGAAGTGGTAGAGAGAGGCCCGACTTCGGTCGAGGTAGACCCGTCTTGGGGTGCCACCTAGCGAAGGAGCAGGAGGGCTCGGCTTGACCTCGGTAGAGGTGGACCCATCTTGGGGTGCCACTTGGCAAGGGAGCGAGGGGCCGCCAGTTTCGGCCGAGGTGGACCCCTCTTGGGTGGATATCTGGCAGAATGGCAGAGAGAGGCTCGACTTCGATCGAGGTGGACCCATCTTGGGGTGCCACTTGATGAAGGAGCAGGAGGGCCCGGCTCGACCTCGGCAGAGGTGGACCCGTCTTGGGGTGCCACTTGGCGAGGGAGTGAGGGGCCGCAAGCTTCGGCCGAGGTGGGCCCCTCCTAGGTGGATACCTGTCGGAGTGGCAGAGAGAGGCTCGACTTCTACCGAGGTGGACCCGTCTTGGGGTGCCACCTGGCGAAGGAGCAGGAGGGCCCGGCTCGACCTCGGCAAAGATGGACCCGTCTTGGGGTGCCACATGGCGAGGGAGCGAGGGGCCGCCAGCTTCGACCGAAGTGGATCCCTCCTGGATGGATACCTGGCGGAGTGGCAGAGAGAGGCTCAACTTCGACCGAGGTGGACCCGTCTTGGGGTGCCATCTAGCGAAGGAGCAGGAGCACTTCTTCCTGAACGGGGGATCTTTTGAAAGAAAAAAATTCACGTGGTACTGACCGTGTCTAGCTGGACCTGACACGTGCTCCATGTCAGCGATGTAGCCATATCAAATATAACATATATTATTATAGTATATTATAATGTAATATCAGTTAAATTGTAGATAAGTTATTTTATAACTATTATAATAAATGATTGATGTTAATTAATGTAAAGAATTTTTTCCATCCTCTTTTATCTCTTTAATTAATTGTAAATAATATTTATATCAAATATATATAAATTATAGTATATTTATTATCATAATTGATTAATAGTAATTAATATATTAAAATTAAAGAATAAAAAAACATATTAATATTAATTAATATAATAATCTTGCATAAGTTTAGTTTTGCAATTTTTTCTTTCTATTGGGATGCTTTAATTATTTCAAAATAATTTTTATATAACAATTTAATTAATTAAAAATTAAGAAAAAACTTAGAAAGAATAAAAAAATAATAGTTGTAAATAAAAATTCATGATATTAAATATTAAATATTAAATATTATTAAAAATACTAAATATTAATATATTGAAATATATTATTCAATTGTTATTTATTATTAACAAAAAATCAGTATTGATTTAAAGTTTATTTTTCTTACAAAATATAGAATACGAATTTTGTAAATATTTTTTGTATGCTTAATTTAAAATATATATTCTAAAATTAATAACCTTGAATTAATCATTTAAATACTTCATTGCAACTATCTTTTTTTTATTTTCTAAAATATATATTGAATAAAAAATCACATGTCGTTCATGAAAATTTTGAATTAATTATCATTTAAGTTAATAATAATACATACAAAATTTTAGAATAAAATTTTATAAATGTAATACATAAATAAATAAAAACTAAAGATCCTAAGTCCCACAAGGTAACCGTCCCTTCCTGCATGAAGGCTGCTTTCGACGAGATATTGGATCCACTTCACTCGATCTTTGATGCTCTATCAGATGCTCTATATTAATGAATGCTTGCTGTGCAGAGACATGCTGCAATGATCCCTCACCTATATACTGTCCTCCATGTCCTGAGTAATCTTGATGCATCATGTAGTCCGGTATAGTATTGTAGTCAAAATATGTAGTAGCATCCTCGATAGATGTGAACTGTCTCACATCCTCATGAAGATAACTGGCCACGGACATGTATGATATGAACTCCGGCATCGAATATGGAGAGGTACCGTATCATCGAGTACCTCATCTGTGCTAAGCTGGAGGAGGTGCTCCCGATGAAGATGCATACGAAAAAGGTGAAGGGGTCTCGTCCTCTTTATCATCCTCCTGAGCAAATACTCCTAACTGGATATGTGCATGCTCACCGACAACACCAAGGACGGAATGACATATATCCTGTATAGACTGCGAGCCGTCGATATGGAACCTGGCTGAGCAAGATGGTATATCATCGCGATGCCACTACTTTGAAAGTTACAAACATTTAATGAGTCATAAAAAATAAAATAAGTATTTATTAACAATGTTAAATAGTATAAATAAAATTTCTTACCAGGTAATTATACACTGCACTATCATGACTGATGAATCGCCGAGTGATGTCACGATCCACTACATGTATGGATCGTGATAATCTATGGTACCATCAAAGGGAGCACCATCTATAATATAATCCCGTTGGCTCACCCATAATTGAATATAATGCTGATGAGTGATAGACCAGTCCTACTCGACTTGTCCCCCGAGATCGATACAGTACGGTGCAGAATCTATCATACACTGCTTGGATACGATCTATCGAATACCTAACTATCGCATCACTCTATCAGGAAAGTACCATTCTACTATATGAAAATATACAAGTGGCACTTGACTACACTAGATATCTTGACCATGCAGGCAGTAATCTGATAGCTGTACAAGAATATCTTGAGTATATGGCTAGTATATCACTTGTTTATAAAAAATATGAAGCATTTTATATTAAACAAAAAATAGAAAAAATATTAACCTTTAACAAAAATAAGTTATAGTCGTCACCTGCTCTGCTCTCAGGTGATCTAGTAAATATCGATACGAAGAGACAACATGTGTAGATACCTCTGTGATAAAAAATCATCTCTCCATCTGCATATTAAATGGATTAAACGAGTTACATAAATCGATAAATATTGTTAGTTATAAAATATAATCAAATTTAAAACTTACCGCATTCTTAATAAACCCTGTGATAAACCAGCTCCACCATCATCTAAATCCACCATAGGATCTAGAGCCTGTCGAAGTAATATGCATGATGCCAAGATTCAGAATCTATCCCATGTCCATAACTATAATAATAACAAAGGATCAGCTATATCAGTAGTATTTCTCCTGCTTGTCCTACACAACTCTCTATATAACCATGCGAGCCCTGCACTATCCCAACTATAATATCCAATAGTCTCGAAATCCACTAATAAGGATATAAACATGAGATGCATTAGGTTTCCAGACTTATCCATGATCAAACACCCATCCATCAGCAATAAAATATATGCTACGCTATATCGCTATCTCGTCAGTATTAAAGGCTAGCTCATGAAACTAATTCGCTAGCCAGACCATGCTCAATCATGATTCCTGTAGTCTACTCTATGGTGGGATAACCCCTAACAAATCTTGACAAACCTGACTCCAATCTACCAGTGTAGTACCTATCATCGGTAGACCATCAATTGGCAAACCTAATTGAATAATGATATGGCAAAACTGTTGATGTGGAGTGCACTTCGGATCCAGCTGGCAGCCAGATAGGCAGATAGCACCGCATCGAGTTTTCTTTCGAGCTCCCTTGCTAGGTGGCCTCACCAATGGTCGAGCCCACCTCGACCCGAGCTCGGCACTTCCTCTTTTTGAGGAGGAAGTGCGAGAGGTGCTCTGTTCTTTGGCTGAGGATAAGGCTCCTGGCCCGGATGGGTTCCCTTCTCTGTTCTTCAGAAGATATTGGGATATTATTAGAGGGGATGTGGTTTCAGCTGTGCAACATTCTTCTTGACGGGTCTGATGCCGGACAAGTGGAAGCAAACTTTTGTCACCCTTCTCCCTAAGCATCCTCGGCCTATGCATCCTTCTCACTTCAGACCCATTAGCTTATGTGGTACTTTATACAAGATTTGTGCCAAGCTGATGGCTTTGAGAATGAAGCCTATTCTCCTGGGTATCATCTTCCCTGAGCAGGGGGCATTTATAGGGGGTCGAGGAATTTTGGATAATGTCCTGCTGGCCTAGGAATTTATGCATGACTTGCGTAGGGCTCCGCCTAGAGCCTCTTTGATGGTAATCAAGCTGGACATGGAAAGAGCTTATGATCGGGTTCGGTGGACCTTCCTTCAGAGATCTTTGAATGACTTTGGTTTCCATCCACTGTGGATTTCCAGGATCATGGCCTGTATCACGTGCCCATCTTTTTCCATCCTTCTTAATGGCTCTCCTTCGGAATTTTTTTCATTCGATAGTTGGGCTCCGATAGGGTTGTTCGTTATCTCCCTACCTCTTCATTATTGTTGCCGATGCTCTCTCGCGTGCCCTCTGGGAAGCGGTTAGAGATTCAGCTATCCATCCTTTCTTTGCGGCCCCGACAATGCTCCCTATTTCTTATCTTCTCTTTGTCAATGATTGTTTACTCGTCGGCGGGGCCTCGGAGGCTACGGCTCAGGGGTTCAGGAGGGTTATTTTTCTCCTAAGATAGCAACCCGTACTCGCTCTTTGATCCTCTCGATTCTTGAGATTCGGGACAAGGACGAGCCTATCCGCTATCTCGATGTTCCCATTTCTGGTGGTTGCCTCCACAGAGACGAATCTCGGATCGTGGTGCAGGCTGTTCAGGAGCAGGTTGAGGGTTGGCAGGGAAGGGCTTTATCGGTAATGTGCAAATTGACCTTGATCAGATCAGTATTGACTTCTCTACCTATCTACTTTTTAGCTAATGCTGTTATTCCAAAGGCTACGGTAGAAAATGTGGAGCAGATTCTTTGGGCTTTTCTGTGGAGGTCCAATGCGGCGCCCAGGGGTATCAACCTGGTGGGTTGGCAGTCAGTGTGCTAGCTAGTCCGGGAGGGTGGCCTTGGAGTCTATTCACTTCTCAGCGGGAGGGAGGCTTTGCTGGCTCGTTATGCTACTAATCTGTTCCTCAATCCGACCCTCTTGTGGGCTTCCTTTATCAGAGCTAGATATGACACTAGATCCCTTGAGGGGGGTGACTTCGGTCCCTCCTCTCAAGGGTTGCCTATTTGGAAGGAGATCAGGAGAACACCAGAGGTCTTTCACTACTTCAGATGGATGGTTGGTGATGGAAAATCTATCAAAGTTTCGGTTGATGTCTAGATCTCTGAAATCTCCCTTCATACATGGCCAACATTTGTTTCCTTAGACTTGTCGAATTCCTGGAGGGTCAGTGACCTTATTACCTCGAGGACACAGACCTGGAATTCTATGCTGATCTCTCGATATTTCAGGGAGCCTCTGAAGGATCGTATCCTCTCTATTGCTTTACCTCTCTTACCCTGCTAGGATACCAGAGTATGGGGGCCCTCTTCTTCCACCTCTGCCCCTTTGTTGGACCTCTACTCTATTTATCATCCTCCTCAGCAAGGAACTGATCAAGTAGGCTGGATCTGTGCTCTCCCGGTACACCCCAGGGTCTGTCTCTTTCTCTAGAAGGTGATGCGGTGTCGCCTGCCCACGAGGTCCTTTCTTACCTCAAGGGGAGTTTATATAGCTCCCTCCTGTCCATTTTGTGATGATCCGGAGGAGTCCTTGGACCATACATTATTTCTTTGCTTACGGGCAAGGCGTGTGTGGACCCTGACTGGCTATAGTGTTCTATGTACTCGAGAGATGATGTGGTGGAAACCTTTATTCGCACCCTGCAGTCTCCCCCTAGTACTATTTCCAGGAGCCTTATAGCTTATCTGGCTTATCACTTGTGGATCACCTGAAATGCCATGATCTTTAGGTCTGAGACCTGCTCACCTACCTTCATTGTGGAAAGAGCAAGGGCTCAGGACAACGAGTATTATGGATCGATGGTAGCATTGTCCAAGTTCCGCGGCTTCGGTTCTGCTCCTCGAGTGTCTCACCAGATACTGGTCTCTTGGGAGCCCCTCCTCAGGATTTTGTTACTATCAGCTTTGATGGGAGTGTCAGAGGGCGGATGGCAGGAGCTGCTTTTGTCATCAGATCCTCGGCTGCTGGCTTTATAGCGATGGGAGGCTCTAATCTAGTGGAACAGACAGCTCCCCTAGCGGAGCTCTATGGAGCTTGGGTGGGTATCTAGTATGCCACGAGGATCCTTAACTTGGATCGCCTCGTTATTGAAGGCGATTCCTTCACGGTCATCTCATGAATCCATAAGGCTATCAGGAACGCTCCCACCCTCCCCCTTCTACGAGACATAGCGCTGATGCTCCGTCACTGCTCTGGGCTTATTATCCGCCACGTCTACAGGGAAGCCAACTCCACGGTGGATTGGGCGGCCTCTTTTGTTGCGCATCACTCAGGAGGGTTCGTTTGCACACCTCTCGAGGAAATGGCTGTACAGTTTAGACATATTTTGTATGCAGATAATTTTGGTTATACTTTTTCCAGGACTATTTAATGAAGTATCCGGTTCACCAAAAAAAAAAAAATAGCATACTATCCTGTGTACTTTCATTTTTTATGCAAAAAAATTTAAAAACACTACTCCAAAATACAACTATGATCCTCCATTTGCTTGCAATCACAATTGTGAAGGAAGTTAATGAAGAATTTTTTTAGCACTCACCAAAATAATAAGAAAAGAATATTTAACAACAAGAAAAAAATATTAAAAACCAAAAAGTAGAGAAATTTATGGTAAAGAAAAAAACAAAATACAGCTCTAGATAGTCCATTAGATTAGGTTCCAAGATAGTCTAATTTTTTAGCCATCTAATCTGACTATTTACATTTTTACTGGCTCATTAAAACCTGTAATAAAAAGCCCAACAGTTAGGAAATTAAAAGCTTAATAGTTATAAAATTAAAAGATCAATGGTTAAAAAAATTAAACATAATAATTAACACATTAAAAACATATTTAAGAAATAAAGAAAAAAACTAAAAATAAAATTTTATATTAACAAGTTGCTTAGCCGGTTTTTGAGTTTGATTTGTATGCAGATTAAAGATTTTTCTTCGGATCTCGTTAAGGGACTTAAACAAATTCTACTCTGAAAACTTTTACATTTTTGATATAAAATTAAAAAATCAAGAATGATCAAAAGAGTTTTTCTAAAAAAAAATATTTGTAAAATTTTAAATTTTCAAATTCAGAATTCTCTCCAACATTTCCGAGTCATAAGCAATTTTTAATTGTACGGATCCATGAAAATATGCCATACTGTTCGAGTTGAAGGTTGCCCATAGCAAAAGAAAAATTCACTGTTCTTCCCGCACGGTTATGTTATGGTTTCTAACAAATTGGTAGTCTGCAAATAACATCAGAGTGCAAGATGGCAATGCTATTCTTACTTGTTTGCATCACATCATACATAATAGGCATCTCTCAACCATAGGATGGCCCTGTTGATGATTTCTGATCTGAAATCTTCAAAAGTTGTTTTGCAAGAAACAATTGAGATTTCACATTTTATTTTGGGTAAATGGTATGATGGAAAAATTTGAGAAAAAGCATTGACTTTATATCATGGTTACATGTGGCCATGGATGCAATACTTTCCTGTCAGCTTGTGGAGCATTTTGCCATGCAGTGATGCTTGTCCATTATTAAATTGTTGTTGAGGAGCCGGTTGCGGGCTAATTACGCCTTCTTCTTCAGATATAAGACCAAATATCCAAATCTCAACTCAGAAGGGTAAATATCCAACACTTCATTAACATCAAAAAGAAAATATCCAATACTTCATCAGACTACAAAGCTATACAGCAACCCCACTGTGCTACCTTGCGTGTTCAGGGTTGGACACTGCTCCATTGTGACATTTGCCCTTCTGCCTACCATCAGCAATTGATGCATAATCTGATGCTTGACGTCGGACCATAAACTTACAAAACATGTCATGGAAGCTTGCAATATACACTTGATACATAAACAGCATACATATTTTCCCATGATTTGGACGATCAGGTACAAACCTTCAGCTGTAAACTTGCATCTACAAACTAGCAGGAATTACTAGCTTCGCATCTACAAACCAGTCATTCCCAGTCTTCAGAATACACAGACATACACACAAGCATCAACTAGCATGAGATTCAACTTCTTTCTCATCAATCTCCAATCGAGGCAGCTTTTCAACAATCAATAAACTGCTCCTGACTGAATTCACAAAAATAGAGATCATGTTGTTTGCATTGTAATTACTGCTCGTCAATTGGAGAGGTGGGAGTGGACTTTCCAAAACTCGAAATTACTTCATGCTCCGCTAGTAGTTGTGAACCATTCAAAGCAAGGCAGTGTGGGAAGTAATATGCGATGTATGGAAAATCCTCTTTCCTGGCCAGTCCTGTAAATATATATATACAGTGAATCAGTTCTCCACAATTTACTGTCAATGAAATGAAAAAAGGTATACACATTCTACCACCATTATGCTAGTGGCATTTGCCACATATAAGTGCATGGCACTGTGTCAGATCCTCTCCCACAAGCAGTGCGGCAATTCGAGCAAGCCATCCCTCACCGTTAGGGCCTGAACCTTTACAGTGCTCGCTGCTCAACAACTCTCTGATTATAAGCAGAAGATTCTTGGGCATCAGCACCAAATTCGTCCAAGGCTACATCAAAAAACTGAGGCTTTGCACTGCTCCCAGTACTAATGGCTTCTAGCATGTGATGGCTTCCTATTCCGAAGCCCAGCACGAGGTCAACATCACTATTATTACCCAAAGATGTGTAAATATTAGATTCATCTCCCATATAGACTTTCAAGTCAGAATCTGAGCCAAGCTTGGAAACCAGAACGGTTGTTGCTGCAGCCTTTGCAGCAGGATCCAGGTCATATCTCTGGGTTCACAGAGGTCCACATTCAACAAATATTCATTTGCATACCCAAAAGCTTGCCTTCTCATGGTTCAATGCACACGAGCATGCAAAACAACAGAGACATAAAGGTATTGTGTGTGTGTTTTTGAGAGAGAGAGAGAGAGAGAGAGAGATGCAGAACACACCTGGATAAGCTGCTGTGTAGTGCAATAGTTTGTCCTTTCTTTCAGCTTATCAGTTTTCGCTTGCCTTTCAGCACAGAGCCTTTCAAGCATTTACTGGCCCTTGTGATCCACTGCAGAGCAAAATGAGGTTTGAGGGTTTGAACATAATATTAACAGCTACGGCCCACACAGAGAAAATCTAAAGTGTTTTACCCCTACATTTCAACAATCAAGAACCGGTCAAAACATGCATCACATAAACTTGGCAAAAGGAGTCTCAGATGAAAGCTAAATCAACATCTTTTTTTTTTGAATGGAGAAAGCTAAATCAACATCATGTGACATTTTAGACCATGTTTTTTTTGGAAGGATGGAATTCCATAAGCTACTAAAAGTAATAATTGCTGCTTTAACCATTAATCTGATGTTCCATTATAAACACCTTAAACTTTGTAAGTTGCAATATGAGTATAATGTGAATAGAAATTGAAACTGAAATGCTCCTTACACAAACGACTATGACATCATGTATACAGGTACCTCAAAACCATTACACATCAAATAATGCTACATAATACATGCTATCTCACCATTCAAATACACTAAAGAGAAGAGCTCAGAGAACAATAGTCAGTGCTATAACAAATTGCACCACACATGAGGGTGTTGAAGTGAAACAGTAGAAAATTTAAGCAACTAGCACCTTGTTCATTTTAGATATGCCAAATATTGTACTCTACTCTTTTCTTGCTCATAATCCTATTCACCGATCCATCCATGATCTTATCTTTGAAACCCGCCAAGCAACTAGCATCATAGAACTATGGTCAAGATCAATGTTTGCCATCATGGTACAGGATCCATACTGGTACCATCTTATTACAGTGTTGGTACATGATTCGGTATGGTATGAAATAGTATACCGAGTATCAGTATGCTATGGAATAGCATATTAGTATAAGATTAGTATGGTATAGTATATTTCGTATCTGGGCAGTATGGGGTAGTACAGCACACCATGGCAAGGATATGCTTGGTGAAATTTCTAATATTTATGGAACATAGCAGTGCATCTGATGGTGTAACCAAAGTTTGAACAACCAAACTCTGCAAGAATGTTCTTAAAAGTATACTAGAGCATAAGACAATCCGGATTGCTGAGAAAAGTAGGACATTATTAGGCTAAATGGTTTGCCACTGATATCATCTCATTGAACAGTAAGGGGAAGAGTAATACACTAACCAGATTTCTTAAAGCCTTTTGAACTAGTATAATATAGAAGTTAGGATCTTCATGAATCTTGACCTTATATTTTTGCAATTTATAGACATGGTTGTTGAGGAGACCAGGTTTTGGTCTACATCAAGTTCTTTTGTAATGAAAATTGAACATAGCCCTATTCTCATTTGAAATCTGATTGTCCAATTAGGAGCTGGTATCTGATTTATCAAGAGAATTTAGAGAAACATGAATTGCCATGGACAAAAGAAAATGGAACCACATAAACATTAAAAAATTTCAGCCATTAGAATCAAATTTTTCTAATGTATTCCTCAAAAGGTGCTTGTCCAGCTAGAACCTTTTTTTGACTGTATAGAAGCTTAATCATTAAGATCTCATGGACGTCAGCATCACTTGTCATTACCCTTTACATAAGAACATTTGCAGTTGGTTATCACCTAGCACTAATGCCACCTTATGCACCAAGAAGAGCTTTCAGAGTGATGTTGCTAAGTGTTACCAGCTCTTTAGGAAATACTAGAAGTCAGAAATAGTTTTTTTTAAAAAAAAAGAGGTAGCTGGGGGGCGAGGGGCGAGGGGCGGGGGAGAGGGAAGGGAAGTGGGGGGGCGCACCATGTATGCCAGAAAAAGTAGACTCAGTTGAAAAAAGCTCTGCATGGGTCTTGAAATGTTACTTGTTTATGTGGCAGCACTTTTTACATTTAATTTGACGCGGAATCAAAATGAATGCAAACACCACTTTTGATTTGCTTTTTCCTTGTTAGTCCGTGTATAAGACTGATATAAACAAATACTTCGAAAACCATCAAAGACAGCATGACACAGACATAGAAGTGGATAACATATTGAACATGCATGTACTAATTGTTCACTCTCACAAGTAACAACTTCCAAATTAGTCAAAAAAATTAATGGCTCTAACCAAAAAAAGCCCGACATTGTAGAAAATTCATGGACAAAAACTGCAAAATGATAGAAGCTAGTAAAACATCAGAAGGAAATAATATTTACCCAGAAGGGTTGACATTGCTTGCATCAGTTTACCTTTGTTTAAGTGCTTTTTTTGAATTTTGCAATACTCACTTTTCGTTGGCAGGGTAGTTTTTTTATGCCTGGGAATGGAGTCTTTACAGAGATTGCTTGATAAGCATATCATGGAAGTCATAATAAGAGCAATGTGCTAAACCATATCAGAAGAAAGATTATATGCTAGAAGGGTTGATTTTTCTCAAGTAGTCTTGTCTTTCATCTTGAAGTACCTCCTAAAGTGTCGCAAGTAAATTGCTCATGTTAATGGATTGATCAGTGTTCTTTACACTTGAAAGTAGAATTTTTAAGAACTTGCTTCAAAAACATTTTTACAATTGCATTACCAATGAAAAATCATGCACCTAATCTGCAAAAAGTGCTCATATTCATGCCCATTTGATGTGAAGCAACTCATAGACTTATCTGCTTATTCATCATGACAATTTTGGTTTTGGAGTTCACGGTGTCACTACCATCTGACATCCAAAGGATTGTCCAATAGGAATGGATAACTTTCTCGAACTGAAGTCATTAAACTAGTGAAACATAACCCTTATCAAACAAAAGAGTAGAATATGAGTAAGATATAGAGAAAATAGATAAAAGTTGGTTAAGCATAAACCTAGAGAGCATGGCTTAAATTAGTTCCACAAAAAAATGCACATAAAAATAAAATTTAAAGAACAACTCATAAATGGGGAAAATTCGTGTCGGCTTAGAGTTCATGATATTTGCACGCATTCTTGCAAAGCTTACAAGTGTTGAAGAGATCACAGCTGATAAGCCAGGTAAAACAAACATAGACAGCACTCTGATCATCCTCATCTGCTAAGTTAAATCCACTGATCCTGTCATCACGATAGCATAAGCCATTGCTACCACATGGTAAGAATATCAACCATCATAAGAAACATAGTTCAAATTGAAAATGGATTTCATAACCCCGCAGCCAACTACATTCAAAGACAATAAAATGTTGTGCAATTTTCAAAACCCAGGAAGCATGGAGAGTAATCAAGTATTAACAAGAATATCCAATATCTGAATAAGCAGTAGCAAATAGACTAAATCAGCATATATCACCAAGATTTCACATTAAGTACATATGTCAATGGTGAATAGCAAATTAACACATGAGACCAGCAATTAATAAAGAACTGATTTTACTTGACAAGATATCATATGTCCATGTACCTTTGCAGTTGGTGTTCATGTCGAGAGTCCAAATATAGACATGACTGCCAGGTTAATAATACCAGTCTAAAATTATATAGGATCAAGTAAGTGATAAAATTGGGCTGAAGGACAAAGTCCAAGCCATGGTGGTCCGCAGGTTGTTATTGACCCATGCACATGGCAAAATCTCCGATGCCACAGGGAGAACCGCCAAAGGAGTTAATACTAGGATAACCTCTAATGAATGGGGAAAGCGGAGAAAGAATCTAGTAGCACTGATGTTCTATAAGATGGTAAGCTCAAATAAAAAAACAAATATGATATCTTTTTTGTAAGAATAAATAAGAAAACATGATAAGTATAGATCAGAAATCATTAGGAAGAAAGCATAACAGATAAAGAACATAGCATACTTGTGAAAGATCACGAGGCTACAAAGAAAAGGTCCTGCTACCTAGACTTTAGTAAAGTATATAAAGTAATAAGAGAGGCTTTAAAATTTAAACAATATACGAGCAAAGAATAAGTGGCATTGATGATATACAAAGTTGGGAAAAGAGCCTGCAACAGTTGATATATACACACAGCATACTCAAAAAGCCTCCGAGGGAAGCTCCTAAATATAAGTTATTAGTTTATATGACAATAAGATATAAAAAAACGGCAGAAGTGACAATAAGATATATATACACACACGCGCGCGTATATACGTATATATATACACGTATGTATATATACACATACATACGTATGCATACACATATACGTGTGTATATCTCTGTATGTATGTACGTATGTATATCTATGTAGGTATGTATGTATGTATATATATATACGTGTGTACGTATGTATATACATATACGTGTGTACGTATATATATCTATGTATATATACGTGTGTACGTATGTGTATATATATATATATATAGATACTTTCCACCAATTGAGAAGAATGGATATATATCATCCACATAAATCGGAATTTTCAATAAAACGATCAGAAGAACAATCAGTTAGCAGGATAAAGTTTTTAACTTTAAACAAGATCAATGGAGTCCAAGAAGCACCAAGAGGAATCCAACCTCTAGAATTGTTGGTTGTAGATGTATATGAACAATGGCTACCTAATTGACAAGACCGAGTCTAGAGTTATACTCTACGTCCTTAAGACAATTTCATCCCGCAATGGTGCTTACGATTTTATGATGATTGTCTTCCAGGATACGACGGTCCTCTTCGGATCAGGAATACTTTTCTCTCTTTGTATGCACTATAGTTATATTCTATTTTCAGAGCATGCAAATGTCTAAGAGACTTACGATGCACTATAGCTATACTTTGTTATTCAGAGTATTCAAATTCCTAAGAGAAGGAAGGAAAAACTGGATTGAATGGAATGAAATGAATGAGGAATGGTGATCTATTTATAGCCTTAAGGTGCCCCTTGGAAGCAACCTTCTGATTTTATCGAAGGGAGTTTTCGATGTGGTTTCGTAGTGAGATATGCCTTTACCCGATCGATACGTTTTTTTAATCGCGATCGGACGCCATGATACGCTGATTCGTACCGTGATCTTTAGATCATGCGATCAGCATGTTTTTCAATGAGTCGTTTCACGATCCGATGGCATTCCTGATCTCAAAAGAGACGTTGATCTGTGAACAGACGCGTGATTACATCTCCAGATGTGTCATCCGTTGTTTCACAATTCTGAAATCCTGTTATTTGAGTCGGCTCGAATTTCTCGAGTCGGCTCCTTGTTGTAGAGAGCGTCCTGGTCGAGTCGGCTCGATTCCCTCAAGTCGACTCGTTTAGACCGCATGATACGGCTTTGTGAATCCAAGCTAGCTCGATCCTGGTCGAGTCGACTCGTCCAGATTGCATGATACGATTCTGTGGATCCAAGCCAGCTCAATCCTGGTCGAGTCAACTCGTCCAGACCGTGTATTTCCGTTCTGTGGATCCGAGTCGACTCCCAGTCATCCGAGTCGGCTCGAATCACTCGAGTCGACTTTCCTTCCTGCAATCTTGATGTGGTGCCAATCAATCTCGACCGTCTGATCAATTTGATTAGAAAAAATTTAAATGCTCTTCAAGCTCCTTGTGACGATGCATATATGTGAAGTACGTCTACAAAGCGTCAATTACGTCCTTGTCACCTGTCACGCGTGCAAGCTCTCCATCCATGGTGAGCCCAGAAATAAGAGCTTGGAAAAAAAAAAATTTATAAAAAGCCTTCTCTTTTTTCAATTTTTTACGTGGAATTAAAAATTTTCATTTTAAGTTTTCTTTTCCACGTGATAGTTTCATCTCAAAAGATTCACTGCTCCGAACAAGAATGACCGAGAGGCGAAAGAACGATTGTATACCTGACCATCTTCCTCGGCGTCTGAGCCCCCCTTCTTTTTAACCTCGCGTGAATCGAGGCCTCCGCTTTGGAGAGGTACTGCAATCACTACTCGTAATCTACTCTGGTTAGAAAAATCCATTTCCACGAGACGAATCCCCCGCCCTGCTTCTTTGCCGCTACAATCGCCGCGCCCTCTTTTCCGAATTGGGCGCGGATTTCGCCGGCGGGCCGGCATCCTCCGCCATTCCCCGATCCTAATTGGACCGAATTAAGAACCAAAAAAACGACCGATCGAGTTTTTAATCGCAAAACAGTGGAAGAGAAGATCCGTCGAAGAATGCAGCAATATCCGATTGTATAAGGAGAGGGAAGAGAGGGTTTAAAAAAAAGAAAAAATTATAATGTCGACGGAGGGGATTTCACAGGCTTTTCCCCAGCTGGTTTTTGAGAAAGCGGACCGGTTCTCGGCAGGGTCAAATAACGCGAGTTCGCGATCCGAGCTGGGGAGACGGGGATTGACGATTTTAACGAGAACCTTTTATTTTTTTAATAATTAAGTTTTTAGTACAGGGCGAGAATGTCATTTTTTATAAAAATTATTTTAACTACTGTTGTACGATTCAAACTCTCCGATCATGAATTGATTTTTTTTGAATGACTTGATAAAATTTTTGTATATCATGGATTTAAGATATAATTTTTAGGATAACTTAATTAAATTTTGAATTTTCTAGATGCATGTGGTAGGGGGTGGAGCGGCGAATACTATGGTGTCATGAGATTAGACTGACATACTCTCGATTGATGGAAAGGATATGCAAAAAATTTATGTTGATGAAGAGGATATACAAAAAATTTATGGTCCAAATCCAACAAACATCTAACGGTAATGGGTTGAAGGCCCAATGAAGAGCTACATTGAAATTTATTCTTTCCCTATCTTTTTTTTTATTAAAAAAAAAAAAAGGGAATGATTTGGGGTCGAATGGGAGCTACACCGGGATTTATTCTTCCCCTACCATTTTTTTTTTTTTTTTACTATATAAAAAAAAATGATTTCATAATAAATGTGGCCAGGAATAGATCCCAGGCAACGAGGAAGAGTAAAATGGATAACGTCAATAGGAGGAGGCCGAAGTGGTTTTAACTGGCATCGCCAACAAATCCATAATTTATTAAAATAAGATATTTTATATTAAATCATTATACTTTATCTAATAATATTAAAATCCTTGAATGGATTGTAATAAAAATATAAAATAGTTTAAGATATTTTTGAAACCATAATTTTTTTGGAGCAATGCAATAGTAGAGCAATGATAGTAGGAGGCGGAAATCAAATGTTAACAAAAATATTTTTAAAAATAATTATCAATATGATTGTAAAATATAAAAATCAATATTACAGCATTTTTAGACTACTCTTAAATTTAGTGTATTTTTTCAAGGAGAGAAGTTAAGTGATTATTTGGTATTTTTTTTCCTTATATTTACAATATTTCTATTCTTTTAAATAGTTATAGATATAATAAATTAATAGTGAACAACCTACTATCTGTTGGATGCTGTGTTAACAATTGTGCCTTTTTAATTCTTAGCTATTTATATAATTTATATATAATTAATAATTTTAAAACATATAATTTAGAATAAAATTTGATTTTTGGATAATTTATATTTTATAAATCATGATTAATAACCTGATTTTAGGACAAAGTGGACATGATTAATTTTATATTTGATTTTCTTCAAAATTATGGTTACAGAACCTCTCCTAATAGTTAAGGTATGAATCAACCAAATACTGCTACAAAAGCACAATGCCATACATCAGGAAAAGAAATTAAAAGATCATCCATTTTTTTGAATATTTGTTGGCAATCTTTTTATCATATATGTTTTATAGCAATCCAGAATCTTGTCCAAAAAGATTTTGACCCTACACCATATGCCTACCCTATACCATATGCCTGGAACGAGACCAAAGCCTGCATGTAGGGCTGAAAATGGACCGGCCCAAAAGCCTATTGTTTGAAATTGAGTTGGACCAGCTCAATAAACTTCGGGCCAGCCTGAAATTGGTTCAGATTGCGGACAAAATTTTAAGCATATTCGACTAGTTCTAGGACCGTAAAATAGAGTCCATTTAATTTTTAGACCAAAAGAATACCCAGATTCAGTCCAAAAATTTTTAAAATATAATCTTAAAATTTTTAAAATATAATCTTTGGACCGGTCTATTTTTAGCTCTACCTGCATGGCTTTTCAACATCGATAACTCAATCAAATTCATGTTGGACATGAAAGATATAACCGAGACCTTCTTACACAAGACAAAAGCTTGCACGGTACTTCAGAAAAAAAATCCATCTTCCACAGCCCTTCATATTGGAAGTGGAGAAAGACGGAGGACTCCAAACAGGAGGACCCGGAAGAGAGCTAGGAGGTGATATCAAATGAGAAATTGGCGGGACTGAAAAGGAAGCAAATTTTGTGGAACAAACTACAAAGCAAGGGCTCGCCAATGGTTAAACCATTGTTGAGCTAACGGGCCACAAGAGGACCGAGAAAGAGCTAAAAGTAGCTTATCCGAACTCAGGTCAAATAAACTCGAACCACTAACATATTATATATTATTATTATTGTTATTATCCAAATTGACAATTATTTTATAATTATTTATTAAAAATTAATGCGGATATTGTAAAAGAAAATTCACTCGAACTATAAGATTAAAATATAATCGACTATTATTCTAATTTATATAATAGAAAACTCAAATGATTTTTAACCTTTCAGAAATCTCCAAAATAAAAATTGCCAGTGAAATAGCTCATCATGCATGAATAATTTAAGCTCGGCTGGAAATTAAATGGGCTAGCTCGAGCTTGGCCAAATCCAGATTCGTCCGCCAAGAGGACAAGTCTCTTCTTCAGCTGCCATATCAAACCACAACATTGTACCACAGGGTTAAAAAAACGTAGGGGAAAAAAATACAAAAGGGTGGATACTGGTTTTACCACAAAGATTCCCTGAAGTGTCTCGAGAAGATCAGAATATAGCATCAGTTTAGAGGACATCACCATTGTTTTCCAAAAGTTCAGCACTGTACATAATAATTATAAAAAAAAATACATCATACGCAGCGTTGCAGACATGAGCGTTAACAGAATTGTTGATCCCTCTACGCCTGTGCCGGCCCAAATAAATTGAAGTACTCATTCCACTACCAAGGATCCAAAAAAAAAAAAACAAAAAAAGAAGGGATGCCCCCAAGTTTTCCATTTAAATTAACTGTATAGCCCTTTGCTTTTCGTCCCAGCTAAGAGAAGTACTGCTCCAAACTTGTAGAAGTGAACACGTTTGCTGCTATTTGTCCAGGTTCCAGTGGTGAGATAAATAGTTGGTGTCTGATGAATCGCTGAATGGGAGGACATGGTCCTCAAAATATCAGCAGCAAAACGAGGAAATATAAGCCATTAATAAATTAAAAAAATAAAGAAAGGATCATACAGATAGTTGAGAGATAATATCAAGATTGGTATCAATATGCCAATCTGCCTCCAACTGTCGAACAAAAGAGGTTCGCCCAATCTCAGTGCTACAAAAGAGGACCTGAAGAATTTTTAATCAAGCATCAAGAATGGTAAACCTACATATGAAAAAATGAATTCCACAGAGCAAGCAATACTATCAGATTCTTCCGAGGTTACAGGAAACTTTCACAATAAGCAAACCATATCTAGCAGTGATTTTTAATACAACTGCAGGATACCAGAAAATTAATAGATTTAAATCCTGACCTCAAAGATCAGAGCTATATTTATGTATGAAAAAGGAAGAGAAGACGAGAAGACAGAGGCAAGAGAATAATATGAAAGAAACGAAGGTAAGGAAACCTCCCATTCTACAGTCTGCAGGGTAATAGACATATCTCCGGGCAACAAATAAATGAGTGCAACAGTTAAAAACAGTGAAGTTGATCTCAGCCACCTAACAACTCTGTCATCGATTTATTTCAAATGAACCTAATTTCTACAATCTCATGGATCTAGATTATCAAGGAGAGAACACAATTAGTATTATTCTTATGAAGTTTTGATAGCACTTTTCATGACTGAATCTTGCTCCCTGCCCCAGGTCCTTACATTTTCATCTCTCTTTCTAGCAAAAGTTACTTTCAATGCTGTTCTTATCCAATGTAAAATGCCCAACATGTCATCTCAACCTTCAACAGTTTTTCATCTGCCAAGCCATTCTTACATGCTGATCACCTACACAGTTACCGTCTGCCATGCGTCACCAAATTTCCACAAGAAATTCCCCAACTGCCCAAAACTTCTAACAACCCAGAAAACTACAAGCAAAGAGGACCAAAAACCCAGGAAAGGAAATGTGGATCAAAAGTTCCAAAATGAATCATATGTACCTTGTCCTTGATCAAGCCACCAGAATGGAAAAGCCCAGCACTCTCCAAGGCTGAAAGAACCCTTCCCTGCAACCAAGCTTTTTCTCATTAAACACAAGAATTGACAGACTTAAATTAGAACCAGTTACAGTTTTACATGCATCCAAGTTTGACCGTGATAAAATCATGTGTTTGACTGCAGTAGTAAAGTAAACTGCAGTCCAAAGATATAACAAACAAAATCTTCCATGGAAATAAAATGACAAATACTTAGCTCATCAGTCACCACTGATTATGTCAGTTTTTTTTTTTTTTTAATTATATAATGAAAAAGACTGTGACAGCTTTTAATATTAGTTAATAACCAAAGAATTAATAGAAAAGAGATCTTTCAAAAATAAGACAGGTTTAAAACATACCAGATGAAGCAATAAAAACATGAAAAATACTTCTAGCATTGTTTCTTCAGTTTGTCCATGTCACGTAGAACCATCTAAAAATTAAATTTCCCCCTACATTGTGCCAGACCTTGCATGCATCCATGCAAGTCTGCTGTCATATATTCAAGAGATCCTGATGAAGTTCACTTGGCTACAAAAATTGTTATTCTCAAATACAGCATTTGATGATTATGAAGTCATTCACAAACAAAAGTTCATCATGATTAAAACTTGACTCACAGAACAATAAGTGAAATAGAAATTAATAGTTATATCTTGCAAAGTTATTCTCAAAGACGGCATGATTATAAGATGATGATTTCAACATGATCAAAGCTTATTTAGCAAATCAGCGGGTGAAAAGGACACCATCTGTGATATTTTGCAGTTTATGTTTGCAGGATAATAGCATATTCAAGAGAGAACTGAAATTATATCAGAAGAAAAGAAGCAAGATGCCTGCGGCAGAGTTTTAGTAGGATATAATGATGAGATAACAAACAAGGATACAGAGCAACCAAAGTGGACTTAAATCTAATACAAAATCATTCTGTCACAGAAATTAGAGCCATCTTTAAGCTACCAAAACATTCATTAATCAGAGGGATTGAAGTTTGCAAATAAGAAGTTCAATGAATACATACCTCACTTTCATCATCAAGAACTGTTTCCATCAAATAAAGATCACAATATTTTGTAATTTCCAGAAGAATTTCCACTACAGAGGGCCTAACAGTAGCATGTTTCTGCAAGAACAATGTATATATTCAATTCACTCAGACTAGGTTTTTTAAAAAAAACAGATTGAGGTACAATCAACTGTAAACCTGAAGCTCTTCTGGGCTTTTTTCCTCCAGGATCACACCAAGTAACTGGCAGGTCATCTGCATAGGCATATAAAAACATAAGAAAATGAAATAAGAGAACCCAAAAATGCTTAATAAGTAAAATGAAGGGTAGTAAAAGCTCCCTTCTCAAAAGAGATGGTAAAAGTCTATGTTTAAATGTCATAAGCAAACCCTGCATATAAATGACAAAATCAAATACATACATACATTAAATAAAGGTGATACGGTAGGATGAAGATATAAGGCTCAAAGCAATAATAATACGCAACACTAACCTAACACATCTTTCCTAGCCATACTAAAACCAGAGACACAAGCAATGAGCTGAATGCAGTAATTCAATAAAAAAGCCATACTATTCAGTTAGAAGAGTTTGATAGCGTGGACTAATAATTACTACAGTTCTTCCCGAGGCATTTGATGAGTTATAGTTAATTTTCTAAGAAATGGTCTCAAAAAAAAGATGAGTGGTCAAAGAATTGGAAAGGATGGAATAAGAGGGCAAGCAGGGATGCATTCTGGATGGTATTAACCAAGGTTTTAAATCCCGTGGGATGGGGCTGTCCCAATTTTTTCATGGAACGGGATGCACCGGCGTCCCGTCTCGTCCCGACACTTGGGACAGAGATGTCCCAAGATGTCCCGATTGGGATGCTGGCAGGACGTCCTGTCCCAATACATGGGATGGTATCCCATCCCAGTGTCCAACAGGATGTCCCGCCGGGACCTGAATCCTTAATATTAACACATATATATACAATGATCAAGGCTTCAAAAGATGGTGGTGTATTAGAGAAAATGCAATTTCTATGGACTCGATTATGAGATCATTTTTCAGATTATTTGGATTTGGGCTTCATGAGCTTGGGTACAATATTCTGGCCCCAAGAATCCACCAAGCCAAGGCATATGCATTCACCATTTAACCCTTCAAATATCACCCTGCAACAATTTCCATAGCCCTTCCCTATAATTTGCAGCACACTATAAAGTTGTTTTCTTCAACAAATGGTATGATATATGAGTTCACATGATTCGAATTTCAAATGAGTAGGTAGATTCAACGAAAAGATCCTCGAATAGAACCTTCATATGATGAACACCTAAAAAAGTGTCTTAGTGCAATGTATATAAGCTTCATGGTCGAGCACTAGTACTGCTAGCTATCAGAAAAATGATTACATCCTAATGAGTCAGGGGTTCTCTCAGATTGCATAACCATCAGAATGAGGAAAACTTACAATCTCTAACTTATAATAAGGGAAGCACTCAACTTCACCAAGTGGAAAAGAATGATCGCAAGTCTAGATGATCTTAGGGGAGCTATCCAAGTCCAAAGGCAAAACCAGTGTAAGCCCATTAGTCTGCTGCTGCAGGTAGGCCAACAATCTCTCCTAGGGCGGGTAATCAGAGATAGTGATTTAAATTGGTAAAGATAATGAAAAACTTGTAATTTGCAAACAACCATACACAAGGATTCAAATTCTGGAGGGAGGTCCGGTAGGATACCAGGACAGGATACCATCCCATGTGTTGGAATAGGATATCCCGCCAGCATCCTAGCGTTCCAATCAGGATGTCTTGAAACATCACCTGACAGTGTCAAGATGAAATGATAGTACGTCCTATTCAATGAAAAAACCAGGACAGCCTTGTCCACAGGATTTAAAACCCAATGTAGCAGCTTTTCTTAGTAGCAACTTGGCAAATTGAGTGATGCTATTGCACCAAGCCTTTTTTTCCCATGGAGAACTTCTAATGGCTTATGCTAAATAAGAGGTGGAAACTTGATTAAGGTGTTGAACATACTAGTTGGGTTCTTCACATGAGCCACTTTGTATGTTGGTCCTAAATAAATAGCCTGAAACATCTTAATCAGTTCATTATGTGTGAAAATATGATCTAGAACTTGAGTGAATGCCAACCATAGAGAAAGAGCAAATAAGCACCTGCAGGTCATAGATTTCAGTAGTATCTGGATACCATTAAAATACCAACCCAAAGTAGACAAATCTGCCACAATTTTGCTATCCAGGACAACAATAATAATTACATGATCATGGCTTTACAGCATTCAATAAAGACCTCAAAATAACCACAAACAAATGAGATTGAAACAAAGAACCCACAGTTCACTCCAAAATATAGTCTCCTCTCTTGATCAAAGAGACTAGCAAAATTTGGGCCTAATGCCTATCCAGGCGAGTTTTGTGAGGCCATTCTTCCACACATAAGGACAAGTGCCTTATTAAGCTTTGGCACAATGGTTGCCTCATTCCACTCACCAGCAATTGTCACCGCAATCACTCTGCATGGATGGATTTGGACCCAAAAATCAATAGTCCATGATTTCATCCCATAAAGAGGCTTCCTATTTTGTTTCATCTACCATAAACCCAAGGATCGGAACACGGATCCCAAGCAACAGACATTACCTGCACATGGATAGCCCAAAGACCTCATGTCAGCATTATAGCTACCCATGCTTAAACATGATGCCGAATCTGCTTATGCAAGGTTAGGTACAGACCAAAACTTGTTCAAGCCAGACCTCAACAACATGCATTTCCACATGTTTGAACTACAGTGAACGATCACTGAATGAGCTAACATTGGCCTAAGACAGACTAGATTGTGCTTAATAACATTAACCGGTTGAACTTCCATGGCCTTTGAATCTATGGCGTTGATCAAAACACTGCATGGATTAGTTTTAAAATTAAAATTTGTTTCCAAATATAATATCAAAATGACCAATTTAGTATTGCACATTTACACATACATGTGCATGTATGTGCAGGTATGAGCATGAAACAAAAGACAGGTATTTATTTACCCATTGCAAGTGAAAGGCATGTCTTGAACCCCCATTTTTTCTTCATTTTGACAAAGCATGAATACATCTGTTGGAAAGCTCCTCGATTCGGCCCACCCACACGTGCAGGCCGCAGAGTGCATGGTCCATGGACCGCAATGCACGATCCGCGCAGCCTATGCATGCAGGATGTGCAGTTCATGTGCGCGGGACGAAGTCCACAGCCCTTTTGGCACAATTTTTTGAGCCGGTTTGGGTGTTTCACGCGTCCTGAATGCGGCGGACGCGATTCTGACAATTTTTAGTCTTTTCGGAGTCCTAAACGCAGTTTTGGATTCTGTAAAATGGAGAGATGGCCCCGGAGTTTAGTGGTAGTAGGTAGCAACCAAGAAAGTTTTGAGAGATTTTTTTGAGAGCTTTTATGAGGGATATGGAACTTCTTTTTAAGAAAATGTTGTACGGGATTGGAAAATGCAAGTTCTCGTCTTGTAAATATTTTCCTCTCATAATGAAACTTCGCATGCCTATTTAAATTATGTTTGTATCTTTTTTTTCATCTTTCCTCTAATGATATCGACATCATCAATAAAGTTAAGATTTTAGATAGGGATCCATATTCCGCATCGTGAGAGATTTTTAAATAAGTGGTATCAGAGCACCAGGTTATTCGTGTTGCAGCGGTATTGATCGAGATAGAAGATGAAGAAGATAAGTATAATCAACGTAAAAATTAACTGATATGATGGAAAGAGTAATTTCTTCCTATCGCAAGCAAGGGTGAAAGATGTACTCATCCAACCAAGATTGATTGACACTCTCATATATAAAGAGAAATCGATTACCATGGAAAATAAAAATTGAAAGCAGCTCCAGATGCAGGCAGTGAGCACGATCCACATGTACCTAGCGGATGATATGGTAATCCATGTACTTAGCAAGATTTCTCGAACAGCGATATGGACGAAGCTAAAGAAGATATACATAACAAAGTCGCTCACTAATGCTCTCTTCATCTAGAAGCAATTCTACCAACTACAGATAAATGAAGGATAAAATGTGCAAGAGTATCAACAATTTTCAGAAGATCCTTACCAATCTTCTCAGCATTAATGAGAAAGTTGAGAAGAAGACCAGAATGCTTTTGTCGCTTCTCCCTTCTTTTAAGTCTTTGATAACTACTCTTCTTGTAAAAATGTAGAAAAGAATACCATCAAAATAGAAGAGATCACTTCTACACTCCTCTAGAATGAGCTTTTCAAGAAAGAAAACCGAGCTTCGAGTTCAGGCAACGACTCAGCTTTGACGATGACTAGAGGTGGAGGTAACAGAAAACAAAATGGTAAAGGATCGCAAGATGGATAGTCCAAGTCCAAATCGAGGAACTAGAGCAAGATCAGATGCTACCAATATGATGAGTTCAGACATCAAGTCAGAGATTGTCCACAACTTAAAGATCGGATGAAGGCTATTGCAGCAATGTCCATGATAGCGATACTATATGCTACCAATATGATGACGTGCTTATGGTATTTGATAAGGTATCTACTTCTTCCTCTCAATGAATTTTAGATTCGGCTTGATCACATCATGTTTGATACAAAGACGAGCTGTTTAACTCTAGAAAAAAGTGAGGGCATTGTTCATCTGCCAGATAGATCAAGTTGTGCAATCAAGAATGTTGGGATAGTCAGATTGCAGATACATGGAGTAATGAAGAAATTGGATGAGATCCGATATATACCCGGTTTCGAAAGAAACTTGATTTTATTAAGCAAACCGGATTCAAGCGACTACAAATAGAAAGCTGATGATGGAATCCTAAAAGTTGTATATGGCAGTAAAGTTATTTTAAAAGGAAAAAAGTGTAGAGGGCACTACCTCTTAATAGGAAACTCGGTACCGGGTAGAGCCCCTAATACTAGGTGGAGCTCAGCCCAAGATGGAGTTTCAAATGCAAGTAAATTGGACACCAGATGGAAGACTCGAGAGGATGACAGATGACATCGCAAAGTAAAGTTTCTATTGCCGCAGGATGCTATGCCAAGCAAATCTCATGTCAGACAAATCATAGCATATAATAAAGATGGGATCGAAGGATCTGACTTGACTCATATGTTTACCTATCCATAAGCACCTAGGCACTTGTCCTAGGGCATGGGGGCGAGATCGTTCACGAGCTCTCAAAAGTTATGAGAAGACCAAATATCGAGTTGAGATAGAGGTTATTGGTAAGCGCCTCGGTTCGGCCCACCCATGTGCACAGGCCGTGGAGGAGCGCGCAGTCCATGGACCACAATGTGCAGTCCACGTGCAAAGGATGCGCAATCCATGCACACGAGACATGGTCCACGACCCTTTTTGCATGCTTTTTTGAGCCGATTCGGGTGTTTCACGTGTCCTGAATGTGACAGATGCAATTCTGAGGGCTTTTGAAGTTCTTTTCGGAGTCTTGAATGTGGTTTTGGATGCTATAAAAGGGAAAGATGGCCCTAAAGTTCAGTGGTAGCAGGTTGCGGCCCAGAAAATTGAGAGAATTTTTAAAAAACTTTTTATGAGGGATTTATGGCTTTTTGATGAAAAACGTTGTATAGAGTTGAAAGTGCAAGTTCTCATCTTGTAAGTATTTTTTCTTATAGTGAAGCTTCGCATGCCTATTTAAATGGTGTATGTATCTTTTTTCATCTTTCCTCTCATGGTATCGACATCGTCAACGGAGTTGCGATTTTAGTTGGGGATCCATATTCTATGTTGTAAGGAATTCCCCAGCAACATAACATATGCATTCATTTACATGCATGTGGACAGACCTATGTGGGACATTGACATGCCAAACACCAAAATCTCAATCCAAATCCCCAACACCAATTTTTCATCCAAAACCAACCTTAGTTATAATAGGTATTATTCTTAATCGTTGCTATTTATTCTCATACTGTATAATCACATAAGGGAATCATCAACTTAAAAAACTTACCCATAAAAGAAAGATGAGTCAGTTAAAAAAGAGGATCAAAGTTATAGTGATGCAAGAAGAAATTTTGACCATGACATATGCTAGTAGCTATGGGCATTTGAATTTGGATCAAGCAAAGAAAACAAATCACAAAGTGCCTGAGAATAAGATCCTAGCATTACAGATAAACTATAAAACATGGACCAGAAACTTCAGAACTAGAATGTATAGGATGTGGAACCAAAATTGTATTATGCAGATTGTATGAATGTCTAATGTTGTTAAACTATGTAAAGGAAAATAACATACATTTAAAGCAAGAAAAGAAAAAAAAAATTCTGGTTCAGGAATGGCAAAGGAATAGTGGCATAAAGGGCTGCAAAAATACAAGTAAGCTACGAAGAATGTCAGATGTTAGTAAAGCTACACATGCAGTCTAAGATGATTCATATCATCCAGAAGAATGCAAGAAAGGAAAAACAGGTCAGCTAGGGTGAGGGAGAGGATACCTAGACATAACTGAGATAAATTAATATTTCATATGATGGAATGAAAGATGGCAAGGTTCAAAGAAGATTGAAAGGTTTTCCTTGTTCCCCGCATGTTGCTAAAGGGTACCTTACAAGAGCATTTATTCCAAAAAAAATGAAGTAGCATGACTCTGAACTGATAAGGATGCAAAATGTAAGGCTTTAAAACCAGACAAAATGTTATAAAGGTTGATGAATTGGGTTAACACAGTTGACACATACAAAGAGTTCTCAAATCAAGAAAATGCCAAACAACTGGAAGTATAGAGTTTTTCCTCTATGAGAACAATGGGGATGAGCAAAGGTGCACCATCCATTGTCGACTTGAAGACAAAATATGAAGTCAAAGGAAAGGGATCTAAAACAAAGGTTAAAGGCCATGAACCACAAGCAATACTAAATCCAGTTATCAGCTGAGTTTCAGAAGCTTGTATTAAAAATCACATAAAAATTCAGCAGATATGAGAGAAAATTATGATAATTGTTATTGAGACATATTAAAACATCACAAAATCAGGAATACTTGGTTCAGATTGTATACCTTTCGACAGCCACTCAATTTCTTCTTCACAATCTGTCCAAGGCTGAGCTGCAAACGGTGGCCAAAAGGAAAAGAAATAAGCATTCGCCAAGCCAAGAAGCACAAATCTCGATCTTTTGAACAAAAAGGCACAAAATTTACCTGAACTGGAGCACCGATCGCCTCGATGGCATCAGGCTCCTTCATATCCAGCACCGGCGCGAGCCCTTCCGAGCTGGAACCAACCCCACCCGTCGGCTGACTCGCCGACGGGGTAATCCTCCGCTTCTGAGCATTCCTTCTCGGTCTGCCCGGCGGCGACCGCAGGAACCTCCAGGCGAAGACCACTGCGATGGCGAACCCGGCGACGGCTCCAAGCGACCCCGCCGTCTAAAACAAGAAAAGCCATCGACGAATTCATCCATCATCAACCGGCCATTAGAATCGAAGCTCGATTAGATCCAAAAAATTTTGGGCGATGGGGTTAGGGTTTTACCTTGTGGTTGAAGAGGAGCATGAGTACGTCGGAGATCTTGCGGTTGAGGAGGCGAGATACCCGCCGGACGAGGTTTCCGACGTGGTCGGCGACGCTATCGGACATCGGTCCCGGGGATCGCCGGCAAGTCTAGTTTCCTTTTCAGAGAAGGGAAAGGGCGGCTCCTTGATGTTGTTGAAGCAAGTTAGGTGCCGTGACCCGCGTGGAAGGGATTTGGATTTGTAAAACTAGTAAAAGAACTTGGAAGACGGAGGTACCTTATTGTATCCGGCTTCCTTCAAATGCGGCATCCTTGACGCCGAGATTAGTTACCTCTAATATAATTAATTATCAAATTTTCCTTTCAAAGTATTTGTAATTCCTAGTTATGCCATGCTCCAGCACGAATGCCAGCGAGAGATAAATTAGGACCAATAAGATTTAAAAATAATCCTTGAAAGGGCCTGGTTCCTATGACAGCTATAGCTCATCATATTTATCAAGAAGTAAATTATCTGTGCTATAGATCGGATTGCATTCTATGTTATCCTAGGATGATAGGATTCTTCTATCCTTCTAGATATTTCTTTCTGTTAATTTTTTGGGTTGCCATCGCATCAGAGCTATGTGACCATCTAGTTGTACAAAAAAAAAAAAAAAAAAAAAAAAAAAAAAGAAAAGGGGAGGACCCGGTTACAATATTACATGGAGTGGGGAATGGGAGATATATTTGAGATTTATAAACATGTGAGCAATCAAAAGGGAAGGGCATGATAGTTTCTATCATAATAGTTAAGATAAAAAATATTATTTTTTTTACTTTGTGCTTGCCCTTGTGTTACTACGAAAAAAAATATTTTTATGTTGAATCAAGTATTTTTTGAGAAATATAATTTGTTTAAGATTTTACATAACTATTGTATTACTATTTCCATTACTACTCGTAATAATATTGTTTTTAAACATCACTACATACCAAATACCAAAAAAAAAGGAAAAAAAAAACAAGGGAGTGCTATGAATCTATCAAGTAAGCCAAAAGTATGCATTCAAATAAAGGCACGGGTACTTTTGCCTTCATATAAATCTTGTAAATTGGAATCTGATGAATAATAAATATGTTTTTTAAGAATTTATGGAAAATTTTTTATAAGAAAATTTTACATAAAACAAGTTAGCTTTTTGGGGTCAACTTTGTATGAATGTTATAACTTAGAGATTTAAAATAAATTAGTTCCAATTAATGGCCACTTGTTTATTCTTCATATGTATGTATACATTTAGATATTCCACGTGGAATAAATTCAGCAAGTGTCATGACCAATTTTATGTGAAGTTCATAATTTAGCAAACAAGTAATTTAGGATTAGACCAAGGACTTAAATTATAATAATGTTTGATAAGGTTGTATATGTCAAATGAAGTCGGCAATACCTTGCTGTTGTGATATGTCAATTCAGCACAGTCCAATTATCAATTCAACTGCCATCAAATTATTTTTGAACCAGGCATCTAAACCAGAGCACCCGGAAAAAGCTATGTGGGGTCAGTCTTCGGCCTTAGCCGAAGATGTTGGTCTCGAAAAGTACCACCACGATCAACTGCTGACCAGTCTCCTGCACATCGGCCCAATAAGGCCGATCCGAAGAAGTCTGGTCCGAAAACAACACTAGCCTTACTTCACAACCCATTTCGAGGGAAAAAGCTTCGACACAACTGACAGAGATGTCTTTGGTTCACTCTGCAGAGAGTAAGCTCGAAAACATTTTACCGACTTAACACCGGATCCTCCTAAAGAAGAAGTTCAGAAGCAAATCTCCGGTGATCTCAAATCTTCGAACGTGGATACGGTTATTACAATGGACCATGCGGCCACTATCTCTAACCGCAGCCATATCTGGGTGGCCACGTGGCTACTAACTCCAACGATTCCAAACTTGCCAGAATCAATTGGCAACCAGTTATGGTTATATGTGAGGTAAAATTAATTAACCCCATCCTAACCATAGATAGGTAAGTCTAACTACACACTGGCACGACAGTTATAAATACCAATAAAAGGGAACATTCAAGATAAGCCTGGAAAAAAAAATACTTTCATCATCTTTCTTCCTTCTAAGAAAACTCTTCATTCTATTGTTGGAATCTATCTCTAACTTAGGCATCGGAATGTTCTTTACCGGAGAAAATCCGATTAGGAACCTATTTTACAGGTATCCAAAAAAATGAATCGATAATCCAGCGACTTCGTCCGACCGACAAAGGCTCCACGACAACACTTGCCAACTTCACATGCCTTAATAAGGTTCAATAAGAGGCTTAAAATCTTTTACAACATAACCTTTTAATTAAAAAAATAGACACATACTTACAGACTTCTAATGCGAACTTGTTCTAGTCGTTAGACTCTTTCCTTTTTCAATTGGATTATTTAGCCTTTTTAAGTAAAGTTAATATCAATCCAATCCATCTCCAACTAAAATCCTATGGTTAAAAAATAATAAAAATAATTAAATAAATTTTTTATTATTTTTTATCCGATAGTCCACTGGTCGAACAGGTTTACAGGTAGTATTTGGATCACGACTAAAACGAATCTTTAGAAACAAACGGGCTTGGGTTCGATTTTATAGAACAATTTGGCCCTATCTCTAACCGCAGCCATATCTGGGTGGCCACGTGGCTACTAACTCCAACGATTCCAAACTTGCCAGAATCAATTGGCAACCAGTTATGGTTATATGTGAGGTAAAATTAATTAACCCCATCCTAACCATAGATAGGTAAGTCTAACTACACACTGGCACGACAGTTATAAATACCAATAAAAAGGAACATTCAAGATAAGCCTGGAAAAAAAAATACTTTCATCATCTTTCTTCCTTCTAAGAAAACTCTTCATTCTATTGTTGGAATCTATCTCTAACTTAGGCATCGGAATGTTCTTTACCGGAGAAAATCCGATTAGGAACCTATTTTACAGGTATCCAAAAAAAATGAATCGATAATCCAGCGACTTCGTCCGACCGACAAAGGCTCCACGACAACACTTGCCAACTTCACATGCCTTAATAAGGTTCAATAAGAGGCTTAAAATCTTTTACAACATAACCTTTTAATTAAAAAAATAGACACATACTTACAGACTTCTAATGCGAACTTGTTCTAGTCGTTAGACTCTTTCCTTTTTCAATTGGATTATTTAGCCTTTTTAAGTAAAGTTAATATCAATCCAATCCATCTCCAACTAAAATCCTATGGTTAAAAAATAATAAAAATAATTAAATAAATTTTTTATTATTTTTTTATCCGATAGTCCACTGGTCGAACAGGTTTACAGGTAGTATTTGGATCACGACTAAAACGAATCTTTAGAAACAAACGGGCTTGGGTTCGATTTTATAGAACAATTTGGCCCAGTGCTACACGATTCGCTAGCGGCTCTACGGCAACCACGCGCGCCTCTCGAAACGCCTTATCAGTCGGCTCACTCGGGGTCACCGACAAGGTCTTCGACACAATGCCAACGAGAAACATCATTTCCTACAATGCCATTCTCTCCGCCTACTCTAAGGCTGCTCGCCCCGCTCTCTCTGTTTTCAAAAATTTGTTTCAAATAATGGGCTTTGAGAACCTCAAACCCAATGCTTCCACTCTCTTTTGCCTCGTCCAAGCCTCATCTTCCCTCCAGAAACCATGTCCCGGTGCTGTTATTTGTTCCCGGTTCGCCTTTTCAAACAATATGTGTGTTCAAACTACGCTCCTTGGGATGTACTCCAATCTTAAGTGTGGAAGCTGCTGACTTGGTCTTCAGTGAATGGGTAAACGAGAGATGTCATCGCTTGGAACTCTATAATTATCAGCAGTGCGAAGACTGGTAGTGTCTAGAGAGGCTTGCAACTCTTTTTATTTATACAGAAAAAGGAGTGAGGGGGGGAGCGACCAGCAGAGTCTTGCAACTCTTCAGCCACATGTTGGGGACTGGTTTAGTGCCTAACCAGAGCACATCTTCCACAGTTTTGAGCGCTTGTGGGAGAACGTAGGATCAAAACAGAGGACAAATTATCCAGGCACAGATGATCAGGTCTGAATTTTGACCAGATATCGCGTCACAAAGTGCCTGCTTGACATGCACACCAGCTGTTTGGGTATAAAAACCGCACTATCTGTTTTTGAGAGTATTGGAACACCTGACTTTGTTTCTTGGAATTCAGTCATTGCCGGGCATTCTGATATCAACGGACAGATGGCCATTGAAATGTCTGCTCATCATGAACAATGTCTCTTTATGGAGGACACAAACCTAGATGAGTATACATTTGCAGCCATTATTTCTGCTACTGCTTCTTTGCCTTCTACGTGTTATGAGAAACCTCTTCATAAGCAAATTATTAAAGTATGATTGAAGTTTTGTATATTTGTAGGAAATACACTAATTAATATGTACTTTACAAATGATGAGCCGGATTATTATTGGAAGTTATTTCACTGCATGCCAGAAAAAGATGTCATAATCTGGACCAACATGATTGTTGGTCATTCAAGATTGGGCCAGTGTTGTAAAGAACCTCTTGCCTCTATATCTTTTGGTGGCTTTGCAAGCTTTTCTTTCTTTTACTTGATTTTTCTCATTTTCAATTTCTTTGTTGTCATGATATGTGTGTCTCATTTGTGTGCCAATCAATTATTACTCTCCCTTGACTTAGATGATTAGCTTCCCCATATATTTATATTTTAAAAAGAAAATAGAGTCGAAGATGGATCAACCCACTTATTTAAAAGCTACTTGATGTCATTGTAGGAGGTTTCGCATGCACATAGCTAAGGTCCTTGACCTTTTCTTCACCACTAATAGAGGGAGGTCTAATTCTCCAATGAACAAGCAGCAAGGTTGAACAATAGATGTTAATCCAGATCATACACGAGAGACTAATTGACAAGATGGGGATTTTCCATCCATGATCATAACACCATTGAAGATACCTGTTCCACAAGCTTAAGAATTTGGGCTCCACTATATTAATCCAAATCATACATGAGAGGAAAAGCTGTGGTTTGACAACATGGATGATTTACCAGCTGAGATCATAACACTATTGAAGATACCTGTTCCAGAAGCTTAAAAATTCGGGGTCCACTATATTAATCCAAATCATACATGAGAGACTAAGTTGTGGTTAGACAAGATGGATGATTTACCAACCGAGATCATAACAATGTTGAAGATACCTTTTCCACAAGCTTAAAAATTCAGGCTCCACTATATTCTTCCAGATTGATTAGTGCACTATACAACTGTCTGTAAGGTAATATTTTCTTGCCGTTGGCTTCTGGCCATTCCCCAATAGACCTTTCTTACAAGAAATTAGATCTACATTTACAAAATTTTGGTGATGACTTCTAAATCTGTTATGTGATTTAAGATGGAACTCAAATCACACTTGGTTCCATGATGAGGTTTGTCAGGTAATTAATATTCTTGAAATAGTCATGCACAAAGATTGGAGGATGTCGTGAACATCGAGATGTCACTGATCTAATTGACCAATTATATCTTATGCTTTGGTTGCTGCACTGGCATCAAACGAAAGACACCTTTTGTGACGTAAGGTGTCTTAAACACTGACAATGCATGTTATTTATATAGCTGAACACAGTCTATTGGTTGATCTACTGTTAGACTCAATGGGACTCTGAACTAAAGCCCAGAATGTTCACTGCAGATCATAAAGAATAACTTGGATTCTGTGATGCATTTGTGCCCAGGGATGTGAAAAAATTACCTCATCAATATTTATGGTTTAGGATGACATTTTTTTTATCCTTGCTTTGGTTTGCTCTTTACTTCAATCAATTGGAATTTGGAAAAAGGCTTATTAGTTGCTGTCGTATGATTTAATTCAAGAACAATGATCTGTAAAAGGAACTCTTTTTTAATGAGATAAAAACATTTTAACTCTGAAATTGCTACAGTGATTATAAATCAAATGACCAGGAAGCATGCTGCAAGTGGAAGAACCTGTAAGCACAAGTCTTGAGACTGACAACATGCCAGCTCACATCGGCATGGATGGTTCTTGATCAATTTTGTCTGCTGCTCTATTCTTGGATGTCCAGAAGCTAACAGAGTTAAAAATTAAACTAATTCTATCTGCTTCAATTAACTCATCATGTTGAACTTTTCATCATGAAACAAACAAGTCTTCAACATAGAGCTGTATCAGGAGTTCACAGCACAAGAATTTTTCAGCAGATAGATTTAAACTGCCAACTACAATAACTCACACCTGATTGCTATACAAACAACTCTGCTGATGTGAAGTTTCATTAGAGCGAGTTCTTAGCACAAGGAATCCAGTGACTTGTTTTCCACATAGTTCGAAAGACCAGTCACATGGACCATAAATCTAGACATGAAGTACTGTAGAAAAGCCACATCTAAATCTTTATTGCAATTTTCAAGGTTAACCATCCAGCCATGGAGCCCCCCTTGCATCTTAGCTTTTTGCTAATCGTCTAGATACATCCAATATCATCAACTTTGTCTTGTTACAATAACAGCAAAATCTGGCTCCCGTCTTCCTATGTTGGCTCACCAACAGTTATACTACCCAATACCCAATGTCCATAGATCTGACATGAAACTTTAAATACAAAAAGCTGAAGTCTCTATGAGTAGTTATAGGATGCTGAAACATTGTAGTTACTACAGGGATGGTATGCTTTGCAGGTCTTCAAAAAGTAAAATCATCAATACTACCAATTTGAAAAATAAGATGGTTAATTATTGAACTTATGGACTATATGTGGTACATAGACATACAAATTCGTATTATTTTTTTAATGGAGTTGTTGTTCTTTGTTATTATCCCCACAGTGCTTCCTCTCTTTCTAATGTGCATGATTTTTTTTTTTTAATCGTGTGGCAAAAAGTGTAGTAGTTATCTGTTTTCTGTACAGGTGCAAGAGAGTCAGAATTGGACTAGATGAGAAATCTTGAAAGCCCTACTTTATGTCCAATTTTCTTGACATCCATCTGCACCTGCTTTCTAAACTCCCCAAATGTGAACTTCTTGTAAAGTGATGGTTCTTTGTAGCTCCCTATGGTGGACTCATATGATGGGCAGAGGAAATAGGCTATAGAGTATCTCTCCTCCCTCTCATTAGCCATCACTTTGTGCTCCGCACTCTTGTAGATGTCATTGCTCCATGCCTGCCACAAACCATATCCATTATGATTAGACCAGTTAGTTTTCTTGAACCACATCAAAACTACCACCTAAAAACTATCATAAAGAAAAGAACAGCTTGGACACTTTAGACTTTGTGCCCTTGGTTTTTGGGATGCGACTACTTTCCCACTAATTGAGTTAATTGATCATAACAATCTTTTGATGTGATTTCATGGGCCACTACTTCTGGACAAGGTGGCTATCGAAAACATAGCTATGGATTGATATCCCGCCGAAATGATTGACTAAACCCTCGTTACTTTTAAGAGTAGTCGGCACAAATAAATTATTGGTTAGAACAGTTCTACCATGTATATCTTGGACTATCCAATAAAAATCCGACATATCATCTAAAGATACACTGATACCTGTGTTTGATTAAAAATTTTGAATTAAAAAAAATATATATATATTTAACCATGATTGGTCAGCTAACAACTTTTGCTATTTTGAATGGGAAAAAAATCACTTTACTCTGATATTGTGATGGCTTCCTTTTGGATAGTCCAAGGTACACGGTCGAATTGTTCTGATCAATAATTTTTCGCGGACGGTTGTCCTTATTTTCATTTGAAATCAAAATTATTTTATAGGAGGACTGGAATACATGTGTTTTAACTTGTGAAAATAAAAGCATTTGATGTTTATTGTACTGTAAACAGATCTAGAAAGTTGCCTAATTCAGATATACCTGAAAGAGATCTCCAATGTTGACGATAAGAGCATCTGGATTCGGCCTGACAGCAACCCATTTGGAATCCTTCTTCAATTGCAAGCCACCAACCTCATCTTGACAAAGGATGGTGAGGAAGTCGCTGTCGGTGTGAGGCATCAAACCATAGGTCTGTGGTGAGAATGGGCACGGTGGATACCGGTTCAATCGAAGGAAGCATGTCCTCTTGCTGCAATTCTCTGTGAAACACTCCCCAGGATAACCCAAATTCTCGGCTAGAACTCCCGCGAGCATTCGAGCGAGCTCGGACATGGCCCCAGCAAGCTTCTCCATCACAACCCTGGCAGAACAAAAATTTTCATCAGCCATGATAGCATCACCACTAGCTTCTAATTCAACTAAAGTGTGGGATAAGGTGGCTAGCTAGTATTTGAGCATGGAATATGTCAAATGATGGGCATATTGGACATTTTAGTAAATTTAAATGAAGTATTAGAGGGAGATACCTGAGGGTGAGGGAGTTGAACTCCCCATCGCAACCATCCTCCTCCGAGATCTTTTCAAGAGGAACATGGAAGGCCTCTGACCATGAGAACTGGTTGAGAGACATGGCAGTTGGAGTTCCCCATCGGTAAGAATTGTTCAAGACTCCGGAGCTGACCTTCTTCTCGAAAGGCATCTCAAACAGCTTCATTTGTTCTCTCCTCATCTCCCCTAAGAGCTCGGTGCTAATTCCATGGCTTAGCGCCTGAAAGAAGCCCCACTCCGAGGAGGCCTTTGCGATCGCCGCAACACAAGCATGCCGCTCTTCTTCATCACTGCTCCTGAGTCCACTCAGGTCTATCACTGGAAGTTCGCACTCCCCCACGACTTCATGCACTTGGTGTTGCGAGCACTTCGTGATGGAGTCATGGAGCAAAGTTTTGTAGTGCTCTTCGAAAGGAGGGTCACACGAAGCCTTGGAGGAAAACATGGTTGTCCTGGCTATTAAACTAAGAGATGGGAACCGAGGGAACGATGGAGAGAGCGTCGAGTTCGAGAGCTGCTATGATGGTTGTGGAGGACTTAAATAATGCTGCATGGCTGGCCTGGAGAGCGAGAGGTCCAAGGGGAAGTGGTAAAAAGGGACAGAGCATACGGAATCCAACAGGACGGGGCAACGAGGATTTGACACTTGGAGCGAGGGGGAGAGCTCTACTGCAAACTAGGCATGTGGTGACCAAGTGCACAAAGATACGCTTAGGTACCATAATAAAAAGGAGCAGGATAGCATGTCTGATGTCTCAATCTTTGTTTTGTTAACCATTTTGCAGAGACAAATAGGTCGCGACACTTTAGTTTTCTCCAGGGGTTGTGGGATTAGTTAGATTGTATGTAGACCGTCTAACTAACGCATGGTTCCACGCGTGGACCTCCTCCATCGTAGAAACCGAGTTATTGTTTCCGTGCTAGAATGCTCTTCTACGGAGTTCCAACTTTATCTGGTTATGTTACATTTTTTTTTAAAAAAAAAAAAGGGTTATGACGGATGTATGTTCCTTCTCATAGATGATTCTGTAAACTGTATAGAGTGAAAGTGTTAATTGAGTCATCATCAGCTTCATCTGTCATTTTAAAGTAACTATATTGTCGGTGAACGATTGAAGAACTGTTTAAGGCCACTGTATCTGATGGATTTGTGGAGCCTCACAATCATTATAAAACGTGTCACCAGAGATTCAGGAAATTAGAGTCTGGTTTCTTCCTGCTTTAAATCTCGATTTCGGGACACATTCCACTGTCGTGTGGCCATTTTTTTTGACTTTGCTAATGCAATGATACAGGGTAATGATTAACAATAGTCTAGAAAATTCCAGGTTAAGAAAGGAGTGGATAAAAAACTAAGAACATAACACAACCAACGGGCGGCAGATCAAGTATTTATATTTGAAAATTCAATACCTCGCGAAAGATTTGCAAATAGACAAGAGAAGCATCGAGCAACATGATATCAAGCTTTAGTTTATTCAAACGATGTTATGACATTGAATTCAATGGCTTCACATGGTTGCGTATTTGTTTTTGAATTTTTTTAATTTTTAAGTGAGCTGGAAGGAACGTGCGATGTTTCCTTTGCGCGACGCTTTCAAATATCCATTCGCATGATTTAAACCCGCATTGCACTTCCAGGATCGAAGAAATGCAACCATCATATTGGCTACCCTTTGGTAATAAATTAAAATTTACATCTCACGATCAGTGGCCTCTTCAAGAAGTCGTAGGATGAGCAGTACCCAGACACGGACATTCAAGCTTAAGGATGAAACCTAGTGCTACACAGATGTCGACCTTTGATAGGGTGGCACTTTTATCATGCAGAAGCGTTAGAGAGAGATCCACCACTCAAGAGATTGTACCATGCGGGGAACTGCCTCTAAAACAATTGGCCCATTTCCTGTGCAGGATCGGGGCTTGCTTAAAACAATAAGAAACATTTGTGGCTAATCAAGAGAGAAAGAAAGGGACCGGTAATGACTTATGAAAGATATCGCAATGGGACCTGATGAAAAGATCAAAATGCAAATTTCAACTTATAAGTCCATGACTTGGTTTATTGAAATGACCGCCCTCCAAATGGTTTCGTGCAGAGGTATAGAATCTGATTAAAATTCATTTGGCTTTTTATTAAGATCCGCAAGCATAAGCGCATATAGAATGCATCTGACCTTGAATCTTGTTCCTGAATCTTCTCCTAGATATTCACCAGCCAGAATTATGTCCATTTACCAGCTTCAGCACCCCCTACCGTCAGCATCAAAGTTCTGAACAATTTTCCATTAACAGGGAGGCACGTAAAATGCTGGTTTGGCGGTTTACAAGTTCCAAAATATGCAGATAATATCTTCTAGCAGCAAAGTGACTGGAAGTCTGAAACCTCTTAGCTTACCTCTTAGGTGTATTAATCCCTCACTGTGAACAACAGTAGAGATAAAGTACCTGGCACCTACAACAACAAAACACACTCACCGGGGGTAGTCCTGGTGCAGGGAAATATACTGAAGACCAAGCAGCCGGGCAATGGCCGTTAAAAGTGTAAACTAATTCAATGTTGATCTTGCAAGTAGTCTGCTGAACAGTTTATCAAATGGAAGAGTAAATATAAATTTAGTGGACTAAACTCAATAGACACATCTAACCATGCAAACAAATACATCAGTTAAATTAATAACAAAACAAAGGACGTCATACATCTATCTCATCTATCAAATAGTGGAACTTCTGACAACAACACATCAGAAGCAGCTGAATATAAACATACACTCAGATTGTCAGTAATGAAGTCATCGGTTAGAAATTATATGCCCTGTCAATACAAACATGCACATCTCATCGTATTTCCAAAAGCATAATCAATTGTGATCTTGCTGCTCCCAGTCGCCAGCAACCAGCAAGCCTTAATTACAAGAAAAAGGCAAACCTTACCATCACCGGAACATGAAAAAGAAATCCACAAAGAGAGACTGCTTCCCACTGTATTCCTTTTAGTAACTTCCACGAATGTAAACTGCTTCTTATCATCAGGTTTTTCAAATAAGATCAGCAACATTCATTGGCATTTCATCAATCTGAGTACTATAATACTGTTCAATATCTCTTAATATCCTGATGTCATCCTTGCGTACAAAGTTTATCGCCACACCCTGCCCATACAGAGTGATTATTTTTTTTTTTGGGTGACAATACAGAGTGATTATTTTAATATCAGCAGTTCAGACTAAATTATGGTCAAATAAACCAGCAAAGAGACTCAAACTGCAACACATGGAACAAAGGAATGAGGCCTACCCTATGTTTGGTTTGCAGGAATCAAAAAGAGTTGAGAGTTGGAAACAGAACAGAAAGGGAATGGGAATCGATATTCCTGATCCACTGTTTGGGTGGAATGCAAGCAAAAGGAGTATCAATTCAATTACAACATTTAATTTAGCCTGATAAACACTATAATGCTATCAATTTTATATTATTTTAATTTATTTTTTATTTTAATTTTAAATTAGAAATTCTATTTTAAGGCGAATACTATTTTATTTTTAGTAGGATATTTTTAGTATTTTTGTTTCATCTGTATTTAATAAAATCTGAATTTTATTTGTGCATATTTTTTATGCTTTCTTCCTAAGTTATCCATATTTTGTAATTTTAACTAGCAAACTTTCTTACATTTTAATATCTTATTTTTGGTATTTTAATAAGATATGCTATTGCTTTTCATTTTTTCTAATTTTTTTAATATCCTTATTTTTAATATTTTACTTTAATTCTTTAATAATTATATAATATTGTTTTTATTTTTAGTACTATTATAAATTGATGTATAAATTATTATAAATTCTTCATGTAACATACATTGCACAATTCTCATTATTTAGTATCGATATCGCATAGACATGGATACAACAATCAGATTTAGAGAAGTGTCTAGCATGTCTGCCCCAGCTCGACAAGAGAAAAAAAAAAGATAGAGCAATATGTAGAAAAACAATTATACTAAATTATTTTTATGTTATATAAAACTACTAGAATACATATTATTTGTTAAGCTCTTCGCTATATATATTTTTCAAACTTCCTAATTTACTGAGAATGATTTAACAAAAAAAAAAAAAAAAAAAAGGATATTTTGAAAAGTTATTTCAATATCTACATTATCAACCAAACTCTAATAAAAAAGGGGGGAAAAACCCACCTTCAACATTATGGTGTTTGAACTCATTACTGATAAAGCAAATTATCCATCTCTATGCGTAAGTTTGAAAACAAAGAAACCAAGCATCCTAGTGTCTGATGTATAACCGATGTAGATACGCATCCAACACATTCTTGAAGCCAAGACACAAGCATCCATGGGACAGGTTAATATAATACACAATAAATCTTTAAATAACAGCTAGTCTAATATTATAATTCTACTTAATATTTTTTATTATTTTTAGAATAGTAATAATTTTAAATTTAATTCAATTATTTATATTTTATTATATTTTACAATTATCAAGAGTTAACCCATATTAAATATATTTTAGCATAAATATTACTAATCGAATTACTTTCCAAAAATATCATCCATACCCATTCTCATGGAAGGGCCATCCCTCCAATTTAAGAGTGGTACTGTGGTACCAAAGGAAAGTGATTCCCAAGTTCATTATCATACTAAAAAATGGAATGGGACCAAACCTGGAATCCCCATTCCATTCGAGCACTCGTGACTGAACCATATGCAGCATTAGTGACTGGAGTTATTCAACAAAAACAACCAGTCAAAGTACCGAGCCACTCCATGAGAAGTTAAACATGAAACCACTGTCTCCATTCCTTCATAAGCCACCAGGCTAACATAGGCGATGTGCAGGCAATGGCATCTTCGCAAAAATAGAAAAGCAAAATGAAGCAGAACGTAAAAGCAAGGAAATGTGATGTCAAATCCATACACCAAAAACTGAACTTCCTACGTTGAAATTCAGAACAAAGCCTAGGACATCAAACACCAAGATTCTCATCTAAAACGGGGTCTGAAAGAGAGAAATTATACCTTACGCCCAAAACGCCCTGAGCGACCAATCCGATGTATGTAAAGTTCTCGATTGTTTGGAAGGTCATAATTTATCACTAGAGAAACCTGCAGACAAAGAAACTCATGGCCAAGTATGGTACAAGTGCACTAGCTGCAAAGGAATATGAATCTATATAACATAAGACAAGAAAAAGCTAAAAGCTAGATCTTCCTATTCGATGTACAGAAAATTTATACTAAAAACAAAAAAGGGCAGCCCATTGCTCGACGGTCTGGGAGAGTCAGATACATACAGCCTTAACCCAGACAGAGAAGAGGTTGTTTCCATGCTTCAAACATGTGACCTCTAAAAGTCCTTATAGAGCAACCTTATCATGTGCCAAAGCTCACCCTCGAAAAAATTTATACTTAAAAACAATAGGATTGAATTTGAAGAATATCCCACTCTGATTCTGACTGTCATTTTTTTTCTATTAGATATGCCTTTTTACTTTCCTATAATATATGGCTAAATCTTGAAAACTCTAACCGCTACTCAAAATATTCCAGCAGTTTATACTCCTCCAATTACTAATTTAGGGATGGTGAAACAAATGCTGACTCCAAAGAAAATGAAAGAAAAAATAATTGCATTCTAATACCTAATTTTTTAGGAAGGAAAGTTTCTGTGACCCTCTCTTCTTCTCTAATTTGAACCCAGATCTGATGGGATCCCTCTTTTTTAAAAAGGCAATAACATAAGGGGAAAAACGGGAGAGAAATCCCACTATTCTCTTCAGAATTTATATATAATCTAATTCTTGTTTTCCAAACATGAATTACACGTCTGGATTGCTACTTTGCCAAGAAAATGGATGTTTTTTTAATCAGTCACACAGCTAATTGATAGAACAATACACCAACTCAAAGTACATTTATAAAACTTGCCTGCTGAACATCAAGCCCGCGAGCCCATACATCTGTTGTAATCAACACACGGGTTGCACCTGACCTAAACTCTGCCATGATCGCATCTCGCTCCTTCTGAGGCATGTCCCCATGCATAGAAGATACTGTAAAGTTATTGCTGCGCATTTTTTCAGTCAACCAATCAACCTGTCAAAAGTAACAATTAGCTGATGCAACAAAATATGAAAAAACAGAATTTTATCTAAATTGAAGTTCTGAAAAAGAGAAGAAAAGAAAAAAATGTTGATTTAGAGCATATTGACTATGAATGCCGCTTGTGGTAAAACATTGTTTCCCAAAAGAAATTTTAGCACTAGCCTGCTTTCTAGACAAATATTAAACCTGCCTTATGAAAGAGGTTGGATACAGAAATTTAACTCAAAACCCTAAGTATGGTTTACAATCCTAAGCAAGAATTTTTTTTATTATTATTATTTTAAGAAGTAACTCTAAACTTCTCGAATTTTCATCTAAAATCATGTTCCTGTAGAGTTTAAGGTTAAACCAGCTACACATTCATGTCAACATCTGCTAGTGACTAAGAACCCCAAGGCCAGTCCTTGGTTGCCCGAAATAGGTCTGGAGTTTATTTGACTACAATTCTGGAGAACCAGATCTCTCATTAACATTGTGAATATGAAGTGCCAAGGAAACAGATACAATGGTGATTTCTTGAGAGATTCTAAAGTAGGTGCAGCCAAGATATTTCATAGTGGTTGCCACTCCCTGGGAAGTTTCCTGCTACCAGGGCCCCGTCCATGAACAGCATTTCTTTTGTGGCTAATGCTGGTGAACAAAATACTGTCTGCATCCGCAAGACCAACATATTCATTTTGCAACAAGTTCCCTTTATTCATTAGTTGCAACAAGAAGATGAACCATTGTTTCTTATTTGTACCTACTCCACTGCCTATGATATCAGCTTCTGTGACTTATCAGTAATGTGGGTGGTCAAGATGTGGCACTTACAACGATTTCTCTTCTATCTAATTGCCTCCACCTCTGAGAATAGTCATTTTAGGTAGAAGGGTGGACCTCCATTCATTTCTTGGTCCATTCACTAATTTATCAATGAATGTTCTTTTCCAAAATTAGAATCTGAGCGAATGTTCTTTCACAAAATTAGAATCTGAGCAGTACAAACTGGAAGAGTTAAAAACTGTGAAGTATGGCTGTATTCTTCCAATCTGTATATTAGTATGTCACTTCTTATTAACGGTTCCTTTTGCCTTTTATTTACCATGAACTTAAGAACCTCTGCAATTGCTTGAAAAAATAGATGGAAGGAATTTCAAGTGTTGAGAAACTTGCTATCTTATTAAAATAAGAATGTTAATATCTGAGATGCAACAGCCAGCATTAGCCTGTAAATTCTCACTGTTTCAGGTGTGCTATATGTAAAAATCCCTATGTTACTAGATTTGCTTGATTATGCAGTACGCTACCATTTGACTCTTGGAGCAGACTAACATTTGCACCACCAAAAAAAAAAAAAAAACTAATTCTACTACTCTTTTATGTTTCACATATAATTGTACTTCTTCCTTTTAAAAGTTAACTAATTTCAATTGTCTACATCTTCCGCTTCAAACTGATTAAAAAAAATACCTTCTTACTGATCAAAAGAATGACATATATTTCAACCTACATCATTCACCTCTCCCATCTAGTTTTAGTTTTAGAACTCCATCTCAAATATTGTGTGTTTTCAAGTCAAACCTATTATATAGGTCACCATAAAATGCATGCTTAAATTTCTTCAAAGTATCTTATTTCTCAGTTTTTTATATATCATCCAAAGCCCTCTATGCTGAATTTTTTTTTAAATGCCATTCACCGGGGTAGAGTACAATTGAGTAATTTCAAAAGAATGACCAAGAAGAAATGACATGAAGGGCTTAAATAATATTACAAAAAAGAAGGAAAAGAAGCTAATAAGTGGACGGTATCATTTTTTTCAATAAATATGTAGACCAATCATTAATTCATAAATATATGGTCTCCACTGACCAAATAGATTATTTTGGTTCAGAAATCTCTGGTCATACTGGAAGAGAACAAGGATGATGAAAGGATGATGAAAATTACTCATAATCATCATGTTATTTGCTAGCATAAAAGAAATTTCTAGTTTAATCACAATTGTCAAAAAATCTGAATGTTACAAGTTAAGAATTGTGACAAAATTTTGCAATATTCAAAATTTGGAACCAAATTAATAGGTTAGTTGCCCATAGCTGTAAACTTCCAAGATAAGAAGAAAGTATATCAGCTGAAACAAGGTCACCTTTCTTTTAGTGTTGCAGAAAATAACAGCTTGGGTAATTGTGAGGGTGTCATATAAATCACACAATGTATCAAACTTCCACTCCTCTCTCTCAACAGCAACAAAGAATTGTTTGATACCCTGCACATACAAAAAATGGAAGAGAGTTTGATATTCAAAACAACCAGTGAAAATCATTTTAAAAAAAAAAAAAATCCAGCAAATAATCACCTCCAGCGTCAACTCATCACGCTTGACAAGTATTCTAATGGGATCGGTCATAAATTTGCTGGTCATCTCCAATATTTCATGAGGAAGTGTTGCAGATATCAGAACAACCTATTACAAATGGATGATGTTGTATTAAGAATAAAAAGATGATCTACTGAAATATTGACTTCATATTTTGTCTTGCCACGACATATAAGAACCAGCAACTTAGAAAGGATCAGGAAGGAAAAAAGGCACAAAACAAGGGATGTAAAAACCTTGAATTCTGATCATACCTGAAGTTCTGGAGGAAGATACCGGTATACATCATATATCTGGTCCTTGAAACCTCTGCTCAACATCTCATCAGATTCATCCTGTTACAATAACACAGTATTATTTGCAACAACAATATATTAAATACAAACTCACTAAGAAGAAATAAATGATATACTCACAAGGACTAAGAGCTTGATAGCCCTTGTGCGTAAGGTCCTTCGCTTGATCATATCACAGACTCTGCCTGGTGTCCCTGAAACCACATGAACTCCATACTCTAGTTTTCTGATATCCTCACCTATACTCTTCCCACCAATACATGCATGGGCTTGTACGTTTATGTAATCACCAATAGCCAATATAACTTTCTCAGTCTGGGCAGCAAGTTCTCTTGTTGGTGACAGGATTAATGCCTGGACTCTAGAAAAGAAAACACCAAGTTCAAGCTAACCAGACATAACAAACCAAAAGCAGGAGCTTATTGCCAGGATAGGGAAGCATCAATAGACAGTATTAGGGGTGTTGTGAGGTGCCAGAAGTGAAAAAAAATAAAGAATAAATTAAAAACAAGAAAGAAATTTGAGTTGACATATGACAGCTGAAATATTGATTTCTGTCTTCTGTTTGGTACAACATCCTCTGCTCCATAAATGCTAAACACAACTAGCATGATCCTTCACATATACTTATATATGCATGTAGAACCACAAATCCATGTTCATACATTTATTATGATCAATCATTGGGATAAATTATTTGATGTGATGGAACATCTTAACCAACTTGTTATGACACTAATATGATTTAAATAATTTCTATAAAGGGCTGACTCAGTTGTTACAGCAAACTTTTCAATAATCTTTTCACACAACTGCCATCAGTGCTAGCTTCAATCTTCCCTCCTTGTCTAGACCCTTAACAGGTCCAAGGATATATCCTTGTCAATGCCTCCTAGGATTTTCATCACATATGTTCATACCATCATATAAATCCTCTGTCATTGTACCACACCTCTCAAAAACGATTACTCCAAACTGCATCCTTTCTAGTTTCACCTAGCATCCATCTCGGCATTGCAGTTACTTCTACATCCATTCTATTTGCTGGACACTCCTTTTCAACCCTAGACAACTTTGCGGGCCATCTTGCCACCTTGTAAAGTTTTCCTTTGAATCCACATGAAATGTGTGATTCATATAAGATCTCATAAGCACCTATCCACATCATCCACCAACCTTACTTGCATTAGATATGTCTATGTCATTTCATCATCTCATCATATAACAAATATGGAAAATTAATCATCCAATTGTTGGTATCCACGGTATCCACCATCAATTTTGGCTAAGATCTCAATTTAATTATCCTTCCCATTAAATCTCCATTTTGTGCACTATTTTTTTTTGTCTCAATAATCTTAGACACTAATTATCTAAGGCTTTCTTCAATGGTTGAACTTGTAATGGCAATCGAGCTATAAAATATTTATAAAAAGGAGCAAGGGTGTTCGTAAACTAGTCACAGTAGCAAGGCTCAAGTAAGTGCATATAAAAATCATTAGCATGATCGTTATTAGCATCATGCGTGACTTTGTTTATGGACTCAACAAAGGCCTGTTCAGGTAGTTGGACAAAGCTGCTCATATCTTGAATATCCTACAAACACAGGTCTAAAGCTCCAGATACAGCATAGACAAGAAAAAGAGGGAGGCAGTGATTATTACATGTTTGGATGTAATTAAAAGAGAACTTGATGCTTTATGAGAACATGTTGATGTTAACTAGAATACAGGTTTATGTGTCCTCTATGTCTTAGTGCATCATCCTGGAGATGCATGCTTTCACAAATGAAAAGACAGATACAAGTACAACCCACCAGGAGATGAAAAGGTGCATGTTTTCACTTCCATTTTTGTAGCCATGGAAAACCAAATATGAACAGTATGTCAATTACAAAGAGAGTTCAATAGACAAACACAAATCATCCACACAATAACAGTTTATCCATAAACACATCACAGCTACTGCTCCGCAGATTTTTTTAGCATTTAAAACCTAGCACATCGATGTTCTCATCTCAATCATCCAACAAATCAGCAGTAACCATAGATTCAATTAGAGCTTCATAGCAATTGAATGAGTTGAAATTCGGTTTGGACATTAAGTCAAATTGATATGCTATTGTCCTTTAATTCTATCAATGTAAAAGAATGAGTAACGATGAGGACGAATTATCTATCTTGAAGCAATGAGTTTCTGAGGATGGGAAAAAGGATATCAAGGACTATTACAATGCAAGCTCAGGTAGGTGACACTATACTGTAAGTCTGTGTCAACGATAGAAAATGGGGCAAATAGAAAGGAAGGGAACAGCAGAGGGGAAAGTAGATGAAACCAAGTGGTGTTTAATGGTGGAAATTCATTGACAGAGGGAAAACTGTACCAATAGGTAGCAGGGAATTAATGGAAGAACCTCTGAGCAGCTAAAGTGCTGCCCTAATCTGCAAAAGGTGCTATGTAACAAAAGAGCAGCTGTGTCCTCTAACAATTTCCAAGAAACCACAAGGCATCAGCCACCAGCAGCTTATAGCTAGATTAAGCAATATTCCAATAATAAGTTCACTGGCAACTATTGAATGTTCACATGCCTCTTCTCAAACTTGTAGATAATATTTACTCTTCATGTCATCACCATATGCTTATACAGCTTCCTCTCCAATGATAAAATTTCGAATAATAACCTAAAATATGTAGATTCTGAATGACCGTTAAGGCTATTGTGCATATTTCTTTGCTATAATTTTCAAATTTGCTCCTGAATGAATCACCCATTGTTTGAACTTTGACTTGTTAACAAAATTTTTGGTTAATCCCTAAATGACCTTATGCTTCATTTTCAAGACCAAAATGATATCAATATATTCTATAGTAATATAATAGAATGCTTGGAAAAGCACATCTCCTTATATTAACAATGATCAACAAACGAATACAGAAGATAAGAACCTTATTTTTCCAGCATGCTTAATTTGATAGTTCTAACTTGCTTGGTCAAGCCTGGGAAAGTTAAACAAGAACTCCAAAACTGACAAGGTGATTTGAGCTATTAAGAAAAAACCCTCTTTTATAAGTAAACCAAGATAATTTACGATAGTTTACATACAAAGCCCATAATCTGATCATCTAAATCTGGTCTGATAGGAGACCAGATGGCACAAAGTCAAACCGGATTGCCACTACAATACATAAAATATCCTACTACACAACCGCCTTCAATTTTCTTGCTACTTTAGAAAACATTATGGCAAACATGCACATCTTCACTGCATATCGAATTCTTATTGCCGTGTACGTGAAGAATTTCAGGAACTTAAGGGTTGCCTAAGCTCTCTCAATCTCGCAGACCTCAAACTGAACAGCTTATGAAGAAAACCGAAGTAAGCTTTAACTGTTGCACTTGTGCTCTAAAGTCCTTTCTTTGCCAGCTTAACATGAATCAAAAACATGAAGAACAGCTGTATGCGGGCACTTTTGGGGGTGCATTGCGAGCATATTTTTGTGATTTTTAATTATATAAGCGATCTTGCTCAAGATGAATTAATCTCGAGATGAGAATTGAAGCAATACCTAGGGTTTATAACAACCATCTTCATAAAGAAACCTGGAACTTAAAACACAAATTAACGGATAAAGAATCAAGACAGCGATTTCCAGACAAAGAACTGCCAAAAAGATCGATGCTATACAAAAGAAAAACTGAAATCAACTGCAAAAATATGAAGAAAATATGAAATAAAGTATCGTACTCTCTCGAGGTGGTGTCGACCATCTGGCAGACGGAGAGGGCGATCATGGAGGTCTTTCCCGTACCAGATTGTGCCTGGGCGATGACGTCGCGGCCCTGGATAATAGGAATCACGGCCCGCTGCTGAATGGCGGAGGGTTTCTCGAAGCCGTAGGCGTAGATCCCCCGGAGCAGGTCGTCGCGGATCCCCATCTGGTCGAAGCTCGTGATGGCCTCCACCCCGGGACTCGTTTCGAAGACCAGGTTCTCGTCGTCGACCCCTCGGGCCTGAGGCTGCCGGCCCCGAGGGGCCGCCGTTCCGGCCGCTGCCATGGGAGAAGAGATTGGAGCTAAAGGCCGAGAGAGATTAGGGACTCGAGGAAGGGGCGCGGGAATTCGCCGACGATTTGCGGTGAGGGCTTCGAGCCTTCGAGAGAAACATAAAGGAGGGATATTAGGGTTTTATAGCAATGGCTGTGGTGGCTTTTGCATACGAGCTTCCCGTATGCGGATGTCGAATGAGGGGCCGTCCGATTTTCCTTCTGTCATCCTCTCGCCCTTTGGGGACGGAAGAGATCGCATGCGGCTCTTTGTACGTAAATTGTAAGTCAATTGCCGGGATGGTTTTTCATGTAATAACTTTATGACGGGATCGTGAGGTGGTGACTTATTCAAAAATAAATCATCAAAGGATTCTCTGACGAATATTTCATGAGTACGATAATTTTTACTGAATTTCTCGGCTCATCATATTATTTATATTGGACTTTTATCATAGGAACGTGTCTCATCATTATCTATCATATTTTATAAACATCAACTCAACTGCTAACTAGATTATCTCGTATATTGTCAGTCATTTTATTTATGTGTTATGATCTGACTGGCAATCTTCCCTGTACAGCTTCAAAATATTATACTATTTAATATTTTAGATTATATTCACCTTCATCTTATTCAATGAATACATCATCCTATATATATATATATTCAAATATTTATTTGATTAAATCCAAGGGCCCCAGCAGTCTCTGCCATCCCTGATAAATTGGATTAAATGAGAGGTCAAAAATTTCCTTTTTTAAAAACAAATTATTTATTTTAAAATATATATATATATATTATTTATTATATTTTTAATAAATATAATATTATATATTTTATTTCTAAATCTTATATGAATAATAATATTATATTAATATTAATATAATAGTATGTAATAATAATTTATTATATTAATATAATATTAGTATTATTTTAATATAATAGTAATATTTTAATATAATAAATTTATTATATATTAATATTATATTATATAAATATTAAAATAATATTTATAAATATTATATTATATTAATATTAATATTAAGATATTATCGTGAATTTCAATGTAACTATTTATTTATAATTTATATAATTTTATAATTCATGCGGTTGCCTTGTTTCATTTAGCTCTTTCTCCGAACAATTCTTGGGTGCTTGGGGGTTGATGGCGGACAACAGCGATCAGTGATCAGAGGCCGGAAAAGGGATGCATAGCTTTGGAGAAAATGATCGGACATGGGCTAGGGTGGTGCAGGGAGCTCCCCGGGTCTCTACTTAGACGTCTCGCAGGATCTCTTCCGAAAAAATCAAGCAGCTCCAAGCCTACTTCTCCAAAGTCTTTGAGATGTCGGAGTCTGTTTTAGATGCCTCGCACCGGCAGTGGGAAGGGCTAGCCGTCATCGTGAGGTTTGGGCGACAAGTTTTGGTGAAGTGGATCTCCAAAGAGGTACGGACTAAACTTAGACTTGATTATGACCCGGAGATGTTTCCGTTAGCAAAGGACCACCTCGTCATGTGGCTCAAATCGAAGAGGGAGTGCTCTTTGGTGAAGTCCGACGAGCCGTGGTTTGTAGGGGGTCAACTCTTGGCGATAGAGGAATGGGAGCCGAACTTTGTCCCGGGCCGAAGGATCATTCAGAAAGTAGTTGTTTGGCTCTACTACCGGGTCTTCCACTTGAGTACTGGGAGCCAACAATGATTCTGGCGGTGGCGGCGGAGACGGGCAGGCCTTTATCGGTGGATGAATTTACATATCACTTGAAGAAAATGGGCTATGCCCATGTTAAGGTTGAGATCGACGCGGGTAAACCCCTTAAACCGGGAGTGTTGATCCATGGGAAAAAGGGTCACTTCTGGCAGCAGTTCGTCTATGAAAACCTCCGAGGAGTTTGTTTTAGATGCGGGAGGAAGGGTCATATTGATGATGGGCGCAGGTTCTCGGAGGGGGTGGTTCCTGCTGGTAGTGGTGATCTTCCTGTTTGCTCAATCTGGAGGTTACTGTACAAGGAGCGGGGAGTTCTAAACCCCCATAGGCCATAATGTCGGGGGGAAGGAAGGGGAAGGGTTGGTTCGGCCACTGTTCAGCCCTTGGTTGATCACCGCTTGGATTCGCCAGCCACGCCCATCCAGGGTTCTGGCGAAGGGAAGGAGGGAGTTCAATAAGAAAAAGGTACCCAGCTCTAATTACTCTAACTTCACATCTTCTTCTCCACCGTAATCATCTCCAACTGTTTTTCCCTCTTCTCCGAGCTCTCCACCGGACTCAGACGGTTGGCAGAAGCCATCTAAAGTGGCACACTGTCAATCGCCAGGAGCAAGCTCTGCGGATCTCTTCGGCGAGGGTGATGCTCAGCCTACGAAATTTGGTTTGCTGGGCCCACTTGGCGAATGTATGGACTTGGGACCTGTGGAGGAGGCCGACCCATGTGATTGGCAGATGATGGACTATGGAGCTCTGTCACTGAAGCGTGCCCGCAACCCTCCTACATCGCCTGCCCCCAATCTGCAAGGAGTGCCCCCCTCTACGGTGAGCCCTTCTCTGGTGGTTCCTGCTACAGTGGTCTCTGCAACCAGCAAGGTACGCTCTCTGAACCTTGTATGGAAGGGGACATAAGGGTTAAGGGGTTCGCTAGTCCCGCTACCTCTCTATTAATCAAGGAGAATTAGGGCCCTGCTCGAGGTGACTCAGTCGATCCAGGCCTCTTAGTATCAAAGAAGATAGGTGGGATAGAAGGGACAAATTCTAGGAAGGCGGTGATTCAACCTGAAGGGAGTTCCTTGGAGGAAGGTGAGGGAGGAAAATCTAGGAAGGTTGTCAGTGAAAACATGAATGTAATGGCTAATCAGGAGTCTTTGTTGTATGTTTCAGGTGGTTTGGTGAAGCGGAGTAGGCGTCGCTTGTCAAAGGGAGAAGCTGTTCCTTCATCCCAAGGGAGTATCTGCACTATTGTCGAAGCCTCTACAAGCCCACTTAAATCTTCTCCAAAACCACAGGGGGCTAATAGGGGGGAAGAGGACCATTAGGCCATGAGGAGGTCTAGGGAAAGTTAAAATTGGCATTGTTTGATGCAAGGGAGGCTGTTACTGCTGAGGAGGAGGGCCATAGCACTATTACTGACTCTAGGCAGGGGATGGACTGTCCTAAAGACTGTTGAGTTTGCTATTATGAAAATTCTCATATGGAATGTTAGGGGGGCGGGGAAGCCCTCCTTTTATTCATCTTTTAGTAGAATTTATCAGTTGCATCATCCTGATATTTATATTTTGTTGGAGACTAGATTGGGAGGACCGGTTTGGATCAGATTCGTCGTCGTTTTCCAAGGGGTTGGGGGTTCTATGCAATGGATTCCCAAGGTTTGTCGGGTGGCATTGTGGTGGCTTAGGACCCGGGAGCGGCTAGAATTGATGTGTTTCATAGGTGCTCACAGCATATGGCCTTGGTGGTGTTTGAAGCTATAGGACCAACGTGGCTATTATCTGGGGTCTATGCGAGCATGAATTACAGAAAGAGAAAGATCCTCTAGCACGGGTCTCAACATTGATTAATCATGAAATTCCTACTGTGGTGGTAGGGAACTTTAATTATGTTACTAGTATCAAAGATTAAAGAGGTGGCAGACCTTTCACCCTTGATACTGCCTCTAGAGAGTTTATCCACTTCCTGGACTCCAATGGGTTATTGGATATGGAATTTGTGGGTTCCTGATTCACTTGGTATAATAATAGGGCTGGAGGAGCTAGGGTGTGCGAAAGGATTAATAGAGCCTTTGCTTCGCCCAGTTGGCTTAACCTCTATCCTGAGCATCTCATTCACCACCTGGACAGAATTGCCTTTGATCATCGCCCTCTTCTCCTCTCGACCAAATCGAAGGCCCTTGCTCATACTCCCTTTAGATTTGAGAGGTTTTGGTTATCTTATCCTAGATCTTGGGACATAGTTAAGGAGGTTTGGAGAATGCTCATGAGTGGGGATGCCAAGTATTGGGTCTCTCGTAGATTGGAGTTTCTAAGACGTTGGTTGCTTCGGTGGAATAGGGCAGAGGTTGGGAACAATTTTTTTCTAAACTAGAGGTTGAGGAGAGGCATATTCATAAGCTTCAGGAAAAAGAGGAGATGGATGGTGGTTTGCATGATATTGATTTGGTATCCTTATGGAGGTATTTTTCTATGCATCATGCTCTCCTTAGTTAGTAGGAGGTCTTTTGGAGGCAGAAATCCAGGATGCAATGGTTGATGGAAGGAGACCAAAACACTTGCTTCTTTCACCATACTACTCTTGTCCGTAGACACATAAATCGAATTAGAGCCTTGAGGACTGTTGACGGGCATTGGATTGAGGAGGATGTCCTCAGAAGGGAGATTTCTTTGTTTTTCAGGTCCAGGTGGGATGACTCCATGGACACTGTTTCCACCTTCATTGCTTCCCCCCCTGAGGTGCTAGTTTCCTATGGGAAAAATTGTGACCTTCTTATTCCGGTTTCTGAGGCTGAAGTTACTTCGGTGCTTTGGTCTTTTGAGGAGGACAAAGCTCTTGGCCCTAATGGGTTCCCACCTTTATTTTTAGAAGATATTAGAGTATTATTCAGTATGATGTGATCTCAGTAGTGCAGGATTTCTTTACATCTTGTCAGATGCCCGACTGTTGGAAGCAGACTTTTGTTGCTCTCATTCCTAAATAGCCCGATACTTGTGAGCTCTCTCATTTTAGGCCCATCAGTTTATGCAATACTCTTTACAAGCTATATGCTAAATTGTTGGCTAATAGGATGAAGCATATTCTTTCACATTTTATTTGCACCGAGCAAGAGGCCTTCCTTGGAGGCCGGTACATCTCGATAGTGTTCTGTTAGCTCAGGAATTCATGTTTGACCTTTGTAGAGCCCAGGTTAAGCAGCCCTTGATGGCTATCAAGCTCGATATGGAAAGGGCTTACGATCGCATGCAGTGGAGTTTTCTGAAAAGGCTCTAGGGGATTTTTGCTTTTCATCCCCATTAGATTTCTAGGATAATGGCTTGTATTATCAGACCCTCATTTTCTATTCTCATTAATAGTTCTCCATCGGAGTTCTTCCACTCAACTATTAGACTTCGGCAAAGTTGTCCTCTCTTCCCATATTTATTTATTATTTATGCTGACTTTCTTTCACGAGCTTTGCGGGATTCAGTGCGAGAGTCGACAATTCAACCATACCATACCGCTCCTACTGCCCCCCCATCTCGCATCTATTATTTACAAATGACTGCTTACTCTTGGGTTAGGCCTCTGCAGCCATGGCTCAGAGCTTCAAGAGGGTGCTCCACTCTTATTGTATGTCCTCAGGGTAGAGGGTTAATCTCCAGAAGTCTAAGGTTCATTTCTCTCCGAAGACCCCTGCTAGTCCAACACACCTGATCAGGAGCATTCTTGGGGTTCAGGAGAAGGAGGGTGCATTATGCTATTTGGGGATTCCTATAGTTGGGGGTAGACTCTGTAAATAGGATTGTGCTATGCTCGTGAAGGCTATTCATGACAGGGTAGAGGGATGGCAGGGTCGGGCACTGTCCGCTATGGGGAGAGTGATTTTAATCAGCTCAGTCCTTACCTTCCTTCCAGTGTATATGCTGTATAATGCTATTATCCCAAAGTCTGTTGTTCTTCAGTTGGAACAAATCATTCGACCTTTCTTGTGGAGATCTACTGATGTGTTGCCCAAGTGGCTTCCCGAGAGGGAGGTGAATTGGGATAAAAAAAACTTGCAAGTATGTGCACTTTGAAAATCTTTTAGTATTATGGTGTTGTGATAGATTATGCAATGGAAGCAAGTAAATCAACAATCACAAACAAGTCAAGCAAACACAATCACAAACACGAGAAATTTAAAGTGGTTCGGAGCAACTTTGCTCATACGTCCACTACCCAAATCACTTGGAATTTTCACTATATTCTTTCTAGAATACAGTCGAATTATTTTATTGGGATCACAATTCAAACCCAACACCCTTTGGTTTTAACATCGAGCTCACCAAAAAAACCCAACATCATTTGGTTTTAACACCAAACTCACCAAAGAAATCCAACCTAGATTTTAATAGGCTCATCTAATAACCTTTCAATACTCACAAGACACAACCCCTTGCTGCTTTTGAAGAAGATACAAGATATTCAAGAAAGAAACTAGCAACTTTACAACAAACCGAAATTGTTTAATAGTTGCCGATGAAGCTCAAATTGAAGCCTTGCTTTAGATGCTCTTGAATGCTCTTAAAGCTACTTCTTGACTTCCTCAAAAGTTGGATTCAATGATTGAAGATGAGTTGGTGAAACTTTGAATCCTCTCTTGAATGCTCACTTGAAGTTTCTCTTGAATGCTCACTTGAAGTTGGTTGGTGAAAGACTTGAAACTCTCTTGAATACTCAATAATTCTTCCAAGGAATCTCTTAAATCCATCATAAATGCCTCCCTTTTATAGTTTTCTAACAATTCTAGCCGTTATATGGCCTAGGGAATCGAAATATAGCCGCTGGAGCCTTCTTGGAATTCAAAAAATTAATTCTGCAACTAGCCGTTACAGGTCTGAACCCGACACTCGAGTCGGCTAGAGATGGTCGAGTCGGCTCGAAGTCTCAGATTGGAAAAAAATATGCTCCGGACGAGTCGACTCTTCTGGGTCAAGTCATCTTGGATCTATGGGTTTCTGAATCATGTGATTTGGGACTTTTGGACGAGTCGGCTCGGACTTCTAAAATTCTGAAACTCTCCGTCCCGTGCCAAAACAGGAGTCGGCTCTTGGTCCATGAGTCGGCTCGAGCAGAACTTCTTCAAAATTTCAACCAAACGTATCTCCAACTAATACAAGTCTTCTGAATATTTCAAAATATTTTATAAAAGATATCTAACATATTCAAACTCATTTTTACTAATTTTTAGCCCTTTTTTTACAAGATTACAAGAATAAGAATTAGAGCTTTACAACTTTGAGATTTTCAATACAATTTGTTCATACAACTCTTCATCAAATAACAAAATTACACTGGAATAAACTTCAACTAAGTAGGAAATAAAATAACACATTGATAAATGCTTCCTACAAAAAACTTCTTGAATAATTGAAAAGGTTAGTAATAAATATATGCTCCAATATTTGTAATCATCAAAATCATTCCAGAGGTCAACAATCTCCTCCTTTTTGATGATGACAAAACACTGGACATGAAAAGCTTTAAAAAAATACTTTACAATTGCATATATAGTAACATACTATGTACCGATATTCACATGTATCAATGTATATTCAAAATAGTATGTATCGGAACAAATGAAGTATCATGATATTATATCAGAGTTAAAATGAACTATTATCAAAGTATCAACAATTAAGAACATGTATCAGAGCAATAAGGTTAACATACTAATCATGCATTAAAGCTATACTCATGTATCATATCAATAAGGAATCATAATGTATCAAACAAAGTTTCTCCCTTACATTATATACTAATCTCCAATTATATCCAGGAAAACTTTTCAATACTACTTCAATACTTTATATTTAGAAGAATTTGCAATAATTGCTTCCCCTTTTTTATGTAATAAGTTTAATTTCCATTTTTATGCAACTTTTCTCATTTTCATGCACTTCTCCCCCTTTTTGTCATCAACAAAACATAATAAAAGCATACATTACCAGGAAAAAGGTTAACAAGTTGAAATAGTAAGATAAAAGTAAAAACATTGTTTGAGATAATTTCACCAAGATATTTAATTTACATAATTCAAATCATTCATCCATAATTATTCATAAACATTCATATATCAATCATAACACAAGATTTCCAAAACACACACATATATATATATGTGTAAAGAGTGTCAGTACAAGATGTGATACAATATAAAAGTGTCAATGCACTACAAAATAGTATCACATACAACAAAAGAGACAGAATAAGTGAGATCTAAACTCAAAAAGTAGGGCTGGGCTAATCTTCACTAGAAGAAGAAGAGCCAATTTCTAAGATGCTAGATTGTGGTCTGAACTTTGGAAACCTAGGCCTAAGTCCCTAAGTCTGGTCCTGGTAGGAATAGGTGTGATGTAGCAAGAGTGCTGACGTGGGACACCCGTCGGATATCGTGTCCACGTATGCTGCCACGGTGGATGTTCCCTTGCCGAGTTGAGCTCCCTCAGAACGTCGAATCCGCTCGCCGAGGTCGAGCACCGTCCTCCGCCAGGTTGGCCCCCATTCGAGGCCGAGGTGCCTAGGTCAGAGCCGAGCGACCTTCCAGATCGGACCCCCCGAAGCTGGGTACCATGGTTCGGAGTCGAGCTCAGTCCTCCTCCGCCACGTGGGGCCCCTTCGAGGTCGAGCCCTTTTGTCTAGGGTCGCACGCCGCCCTCCTTCGCCAGGCCGAGCCCCAGAGGTCGAGCCCCGCGATCCAAAGTCGAGCTCGGCCCTCCTCCGCCCGTGGGGTCACTTCGAGGTCGGGCCCGACAGAGCTCAGCATTGTTCTCCGACTCGGCCACCACCTCGGCTAGGGAGCCAATCACCTGGGGAACGGCGCCTTCCCTTTCAAGACGTCGGCGAGCCTCCCCGGGGGCTGCTGCCACTCACGCCATAAGAGAAGGGCGAGAAGCCCTCGGACCAAGATGCCATGCCGCCCGTATTATCGGAAAGGGAGATCGGTCGAAGGGCACGGATCCTGGGGGCGGCGGCCCCCCGATCGAGGCCCTGCTAGGAATGGTGCAGTCAGAGAGAATGTCAGAATGCATAGAATCTTTCCCTGCCGTATGTCAGGAGACACGTCCCATCCACGGCACGGACGTCACCACATGAACAATTGCCTCAACTACAAAGAACGATCGATGCCCCCGAAGGGGAGGTAACATAAAAAAAAGAGAACACAACACTGATGTGAGCTCAACCAGAAGGGCGAGGTGCCACCACCACCACCATCAAAAGAAAAAGGGGAGGCGGCTAAGCAGAGAATCCCTCTAGCTCCACCGTCATCCTCCTCCTAACTCACTTTTACCTCACTCTCACATCATTCACTCCTCAAGTGGAGTCCATCAAGAGGGGCTCGACCAGGAGGATCCGTTCTCCTGGATCGTCGCTGACTTGACCGTCGGAGTGCCCCCGCCGGGATCCCTGGCCCGGGCCTCTAACGTTCCTTTCCTTGTAGGTGCCGAGGACCTCCGGGAATACCGACCGGCAGTCCGGCTTCACTGATAGCTACGGGCCATGGCGATCTTGGCGGCAACAAGGTGGTTTAGCAACTCTAGGTCTAGAAAGTGAAGACTCAGCTGAAATCAAGATAGGAGTTGTCTGCACTGAAGGAGGATCTGACAATGCCAAAGTACTAGTACCGGAAAGAATCTGCATCGCTGGAGTATTTGAGATATCAGTGCTCTGCTCCTCAGTGACTGCAGGTGAATCAATGGCCTGTGTGCCAGTACAATGCTCATCTGTAGGAGAGTCTACAACAAGTGTACCAATAGAGTGCTCAGGCTCTCCATGTCCAAAATCAGTACCATCATCTGGTCTAGGTCCATCATCTAGTGGTAGAGGAGGTGCTGATGGTCCAGCTGCACTGATCTCCCAAAAAGATGCTAAGATATGCTGAAATCCATCCCTCATCTCAGTATGTAAGACATCTATCCTAGCATCAGTCTTAGCTCTGCCTCGATGTAGAGCAGAGAGCTCATCCAAGATAGTCTACAATCTCTGATCATCATGCGAACCACCAATATTCGGATCTCTCACAGGTGATCGAGGTGAAGAAGGTGCTGGTTCAGAGGGTCCAGCCTCATATGTAGGTCACTCAGTCTCGATATCTTATGGCTGTCTAGTCTGCTCATCCTCAGAAGACTCCTTATCATCAGAATGTACAACTCTCTGTCCTGAGGTCTTCCGAATCCATTGGCCTTCAACTTTATGAAATCCCATTCTTTTCAGTGTTTTAACATTGTATATGTCAGTATATAATAAAGGTCTGCTCTCCTCGTCTGATAAGTCAATTTTAGCATCCTGAAAGAGAAGAGTAAACACCATCCCGTATGGAAGATAGGCTCATGCCCTGCAAGCTGCTTCCCTCATATATGAGATCATAATATAAGGCAAGTTGAGGGCCTCCCCCTCAATCAAAAATTTCATGAACATTAGATCTCTTTCACTCATCCAATCAAATTTTCTAGTTCTTGGTAAAAACACTCTGCTAATGATGTTATGTAATAACCTCATTTCCAAAGACAATCGATTAGCTCAAACATGTACTATCCCTGATACATCACTCATTTCTAAAACTCTTCTTAGAGTCCTTTGTTTCTCTTTCATAACCAAAAAAACACTCTCTTTCTTTTGGTATATGTAGTAATCTACTTAAGTTTTGCTCATTCACAACAATACTCTTTCCTTTAACAATAGATTCAAGATGAAAAGTACCAAGAGATAGGTTTTCAAAGAAATGTCTGACTAAGGTTGGATAAGTGGGCAAATCAAGCATACAAAAGTGTCTCCAATCCTGAACATCAAGCCAATCACCTATCCTTAAGTTCTCTCCCTCTAGGAAATTGAAATCCACGGTTCTTCCAGAGGTTACCTGCCGATTACCCATAAGAATGACCTGTTGTGGAGCTTCGGTTAGCTGTTGCTCAAGCTATTCTTCAGTGGATTGAGAAGTCGAAGCATCTTGCCTCCGTTTGGTCCTCTGTTCCTCCACAACAGATTGAATCACCTTCCTAGGTCTTTTTGTTACGACATTTCTAGGAGCTATTAAGCTCAGATTATGGATTAGGAAGGGTTCTAGAGGTGTTCCTAAGACTAAGGCAGAGAATCCGATGGAGTTAAACGGTGGAAATAAAAAAAAGGTTTATGATTGAAATCTATGGAACCCTATTTGAAAAAGGCCCAACCTATCCTTCGAGTTGACTCGACAGGACAGGGGGTTGCTCGAGTCGGCTCAAGCAAAAATACAAGGTAAAACTCAAAAGATCAAGCTAAAGGTTTCTATAGCTAAATCAGTACTAAATGAAATGGTCGATAGCTCTAAATTGAATTTTGAAGACTCTAGATAGATTTTTTCTAATTTTTTTTAAAAAAAGGTCAACAATCTTAAGATAAGTTACATAAACCTAACTCTCCTCTAATCTTTTCAAATCTATCTTGGCTAAGAGGCTTGGTAAAAATATCAGCTAGTTGGTTCTCAGTTGGCACAAATTCTAATTCTACGTTATTATTCAAAACATGGTCTCTAATGAAATGATGCCTTATTTCTATATGCTTAGTTCTAGAATGCTGAATTAGATTTTTTTATAAATAATAGCACTTGTGTTATCACATTTTATAAGAATCTTAGATTGGATAACACCATAGTCTTTTAACAGTTGCTTAATCCACAACACTTGTGTACAACAGCTCCCTGCAGCCACATACTCTGCCTCAGTAGTGGATAGTGCTACAGAGTTCTATTTCCGATAGTGCCATGAAATTATGTTAACACCTAGAAATTGGCATGTATCACTAGTGCTTTTTCATCAATCTTACAGCCACCATAGTCAGCATCTGAATAACTAATTAACTTTAAAGATGAATGTTTGGAATACCATAATCCTATATTACATGTACCTTTAAGATATTTGATAATTCTTTTAACAGCGATAATGTGTGATTCTTTTGAATTTGATTGAAAACGTTAATACATACAAATACTAAACAGAATATCAGGTATACTGGCAATTAAATAGAGTAGAGATCCGATCATACCTCTATATAACTTTTGATCAACACTTGTGCCATTTTCATCTTTATCTAATGTGCATGCAAGACTCATAGGTGTTCCAGCTTTCTTGCTTGATTCTATGCCAAACTTTTTGATAATCTCTTTAATGTATTTGGATTGGTTAATTAAAATCCCTTCCTTCGATTGTTTGATTTGAAACCCAAGAAAGTAGTTCAGCTCATCCATTAAATTCATTTTGAATTCACCCTGCATTAACTTAGAAAAATATCGGCACAAAGATTTATCAGTAGATCCAAATATTATATCATCAACATAAATTTGAACAACCAAAATATCATTATTTTTCTTTTGAATAAACAAAGTAGTATCTACACTAACTCTTACAAAATCATTTTCAAGTAAAAATTTACTTAATCTATCATACCAGGCTCTAGTTGCCTGTTTAAGACCGTATAAAGCTTTATTTAACTTGAAAACATGATTTAAAAAAGAGTGATCGATAAAACCAGGCAGTTGTTCTACAAAAACTTCTTCGAATAAAAAATCATTTAGAAAAGCACTTTTTACATCCATCTGAAATAATTTAAAGTTCATGAAATATGCATATGCCAAAAGTAATATAATGGCCTCTAGTCTAGTTACTGGTGCATAGGTCTCATCAAAATCTATTCCTCCTTCTTGGTTGTAACCTTGAGCTACCAGTCTAGCTTTATTTGTAATTATATTACCTTGTTCATCTAGCTTATTTCTATAGACCCATCTAGTACCTATAACAGGATAGTCAGATGGTCTCTTTACAAGTGTCCAAACATTGTTCCTCCTAAATTAGTTTAACTCATCATGCATAGCTAACATCCAATTAGAGTCGGTTTCAGCTTCTTCTATGGTATGTGGTTCTACATGAGATACAAAAATAATTAAATCATGTACATCCCTATGTGAAGCTCTAGTCCTAACACCTTGTGATGGATCTCCTATAATAAGTTCTTTGGGATGTGATTGTACATACTTCCATTCTTTAGGTAGATTTTTATAATTCTTACTTACCACCTCTTCTTGTTGTTCACCTGCTTGCTTATCTTTGATAGTCATGTCCTTTAATTCATTTTCAAGTGTACCTGCTTCATTATCAGTACAATCTTCTTTTCTAGAAGATGCAATATCAGTCTCATTAAAAATAATATAAATTGACTCTTTAACAATTAAAGTTCTCTTGTTAAATACTCGATAAGCTTTATTATTAGTTGAATAATCAAGAAAAATAGCCACATCAGATTTAGCATCAAACTTACAAGGTTATCATTACCATTGTTAAGTATAAAATATTTACAACCAAAAATATGAAAATAATCAATGTTTGGCTTTCTATTGTTCCATAATTCATAGGGGGGTTTTTCTTATAATAGGTCTAACTAAAACTCTGTTTAAAATATAACATGTGGTATTTACAGCTTCTACCCAAAAGTATCTTGAAAGGTTACCTTCACAAAGCATAGTTCGGGCCATCTCTTCCAAGATCCTATTCTTTCTCTCTACAACACCATTTTGATGTGGTGTTCTAGGAGCAGAGAAGTTATGGTCAATACCGCGCTTTGTACAAAAGTGATCAAAAATTTGATTTTCGAATTCTATACCATGATCACTATGAATAGAAATAATAGAAAGATTTTTCAAGTTTGAAACTCTTTTGTAAAATTTATTAAATGCTTTAAAAGTTTCATCTTTATGTGCAATAAATAAAATCAAGTGTATCTTGAAAAATCATCTACAATCATAAGACCGTACTTCATACCACCTATGCTTATTATCCTAGTGGGTCCAAATAGATTCATGTAAAGTAGCGTCTAGCGGTAGAAACAATATTTTTGAATTTAAAAATCTTCCTAACTTGTTTTCTTAATTAGCATGCATCACAAACATAATCAAAATCTACTTTAAACTTTAGTAAACCTCTGACTAAATCTTTTGAGATAAGTTTTGCAATAGTATGCATGCTAGCATATCGTTTATACTATAGTAGACTTGATTCCTTGCTCTTATCATTCACTGCTACAAGACGTGTGTTACTTGACATAGCTAGATCATTAAATCTACCACATATATATTGCCAAGTCTATGTCCAATGAACTTTGTACTAGAGTCAAGAAGATCAACTACTATACATATTGAAGCCTTGAAGAAAATATTAAAGCCAATATCACATAATTGACTGATACTTAGTAGATTATGCTTTAATTTTTCTATTAGCAGAACATTCTCAATAAAGATGGAAGGAGTAATTTTAATTTTATCAATACCAATTATCCTTCCCTTACGGTTGTCACCAAATGTTACCATGCCACCATCTTTTTCTTCAATGGTGAAGAATTGATCTATATCACATGTCATGTGTCTTAAACAGCCGCTATCAAGATACCATCTTTTTTTTGCATTTATGGCTACATGACATCCCTGCAAAATAATCAAGTAGTGGATTTAGGTACCTAAGCTCTCTTGGGTCCTTGCAAGTTAGTAGGATTGGTTCCTTTTGGAATCCAAATTTTCTTGATTTTTTTTTTGCCATTATATTTCAAATGACACTCAAATGCTTAGTGACCTATGTTATTACATGCATAGCAAATAATTCTTGACTTTGGATAAGGAGCATGTGATGTAAACTTAGGTCTATATTGTTTTGATGCAATGAATTTTGGAGCATAAGAAATGGACGCAGAAAACTTATTTGTATTTGTACCTTTATAACCGATTCCAAACTTATTACTATAATCTTTTGATTTTTCAAAATTAATTTAAGTTTGTTAGAGCTTAAAGTTAAATTTTCAACTAAGGGTTTCAGGTTTTGAACTTTCTTTTGCAAATCAGTATTTTCTTTTTGTAAAATTTTATTCTTTTCAAGAAGTTCTTCCTTTTCAAATTGGATGGTTTTAAGTCTTTCATAAGTCATACTTAATTCTCTTTGCAAAATGTTGTTTATTTCACAAACTTCATTTTTATCTTTTTCAAATGTATCACAGTTATTTTTTAAACTCTTCATTTTCAAACCAGTTTTTTTATATTTTGACAATAATTCACAAAAGACATTATGAAGCTTATCATAAGTAAAATATAAATTTGGTTCAGAAGTTGTTACCTCATCCTCCAAACCCATAAGACAAATCTGAGCTATCTTCGTTGTATCTTCTTCTTCTTCATTTGATGTAGACTCATCATTGTCGCTCCATGCCACAAGCATAGCTTTCTTTTTCTACTTTTTGAACAATTTTTTCTTGGCTTCTGGACAATCAAGATGTATGTGTCCTGATTTCTTGCATTCATAATATATTAGAATTTGATCTTTGTCCTTGTCCTTCTCCCTGTCTTTTTCTCTTTCCTTTCCATGGCCTCATATTCTAAATTGCTTTCTCCATCTATTGGTTCTTTTTCTGCCCATAAATCTCTTGAACTTTCTCATTACTAAGGCAATTTCATCATCCTTCATATCATCATCGTCCGAGATATCCGAATCTTCATCTTTATCTTCTTCAGTTGCTTTAAATGCAATGACCTTTTTCCTTTTTGAATCTTCTTATGTTCTTTGCTGCATGGCTAACTCATGTATGATCAATGATCCCAGCAACTCATCCAATGGTAGTGTGTTCAAATCCTTTGCCTCCTGAATAGTTGTAACCTTTGCATCCCATTTTTCTGGTAAGGATTTCAAAACTTTCTGCACTAAATCAGTATTGGTATAGGTCCTACCAAGATTTTTAAGACCATTTATAATGTCAGTAAAGCGTGAGAACATAGCAGATATAGTTTCATTTGGCTCCATTTTGAATAACTCATAATTATGCACAAGAAGGTTAATTTTAGAAGTCTTTACTTGTGATGTACCATCATGTGTGATTTTGAACCTATCCCAAATTTCTTTAGTAGAATTATGCGCAGAAATTCTGTTAAATTCGTTTGGGTTCAAAACACAATAGAGTAAATTCATGGCTTTGGCATTTAACTCGGCCATTTTCATATCATTCTCGTCCCATTCCTCTTCAGGTTTGGAAACTTCAACATAATTAACTCTAGTAATGGGTGTGTGAGGTCCTCTTAGAATTATCTTTCATAATTTGAAGTTTACGGCTTGAATGTATATCTTCATCCTAGCCTTCCAATATGTGTAATTAGTTTCGGTGAAAAGTGGAGGTCGGTTTGTGGATTGGCCTTCGACCAAAGAAGTACTCATAGGATGTGCCATCAATCTTTACTCTAAGGAATTTCAGATACTCTACTCTGATACTACTTGTTGCCCAGGTGGCTTCCCAAGAGGGAGGTGAATTTGGATTAAAAAAAATTGCAAGTATGTGTACTTTGAAAATCTTTTAGTATTGTGGTGTTGTGATAGATTATGCAACAAAAGCAAGTAAATCAACAATCACAAATAAGTCAAACAAACACAATCACAAATACAAGAAATTTAGAGTGGTTCAAAGCAACCTTACTCCTACGTCTACTACACAAGCATCACTTGAAATTTTCACTATATTCTTCTTAGAATACAGTCAGATTGTTTTACCGGGATCACAATCCAAACTCAATATCCTTTGGTTTTAATACTAAGCTCACCAAAGAAATCCAATACCCTTTGGTTTTAACACCGGGCTCACTAAAAAAACCTAACTTAGGTTTTAATAGGCTCACCTAATAACCTTTCAATACTTACAAGACATAGCCCATTGCTATTCTTAGAGAAGATACAAGATATTCAAGAAAGAAACTAGCAACTTTACAACAAACCAAAATTGTTTAGTAGTTGCCGATGAAGCTCAAATTGAAGCCTTGCTTTAGATGCTCTTGAATGCTCTTAAAGCTGCTTCTTGACTTCCTCAAAAGTTGGATTCCATGATTGAAGATGAGTTTGTGAAGCTTTAAATCCTCTCTTGAATGCTCATTTGAAATTGGTTGGTGAAAAACTTGAAACTCTGTTGAATACTCAATAATTTTTCCAAAGAATCTCTTAAATCTATCATAAATGCCTCCCTTTTATAATTCAAAAAATCAATTCTGCAACTAGCCGTTATAGGTTTGAACCCGACACTCAAGTCGACTCGAAGTCTCAGACGGGAGAAAAACATGCTCTGGACGAGCCGGCTCTTCTGGGTCGAGTCGGCTCAGATCTATGGGTTTCTGAATCATGTGATTTGAAAATTATGGATGAGTCGGCTCAATATCTTTAAGTCGACTCGGACTTCTAAAACTCTGAAACTCTCTGTGCCATGCAGAACAGGAGTCGGCTCTTGGTTCATGAGTCGGCTCGAGCAGAACTTCTTCAAAATTTCAACTAAACGTATCTTCAACCAATACAAGCCTTTCGAATACTTCAAAATATTTTACAAAAGATATCTAACATATTCAAACTCTTTTTTACAAATTTTTTGCCCTTGTTTACAAGATTACAAGAATAAGAATTAGGGCTTTACAACTTTGAGATTTTCAATACAATTTGTTCATACAACTCTTCATCAAATAGTATAATTATACTGGAATAAACTTCAACTAAGTAGGAAATAAAATAACACATTGATAAATGCTTCCTACAAAAACTTCTTGAATAATTGAAAAGGTTAGTAATAAATATGTGCTTCAATGTTTTGTAATCATCAAAATCATTCCAGGGTCAACATGATGCTTCTCGGGCTATTCATCTTTTGGGATGGCATGCTATTTGTCAGCCGATTTCTCCAGGGGGATTGGGCATTCACTCCCTTGTCACAAGGGAGGCTCTCTTGGCAAGACATGTAACTCGCCTCTTCCTCAATCTTGCTACGATATGGTCCTCCATTATGCTAGCTAGATACGGGCCTCGGCTAATTCGGGGGGATCTATCCATCTGTTAGTCATCGCTCTGCTATCTAGAGAGAGATTGTGCCGAGAACTCCTGATGTTTTGCATCACATGAGATGGATAGTGGGGGATGGTAGACTCATTAATTTTATGTCTGATCTATGGATTTCGAATATTGCTTTGAATAGGTGGCCTACCTTCCTTTCTATGGATGTCCCCGATACTATCTCTATTATCAATCTATTTTTGCCTAGAGAGTCCAGGTGGAACTCTACGATGGTGATTCGATCCTTTGGTGTGGTTTTGGGCTAGAGGGTTCTATCTATTGCTCTCCCGGTACATCCCACTGTTGATCTTAGAGTTTGGAGGTCCTCCGCCCTCCCCAAGGCCCCCTTGGCTGATCTTTATTCTATTTATTATCATGAGCAGTAGGAGGGTATACAGGCGGGTTAGATATGGTCTCTTGGAGTTCATCCTAAGGTGAGATTATTTATTTGGAAAGTCGCTTGGCAGTGGCTTTCGACAAGAGCTTTCCTTTGTTCGAGAGGTCTTCATTTGCCTATCTCTTGTCCTGCTTGCGGGATGAATGAAGAATCCCATGTGCATGTTCTTTTCTTGTGCCCAAGAGCTTGGGAGGTCTGGGGTATGGCTGGCTATCGAGGCCTATTTCTTATGATGGTAGATGCAGTTGATATCTTTCTTTACTTGCTGCACTCTAGCTCGACCAACCCCACTTCCATTGTTTTGGCCTACTTGGCATATCATATTTGGCTTACCCGGAATGATGTTATATTTTTCTCCATCTATACGACCAGGATGATTGTTGAGAGAGCCAGGGCTCATGCCAGGGAGTATCAGAGTTCGACTATGAGAAATGCAAAGATTTGGGGTTCCGACACTGCTCTTCGAGCATCCCACCGGTCTTTATTTCTTGGAAGCCCCCTCCTCCGATATTTGCCACGATCAGCTTTGATGGGAGTGTTAGGGGCAGATGTGGGAAATGTGCTTTTATCATCCGGCTTCCGGATTCAGATTCCTCGCTGCCGAAGGGTGTCATCTCTACAATTCCCATGGTTAAGCTTTAGGGGGCTTGGGCTGGTATCTGCTATGCCACGATGTCCTTTCACCTGGAGAGAATTATTATTGAGGGTGATTCTATGATGGCCATTTCATGGATCTGGCAGGCTTTTCAGTCCACTTCAACTTACCCTCTCATCCGCCATATTGTTAGGCTTCTGTAGGAGTATTCGGGTATTATGGTTAGACATGTTTATAGGAAAGCCAATTCTGTGACTGATTGGGTGGCATCTTTTGTCGCTGATCATTATGGAGTGTTGCCGCCAAGATCGCCGTGGCCTATAGCTGTAGATGGCCTCAGATCGCATACCTATCACCCCGAATCCTACTCAGATGCCCGGACCTGCAAAATAAAAGAGACCCGGGCCGGTGATCCCGGCGGGGGCACTTTGACGCTCAAGTCAGTGACGATCCAGAAGAACAAATCCTCCTGGTCGAGCCCCGTAGGTGGACTCCACGCTAGAAGGAGAATATAATGTACTGGAAGAGTGTGGAGGAGTTGAGTGCAGAGCGGGGGAAGCGCCGGCTGAGGAGAGTCGGAGCCGGGATGGCTGTGTCCGTCAAGACCTTTTCCACAGGTCCCTGGTAGCCTGGAGTTCTTGGGCTTGCTTGGTGCTCTCCTGTGTGCCTGGCTCACTTCCCCTCCACTCAACTGTGCTTACCTTCTTTTTGGAATCTTGGAGAGTTCTTTTAAGCCACAGGAGGATGCCAGGTACTTGCCTCGGGATCCTCGCACTGTTTGCTGGCACATGTGGCATTGTCTAGTGCCGTGTGCAGGGTGCCTTTCCCCATCCGTGATAGGGGACAGTACCGCGTGCGCTGACATTCCCTCTGGTCGCTCTACTTCTGGAAGCATGGCAGGGCCTCGATCGGCGGGTGGCTGCTCCCTGGATTCGAATCTTCTAGGCTGACTTCCTCTTTCGAGTGGTGCAGACGATCGCTTGGAAGTGCAGCACCTCGATCGGGGGGTCCCTTCCCTTCTGGTGTAAGCGGTAGTTGAGGACAGTTATTGCGACCTGATGGGAGCTCCTTTGTGGTCCTTGGGTGGCTTGCCACTGTACAAGGAAGCCATGACGTCCTTCAACTGCAGGTCTCTTCGTCCGAGATGGGCGAGCTCAAGAAGGCGGAGCTCGACTTCGGCCACAGCATCTCGACCTCGAGAGAAGCCAGCCTGGCGAAGGAGCGGACAAAGCAGAGCTTAACTTCGGCCACGGCGTCTCGACCTCGAGGGGAGCCAGCCTGGCGAAGGAGCGCACAAGAGCAGAGCTCGACTTCGGCCATGGCGTCTCAACCTCGAGGGGAGCCAACCTGGCGAAGGAGCGGACAGGGGCAAAGCTCGATCTCGGCCACGGCATCTCGACCTCGAGGGGAGCCAGCCTGGCGAAGGAGCGATCAGGAGCAGGGCTCGACTTTGGCCACGACGTCTCGACCTCGAGGAGAGCCGCCTAGCGAAGGAGCGATCAGGAGCAGGGCTCGATTTTGGCCACGGTGTCTCGACCTCGAGGGGAGCCAGCCTGGCAAAGGAGCGATCAGGAGCAGGGCTCGACTTCAGCCACGGTGTCTCGACCTCGAGGGGAGCCAGCTTGGCGAAGGAGGGATCAGGAGCAGGGCTCGACTTCGACCATGGCATCTCGACCTCGAGGGGAGCCAGCCTGGCGAAGGAGCGATTAGGGGCATTCAACAAGGCAGCTTTGTCCACCATGTCGCCCGATGGAGTCTGACATGGGTTCCATATCAGCGATCCCGCCACATCAGGGATGTTCTCTGATCTATCTTGGAGGAGTTCCTGAAACTTTTAGGGATATGCTCCTTGCTAATACTTTTCGTTGTACTTATTCTAGATTAGTGACATGAATATTTCGCTTGATCAAAAAAATAACATAAAATAAAAAAATTACCTTTTAAATACCATAAAAAGTTTCAACATTCATCTTTTCTATTGATTTTCACTTTTATCAAATATAGAAAAAAACTTTTATGAGATTAACTTTTAAAAATTTTATTTTTTTAAAATTTCAATTAAATAAAAAATTATTTTATTATTTTCTAGATTTTTTTGTTCCCTCACTTTCTGTTAACCAAATCAACTATTAAATAGAGCGGATTACTTTGAGATGCGTGTCAAATCTGAACTGTACAGATAAGAACGGTATTGGTGATAGCTAGATATTAAAGAATACTAGGTTACATTTTTTTTAAAAAAAAAAAAACCAGGCAGCTACGCCTAGTTTTCGGGGCTGGTTGCCGAGCCTCCTTGTTGGCTAAACGCATATGGAAAATACGGCGATGCGCCCATGCCGGACCAAGCTAAAGCCATAGAATCTGCATTTGACTCGCCCTGTAAATTTATTAATCCATGGAATCGGCATTATTGAGCTTATAAAAATCTTCCTGCAGCCCTAAGGTCCACTTCCACAACCCTCGGCTGAGATTTCTTTTCCTTTGGTCACATCCCAACGTGGCACTACCATCACCGTTGCATCTCCACCTTTTCTTCTTTCTTTTTTTTCTTTTTTTTTTTTAATATTTGTTAGAAGGGTGGGAAGATTCTTTGGTTTTTTTTTAAATAATATTTTTAAAAATTTTATTTTTCAAATTAACGCCGATCGAAATTTATTTACGGATTTAGATGCATGACGTCGGAAAAAAAATAAAATAAAAAATGAAATCACGGGTTAAACACATGATTTCAAAAAAAAATTTAAAAAAATAAAAAAATGCTTAAAATCACGGGTCCAATTCATGATTTCTCCTTAATTTTTTTATTTTAAATTTTAATAAAAACTTAAAAACAAAAAATTTAATAAAATAATAATAAATAAAAAATAATAAAAAATAATAATATGATACTATAATAATATTTTAAAAATTATTATAACATGCGATTTCGCAGTTTGATCACCAATCCAGCCACCGGTCCGATAGCCAGTTTGGCTCCGGCCATCGATTCGATAGCCAGTTCGGCTGCTAGGTCGGTGCCAGTCCGATCGTCGGTCTAGCTGTCAGTTCGACCATTGGTCTGACAGTCGGTCACCGGTCTGACAGTTGATCCGGTCGCCAGGATCTAGACCGGCCGGTCTGACCGCCGGTCCGGCCACCAGGGTCCGACAATTGGACCGGTGCTAATCCGATCGCCAATTCGATCACCAAGTTGATACCAGTCCGATTGCCAGTTCAATCGGTATCAGTACCCAATTAGATCGGTGATCGGACGGTGGCCGGACTTTTTAAAAAAAAATTTAAGATTTTTTTAAAAATTTAGATCGGTGATCAAACCGTGGCCGAATTTTTTAAAAAAATTTTTAAGATTTTTTTAAAAATTTAGATCAGTAATCGATACCCATTCCAGGTGGCCCGTAACTTTTTTTTATTTTTTTAAAATTTTAGATTTTATTATATCATTTTAAATATTTTTAATTTTATTATATTATTTTAAATATTATAAATTTATTATGTTATTTTAAATATTTTTAATTTTATTATATTATTTTAAATATTTTGTTATATTATTTTAAATTTTGTTATTTATTTTAAATATTCGCGAGCGGCGCCGTCGGCTCTGCGGTAGTGATGGGGCCGACGCGGGGCAGAACCGCTGCCGGTGGACCTCCCTCGTCGGCAGCACCGCCAGGTCTGACGGCTGGAGCATCAGTGGCCCCGGCCCGAGGCGGCCTGGGCGGGGGAACAGCAACCACCGGACTGGGCGCGGGCGCCGGCACGACCTCTTGGCTCACCTCGGTGCGAGCCCTCTTCACCGCGGGCTCGTCCACCTCGGTGGCATCCCTCTGGGCCGTGCCCTCCAGAAGGTTCTTCAACGAGAATTTCATGCCTGCAACACAAAAAGAGTCAGTCAGCTCGACTAAAAGAAGAAGAATGCAAAGGTAAGAGGAAGACTGAGTCTCACCCGGCTCGCGGATGGGACTGATCCCCGCCTCGAACAAGTTCTGCTCCGAGAGTAGAACCGCGAGCGCTGGGACCACATCGCTCAAAAGCTGGGAATAGGCCTCTTGGTCCGCCGACTCGACTTGGGAGTTCTGATTCGGGGACCGATCCGGTTCACTCCAGGCCCAGTCGACGTCCTCGACCGAAGCAAAAAAGAACCGGTTCTTCCAACCCTTGATGGAAGAAGGGAGGTCGAACCGGAGACACCTGGGCCGGGGCGAGATGTACCACCAGCCGTCATCAGTGGAGTACCTCTTCAGGGTGAACAGAGCCCTGAAGAGGGAGAAACGAGCAACAAACCCGTGGAAGTGACAAAAGACAATGAAAGAAAAGATGACCCGGATGGCATTGGGAGCCAACTGGGCCGGGACTAAACGGAAGTGGCTGAGGAAAGAAAGGAAGAAAGGGTGCAGAGGGAACCGAAGACCCCCGAGAAGGAAGTCCTCGTAGAAGGCTATGCGGCCGGGGCCACTCATGGTGACGCGATCCCCGGGCCGCGGAACAAAGAGACGGATTGACCTCGGGATGCCATAGACCTCCCGGAGCAAAGAAAGGTCACCTTCGGTCATTGTGGAAGTATGACCGGAGGGACCAGCAGAAAGAAGGGTTGGAGGAGGAAGAGAAGAAAGGGGAAGTGCGGACACGACTGGAGGAGACCTGACACCCCTGGGGATGCCTATGGTGATATCCCCAGGCTGCAGTCGCCTATGGGTCTCCTCCGGAATTACTTCCTCCTCCGAGGAGGAGGACGATGGAGTCCTCAGCCGGGACGGACCAGCCTCGTCCGGGTTAGAAGAGACATGGCGATGGCGCGCCATGGCAAAGAAGAGGGTGAGAAAAGTTCACTAGAGGAAAGGAGAAGGGCGGAGAAGAGAATGGGGGCACTCACCGAAATGCACCGTGCAACGCGGGGCAGAGAGAGATAGCTTGCAGCAAACCGCCCACGGAGCAAGGGAAAAGGCCTCATTTCGGAAAAGTTCCCTCCTTTTCAAACTCAATCGACAGCAGCCGTACCCATCATTCCGCTCCGGGCCATCGGATGATCGCCGCGTGGACGCACGCCCGACACCGACGCCTCATTAGCAGGAAAACGGCCTCTGCTTCGAAGCGACGCATTTATTGCGGGCGAATAGGCGACGCATGGCGGCCTCCTATAGGGCTTCGGGCGCACCGAGAAACGGCGACGAGGATCGTGGCAATTATGATGCAAGATCTTCGCCTCCCCATGTCATCTCCGCATTTAATAAAACGTTCCGTTCCACAACGCCTCAACGGAACGTTGGGTTGGCGGGCAACTGTTACGGGCGTAACGATGACGTGGCAGGTCTCAGAATCCGTCGGGCGTGATTCGAGCCACGTGGAGGTTTTTTTCGGCAAAGTCAGTTGCGGCTCCCACACGTCCGAAGTCGAGCTCGGCCCGGGCCCTCCTGCTGCTCCGCCAGGTGTCCACCCAGGAGGGGTTCACCTCGGCCGAAGTCGGTGGCTCCCCTGCTCCCTCGCCAGGTGGCACCCTGAGACGGTCCCACCTCGGTCGAGGTCGAGGCAGGCCCCCTTCGATCCTTCGCCAGGTGGCGCCCGGAGACGGGACCACTTCGGTCGAAGCCGAGCGTCCTTCTGCCGCCCCGCCAGGTGTCCACCCAGGAGGGGTCCACCTCGGCCAAGGTCGGCTGCTCCCCCGCTCCCTCGCCAGGTGGCACCCTGAGACGGTCCCACCTCGGCCGAGGTCGAGCCGGGCCCCTTCGCTCCTTCGCCAGGTGGCGCCCGGAGACGGGACCACCTCGGCCGAAGCCGAGCGTCCTTCTGCCACCCTGCCAGGTGTCCACCCAGGAGGGGTCCACCTCGGCCAAGGTTTGCTGCTTCCCCGCTCCCTCGCCAGGTGGCCCCATGAGACGGTCCCCCATCGGTCGAGGTCGAGCCGGGCCCATTCGCTCCTTCGCCAGGTGGCGCCCGGAGACGGGACCACCTCGGTCGAAGCCGGGCATCTTTCTGCCGCCCCGCCAGGTGTCCACCCAGGAGGGGTCCACCTCGGCCGAGGTCGGCCAGCTCACACAGAGAAGGTCCCGAAGAACGGAGGCGCGAGCTCCAAGGTTGCCCCTCGAGCCGTGCGCGCCGCACCTCGAGAAAGGCGCCCCGTACGAATGGCGGCGGCACGCAAAACATCACTTACGTCGGCTCGACATGTTCCGCAGTCGAGAGACGATGCCCTGACAAAACAGGACCCGATAACGGACAGCGCCGGCGCCTGGGAAGGAGAGCGCTCACGCTCGGCCCGAGGTCTGGTCGGCAGTCTGACCAGCGCCCCCTCCCTTACTCTTTCCCCGCTGGGCTCGACAAACGAGGCCGGAAAGCCGCCCAGCCCTCTGAACCAGAAGGGGAAAGAGAAAGGGACGAGGGAAGGAGACGAGAGCGACAAGCGGGAGCCTCCCGGGAGCGGAAAACGAGCAGGCAATGGGAGGAGATAAAAGGAAGGAGAAAATAGATGCAAGGTAATGGTAGAGGAGAGGCTGGAAAACTCCGCTTCTGGTCTCTTTGGCACATTTCATTTCTTGCTAGTACATTCTCTGAGTCTGGGACTCCTTCGGGGGCCCGTCCCAGAGAGTCTGTTCCCTCTCGCCGTCTACTGACTTGATCGTCGGAGCTCCCTTGCCGGAATCCCCGGCCAGGGTCTTCTGACTTTGCCTTGCAGGTTCGATCCAGCCAGGAGGCCCCAGGAGGCCACCGTTCGATCACTGATCTGATTGGGTACTGATACCGATCAAACTAGCAACCGGACTGGTATCGACCTGGTGATCGGACTGGCTATCGGATTATCACAGGTCCAATCACCGGACCCTGGTGGCCAGACTAGTGGTCGGACCAGTGGCCATATTCTGGCAGTGACGCGCGAAACCTCGTTTACATCAGCCCGACGGGTTCCGTAACCGAGAAGTGGAGTCCTGGCAGATAGGAGCCAGCAACGAACATCGTCAACGCCTGGGAAGGAGAGCGCTCACGCTCGGCCCGAGGCCTGGCCGGTGTCTTCCCTCTCCTCTTTTCTCGCTGGGCTCAGCAAGCAAGATAAAGAGGCCACCGGGTTCCTGGACCCGAAGGGGAAAGGTAAAAAAGAGGGAGAGAGGAAAAGGCGAAAGCGGAGAGGAAACCTCCCGGGGACGGGAGGCCGGAGGCAATGTGATGGGATAAAAGGATGGGAAGAGCGGATAACCAGGTAAGTGGAAAAAAGGCTGGGAGAAAGAAAGGCACCAAGAGTAGGATTCAAGGTCCTGAGAGGGGTCTCTCGGTGCAAGCTCGGTGAAGGAGCTCGGTCCAATTTCCACTCTTCCAAAGACCTCTTTTGTTAAGATCTTCTCTAAGTCTGGGACTTCTTCGGGAACCCATCTTAGGGATTCTGTTCCATCTCGCTATTTTCTAACTTGACCGTCAGAACTCCCTCACAGGGACCCCCGGTCAAAATTTTTGATCTTATTTTGCAGGATCGAAAGCTCGAATATCTCAAGATGAGACGATCCAAATCCAGAATTTTTGATCTTATTTTACAGAATTTTTGATTTATTTTATTTTGCCGTGGTAGCATGATCGGCAACAATTATATTGTATTCGACAATTATATTGTATGCGATATATACGTTACGGTCCCGCGCATCATTGAACGCCACTGGGTTGCCTTGTGCCATGACCCATAAATGCGTTCATTCCGACCTCCATGCTTTAATTAAACCCCGCAAAGTTCTCTTATCCGTCCAGCACGGCACGAGCATTGTGTGACTCGTGAGCTCACGAGCTCTCCCCTGAGACAACCAATAAAATACGCTGAAAACGACCAGAGGGCCCCACCTCCTCTTGCATTAATGATCTCCGGCGAAGAACCATCCCGAGTGCCTACGCAATGGACAACGGTTAACGAGAAGTGAAGGCTTTAGCAAACGTCTTACCGCTTCAGCGTGCTTGAACGCTTCTCCAGAGGTTCAAAACCAAATCACTTCCCTTCCGTTTCTTTCCACCCAATAAAAACGCTCTTCTTCTCCACTCTCCACTCTCTCTCCACTGTGTTTCCTTTTTTGCTCTTTTTTTTTTTTTTTTCCAATTCTATCTCGTGGTCCGAGTATTAATGGGGGAAGGGGGACATGTAGATATCCCTCTCTCGGTTGAGCCACAACCCAGCGAGCACGGCAAGGAAATCGACCTCGATGAAAAGCACCCGGATATGGGACGCGCCGCCGCAAGCGTCCCACTGGAAAACAAAGATTCTGCCGGCGATGAAGGCGATCAATACAACCCTGACTCTCCGACGCAAGATTCCGGCGAAAAAGTCACCAATCAAGCAGAAAACGGCGAAGATTCCGAGGGTAAGCTCGGAATTGATGATCAAATTGACAGAGATGAGCGGTGGGGTCAGAAGATCCTCTGCCCGTCTTCCCCCTTGCCGCAACCGGCACCACCGCCGGGGCTTGCGAACCCTTGGCCTACCGCGCCGGAGGAGTTTCATCTATACGATCTCAAAGTGATCGTGCGGCCAAAAGAGGAGCGCGACGATAAGGATGTCCCGATCGACGGCCAGGATCGTCGGGAAATCAAGGGGCGGATAGCCTTCTTCTCGCGATCCGGCTGCCGTGACTGCGGGGCCGTCCGATCGTTCCTACGGGAGAAATCCCTGAACTATATCGAGATCAACATAGACGTCTTCCCATCAAGAGAGAAGGAGCTGATCCAACGGACAGGAAGCGCCGCGGTGCCCAAGATCTTTGTGAACGAGGAGCTGCTGGGCGGGCTGGAATCCCTGAACGCGCTGCGGAATAGTGGGGAGTTCGATCGGACGGTGAAGGAGATGGCCAGGGAGCGGTGCCCGGAGACGGCGCCAAGGGCGCCGATCTACGGATTAGACGACGAGGATGTGGTGGCGGGGCGAGAACGGACGGACGGGATGGCGGAGATCGCGAGGGTTTTGAGGCAGAAGGTGGTGATTAGCGATCGATTGGTTAAGATGACGTTCGTCAAGACATGTTTCGCAGGAAGCGAATTGGTGGACGCGATCATCCACCACCTTGATTGTGGCCGCAAAAAGGTACGAGTTCACTGATGCGATAAATTTTAGTTATTAATTATGACCGTTCGATCGAAATCGCGTGGATGCGATTTCTTTGATTAAGTTGCATCCAAGTGATCGGTTTAAGTTAAACAAAGCCCGACAAATCGACAGTTTTTATTGTTTTTATTAAATGTTCCGTTACAATAGTTTTTTAAAATAAATATAGAATAAAAAAATTGTAAAGTCAGAAGTTTAACATTTCTAAATATAAAAAAGATAAATTTATAATTTTGGCATTTTGCAATTAAAAACTTTCATGTATTTTATTTTTATTCTTGTCCTCTCGTGGTTTTGCCACATTTTTCTTCAACAAACCTATTCGTGATCTCGTCACCCGAGCCGACTTTTGTTTATATAAAAAATATTATATTCTTTATGTCTATCCTGTCCGACCTTGCTGCTGACTTGTCCTTGTCTTAGTCCGGCCAATGAATAAAATAATATGTTAATTTTATTAAGTCAACAAATGCAAAATTAAAGGTTTCTTTCCCTTTCTGCCCCTTCTCGTCTTCTCCGTCCTGCTCCGCTTCTACTTCGTGTTCTCCTCCTCGACCTAGGGTCCATGGCCATGCCGTCTATCCCCCTCCCCAAATCCTGAATGGAAACATAATTTTACCTTGGGGAAGGAGAGTGTGCCATGCGTCGAGATCGACGGCATATAGTGGTGTCGAGGCGTCCTTGGCGATTCCGAGGGCGGAGCGGGGGAGGGCGAACGAAGGGCTCGGCGTTGGTGGGGGTGGCGGAGCGGTGGCGAGGAGAAGCCATCTTGCACACAATGGGACCTATCCTAAACGATAAACCGTCTGATCTCATCGAGCGGCGACTAGCCGACCACACGGAGTCTCTCGTCCGCATAAGACTTTTATGCGGGAGGAAATCTGCATATTGGTAAGTATTCCGATATGGAACGCGCCCATAAGCTTCAATGCCGCATAGGAATAAGTTTGCACTACGTAGCAGGCAGGCCATCTAGGTTATCAATAATTTAATATAATTTATTATATTAATATATTTATATATTTTTAAAATGATAATATATTTTTTCTTGTAATTAGGATTATCTTTTAAGAGGTAATCTAAATTATTTTTAAAAAGAATGATAATTCAGGTTATCACCTTTCAAATTATGTTGATTACCGAATTATCTTTTTCTTATCATTTTCCTTTCCCTTCTATATAATATATAATATATATATATATATATATAATATTTATTATATATTATATTATATTATATTATAAAATATAATATATTATGATATATTATAGAATATTTATAATATAATATTATATTTTATAAATTTAATTTATTCAATATTATAATAAATAATAAATTTAATTTAATTTAATTTAATTTAATATCAATATATTATATTATATTATATATATTATATTATACTATAGTAATATTGTATTAATGTAATATAATATTTATAGTTTATGAAATAAATATATACATTTATTAATATAATATGTAAATTTAATATATTATTGAATACATTTAAAGAATATATTAAATATATCATCTATTAATATTATAAATTTTTTATATTAAACTTATTTAATATAATATATTTTTATTTTTATAAAAAATATCAAATATAAAATATTTTTATATTTTTTATATAAAATATTCTTTATATTTATAAATAAAATATAAATTTTATTTAAAAATATTTTAAAATTTTAATTTTATATTATATAATATTACTTGCATAAATTAAATATAATAATTTATATTATGTGTAGATAATATTATTAGAAATTTATATTATACGTAATTCATGTTATTCTTAAAATTATCCAGTAATGCATCAAATATAATATAAAGTACATGTATAAACGTTTATTCGGACAACAAACCGCATAGAATGAAGTTTTTCAAGGTGGATGCTTGAAATCTGCATGGGGATTGGGGACACAAATCTGCATAAGGATAATTCTGCTGACACTTGGCAATGGACGCATAAACTTTTTAAGCGGAAGCAAATCCGTGTAGAACAAATTCTGCGAATTCTAGAAGACAGATGCATAAAATTATTATGGGGAACAAATCCGCATAGAACTAAATATGCGGACAAATTAAAGATATCCGCATAGAACCAACTATGAGGATGCATGAAATGCTTATGGGAATCTAAGTCCGCATAAACGATTATGCAGACATGGACAGTGGATGCATACAACTTTTATGCGGTACAAATCTGCATGGAACTAAATATGCGGACACTCGGCATTTTATCCACATAAAAGGAACTATGTGGACATGGACATCGCGTTTATAATATTCTTTAAGATTACAAATAGATCAGGTTGATCCATGATCCAATCAGTTTAAATATGATCTGTTGCCGATCCCGCCGCCATGGCCTGTAACTTCAGAACTGGTACCGTGCTCGGGCCGTCTCGCTTCGAGGTCCCTGAGCTCCCGATCCTGCAAAACAAGGTCAGAAACCCTGGCCGGGGATCCCGGCGGGGAAACTCCGACGGTCAAGTTAGAAAACGGCGAGATGGAACAGAATCTCTAAGGTGGACCCCCGAAGGAGTCCCAGGCTCAGAGATTATCTTAGTAAAAGAGGTCTTTTGAAGAGTGGAAATAGGGTCGAATTCCTTTACCGAGCTTGCGTCAAGGGACCCTTCTCGGGATCTTAGATCCTACTATTGGTGCCTTTCTCTTTTCCGGCCTTTTTTTTCCTTGCCTGGTTGTCCGCTCTTCCCATCCTTTTATCCAATCACGCTGCCTCCAGCCTCCCGCCCTTGGGAGGCTCCTTTTTCGCCTTCGCCTCCTTCTCTCTCTCTTTCCCCTTTCCCATTTCTCCTTTGGGTCCAGGAACCTGGTGGCCTCCTTGTCTTGCTTGCCGAGCTCAGCGAGAAAAGGGTAGAGGGAGGACACCGGCCAGACCTTGGGCCGAGTGCGAATGCTCTCCTTCCCAGGTGTTGACAACGTCCGTTACTGGGTCCTGTCTACCAGGACTCCGTCTCTCGGCTGCGGAACTTGTCGGGCCGATGTAAACGAGGTTTCGCGCGTTACTGCCGACCGTACCAGCGCTCCTCTCGAGGTACGGCGCGCGCTGCCCGAGTGGTGGTCTCGGAACTCGTGCCCCTGCTTCCCGGCGGCCTCACCACGCAGGACAGCCGGCTTCGGCCGAGGTGGACCTGTGTCCGGACGGACACCTGGCGGAGCGGCAGAGGGGCGCTCGACTTTGGCCGAGGTGGACCCGTGTCCGGGCGCCACCTGGCGAAGGGGTAGGAAGGCCCGGCTCGATCTCGACCGAGGTGGGACCGTCTCAGGACGCCACCCGGCGAGGGAGCAAGGGGCCGCCGGCTTTGGCCAAGGTGGGCCCCTCCTGGGCGAACACCTGGCAGAGCGGTAGAGGGGCGCTCGACTTCGGCCGAGGTGGACCCGTGTTCGAGCTCCACCTGGCGAAGGAGCAGGAAGGCCCGGCTCGACCTCGGCCGAGGTGGGACCGTCTCAGGGCGCCACCCGGCGAAGGAGCAAGGGGCCTCTGGCTTCGGCCGAGGTGGACCCCTCCTGGGCGGATACCTGGCGGAGCGGCGCTCGACTTCGGCCGAGGTGGACTCGTGTTCGGGCGCCACCTGGCAAAGGAGCAGGAAGGTCTGGATCGACCTCGACTTCGGCCACGGTGGAGCCACATCCAATCTTGCTGGACTGTTCCCGTGCTGCCGAAAAAATCCACGTGGTTCGGATCATGCCCGACGGAATCTGAAACACGCCACGTCATCGTAATGGCCGTATCATGATCCAATCCATTTTTATAGATCCGTGGATCCGGGTCGGATTTTAAAATTAGACTTGTTCCATTTTTCAAGTCGGGTCTGGGTTTACCAAATTTGTACCTAATCCGATCCGATCCGACTCGAATATACTAATACTGTTACGATCATATTTATTTATAACTTTAAATTATAATTTAAAATTTATATGAAACTTATTTTTAACATAGAAATAAAGTTATAATTATTTTTATATCTTAATTTATTTTAAAAATAATATTATTTGTTATCTATTTTATGGTTAATAATAATTGGTTATGTAATAATTGGAATATTGTTATCTATATTTTATCTAGATCATATTTAGATCTAATTTTTTTATATTATAATCAGGTTATTTATGGTTTTGATCCAACTCGAATGATCTATTGGGTTGAAAATTCTAATAGTGAATCCAACTCGATTCGATATATTAGAATCCGATCAAAAAATCAGATTGGATTGGGGTCACTCATGATCCAATCCATTATGACCCATTAGCACCATAATTTTTATGCGGATTTATATTTCTGGGATGCATTGATGATGCATAAAGTTCTGATGTGAAAGTAAATCCGCATAGGAATAATTCCGCGGGCACTTGCCGATGAATGCATCAAACCCTTATGCGATATGAATCCGCATAGAACTAGTTATGCAAACACTCGATGACGAATGCATAAATTCTTATGCGGATATAGCGGGTTTTCGTCTGCATAGAAATATTCTGCGGACATTCGTCGCATAGTGCATGTCCTATGCGTTATTAATCCGCATAAATAAAAGGTTGCGGACGTTTGGGGATGAACGGTTTTTTCCCTGGAGGTAACGCCGCATACAAGTGAATGTGCGGACACTTTCACCTGGGGTTGGTTCCACGCGGAGTAGGGCTAGAAATGAGCCGGTTCAGAGCCCATTGTCTGGAACTGGGTTGGGCCAGCTTAATAAATTTCTGACCAGCCTGAAATTGGTTCAGATTTTGGACCAAATTTTAAGTATATCGGGCTAGTCTTCGGGCTGTAAAATAAAGTTCATTTAATTTTTGGGTCAAAGGGATGCCCGGTTTCGATTCAAAAAGTTTTAAAATATAATCTTTGGGCCAGCCGATTTTCAGTCCTAGCGCGAAGGGTCTGGCTAGGGATGGCAATTTTTACCGATTCGATGGATATCCGATCCGACCCGATCCTAATGGGATGGTTAAAACCTGACCCGTCTAATTTATAAACGGATATGGGTTATATAAAAAAATCTGACTTGGATTCGGATCGGATACGGGTAGTAGTACGCACCGATCCGAACCCGATCCATTTATATATATAAAAAATTATGTTTATAAAATATTTAAATAAATTGGATATGGGACGGATATATCCGATCTGACTCGATCCGATCTGTTTAGCTTTTAAATAAACTAAGTTTTATAAAAGTGGATATATCCGATTCAATTCATACATAATGTTTTATGCTCAATCCGATCCAAAATAGATATAAGATGAATATAAAATAAATAATTTTTTAATAAAACGGGTATGGATTTTGGATTCTCCAATCCAAATCGATTGCCATCATGGCTCTAGCGATCCGTTGGTCATGTTTTAATCTTTGTTTTATTTTAAATTTTTTAAAGATCGCTCATAAACCGTTTCCCGAGCCTCATAAATTTCCTTCGCCTCCCAAACCCAAATCCCCCAATCCAACTTCACTGCTGCCGGTGGAGGAGCTGGGTAGCCGGCGGGTGTTGATTGTTGAGGGGGTGGCGGCGGAGAAGAAGCACGGCGAGCGGGAAACGCCCATCTCCAGCTATTTCAACGGCGGTCCGCATCTTGTCAACCTCTAACTCACAGTCGACGCCTTGGTGTTCTCTCTAGCTCAGAGCACAGCATGCTGCTATGAGTGTAGAGCCGTGGATCCAGAAGGGACCCCTTCAATATTGCTTGTCCATAATTTGGGAATTAATCAGCAAAACTGATTACATTCGGAATACTGTTGGGAAGGAAAAATACTGTTCTTTGATTTGGGTATTTTATATGGCTTATAAAATTTATCCTAGCTGTTATTTTATAGATCGCGAGGCTAAAGGTGTAATCTTTAGGTTTTGCTGGAGGAAAGGTAGTGTCATTCTTCATTTACGCATATTGACGAGTTGTTGAATGACAAAATATTTTGGATTTATGCCTTGCTAATCATATAAAATTTTGGAAATGTAAGTATAACAAAGGTTTTTGAAGGAAGAAGTGAGCATTTATATAGGGATCGATGACACTAACATGATCATGAGCTGTATGATAAAATTTTAATGGCAGAGCAGCAGATAGAAATTCCAATTCATTAGCATCATTCTCATTTATTTGCTAAGGCAGTTAAAAACTTTAGACACTCATGCATACTTATCATATGTTTTAGCATTTCATATCGTTTCCATAAACACATATATAGCATTTATGTCATATGGCATAAATCTGTTAATTTCATGAGTACGTACAAATTTGTCATGTCCATAAGATTGACTTTATAGTCTGCTTTGGTTTTTTGGGATTAAATGGTTATAAATGGTTTGGATTACATATATCTGCTTAGGGTTGTTAACGATATCCAGTGATAATTTCAAATATATGGGCTACTAAGTGTTTACTCTTTTGTTGTTTAAGTTGTTTATATATGCATAATTAGTTTATATAGATTGATTACCTCGTAGTCTTGGAGTGTTGTTTAAATTGTTTGTATTTTGTGTAGAACAAATAATGTCTTGCTGATGTGTTATATTTTAAATAGAACTCATGTATTAATTGTTATCGATGTATCTTTAAATCATGTGACATGGATACTTATCATGGTTTAGTGAGAAAAATGCAAGTTTTCATTAATAATTAAAATATATGAATGTATAAATTATTTTAGAATTCTTTTACATATTTTGTTGCCTGCTCGGTCTCGTAATCATCTAGGCTATTTGACTACCCTTGATAATGTTCAAGTAGCTGAAAAGTTTGATGTTCTTTGGAATGTCCATCTGGCTGGTGCTTGGTGATGAGTCTAATAGTGACTTCTCTCTCTATTTTTTGGGAAAAATAATGCTACTTGATTTAAGGCATGTCCGCTACAAGTGAAACTCAATTTTACAGATTAGCTCTTAAGATCTGAGAGGGTCCTTATCCCCAATTAGGATCTCTTGGGTCTTTAATTAGGGACATACAGTACAGCTCTGTGCATCAGTTAGCAAGATTCTTCAAATTGGTTGCATTTTAAAATAATGAAGACAATACCCTTCTCTGTAGGGTGTCGAAGTTGCTGAAGAGCTTGCAAGGAAACATTTCATCCACCACGTGTTCCGGTGAGTCTTCACTTTCATTCACTGACTGATGCACGCTCTCTCACTTCATTCCATAGAGGTCGAGTTCACTTTCTTTAATTGTCTGCTTGACTTGTATATCATAAATAAATTAAGTGGGTAAAACCAAAAATTTGTTTATGCCTAATAATAGAAATTTTATAGAGAGAACCAGTTTGAAGATGCAAACCATCAATTTTATCGTTTTCTTGAGCACGATCCCATCATCCCCAAGTGCTTCAATTTTAGAGGCTCTACCAATGACAATGAGCCTAAGCCAGCAACTGATGTGGCATGTAGGCTCACCAAACTGATGACCGCCATACTAGAGGCCTATGCGTCCGATGATAGGTACCATCTCGATTATGCCAGCATCAGCGTGAGCGAGGAATTCAGAAGGTATGAAATCCCCCTGAACCTTAACCAGAATCACAGTTGCAAGATTATACTACTAATGAAATTAGCCTTCACCAATTTCTTAGGGTGTATTGGTTTCATCTTTACTCAGCTGGTGCTTTGTTATCATGCTAACAGATATGTGAATATGGTCCAAGACCTGCAACGAGTTGATGTCTTTAAATTGTCGGGGAATGAGAAATTGACCTTCTTCATGAACTTGCATAATGCCATGATCATCCATGCCATTGTGAGGGTCAACCGGCAGGGCATTATTGACAGAAGGTCTGCCTTCTTCAGTGACTTCCACTATATGATTGGTGGAAATCCCTACTCCCTCTCCTCCATCAAAGATGGAATCCTAAGATCAAACAGACGGCAACCTTACTCAATTAGTAAGCCATTTAGCACTGGAGACCGACGCATGGAGGTACTAGCCTTTGCTTGCTTTCTATCATTTCACCAGAGAAGTGAAGAAAATGAAAGCTTTAGCTCCTAAACTCACCTAGTTCCTCTCTCAATACATTCAGCTGGTACCACCAAAACCAAACCTCTTGAACCACTTTGGATCGTTTGATGGGACACGGTCAAGCCCTATTGTGCGATTCTTTTCTACCCAAGGGATTGAAGCAGAACTGAGACATGCTGCAAGGGAGTTCTTCCATGGTGGTGGAGCAGAGGTGGATTTGGAGAACAGAATTGTTCGTCTTACAGGAATCATCAAATGGTAAGATTCAAAGCGATTGGCTAATACGTTTACTATGTTGTATTCCCGATCTAGCTAACACTATCCTACAGGTACAGTGTTGATTTTGGACAAGATAAAGATATCCTGAAGTGGATCTTGGATTACCTGGATGCAAGTAAAGCAGGTTTATTGATGCATCTCTTGAATGATGGAGGCCCTATCAAGATGGTCTACAACAAATATGATTGGTCTTTGAACTACTAAAGTGATCTCTGTTAGCTATAGATAGAATGATTTGCAGCATCAGATGTGAGTGAACGTGTAATAGGTTGTCAATATCAAAGAGATATGACAAAGGATTTTAAAAAACATATACTCAGTGGATGCTTATAGCAAGTAGTACAGTCAGATACACATGTTTGTAGACAACACCTTTAGGGAGAAGAAAACTATGTAACCTGCATCATAACTACCAAAGAGTATGTGCAGATACACATATGGATGCCCTATTTGTATTATTGTTATTGTTTTTGTTTTTGTTTGTTTTTGAGAGAGAAGGCATGTTACGGCATTCAAATTTACTGTTACAAGTGCATCATTCATTTGTGCCAAAATGTACCATCAATGAGTCTCAGACATTATAACCTGGCTTGCTGCACTCGCTAGCATAAACACAATCAAGTAGGCATATGATATGCATTCCTTGAACTAAACAAGATGCATAAAAAAAAAAAAGGGTCTTATGTTAATAGACGAAATCTAATATGAGGCACCCTGGCTTCTGCTAGTGATTGAAAATATTGGGTGATAAAGATGTTGAATGACCATCATCACACCAGTGGTACAAGCCAGTACGAAATGATTACATTATATTTAGCAAAGGCTTCTTGATTGCTTGATACAAGGATTTTAGCAAAGATGAAACTTGATGCATGTGAGAGAACCGTATATTGTCAAACAAAGGGGTTCAGGTAATGACGTCATGAGGTTCGCGATTATGTTTTGCTCCGGATGGAATTATATATTTGCTGGATTTCTATCTGGACTGAAATTTTAGCATATGGAAGGCGCGAAATCTGATGTACTCAACGATAGGTCATGTTGTCGCCAAGGTCGTGTCCTATAGGCTCGGTGGGTTCAAGGATTACACTGGTCACTCCGGGAGTTGTCGAATGTCTCATCTTTGAACGCTCCTAGCCATCGGATAGTCATGCAAGAAAAAAAGAGTCAGGGCCGGAGATCCCAGCGGGAACACTTCAACAGTCAAGTTAGTTTGATGATCAAGGATGACAGATCCTCAGTCACAGAGGCCTAAATGATCACCATAAAAAGACTTTTTCTTTGAGAAAATGTTTCTTTCTCTGGTCTAAGTAGTGGGAGTTGTTTGCCACTTCTTATCTTCGCTGAAGGTCCCTCTTACCGATATATATGGAAGTCGAAGGCAGGATCTGGCATCCTGGCAGTGCATCCCCTGAGAGGGATGTAGGCTTTGCAGGACCCTGTGGGATAGAGACTGGAGTCCCAGCAAAGCTCTCTGCATTGGGTGTAAGCAGTGCGCTGTGGCGCACCCTCCTGGAAATGGTACAGGCTTAGCAGGATCCCGTGGGATAGAACTTGGAATCCCAGCAGGGCCTCCTGCATCGAATGCAGGTAGCGTGCTACGGGGCTTGCCCTCCTGCGAAGGGTACAGATCCCGTAAGGACTGGAGTCCCAGTAGGGCATCCTGTATGGGAGGTAGGCAACATGCAGCATGGCTCATTGTCCCAACAGAGCACACCTCTGTGAGGGGCACAAGTCCGTCGATGCGCCGCTTCCCCCTCGTGGGATGTTTCTTTGCTAAGTGTTGTAATAAGTTCGACAGATATAACAACACCACTATCCTCGGTCGCCATTCAATATCAGCATCCAGCCATGTCGGACGTGGGTGCCATGTCGGCAACCAGCCACGTTAGGTGCGGGCACTATGTCAACATCCAGCCACGTTAGGTGCCCCCCACTCCCAAGTCCAAAGTGCACTATAACTTTTCAGGTTTGGGGCAAAGGGAGTAATTTCAATGCCGTTGACATGGAAGGACACCACGCTTATCATTAAATGCCTCGACCTTTGGCGATTCGTAGATTGTGCCTACACCAACTAGGAGTCACCGTGTCAGCAAAAACGGTGATCTGAAATGATACCTTCGCACCCCCCATATGGCGGTTTGCGAGTCGAAGTACCACGAGAGGCGGGAACTGACGCGCGTCCAAATTCCATTGGATGGCGGAGAGAGATTTTTGCTGTCTCTTTCAGATAAGTAGCCTACTCCATTGCATCCTTTCAAAATCATAGACCGGAGAAGGAGGAATAGGGAAGAAAGAGGGGAGCTCCTCATCTATTTTTGGGACTTCGATCCAAAGCCTTGCACAGGTTAGTCCTTCTTTGCCTTCCCTCCTTCCGGTCTACATCGAGAGAGCGTTCCCGGTCCATTGCCTTAAATTTTCTTTCTTTCTTCTTGCTTCTCATCCATCCATGAGTTCCTCTGGAGGCGGACGCCGCTCCCCGGAGCATCCCCAGGGTTGCCCGAGCATGGCAAAGCTGTCCCAAACTAGGCCTCTTTCCTCGGATAGCGATGAGGAAGATATTCTCTTTCAATTCCCCCGAGATCCCAGCTGAATGGTGGACCCCAATACCTTAGCCTTACCTCCTCTTTCCTTGTCTTCAAGCCAGCACTTGGCGGGTCCATCGGGTGTCACTTCGACGATGACCAGGATAGATGACCTCCACCTCCGGGATATATACGGGATCCTGAAATCTATCCGGATCATGGCCCCAGGCCCGAACGAGTAGGTTACCTTAAGTAGGCCAAGCCGGATTGCCTTGTATAAGACTTTTTTCTCGTTGGCTTCCGACTCCCCCTCCATCCTTTTATCTTATCTTTTTTAGATAACTATAGATTAGTTACAACCCTAGTCACCCCAAACTCCTTTAGGGTTATCTCCTTCATTGTCTTGTGCCATTTCATGGTATAGTCATCCGATTTTTTCTCTTCAGGGCCCTTTTTATCCTGAAGCGCCACCCCACAGATAGGGGGTGGTGGTTCATGGCACCCCATCTCGGGATCCTCCGGTTTGACCTACCCACTTCTATCAAGGGATGGAAGAGTAGATACCTTTTTGCTTCGATCGAGAGAGTCAACTGGATATAGAGCAACCCTGATTGGTCTCCCATATACAATGTCGTAGTGGAGCCTACTGATCAGGAGGTGCATGATCAGCTTGTCACCTCGAATGTTCCATGCGGGTGGGACCTCTTCACCGAGCAAAACATGTTTGATGCCGGGATCAGCCTGGTCCAGTCTTTAGGTAAGGTCTGAAATCTGTTTTCTTCGATGACTTCTGGCAATTAACTAGGTTTTTCCTGCCAATGTAGACATGAAATTCTCCGTCGATAGGATCCGACAGATGACCTGCAAATGGTCATCGTCGATGAGGCCCCAAGAAAAGCCGGTGAAGAAACCCCATGGGGAGCCATAACGGATGCCCCGCGGGGAGCCATTTGAAGGGCCTCAGGAGGAAAGGGCTCAGGACACTCTGGCACCAATTACCGAGGTGGCCAGAGGCATAACCTCGGGACCCAGTGGGATCGCCAAGCCGAGGGAGAGGCCCCCTCAGCCCCCTTTGGTGGCTCCTGAGATCATATCCATCCCGCCATCTTCCAAGGCGGAGACCATTGTCGAATGAGGAAGCACCCTGATTTTGCCCGCGGAATCCACAACAACAGGGACCCATCCGTCGGATCCGACGTCAGCTGACCCCTCTTCATCCATGGCTCCGACCCTCAGTCCGGCCGGGGTGCCCACGATGGTGTCGCCCCATGCATTAATCACCCTCGATGCTGGTGTGACTGAGAGGCTATTGGGTTTCATCCTACAGTCTCGGGATCGCAAAGAGAGGGGTGGTTGCATGCTAGGGGACACCATCATCAAGATCTTTCCCCAACTCCTTATGGTAAGTTTCTTTGTCTTCTTCTTTTTTTGTTCTCGTATTGAGATTTGGATTCGAGCAACGAAGAGGCTAACCAACTATTTCTCCCTTATTCTTCATCTTAGGTCATCCAGGATGCCTTTCTTATCAAGGATGCATGTCGGGTGTTGCTTCGACAAGATACAGAGTCCCACAGCAGGGCTAACACTGCCGAGGTGAAGGTCAAGATCCTGGTGGACTAGATATCGAGCTTGGAGTCTCATCTGAAGGAGCTGGATGTCGAGCTCGAGATCACACGAGACTCCATCACCGATCTTGAGTTACAGGTGGAGGGCCGCGAAGTCGAGCTCGCGGATAGGGTGAAGTACGTTGCCCTCTTGAAGGAGTGTCTCGCTGAGTCCACCGCCATGTCGCTTCGCCAGGAGGGGTAGCTATGGGCCTTTTGCATGTGGCTAGATCTGGTGGAGGGCCGAGCCACGGTGACCGAGAAGAAGGCCACCATCGTCGAGGTAGTGGTTGAGGGGGTGAAGGAAGAAGTGCCCTGGCGATCGTGCAGTACAAGGCCTTGATAGAGTTTGAGGATAAGGTGAGTGAAGCAGTCTACGACACCTTCTTCAAGGATTTTGAGAAATGCAAGAAGAAGCTGGCGCAGATCTTCAACATCCCGGACTTGCATGATGTCGTTATCGACGAGCCTGGGGAAGCGGGAGGTGAGGCAGACCCCCCCATGTAGGTCGATCCAGTGGAAGCCGCCAAGCCCGAGGCCGACTCGGCTCCATCCCAAGAGTCCTAGGCTATCGGGGCTGCTGTGAGGCCGGCCCAGTAAAGCTCGATGTAGGAGACCGTCACGCGAGTGATGGCCAAAACGAGGGCGATGATCGATGTCGCTATGGAGGCTATCAAGTCCAGTGGGGCCCTGGCTCCGAACTCAGGGTCATGAGTAGTTATAGGGTTTTTCTTTCTCTCATTTTTTTGTATTCAAAATATTTTGATGAGCTCCCCAGCCTGTCGGGGGGCTCTCCCCTTGTAAAATTTCCTTTAGTAATGAATTGAAACTTTTTATTAATCCAACTATCTTCTCCTTCGTTTTTCCTTTTTTCTTCTTTCTTTTGATGCCCATCGTCTGGCCCGACGGCTAGGCAGCGGGGCAATAGAATAGTCCATCCCAAGGGGGCGACACTATGAGGTGTCTCGCCAGGCTTTGTCTGCTTCTGAGTCAGTGGGGGTCGACTCGAGACAGGAGAGGTAAATGCAAATGCTGTAGAGCAGGCCGTCCAAAAGGACGATGCTGTGGAGCATCCCATCGGGCTTCGCTGGACCTGGGGTCTAACGAATGAGTGTGAGTACTATGGAGCAGGCCATCCAAAAGGACGGTGCTGTGGAGCAGGCTATCCGAAAGAATGATACTGTGGAGCATTCCGTCAAGCTTTGCCAGACCTAGGATTCGATGGATGAATGCAGGTGCTGTGGAGCAGGCCATCCGGAAGGACGGTGCTGTGGAACATCCTGTCGGGCTTCGCTAGACCTAAGGTCTGACAAATGAGTGTGGGTGCTATGAAATAGGCCATCCAAAAAGACAGTATTATGGAGCATCCCATCGGGCTTTGTAGGACCTGGGGTCCGATAGATGAGTATAGGTGCTGTGGAGTAGGCCATCCAGAATGATGGTGCTATGGAGCATCCCGTCAGGCTTTGTCAGACCTAGGATCCGATGGATGAATGCAGGTGCTGTAGAGCAGGCCATCCGGAAGGATGGTGCTGTGGAGCATCCCGTCAAATTTCACCGGATTTGGGGTCTAGCAGATGAGTGTTCTTCAAAAGAGTGAAGTCAAGTCATCCCATCAAAGAGCTTTTCATTCCATTCTTGAATAAGGGATATACATTACTGATAGTACAACCTTAAATTCTTTGCATTCCATGTCCATGGAATTTGGGTACCATCGAGCTCAGCTATCCGATAGGCTCCTTAGTATAGAACTTCGATTACCCTATAGGAACATTTTCAATTAGGTGACAGCTTTCCACACTCGCCTGACTACGATACCTCTGCTCGCCTCAGGATGAGGTATCCTGGGTGAAAGGCTTTTAGCTACACTCGAGAGTTATAGTAGCATGCCACTTATTGGCGGTATGCAGTTATTTGGAGTCGAGCTTTATCTCTTGTCTCGTCCAACAAGTCAAGGTTGAGGAGGAGACATGCTCAGTTGCTTGACTCATCGAACTACTCCACCCTCAACATTGCCAGACCAATCTCCACTAGTATTATCACCTCGGTACTGAAGACAAGATTGAACGGTGTTTAGTCCGTCACAGCTCGAGACGTGGTGTGGTAGGCTCATAGTATACTGGAAACTCTTCCACCCACCAGCCTTTTGCTTTATCTAGCCTAGTGTGAAGCCCTGGAAGGATGGTGCAGTTAGTCTCCTCGACCTCCCCGTTAGCCTATGGGTGGCCTACCGATGTGGAGCGGTGGTGGATGCCTAGGTCGGCACAACTTTCTGAATGCCTGGTTATGAAACTGCCACCCGTTGTCAGTAATGATAGCGTGAGGAAGTCCGAAGCAATAGATGACTGACTTCTAGAGGAAAGCCCTTGCCTTGGCCTCAGTAATCCGTGCAAGTGGTTCTGCTTTCACCTACTTGGTGAAATAGTTGATGACGATGATTAGGTACTTCCACTGGCCAGATACAGGTGGAAATGGTCCTAAGATGTCCATCCCTCATTGGGCAAATAGCCAGGGAGAGAAGAATTGAGTCAACAAAGAAGCTGGCTAACGTTGGATGTGGGCATGCTGTTGGCAGCGATCACACTTTCGCATGAACTTGGCTGCATCGATAATAACCTTGCCTTAAGGCTTTATAGGCTAGCGTTCTTCCCCCCACATGATTTTCATAGATGCATTCATGGATCTCCTAGAGGACATAGGCGGCTTTAGAAGGTCTAAGGCACTTTAGCAAGAGGTAGGAATAGGACCTTCAATAAAGTTGCTCATCTATCAGCACAAATCGAGCAACCTTCTACTTCAGGAGGCCGGCTTCCATGCGATCTTTAGGCAAGATACCTTATGCTATATACTTGATGTAGGGGTCCATCCAACTCGGCTCATGGGTGACTTGCTAGACCTCGCCGGTCATTCCGAAGCTGGGGGTCTCCAAGTACTCAATAAAGATCTGCCCCAGCGAGGAATCGGGCAAAGTCGCAAGCCTAGAGAGGGTGTCGGTGTGTGCATTCTCCCCCCAGGGAATGTGGGCGATATTGAAATCCCGAGGGTTCATCGTGTGAGAGCGCACTTCATCTAGATACTTCGCCATGAAGGGACTCGAGCCTCAAACTTGTTCGTGACTTGTCCAGCCATGAGTTATGAATTGGTGAAGACTTTTAGGCTCATAATTCACATATCGCAAGATACCCTCAATCCCACCAGGAGGGCCTCATACTCGGCTTGGTTATTTGTTGCTTTAAAAAGGAAGCGTAGAACATATTTGGCCACCACTTTTTTCGAGTTGGCGAGGATGAGGATGGCTCCACTCCCCCCTGAGTTTGATGCACCATCGACGTCAAGGATCCACATCATCCTCTCGTCAGGCAGGCATTGCACTGGCTCAGATGGCACCTCCTTCGAGTCATCATCCATCCATGTGCATTTTACTAGGAAGTCAACCAAAACCTGGACCTTCTGGGATGGTCTCAAGCGATACGAGATATCAAACTCGCTAAGCTTCATCATCCACTTGGCCAGGCATCCGGAAGTATCCATTCAGCTCAGGATGGCCCTCAAAGATTGGTTAGTGAGGACCATTATTGGATGAGTTTGGAAATAGGACCTGGATGCTGAGTAGACATAATTAGCACAAAAATAACTTTTCCATATCAAATATACCTGATTTTTGCATCACACGGCATTTTGTTGGTGTAGTAAACTAGCTTCTGGGTGCCATCCTTATCGATGCGAACCAACATCGAACTGACTCTGCCTGGGGATATAGCCAGGTAGAGAAGGAGCTCCTCTCCGGCCTTTGACCTGGAAAGCAGAGAAGGCAAGGCAAGGAATTTCTTCAGTCCCTTGAAAGGCTCCCTACACTCCCCTGACCAAGTGAAGTCATGCATTTTGCATGACATCTTGAAGAATGGTAGGCAGTGCTCGATCGAGCATGAAATAAATCGACTGAGAGTGGCGACACGGCTGGTCAAGCACGGACCTTCTTCGAAGTCAGATGCTTCATGTTTGTAATGGCATGTATCTTCTCAGGATTCTCGACTGAGAGTGGCAACACGGTCGGTCAAGCACGGACCTCTTTCCAGCCATGACACCAAATACGCATTTCATCGGGTTCAACTTCATTCGGTGAAGATGGAGGTTGTCGAAAGCCTTCATCAAGTCAGCAATGTGATCCGACTCTTGGCTACTCATGACAAGCATATCGTCCACATAGATCTACATGTTGCGGCCTATTTGATCCTTGAAGACCTTGCTGACCAGATGTTGGTAAGTTGCTCTCGCATTCTTTAGGCCATTGTAGCAGAATGTCCTATCTATTATGAACGTGGTGTGCTCCTCATGCTCTGGGTCCATATGGCTCTGGTTGTACCCCAAGAATGCATCTATAAAGCAGAGTAGCTTATGTTTGGATGTCGCATCCACGAGCTGGTCAATTTTGGAGAGTGGGAAGTGATACTTTGGACATGCCTGATTAAGATCAGTGTAGTCCATACAAAATTTTCATTTCTTACTGGCCTTCTTGACCATGACCATATTTGCGAGCCACCGGGGATAATGTACCTCTCAAATGAAACTCGCAGCAAGCAGCTTCTCAACCTCCTCATTTATCGCCCACTACCGTTCCAGTGCAAAACTTTTCTTCTTTTACCGAACCGGTCAATACTTGGGGTCAATATTTAACCTGTAGGTGATTACATCAGGAAGAATCCCTAGCATGTCCGATGCGGACCAGGCAAAATCATCCACATTTGTCCGTAGGAAGCTTAGCAGCTGGGCTCTTTCCTCGACCAGGAGGGTCCCACCTGCACTGTCTTCAAGGGATCTTCGTCGAGGGGGAACGATAGTAGGCGCTCGATGGGCCCCCCTCTCGACTCCTGCTCCCTCTGGTCCAGGTGGCATGACAGGATTCTCCTCAGCTTTTTGGACCCCAGGGATGGTTTGCAAGCAGTACCGGGCTGTTTGTCAGTCTCCTTTAATTTCTTTGATCTCGTATGAGATCGGGAATTGGACAAGGAGCTGCCTAGTCAAGATGATCGCATCAAGTAGATTCAGTTCGGGCTATCCCAGGATCACATTATAAGCCAAAAGGAGCTTGACAACAGTGAAAGTCATTAGGATCGTGCTTTGTTGGGGTGGTGATTTGGTCATGACTGGGAGCGTGATTTCTTCCTTGACCCCAATAAAGTCTCCGATAAAGCTAACTAAGGATGTAAATACCGGCTTTAGCAAGCTAGGAGACAGATTCATCCTTGAAAAAATATCATAAAAAATGATATCTAGGGAGCTTCTACTATCAACCATAATCCTTTTTACAAGATGCTTCGCTATTGTCATATTTACGATAATAACTTCATTTTTCAGGTTCTTTTTCCCTACAAGGTCTCTCCCTATCAAAGGGATTACATCACTAATTCTCTCCTCGCCTTGCCCCCCAGGTGATCATCCCCATCGCCTTCTTTGTGGGCTTGTTATCGATGACGGCATGGTGAGCCTCACTGCCTTGGACCCCAGATAGATTCCTTTCCTTGACATATTTTCTGAGGTAGCCTTGCCAGATCAACTCCTCGATCTTCTTCTTTAGGTGGCAGCACTTGGTATCGTGGTCGTGGTCTTGGTGGAACTGGCAGTACATGGACTTGTCACGGCCACTAAACGACTTCAGTGGGGGAGGGCGATATAGGAAGTGCTCGCCCTCAATCTCCATTAGGATCTTAGCTCTTGGGACGAGAAGAGGAGTATACCCCTTATCCTTGATAGAGGTGTCCTTCGGCTTGGGGCTCGTCCGAGATGTTGGAGTAATCTTCTACCCTCGAGGCTCGCTCGGCTCCTTATAGGCTTGCCTTTTTAGGGGCCTCCTATCAAACTCTCTCCAAGCATAATAGGCTTCTTCCACGCGGATGTACTTCTAGGCATGGAGCAGGAGCTCCGAGTAAGACTTGGGGGCTTTTATCAAGGGAGTAAGTGAAACGAGAGGTCCTAAGCCCTCTTTTTAGGGCCAGCATGGCCATAGGCCTGTCCAGGTTCTAGATTTCTAGAGCGGCTACCTTAAAGCAAGTCACGTAATCCTTGAGGGACTCGTGGTCCTACTGGTGGACCGAGAAAAGATTGTTAGCTTCTCACGGTACCTTGCGGTAAGCATTGAAGTATGCCACGAACTTCCTCTCCAGCTGTTTAAAGGAGTCGATCTCCCAGCTCAAGGCAAGAATACCAGACTCGAGCTGCCTTATGAAGTGTAGTTGGGAAGGCAATGCAAAGGAGGATGTCGGTACCCCTTGGGCATGCATGAGGGCTTTATAGCTATCGAGGTGATCCAAGAGGTTCGTGGTCTCATCGTAAGGATCCAATTGGGATATGTAGAACCGACTGAGAATCGATTCCTCCTGAATTTGATGAGAGAGAGGGGGGCGGGCGTCGTAGCCCGTCGGCTCATGAAAAGTGCCCTAAAGGTCGATGAACTAGCGAGCAAGATCGGCCAGTCTGCACTCGTGTTCCTCCAGGCGCTCCTCGGCCTGTCGATGGATGGCTTCATTGGTCAATCCCTCGATCAAGGTTGTCGGTGGGGAGGGAGTGGAGATCGGGAAAGCTGGTGCTTCAACCCCCTGCCGTGTCACCGCCATCGGTGCGAGGGGCCATCGCAGTTCAAGTCCGGGGAGTGGTTCTCCTGGACGATCGAATTGTCCCAGTGCCCGTCGCCCAGAGCATGCTGGCACTTCCGTGGGTGACACGGGGAGTGTAGGTACGATGCTGCTCATGCCCAGGATGGTCCCTGTCGGAAGGATCGGAAGCTTGTAGGGGCCGCAGCGACAGGGACCGCGGGGGTTCCTGACTGCTGCTGCGTCACCATGGACCGATGCTAGTGCTGTAGGCAATTCACCATCATAGTCAGATATTGGACCTGCTGCATGAGCACAGCGATTTGAACATGCTGGTCTGTCGGTGGTAGAGGCCGTGGAGTTGGAGGCTCCACCTCCTGATTGTGTCGATCTTCGTAGTAGGATCGATTCCTGACACGGTTGACAAAAGCTTCCCACGTGCACGTCACAACCATCAAATCATTGTAACGAGGCGATGGTCTCTTGGTCAGAAATTGGTGGTGTCGTCCTTTACTATCCTGCTCCTTTCTCTACCTAGCGCGCCAATTTGTTGTCGCCAAGATCGCATCCTGTCTGTAGGCTCGATGGATCCCAGGGTCATGTCGATCACTCCAGGAGTTGTCAGATGCCTCATCTCTAAACGTTCCTAGCTGTCAGACGATCACTCCAGGAGTTGTCAGATGCCTCATCTCTAAACATTCCTAGCTGTCAGACGGTCCTGCAAGAAAAAGAGAGCCCGGGTTGGGGATCTTGGCGAAAATACTCCGATGGTCAAATTAGTTTGACGATCAAGGACAACAAATCCTCAGTCACGGAGGCTTAGATGACCATCATGAAGAGATTTTTTCTTAGAGAATAAGTTTCTGTCTCTGGTCTAAGTAGTGGGAGTTGTTTGCCACTCCTAACTTTCACCAGAAATCCCTCTTACCGATATATATGGAAGTCGATGTTAGTGGGCAAGATCTGGCATCCTGGCAGCGCACCCCCTAAGAGGGAGTAGGCTTTGCAGGACCTCATGGGACGGAGACTGGAATCCTAGCAGGGCTCTCTGCATTGGATGTAGGCGACGTACTATGGCGCACCCTCTTGGAAAGGGTGCAGGCTTAGTAAGACCCCATGGGATATAAATTGGACTTTCGGCAAAGCCTCCTGCATCGAATGCAGGTAGCATGCTTTAGGGCTTGCTCTCCTGAGAATGGTACAGATCCCACAAGAACCGGAATCCTGGCAAGGCCTCCTGTATTGGAGGTAGGCGACGTGCTACACGACTCACTATCCCGGTAGGGCACGTCTTTGTGAGGGCCACAGGTCCGTCGGTGCATCCTCCCCCCTTGCAGAATGTTTCTTAGCCAAGTGTCGCAACAAGTTTGATGGAGATAGCGACACCACTATCCTTAGTCGCCATCTGGCATCGTTCAGACCAAACAAGCCACACATGTCTATTTAGGGTCGGCGCATCCTTCGATCCTCTTTTCCTTCCCTAGTCCGCGGGGGACCAACTCCCCCCTCAACTAGGGTGCAAGTCGGTCAGGAGCTCTACTAGATTTGTGGCACGGATCATGGGTGCCACATCAGCGATCAGCTATGTCGAATGCAGATGCCATGTCGACAACCAGCCACGTCAGATGCAGACGCCATGTCAGCATCTAGCCATATCGAACATGGGTGCCATGTTGGCAACTAGCTATGTTAGACGCGGGCACCACGTCAGTGTCCAGCCACATCAGGTCACTTTCTTGTTTGGATAGAACAAGTAGGAGATAATGCCAGATAAATATACTTTGGTATATACAGTAGAAACCATCTTTGCTCATGGAATCAAGTTAAACTGGTAAATCGAAATCTTGTGCTCGATGACAATTTATTTTCAAATAATTTGGTTGCCAACCAGCCTCAGCATCCCCATTGCATTACTCAAACAAGAGAAAAAAAGATTGAATAAACAAATATATAATTATTAGTATGATTTTTTTTTATTTCAATTTCTATAATGAATGGCAAATATGTCCAACATATTGTATTGATATGCTGCTTCATTCAGGTGGTTTTCATCCCACCAGAGAGAATGCTTGCAGAAGTCATGGCATGGTGACAAAATCGACCTACAAAGCAGCAAAATACATGATCATTTAAAGGACATGAGACAATGAAGACTTTATATGTTTCAAAGTTATCGAACCCTGATCGATTGAGACATCAAATTGCACGGTGACAAAATCTACCTACAAAGCAGCAAAATACATGAACATTTAAAAGATACGAGGCCATGAAGACTTTATATGATCAAAGTTATTGTATACTCAAGGATTAAGACATCAAGTTGTAATAATCACCTTCACGAGAGTGAGTGCAAGCATGGTGATACATCCCTATTTCGATGCTGGACAGTTATTGACAAGACATTGAGGTAGTCCGTGCAGCTTCTGTTCCCTGAGTAACAAATCCAAACAAAATTACTATATCATGTTACAGAGATCTTTTTTCCAAACGAAGTGTGACACTCCAGTAGTTACTGGGAAAAAAAACTGTGAAACTCCAGCTGCATGCGGCAGCATACAGAGAATTCTAGTTATAGTCAAACAAGGTGTGCTGCAGTAGCCTATATTAGCTAATGGACTTCAAGCCACCCAGTGACTTGTCTTTGATTGCATAATACGGTTTTGGATTAACTCTGAATGCAGAAAAAAAGGAATCAAATATTAAAAGCCTCAACTTGATGATTTGCCTGATGAAATAGAAATACAAACTCATGAAATAAAGCCAAATAAATCTATTATAGTTCCGCATTTTGTTTAGCTTATTAAAAAAGGAATTGCTATTTTTTTAAAAGTAAAGTACAATAAATATGAATGCAATTTGAATCCTTGTCACCAAGTAACAAAATTACAAACAAAAAGGCCAACACAAAATAATTTTGCAAAATTATCAAGGTATGGACTCTGTTTAAGAGAATTACAATGGTTTTTTTTTTTTTTTTGAGATGCAATTACAATGGAAAGTTAACCCACCGACTTTGAAGTAATGTTTTTTACTTTTCCAAAATAAACCCAACGCAAACCCAACCAAGATTCAAAGAAAGAACAAAATATTTGAATTATCTAACATATCCAAGGTCCTGCCCTCATCTATACAGAAGCATCATATTAATAAACCATTTGGAGGATGCAGTCATGCTCAAAGTGAAGCAGACAAGTGTGCTCCAACAGTAGCATAGTGAAAAGAACAAAAAAAGCAAAACAAATCCCTTCATATGAACATAAGATTTAAGCAATTGAGACTAATGAAAAGGCAAAATAAATCAATAAAAAGAGACAAAAAAATTAAACAGGCAGTTTAAGATATAGGATACTACCGAATTCTCCATGCTTCATTAAGGCTGAAAACTTTGGACTTGAGCTTTTAACAACTTAGGAACATGAAAAAAATATCCTCTGGGACTGCAAAGCAAAAAATAAATAAATGTTCAAAACCACAAGATTAGAGATGTTCAGGTGAAAAGATATAAAACCTAGAACTGTGCAAAACCAAATAAAAAGTTGTCATGAGCAATAAAGTACCATTATGTTGTATCATGCTCTATGTCTTAAAACCAACAAGTTTTTTGAATAAGAAAGGGTAGCCCAATGCATAAGGCTTCTACTGTTGCAGACTCTGGGGAGGGCCAGAAGTATGCTGCCTTACCCATGCATGTGGAGAGGCTGTTTCTGTGTTTTGAACCTGTGACCTCCCGGTTAAAATGGAGGAACCTTTACAGTTAAGCCAAGGCTCACCATATGGACTAGTTTTGTTATGAATGGAAGGCATAACAATCTTAGAGGCTCGTCGGAGAAAGAGACTTCAAACCTGTCAGATGTATACAAGAAAATCATCACAAAAGAAGTGAAGAAAGACACAAGTAGGCTAAACAGCATATCCATTTCCCTTAAATAATAGGAAATATAGAAGTGAGATTACTGCAAAAACCTGAAAAGACTAACTGCATGTCATGATCATGTCTGGAACCTATCAATTTGGGCAGTCTGAATGCTGAGGTTTCAGGCTACATCTCAAATAATATTTGAGGAATCACCCAGCACGCTTCCAATCACCAGGGAATCAATCTAGGCATGTGAACTAGATACTTCAGGTGATAATCAGCGCTTGAAAGTTGAGCTTTCCACTTCAACCTAATAGAATCAGCCGGTGCTTTCCCATACATCAAAGGGGTCAACATTCTGTGGCCGTGGGCTAGGTATACTTCCTTGACCCCAACCTTTTTGCACTCGCTTCAGAACTTTCATAGCTATCCCACTTCCATCATCTCTGAAGATCAATAGACATTGATAGCAGTGAATTCTCTACTGTCTAATAATATAATCCAAAAATGGACTACTGAAGTTTCAGCTTGCAGAAAAAAATATCAGAGAACTTGGAAATACACATGTTAAACAAAATAAGTGAAACAAAGTAAGGACACCAATATAGGTATACCTGTGCAGCAGTTTGCGCCAGTCACTTCCAGGGGAAGTATCTTGCTTTGATTTTATGTGTCTTTGTTCCACCTCACCATGCTGAGTATGGGAAGTGACAAATGTTGATTTGTCATGATATGTTGCCATGTCCATCATGTGCTCTGAGAGTTTATCAGCCTCAAGTTTATTTCCCTTATTACCGAGTGCATCAATCACTGGCATGAATGCTGCAGGATCAAATAGATAACCTTTATTAATCATAGAAATGAGTAAGCTCTGTGCATCATCTACCCTCTGATCCTTGCACAGTTCCTCAACAAGATGTTTGTATGGGAAGCGCTCAATGGAAAATCCCCTCTCGAAAGCAATTTGAAGCAGTTCCTTAGCCTCCAATAATTTTCCATTAATGGAAAACTCATTGCACATTAAACTATAAAGCACTTCCTTCTGGCCACATGTAGTTAGAGCACCATGGAAGATGGCTTGAGCTAAATCAAAATCAGAAGTCTTACAAAAAGCCTTGATAAGCAAGCTGAATGAGGTTACATTAGGCATGATGTTATTCTTTGACATCTCTTCTAAAAGTGAAGCAGCTTGTTTTGCCAATTCTCCATCACATAGAGACCGAATCAGGTTATTGTAAGTAATTAGATCTGGAGGAATCCCTTTTTCTTTCATTTCATCTATCAAGTTTTGGATTTCATTCAATTGCTGCTTACTCCCCAAACCCCAGATTAACAAGTTGTATGATCTTGTACTTGGTTTGCAACATTTATTCTCCATATCTCTTAAAACCTTAAAAGCTGAGGACATCTTCCCATGCTTACAGAATGCATGTATAAAAGTGTCATAGATAACTGAATCTGGAGCAATGTTTTTCCCAGTCATTTCAACAAACTTTTTCTTTGCTTCATCCAGTCTGCCAGCGTTACATAAACCACTAATAAGAGTTGAGTAAGTGATGAGATCAGGCAAGCATTTCTTGCTATGATTTCCATCATCTACTAGACCAAGGAATGCATTTCCAAGTTCACCTAGGGCTGCACTTCCGTGTTGCCACATACCATCAACAATTTCAATTGCCTTATCCAATTTTCCATTTTCACACAGGCCGTCAATAACAATATTGCAGCTCACAATGTCCAAGCCATATCCCTTCTCGTTCATCTTCTGCAACAATATCTCTGCCTCTGAAATCCTACCCTCTTTCCAGAGACTTTGCAGCAAGATATTGCAAGTGAACGAGTTTGGAAAACATCCATTGCTAACCATCTCATGAAGAATCCTGTTGGCCCCAGAGGCCTTGCCTTTAGTGCAATACCCATGGAGCAAAGTACTATAAGTCACTGTATCGGGAGAAATTCCATTGTTTCTCATCAAACTAATAACTGACTCAGCACCAAAAATCATCCCCTGTTTACACAACCCATCAATAACAATATTATAAGAGTACAAATTGGGTTTAAGGCCCTTCCAAACCATCTCTTCCAACAGCATCCTTGCTTCAAGCAACCTCCCATTCTTCACCAAGCCCGACAACCATATATTATAATTCTCCAACTGTGCAAAAAATCCACCTTCCTTCATTGACTCGACTAGAGCCCTGGCTTCATCCACCATGCCACCATTGCAAAATCCACCTAACATTATATTAAAAGTAATCTGATTAGGCCTCGGCAATCCCAACTCGCCTTCCTGCATGTCTCTGAAAATTCTATAAGCCTCTAAGACCTTCCCCATCTTACAAAGTGCCGATATCCTGGCATTGAAAGTAACCACATTAGGAAAAATGCCTTCTTTCCTCATCCTCTCCACCAAGCTCTCAGCTTCTCCAATCCTGCCCTCCCGGCAAAAGCCAGAAATCAATGTGTTATAAATTACCAAATTCGCTGAGCACCCAACTCCCTCCATCACATCCAAAAGCTCCAAAGCTCGGAGACTGAATCCCACCTTGCAGTACCCTCGAATTAATATCCCGAAACTGAACTCATTTGGCTGGCAGCCCTTCACCGTCATTCTATCGAACAACAAGCGGGCCTCATCCAGCCGGCCTGAGTAACATAAAGAAGACATCAGGAGATTGAAGGTGTAAGTGTCCGGGGAGACTCGGGCTAGGAGCATGTCCTTGTAGAGGGCCTCCACGAGGTCGGGGCGGTTGGCTTTGATGGAGGAGTCTAAGAGGGAATTATACAAGCGGATGGGGGGAGGATGAGAGGGGAAGTGGGAGCGGAGGGAGTGGAACTGGGAGAGGGCGCGGTCGAGGATGCCGGCGGTGGAGGAGGCGAGTGAGAGGGCGGCGAGGCAGCGGGTGGCGGTGGAGGGGGAGAAGCGGAGGAGGAGATGGTGGAGGTGGTCAAGCTCGGGGAAGAGACGGGCGTGGGCGAGGGCGTGGGAGAGGGAGAAGATGGAGGAGGGGGAAGGGGCCGGGGCGGATGGGGAAGAGAGGAGGTGCTTGAAGAGGCGCCATGCGAGGGCCGGGTTGCGCGCGTTGCGGCGGAGGATTTCGTCCACGAGGCGACGCGGGTTGCTGGAGTTCATGGGGGGGGGGGGAGTTCCCTTCTCCCCGGGGTTCCCAACGGTCGTTTCTTAATTTGGGAACGAGGATCTCTTCTAAAGTCGGCAATAGTGGCCGAATCCGACGAGGAATCCTAAAGTCTGGCAAATTTGCTGACTGAATTGACCTTTTTCCGAAGTGTGTTTTGGGTTGCTGTTAGCACCCGAGTTTTTGAGGCTTTTAAAAATAAACATTTTGAAAATTAATTTTTATAAAAAAATATTTACTGTTAGTAACTAATTCCAGTGATTGATTTGGTAACTTTTTTTTTGTGGCCTGCCATTCTGGTCAGATTTTATGGTCTAATATCTGTGAGATGCCTACGTCTCTTAGAAACCGTATATTTTTTGATTTTATTAGATATATTCATAAAAGGATGGCTACTTGAATCATCTATTTAACCAATATATATATATATATATATATATATATATATATAATAAAATTTTAACATATATTTATGAACCAAAATGAAAATATATTTTTAATATAATAAAATAATAATAAATAACAATATATAAAATTATACAGTAAAATAAAATATTATTATATTATATTATATTATACCATAATATTATTATTTTGCATAATATTATTATAATATAGCATATATGATATTAAATACTATAGCATGATAATATATGATATATACAGTAATATATTATTAATAGTACAATATTATTACAATACAATGTAATATAACATAATATTATATTATTATAATAGAATGTATAATATATTTTCATTATAATACTGTATTATTATTATATAGTCATATAATATGATGTTATATAATCAAATTATTACCTTGTAAATCATATAATAATATCATATAATATTTCATTATATTATTGTAATAATATAATTTTGGTAATAATAGAGTTATTATTATTATCTAATATTATGAGTGTAATACTATGTTATGTTATGTTTATAATATAATATAAGTATGTTATAATTATGTATTATTAGAGTAATATAACATATTATACTACTATAATAATATAATAGAATATAATATTTTTTTATTGTATTGTGCTGTATAATATTATATTTATGGCATAATAATATGATATAATATAATATAAGATATAATACTAAGATTTGTTAGTGGGTATTTTTGTAATTAAAAAAATATTGAAATTAAAATAGTTTCCTAACATTTGATATAAGCCATGAAGTCAAAATAATTTCTTGATTTTTCACCATATTTTTTTTTTTTTTTGGTAAAACAAATGGGATAGGGGGGATAAATTCCGGTGTAGCTACCCCCGTAGGCCCCCACCCCACCAGGTAATGTTCGATACGAGGCGCTCAGATTCGCACAGTCTCGCCCCGCCTAATGGTGAGTATGTCAACCTAACACCACTAAGATACCGGCCAGTAGATCGGGGACAAAGGGGGAGACCCTGACCTCTCACTCATGCCAACTGTCGAGGACTCCAGAAAAATCTTGGATTTTTCACTATATTATTATGTACATGTTTGGAGGTATGTTTATACTTGTCAATGGTAATTCTAAATTTAAAACAGAGTTTTAAGTATTTAGCTGCAATCTCGAAGAAATCTTGAATCGTTGAAGATCTAAAAAACATGGTTTGCATAAAGCAACATTCTTCTACTTTTTGTGGATACAATACCGTAAGTTAAGAATCACACTTGTATATTTTTTTTTGAAAAATAATGTACTATGCTTTTAATATTTCTTTTGCTTTGACTCTTTTTTTTGTTCAAATTAATCCCGTCTCATCCTCATTGGCATCCTTATCTCCTCTCATCTTATTGACGTCATTCCTTTTCCATACTTCTTTCAATTAATATTCGTTTATCTTTTTTTCCTTGTCTGACTTATGTATAAGAACTTTTTTATTAAATTAATCTTTTTTCATCTCCATCCATATTCCTAACTTTTTTATAAATTAATTTTTATTACATTTTTTCTTTAAATTAATCTCCTCTCTCATTTTATCTTTTTGGTCAATTTATTATTAAAAACAATTTTTGTATTTGCCAACCAAATATACAATAAATTATCTTTACAACTTTAGGATATTGACATCCAAATAAAAAAAATACTTTATGTCAAAGTAATTTTTGATATTGAAATATAATTTTTACCAAAAACTACTTTTTAATCAAAAGCTATCACATATATGAGAACAAGGGATTCCGTCCCCTATTTGACCAAGCGAGAAACTTGCCAAAGAATGCAGAGTAGAGGTCGTAGTGGACTGGGAGAGGGCCGGTGGAGTGACGTGGTTGGGTAGAGCTTCTCATCGGTTGAGAGAACCACCGTGCGATGACTCTACCTCCTCCATTTTGGTTTCTTTAAAGCCGTTCCTCGTCGGCTCAAATTGAGGTGAAGATTGAGCTTCCACTGATGGCCGTTGCTCCCTCGACGTTGCCAGTGAATCCCTTCTCTCTTAATTATTGAGTGGTGGTTTTGTGGCAGCAAGGAGGCGAAGCCTCTTTCCTCTCCTTCCAGTTTTCTTACTGGTGGCTGAGCTAGTAATAGTGGCGCCACCCCGACCCCTCTCCCCCTCCCCTAGCCATGCTTCAGTGGACCCCAGTCGGCCACCATCTATCGATGAAGCCTTGGGTTTTGGGAAGGGGGCTTTCCCTTATTTATGGGCCAAGCGAAAGAAGAGAACCAGGAAAGAAGAAAAAGTAGGATAAAAAGAAAAAGAAAAAGAATAAGAAGGGAAAAAAAAGGAGAAAGAGGAGAGAGAATATGAGAGAGAAATAGGAAAAATAAGAAGGAGAGAGAAGAGAAAGAATAAAAATAAATAAATATTGAAAAGGGAGATCTAAATTTCATGAAATCAATTTGATTAGGCATTAATCAGAGGGTATTTAAACTATTTCCTTTTTGATTAACCCGATCCTCATCGACTGGATCTAAATGGATATTTAGATCAAGCCTAGTCCTAGACCAGACCGAAAAATCTCTTCTCTTCTTTTTTTTTTTTGGATTAAAGGTTAATTATTTTAATAACATGTTTTGTCAAAGTCTTCATTGCCTTTATCAGTAAAAGAGTGTTAAAGATCTAGGATTCGAGTCACGTGTTCTTAATAGAACTAATTTTCAATGTTATCTTTATCCCTAGTGTATTTTACTATGTTTGATTTGATTTAAAGATTTAATTACTATTAATTTATTTAAATGAGTACTTTGTATATGCCATGCATGGATATGTTTTGGCAAAATGTTGAGTTAAATATGTCTTTATTTTGAAAATGATTGTGTTAAATTGCTTTGAAAAATTTTTTTTTTTTTGTTGTTATACTCTCTAATTCGACCATGATCACATGAGTTAGGACCTAGACTCCTTCCGAGCCTCCGATGGGATGATCACCGGTACATGCCCGATGGACGGTATGTATGTCAAGAGCTAGTTTCCTTTTAGGCTTAGCTATGCAGGGCGATCACTAGCACATGTTGAGGATGCATGAATTCTCGTGTGATATCAGAGCTAGATTCCTTCCGGGCCTCCAGTGGGGCAATCACTTGCACATGACCAGTGACTGTTATGTATAGTCAGGATTTAGTCTCTTTTGAGATTAGTCACGGATAGATCATGGCCATAGTCAAAGGGACTAGAAGAACATGAATAAGAGTGGATGGCCATCTTTGGTTGTATTTTGGGAATGTATTGTTATTAACCGTGCTTTATAAAAATCTTATGTTGATTATGCTTTATAAAATTTCTATATTGATTGATTTGATATATTTTATCAGCTTATGTTCTATGAATAAATATTATATTTTATATTTTATGAACTAGAGGTTATAATAATTTATTGGACTTGTGTAGCTCATTATATTTTTTCTTCTTTTTTTCAGATGCTATGGAGTAGTGGGGCTTGGGGTCATGTTATGAAAAGCTTAGGAATTGGAAGAAGTTTTGATGAGTTTAACTTATTCTTTATATTCAATGGTCACGAAGTTAGATTTACTAATTTTTTTATTATTCCAGTATTTTGAATGACTTGAAAGTTAAAAGCTAGACCTTATATATTCGATGGGTTAAACCCTAAGAATATGTGGCCATCTGTTGCATGCCTGGCTCGGGCATCAAGCTGGGGCGTGATAGATTTAATGATATCAGAGCTAGATTCATTTCGAGTCTCCAGTGGGACGATCGCTGGTACATGATCGGTGGCTAGTATGTATTATTAGGATCTAGTTTGTTTCATGATTAGCTGCTGACCGATCATGGCAGTAGTTGGAGGGACTAAAAGAGTAAAGTAAAAATTGTTGGCCATCCATGGTTGTATTGTTTAAAATTTATGGTAATTAAATGTGCATATTAGCGTGATGATTCTATTTGTTTTGTTATGTCTATTTTGTGTGTGTTTGTGAATTGTTATTGAAATATTTTTGCATATATTAGAGGTGATGATAACTTATCGAGCCTGTAAAACTCACTTCCTGTTCTTAGATTTTTTATTACAGATCCAGAAGGTCATTTGGACATTAGGATCGGTCAGTGAGGAGCTAGAATTTAGATGTTAATATCTTAGTTCATGTTTTATTTTAAATTTTAGTTAAACTTTACTTACACTGTATCTTGGATTTTTAGTTAAATTTTAATTACTTGTTAGTTTTGATGAAAAATTATAGAAATAAATAGATAATTAGTAAATTTATTTTTTACCATTACCTAGTTGTTGATTGGTAAGATGGACCTTGCATGTCCGTTGGAATTAAAGTCTAAGAAGATGCGGCCATTTGTCATATGCCTGACTCGGGCATTAGGCCAGGGTGTGACAGCATCCCTAGACAGACTCTCTAACATTTAAAAATGCTTTTAGAAGGCTAGAAAGATCTTTATTGCTCTCTAAAAAGTTTGCAAAATGAGATTGAAGTTGTTAGATATGTCAACTTTGATGAAATCTTTTGAATTTACTACTATCACTTATTTTAATTTACTATTATCTACTGCCGATTTACATTTGAAGAAGTAGTGAATATACATTGATTTATTCTAATTTAGTACTAGATGCAAGCCCTCTACTAATCATGATTTTTTTAAAAAAAATCAAGTGCAGATAATTTCTTTATTCAAAAAATATATTAATTATTGATTTCTTGAAAATTTTTTTTAAGGATGATCCTGTATAGGGATGCAATGAGTCAAGCTAAGTAGTAAGAGCTCAAGCTTGATTCGATTCATAATATTCGGGCTCAAAATTTGATTCAAAATTGATCAAATCTTAACATCCAAGCTTAAATTAAATCTAATCAAGAAAAGTAATACTTAAGATCAACCAACTCAACTCAAATAGCAATGAAGCTATACTTGAACTTGAAGTTAAGCTCAAACCTTGGTGATGATATATATATATATATATATATATATATATATATATATATATATATATATATATATATATATATATATATATATATATATGTATGTATGTATGTATGTATGTATGTATGTATGTATGTATACATGCATGTATGTGTGTGATTATGTTTGTGAGTTTTCAGGCTAAGTAGCTAGACTCGTAAAATTGTTCGAGCCACTCAAGCCAATTTAAGCTGATGAATAATTGAGCCGAGCCAAGTTAATAAGTTGAGCTTAAGTAGCTCATGAACTGTCGATTCATTTGCACTCTTAATCTCAAATAATTTTGAGATAAGTGATTAACTGATAACAAATTTAAAATAAATGATAAATATACTTCAGATATATAGGTATTTTCATCGCTCCATCTCATATCGGGGCAGGGGATGGAGGGTAACATATTCCAAAATTTGTATTGCCATGCCAAAGATATAAAAAAGGGGGAAAAATCCAAGCTTGCATCCATTTTACATCATTAACCATGGGTTTTAATGCAAAATATAATAAATAGTTGAATTATCTAAAAAATTATAATAATTTAAAGGAGTATGTTAGAACTTTTTTATCGGAATGAAATTTTTTTTGATCTTTTTTGTTTCGAAAGAGAAAAATCATATTATTATGGACTCATTTGATACATAAGAAGTAGAGGGAGAAAGGGAGGTTGAAAGAAAGGAAAAAAAATCCTTCGCTTATTTGATTGGAATATTCAAAGAAGAGTAGTAAAAAAAGTAGTTTTTATAAAAATATAATTTTTATATTTTATAAGAAAAAAATTCATATAAAATATAGATTTTTAGTTTTTTCAAAAGATTTCTTTTTTTTTTTTGAGAATATCTTTTACCATTGAAATGAATAAGCTCTCTACCATAATGTCTCAAATCATCTCTGTTGTCGCTCGGATCATCGTGGCCCGTAGCTGCTGGTTGCGTCGGGTGTTCCGCGTCCGCTCGCGGGGGATGCCTCCGGTGCCTCAGTTCCTGCAAGAAAGCCAACGTCAGTGACCCGGGCCGGGAATTTCGGCGGAGGCGCTCCGACGGTCAAGTCAGTGGCGATCCAGGGGAACAGATCCTCCTGGTGGAGCCCCTCTGAATGAGCTCCATGTTAGGAGGAGTGAGTAGAGTGTATGAGAGTGTGAGTATGAGCTAGGAGGTGTGGTGGCCGAGGTGGTCTTGCCCTCCTCTCTGGCCTCTTCCCTTTCTTCTCCTTTCTTTTTGGTGGTTGTGTTGTTGAAGAAATAGTTGTCTCCCCCTTTGAAATGGGGTTGTTACTTTTTTTTTGCTTACTCTGGTCGAGTCTTCTACTTTGGCTTGCCTCGGGGTTCTCCCGTGCTTCAGGCTGGTACGACGAGGTATCGTGCCGTTGACGGGACGCCTTCTTGATTGGGTAGTTGGAGAAGCTTCGATATGCCTCTGACTTTCCCTATGTTTGCCCATCCTGGAAGCCTGGCAGGACCTCGACTGTCATGCCGCCGGTCTTGGAACTCGCGCTCTTCGGTAGGATCTTTTCTTCGTTTGTACGACAGGTCGACAGAGGGTATGGTGCCTTGATGTGAGCTTCCTTTCTTTCTGGTGTGGACGACAGCCATGGGCATTTATGGCGACATGGCGGGTGCTATTGTACGGTCCTCGAGAGGCCAGCCACCATCTTCGGAGGAGAGGCGCGACTTCTTTGGTGGTTGGTACTTCGATTTGTGTTGAGGGCCGAGTTGGAAAGATGAGGCCCGCTTGCAGCGAACCTGCCTCGTCGCGGCTCGGTTGTGCGGAGGAGGGCCGAGCTCGGTTCCAGGCCAAAGGAGGGCCCATCTTTGACCAAGCTCGGGCCGACAAAGGTGGATGAGGCGCGCCCAGCTCAGGGGACCTGGCCTTGAGGGGCGCCACGTGGTGGAGGAGGCTTGAGCTCAACTCTGAACCATGGGGCCCGACCTCGGGCTCGGAAGGTCTGCCTCTGGTGGGACTTGAGCTCGGCTCCGACCTAGGCGTCTGACTTGGCGGGGACCGACCTGGCGGAGGACGGAGCCCGGCTTCGATGGGCGACCCCGTTGACCTCGAGGAGCTCAGCCCGGCGAAGGGGCCTGTAGTGGGAATCCAGCATGGCGTCCAATAAGGACTCCACGTCAGGCTCCTTGCTCCATGTCAGCGATCCGGTCAAATCATTTGCCCCCCACTCCCGAGGCCCATTGGCACGCGGTGCTCGGGGCGAAGGGAGTAATTGCGGTGCTAACATGGAAAGATGGGGAGATCTGGTGCAATAATGATCGATATCGGTGACGTCTCGCCCGGTGGGCCCTCGAGCCTGTGCGGGGGTGCCATGTGGCCATGCTTGGGAAGTGGTTATGGCGGGCATGGAAGTCAGAGCGACGGCGATTGGATTGGGGGTGCTGGCCTCATTGATCAGTGACGCGTGGCATGGCCATTGGGGAAGCCGTAACGGTATAGTCGGGCACAGGTTATCTCGAATGGAGGGGTAAGTCTTTTCGAAGTTTACCTCTTTCGAACCCTTCACACTCGGCGTAGTACAGCAGTCTTCTTCTTCCTCCACTCCGGTCGTCATCATCCGCTTAGGATCTTAGCAGGTTAGCCCTCTCTTTTTCCTCCTTCCTTGTCTACTAGGGGTTACCGTAGGTCCTCCATCGTCTTTTCCTTTTTTCTCCTATTCTTCCATGGATCACTTCGGTCCAATCTTCCGTCCTTCGTGCCAAGCCGAGGCTGGACCTTCCCAGTCGAGAACTCCTTCTTCCTCTAAAGAGGAAATGGAGGCGGCGTGGTATGAATTTAGTAGGAGGCCCTCTCAAGGTCCTTTGGCCATCAGGGAACCCAGGTCTTCTCCTTCTCCCCGCTTGGCTCTTCCTCCTGCTCCTGCTTCTACTTCTGCTTCTGCTTCCCTTCCTGAGCCTGAACTTTTTCGATCAACGGGTCCCGGAGGGATCACTTCGATGATTACCGCTGAAGACCTCGTGTCTATCCGGGAAGCTTATGATGTCCCCGAGTCCATCTGGCTTTCCGTCCCTCGTCCCGGGGAGCAGGTTACCTCCAGTGGCCTTCGGCGGATCGCCTTCTACGAGGAGACCTTCGCCGGGGGCCTTCAATTTCCTGTCCATCCCTTCTTCCTTTCTTTCTTGGCCAACTACTGACTTGTTCCTGTCCAGTTGGTCCCCAACGCCGTCAGGATGATATTTTACTTTATCATTCTGTGCCACTTCCACAGGATTATTGCACATTTTTTCTTGTTCAGGGCCTTCTTCACCCTGAAACATCATCCTATCGAGGACGGGTGGTGGTCCCTTTCTTCCCGCCCTCGGGGCATCAGATTTGTACTCCCCTCTTCCATCAAAGGATGAAAGAGTAGGTTCTTTTTCACCTCAACAAAGGGGATCGACTGGGTTTGGAGCGACCCAGATCAATCTCCGAATAGGAACTCCTCGGTCGAAGCTGCCGACCTCGACATGTATGACTTGCTCAGATCGGCCGAGATCCCATCACTGGAGGTCTTGTTGTCGGAGTAGAATAGTTGCAAGGCCGGGGTCAGCTCAGCGCGAGAGTCGGGTGAGTTCGACTTGACCACCCACCTCTCGTTTCTGATTTATTTTTCTTTCTCTTTCTTCTATTTTCTTCTTTTCTTATCTCTTTTTTTTTGACTCAGGGCTGACCTTGTCTCTTGTGGTGCAGATATGAAGTTCTCGATGGACGAGCTGCTGTCCTTCTTCGAGGAGCGAGAGCAAGCTACCGAGGCTGGCTGGCCCGCTCCGAAGTGGGCTCGCGTTGATGAAGGCCCGCTGCCAGTGCAGGCCATGGTAGATGCACCGGTTGTCGAGCGAAGGTGGAAGAGGGCGGCCGAGCCTGTCCAGGCGGCCTCGGGGCTGCGGGATCAGGGCCCCGTGCTTGAGCCCGAGGTGGTCACTAGGGCCAGGTCGGCGGCCGCTGCCGCCAGGCCGGAGGTCCCTCCCCCTGAAGTCGTTGTGCTCGAGGAGGAAGGGGGGTCGAGAAAAGCGAGGCCGTCGCCCCCGCCACAGCCCGAGGCGGCGCTAAGCTCGCAGCTGGCCATGAAGATGCCCTCCATTGTCGAAGGGTCCGAGCAGGCGGGGACGAGAGACAGAGACTACCGGAGGGTCCCATTCAGGCTAGGGCCAAACGTTTCTCTGGTGAATGACCCCAACCTCGCAGAGTGGATGATGGACTTCTCCATCCAGTCCTGCGACAAGCGAGATGGAAGCGGGAGGCTTTTGGGTGACGCCGTCGGCTCGACATTCGCCAACCTCTATGCCGTAAGTCCTTCACTTGCCTTTGCTTTCCCAGATCGCTTCTTTTTCTTTTTACCTGACAGCTGACACCCCTTCTTCGATGTAGCAAGGCAGAGAGCTTCTCCTCATCCGGGACTTCTATCGAAATTGGGCCAAAGGGAAGAAGGAGCGGCTGACTGAGCTCGAATCTCTGCGGGCTGAGGCGAGAGAGAAGAGCAAGGATGCTCAGGAGGCCAACCTCAGAACCAAGAGCCTCACGGTCGAGGCTGCCGACGCCGTCAAGGCGAAGAAAGAGCTCGAAAGCGAGCTCGAATCAAAGAGGGCCCGGTTGAAGGAGCTCCGGGCCGAGTCAGAGAGGAAGGTGGCAGCCATGGAGAAGAGGGCCGCTGAGGCCGAGGGGAGGGCCACTGAGGCCGAGAAGAAGGCCGCTGTCGCCAGCCATGCTGCCGAGGTCGCCGAGAAGGGAATGGTGGTGACGATCCGCCAGGCCGAGCGCGTCGAAGGCTTGGTGGCCGAAGCGAGGAGCAAAGTGGAGGGCACAAGGAGGAACGTTGCGGGTGCGGTGGCCGCCTTCAAAGCCTCCCTGTCATACCTCAAGGACTTCAAAGAGGCAGCGACGGACTCCTTCATGAAGGGGTATTCGTACTGCGTCTCCCAGTTGTGGGGGATGCTGTCCGAGGAGTGGCTGGCCATGCTCCGAGCTCCTGGGAAGAAGGCCCTGACCCCGGCGGCAGCTGTAGAAGAGAAGGAGGCTGCTCGGGCCGAACCTCTTCAGGAGGTGGGTTCGTCGGTGCCTGGGCACGTCGAGCCAACATTGGTGGCTGAGCCAGGGCCGCAGGTTGAGGTGACCGAGCCACCTCCGATGGCAGTAGCGGTCGAGCCGACCCCTTCGACGGGGGCCGCACCTGAAATTGCTCCAGCTGTAGAGGCGGAGGAGGGAGAGGTTGTTGCTGCGCAGCGTCCGGGGAAGGAGCCGTCATAGTAGAATGGGCTCCCACTTTGCATGGTTTCCTTCTTCTTTTTTGTCATGTTTTTTCTTTCTTTTGGATCGGGCCGTCTGGCATGTCGAGGCCCGGGAGGTAATGTAATGCTTTTCCAATGTAATGAAAAATCCTTTTGGTAAGCAACTTCTCCACTCCTCCTTATGTGAATGTTGTTGTCCTTGTTTTGTTTTTTATTTTTTTTTTGAAGAAGGGTGCTTCATCTTGAAAAGGGCTCGAGTCTCGCATTCGGACTCGAGGACAGGTCGAGCGGAGAGCTGATCTCCGGGCTCGCGGGCTTCAGAGCTGGGCTCAGAAGTGTTCTCCTTGTAAAGGCTCGAGTCTCATGTTCGGACTCGAGGACAGGTCGAGCGGAGAGCTGATCTCCGGGCTCGAGGGCTTCGGAGCCGGGCTCGGAAGCGCTCATCTTATGAAGGCTCGAGTGTCACATTCGGACTCGAGGACGGGTCGAGCGGAGAGCTGATCTCCGGGCTCGAGGGCTTCGGAGCCAGGCTCGGAAGCGCTCATCTTGTGAAGGCTCGAGTCTCGCATTCGGACTCGAGGATGGGTCGAGCGGAGAGCTGATCTCCGGGCTCGAGGGCTTCGGAGCTAGGCTCGGAAGCGCTCATCTTGTGAAGGCTCGAGTCTCGCGTTCGGACTCGAGGACAGGTCGAGCGGAGAGCTGATCTTCGGGCTCGAGGGCTTCGGAGCTGGGCTCGGAAGCGCTCATCTTGTGAAGGCTCGAGTCTTGCATTCAGACTCGAGGACGGGTCGAGTGGAGAGCTGATCTCCGGGCTCGAGGGCTTCGAAGATGGGCCCGGAGACATTTGAGATTGAGAGTTGCTTGGTGGTCTCTTAGCATTCTGGAGCTGGGCTCGGAGACGTTTGAGATTGAGAGCTGCTTGGTGGTCTCTTGGCATCCTGGAGCTAGGCTCGGAGATGTTTGAGATTGAGAGCTGCTTGGTTCAAAGGTTCCCTTGACCGGATGTCTGAGCTCCGGTCTTGGGTTGGTATCTTGGAGCTGGGCTCGGGAACGTTGATGATGGCGAGCTACATAGCTCGAAGGTGCCCTTGGCTGGAGTTCCGAGCTTCGATCTTGAGCAGGCATCCTGGAGCTGGGCTCGGGGACGTTGAGTGCCTGGGGGCTTCCCAGGTCCTTTGCTGGGGAGCTGGGCTCGCCGGTGCCGGAGGGTCATCCGGTCGTTGATGCTCGAGGGTCATCCGGTCTTTGATGCCGGGGAGCTAGGCTCGCCGGTGCCTGGGAGCTTCCCAGGTCTTCGTGCTGGAGGACTTTTCTCCGGGCTTTGTTGCCGAGGAGCTAGGCTCGCCGGTGCTTGGGGGTTTCCCAGGTCTTTGTGTTAGAGGACTCTTCTCTGGACTTTGGTGCCGAGGAGCTGGGCTTGCGGCTTGCTTGTTGGAGAGCTGGGCTCGAAGACGATGATAGCTGAGGAGATTCCCTTGGCCGGAGATCTGAGCTCCGGTCTTTGGGTTAGCGTCCTGGAGCTGGGCTCGGGAACTTCGATGACTTGAGATGGCGCCTTGGAGCTGGGCTTGAAGACGATGATAGCTAAGGAGATTCCCTTGGCCGGAGATCTGAGCTTCGGTCTTGGGTTAGCGTCCTGGAGCTGGGCTCGGGGACTTCGATGACTTGAGATGGCGCCTTGGAGCTGGGCTCGAAGACGATGATAGCTAAGGAGATTCCCTTGGCCGGAGAACTGAGCTCCGATCTTGGGTTAGCGTCCTAGAGCTGGGCTCGGGGACTTCGATGACTTGAGATGACACCTTAGAGCTGGGCTCGAAGATGATGATAGCTAAGGAGATTCCCTTGGCCGAAGATCTGAGCTCCGATCTTGGGTTAGCATCCTGGAACTGGGCTCGGGGACTTCGATGACTTGAGATAGTGCCTTGGAGCTGGGCTCGAAGATGTGTCAGTTTGGTTGTCGAGGAGCTGGGCTCGAGGCTTAAGTGCCTGGGGGCTTCCCAGGTCCTTTGCCGGGGAGCTAGGCTCGTCGGTGCCGGAGGGTCATCCGGTCTTTGATGCCGGAGAGCTGGGCTCGTCGGTGCCTGGGGGCTTCCCAGGTCTTCGTGCCGGAGGACTTTTTTTCGGGCTTTGTTGCCGAGGAACTAGGCTTGCCGGTGCCTGGGGGTTTCCCAGGTCTTTGTGCCATAGGACTCTTCTCTGGGCTTTGGTGCCGAGGAGCTGGGCTCGCAGCTTGTGTGCCTGGGGGCTTTCCAGGTCTTCGTGTCGGAGAACTTCTCTCCGGGCTTTGGTGCCGAGGAGCTAGGCTCGCAGCTTGAGTTTCCTGCAAGACAGATAAATCGTATTGCAGAAAAAAATCTTTATTTCTCATGGAGGGAATACTTACATTACTGATAGTATCTCCTCAAATTACAAGCATTCCAGGTTCGGGGGAACCTGGCGCCATCCAAGTCTTCTAGGTAGTAGGCCCCCTGTGACAGGGTCTCGGTCACTTTGTAAGGGCCCTTCCAGTTCGGAGAGAGTTTGCCGCACTCCCGGGGCTGGGACGCTTCTGCCCGGCGCAGCACCAGGTTGCCAGGTTGGAAAGCCTTCTGCTTCACCCGTGCATTGTAATATCGGGCGACTCGTTGCCGATAGGCCGCCATCCGGATCCGGGCTTTGTCTCTTGTCTCTTCAAGGAGATCGAGGTTGAGTAGGAGACGTGCCATGCCGAATTCTGGGCCTCGTCATACTGTTGCACCCGGAGTGTGGGCACGCTGAGCTCGACTGGGATCACCGCTTCAGATCCAAAGACAAGGTTGAAGGGGATTTCATCCGTTATCATTCTAGGCAATGTGTGGTAGGCCCACAGGACACTGGAAAGTTCTTCTGCCTACCTACCCTTCGCCTGATCCAACCTGGTGCGGAGTCCTTGGAGAATGGTTCGGTTTGTCACCTCGGCTTCACCGTTGGTCTGGAATGAACAACCGAGGTGAAGCGGTGCTGGATCCCATGCTCGGCACAGAATCCTTCAAATTCTCGGTTGTCGAATTATCGCCCATTGTCGGTGATGAAGCAATTGGGGAGTCCGAAGCGGCAGATGACGGACTTCAAAAAGAATTGCCGGACATTGGCTTCTGTGATCCGAGCTAGAGGCTCTGCTTCAACCCATTTGGTGAAGTAGTCGATCGCCACTAGTAGGAACTTCTGTTGTCCAGGTGCAGTGGGGAACGGTCCCAGGATGTCCATCCCCCATTGTACGAAAGGCCAAGGAGATGACAGCTGGGAGATCGGTGCAGCCAGTAGGCGCTGAATGTGAGAATGGCGTTGGCACTTGTCACACTTCTTGACGAAGTCGGTGGCATCCTCTCTCATCGTTTCTCAAAAGTATCCCTGGTGAAGGGCCTTGTATACCAGAGTCCTCCCTCCTACATGATTCCCACAGAGACCCTCGTGTATCTCCTGGAGCACGAAGGCTGCCTCCGTGGGCCTGAGGCACTTCAGGAGGGGGTAGGAATAAGATCGGCGGTAGAGTTGGCCGTCCATCAAGACGAAGCGGGTGGCCTTCCTTCTGATGAGGCCAGCTTCCTTGTGGTCTTCCGGCAGTAGGCCATCCTGGATGTACTTGACATATTTGTCCATCTAGCTCGGCTCGGGGGCTACTTGTTACACCTCCTTGGGGCTTTCGTAGCTTGGATCTCGAGATATTCGACGTAGGCGCGCCCCAGGGATGAGTTCGATAGGGTTGAAAGCCTCGAAAGGGCATCCGCACGAGCATTTTCCCCATGAGGAATGTGGGAAACGCGGAAGTAGCGGAAGCCTGCCGTGCTCGAACGGACCTTCTCCAGGTACTTCATCGTCTGGGGATCTCGGGCCTCGTACTCTCCGGAGACTTGTCCGACAACCAGTTGGGAGTCGGTGAAGACCTTGAGGTTCTATACGCCCAGCTCGTGGGACACCTTCAGGCCTGCAAGGAGTGCCTCATACTCCGCCTGGTTGTTTGTAGCGGGGAACTTGAAACGAAGTGCACACTCCGTCACCACTCCATCGGAATTGGCGAGGATGAGGCCTACTCCGCTCCCGCAAGAATTGGAGGCTCTGTCCACGTGAAGGACCCAAGGGTCCCCAGGTGGGCCGGGCTCAGCCTGGTTCTCTGGGACCATCCGCTCTGGTTCCTCGGGAAGCCCTGTACTCTCGACCACGAAGTCGGCTAGGACTTGGGCCTTCTACGATGATCTCGGTCGGTATGCGATGTCGTACTCGCTCAGCATCAGGGACCACTTGGCCAACCTTTCGGAAGTCTCGGGGTGGCTCAGCGTGGTCCTCAACGGCTGATCAGTCACAACCACGATGGGATGCGCTTGGAAATATGGCCTGAGGTGCTTAGCAGACATAATTAGTGCAAAAATGAGTTTTTCAGAGCGGGTAAACCTGATCTCCGCGTCATGGAGTATTTTGCTGGTGTAGTACACTGGCTTCTGGGATCCGTCCTGGTCTATACGGACAAGGACCGAGCTGACGGCCCCTGGTGTGGCTCCAGATAGAGCAGAAGCTCTTCTCCTTCTTCGGGTCTGGACAGCAGAGATGGGGAGGTCAGGAACTCCTTCAGCTCTTCAAAGCCTGCTTTGCACTCCTCGGTCTAGGTGAAGTCGTGCATCTTGCATAACGCTTTGAAGAAAGGGAGGCAGCGATCAGCCAACCTCGAGATGAACCGGCTTAGGGCTGCGACTCTCCCCATCAGGCATTGGACCTGCTTCTTGGATGTTGGATGCTCCATATCGAGGATTGCCTGGACCTTCTCTGGATTCGCCTTGATGCTTCTCTGGGTGACCATGAAGCCAATGAATTTCCCAGCCGCCACCCAGAAGGTGCACTTCGCTGGGTTGAGCTTCATCTGGTGCTTCCGGAGACTGTGGAAGTCTTCAGCGAGGTCGGCAATGTGGTCCGAGCTTGGTTTGCTCATGACGAGCATGTCGTCCACGTACACTTGCACATTCCTGCCAATCTGGTCCTTGAAGACTTTGTTGACGAGACGTTGGTACGTGGCCCCAGCATTCTTCAGGCCAAAGGGCATCATCCTGTAGCAGTATGTCCCTTGGTCAATGATGAAGACGGTGTGCTCCTCGTCTTCTGGGTGCATCCGGATCTGATTGTACCCAGAGAATGCATCCATAAAGGAGAGCAGCCTGTGCCCTGAGGTGGCATCCACCAATTGGTCTATCCTCGGAAGAGGGAAACTGTCCTTCGGGCATGCCTTGTTGAGGTCGGTGTAGTCTACACAGATCCTCCACTTGCCATTATTCTTCTTCACCATTACCACATTCGCCAGCTAGCTCGGATACTATACTTCCCGGACAAAGTTGGTGGTGAGGAGTTTCTCAACTTCCTCGTTGATGGCCGCTTCCCTTTCTGGGACGAAGCTTCTCTTATTCTATCGAACTGGTCTGTATCTCGGATCAACATTGAGTTTGTGGGTGATGACTTCAGGGGGAATACCTGGCATGTCATCTACCGTCTAGGAGAACACGTCCGCATTCGCCCTCAAGAATTCCAACAGCGGAGCTTTCTCCTCCTCGAGCAGCTGGGCTCTGATCTGCATGGTCTTTGTCTGGTCGGTCCCGAGCTGGTAAGGAAGCAGGCGCTCGACTGGGCCTCCTCTGAGGTTATGAACCCTCTGGTCGAGCTCGTCCGCCTTGGAGCCCTCCTTGGGCACCCGGGCCCCGGGAAGGGTTTGGAAGCAGTACTGTACTGGCTGGGGCGTTCCCCTCATCTCCCCCACACCGCAAGGAGTTGGGAATTGCACAAGCAGTATTTTGGTGGAGACGACGATGTCGAGAAGATTGAGCCCAGGTCGGTCCAGAATCACGTTGTAAGGCGAGGGAAGCCTGATAATCGTGAATGTCATCATGATGGTGCTCTGCCGAGGTGGGGTCCTGGCAGTGATCGGGAGAGTGATTTCTTCCTCCACCCTTGCGGAGTCTTCCATGAAACCAACAAGGAGGGTATATACGGGCTTGAGCTGAGTAGGGGAGAGATTCATCCGAAAGAAAGCATCGTAGAAAAGTACACCCATGGAGCTTCCACTATCTACCATGATGCGCTTTACAGGATGCTTTGCGATCGTCATCTCAACGACCACAGCATCATTATTTATATTTTTCTCCCCATTTTCTCCTTCCCTCATAAAGGGGGGTACATTCTCAGAGTTCCCTGCCCCCCGGGTCCTCTTGGATGCGCGCTCAGCTCCCCAGGAGATCATGCCCACCGGCTTCTTGGTGGGGCGGTTGTCAATGGCTGGAGCTGGCGGGAGAGCAACGAGCGCCTGGGACTCTGGTCGAGTTCTGCCCCCCATATACTTTCTGAGGTAGCCTCTCTTGATGAGCTCTTCGATCTCCCACTTGAGATTGCGGCATTCCTCGGTGTCGTGGCCGTGGTCACGGTGGAAGCGGCAATACTTCATCTTATCCCGGGTGAAGGATGGCTTCAACAGCGCAGGACGCCTCAGATAGGTCTCGCCCTCGATCTCCATAAGGATCTTCGTTCTAGGGGCGAGAAGGGGAGTGAAGTTACCCGGAGGGACGAGAGCGTTCCTTGGCCTTGGTGCTGGTCGGGAGCTCTGAGCTGGCGATCCCGGCCTCTGCGCGCCAAGGGCCTCAGCAAGTGCTGGTCCCCTCAATGGCTTCCCGTCGAGCTCTCGCCTTATACGATCCGCCTCCTCGGTGCGGATGTACTTCTGGGCCCGGAAGAGCAGCTCGGTGTAAGTCTTTGGGGGCTTCTTGTCAAGCGAGTAGGTCAGGCAGGAAGTCCTGAGCCCTCGCTTCAGAGCCAGCATTGCAACTGGCTCATCCAGGCTGTAGATCTCCAAGGCAGCGGCTTTGAAGCAGGCCACGTAGTCTCGCAGCGGCTCACGATCCTACTGCCTGATAGAGAAAAGGCTGTCTGCTTCACGTGGCACCTTCCGACATGCGTCAAAATGGGCCACGAACTTTTGCCCCAGCTGGGCAAAAGAATTGATGCTTTCCGGCTCGAGGCGGGTGAACCATACTCGAGCAGCCTTCCGAAGGGTAGCAGGAAAGGTGACGCACAAGAGAGCGTCAGTAGCCCCCTGGACCCTCATGAGGGCCCGGTAACTTTCCAGGTGGTCCAGGGGGTCGGTGGTCCCGTCGTAAGGATCCACCTGCGGCATGCAGAACCGGCGAGGAATTGGCTCCGCCTGGATCTCCTGGGAGAATGGGGGGCGGGCATCATAGCCCGCTGGCTCGCTAGCGGAGCCGGGCAGGTTGGCGAACCGACGAGCAAACTCCGCCAGCTTGCGGTCATGCTCCTGCAGGCGCTTCTCCGCCATGTGCCTGTTGGCTTCGTCTGTGGACCCCTCCGCTGAGGGGGGCGGTGAAGGTGATGCGGACGCTCGGTGCCCACGACGAGGAGCTTTGCCCTTCCGGCCTTGGCATGGTTTAGTTGCCCCCCGGTCGAGGTGCGGTGAGCAACTTTCTTCGTCAGTAGAGCTGGCCCGCCGTCGCTTCATCGGGGCTTGGTGGGTACTTCGAGGGTCTGTAACGGCCCGCGGCTGCGAAGGCCTTCCATGGAAGGAACGCAGGCTGTCGCGGGGTGCTGCGGCGTGGGCCACGGGGGCTCTTGCTACTGGTGGGTAGCCAGGGACCAATGCTGATGCTGATGTTGGAGCTGGCGCACTGCTGCAGTAAGAGTATGCATCTGCTAGGCAGGTGCGGTCAGCTAGGTCTCTAGTGGGGGTGGTTGAACCGGGGCAAGTGGCTCCGTCTCCAGGCCGTGCGGGTTCCCGTGAGAGAGGGATGCCTCCGCACGGCTGGGAGAAGCTCCCCTTGCCCGAGTGGTCACCATCCTCCCAATGGATCGTCTGAACAGGGCCTAAACTGGATCAAGTATCGTTCGGACCCCCCTTACTGGCATGCCAATCTGTTGCCGCCTGGATCGTCGTGGCCCGTAGCTGTTGGTTGCGTCGGGTGTTCCGCGTCCGCCCGCGGGGGGATGCCTCTGGTGCCTCGGGACCTGCAAGAAAGCCAACGTCAGTGACCCGAGCCGGGGACGCCTTCTTGATTGGGTAGTTGGAGAAGCTTCGATATGCCTTTGACATTCCTTCTGTTTGCCCTTCCTGGAAGCCTGGCAGGACCTCGACTGTCGTGCCGTCGGTCTCGGGACTCGTGCTCTTCGGTGGGATCTTTTTTTCGTTTGTACGGCAAGTCGGCATAGGGTATTCTGATGTGGGCGATGGTCGTGGGCATTTATGGCGACGTGACGGGTGCTGCTGTACGGTCCTCGGGAGGCCCGCCACCGTCTTCGGAGGAGAGGCGCGGCTTCTTTGGCGGTTGGTACTTCGATTTGTGCTGAGGGCCGAGCTGGGAAGATGGGGCCCGCTTGCAGCGGACCCACCTCGTCGCGGCTCGGCTGTGCAGAGGAGGGCCGAGCTCGGGCCGACAGAGGTGGATGAGGCGCGCCCAGCTCAGGGGACTTGGCCTTGAAGGGGTGCCACGTGGCGGAGGAGGCTTGAGCTCAACTCCGGACCACAGGACCCGACCTCGGGCTCGGAAGGTCTGCCTCTGGTGGGACTTGAGCTCGGCTCCAACCTAGGCATCCGACTTGGCGGGGACCGATCTGGCGGAGGACGGAGCATGGCTTCGACGGGCGGCCCCGTTGACCTCGGGGAGCTCAGCCCGGCGAAGGGACCTGTAGTGGGAATCCAGCATGACGTCCAATAAGGATTCCACGTCAGGCTCCTTGCTTCACGTCAGCGATCCGGTCACATCGATCTCCTACCATTATCTATGATCAAAGATATCCTTTACTATCATCATTTTTATTTACAAAAAAATTGATAAAGAATATTTTTTTATAATAGATATTTTATACAATTTATTTAAAAAATTGATGCTTGATTAAATAATATTATTTTTTTTATGATCAACTAAATATATCGAGATATATATTTAGATATCAACCTATTTTTTCTTTTATTTCGTTTCAGAAATATTTCGGAGGCGGCACCCCCCCCCGGCTCCTAAAATTAAAATAAAAAATTTTTTAAAAAAAAGGAAAATGCCGTAGATCTTTGCCCAAAATTTTTTTCGGCCCAATTGTAAAGTCGCGCTACCATTTTATAAAATAGAAACACCGCCCGCGGCGCGCTTTCCTTTCCCGCCATAAAATGCCAGTGAGTGAGACGGAGAGAGAGTGGGAGAGGGAGATGCAGATGACCGGGGCGGCGGGAGGCGGGGCGGGAGGCGGAGCGGCAGCCGGGGCGGCGACGGGATGCTTCAAATGTGGGAGGCCTGGCCACTGGTCGCGAGACTGCCCTTCTTCTTCTTCTGCGACGAATCCCAACCCTAACCCTAATCCTAACCCTAGGACACCCTTCTCCTCATCATCGAAATTTCCTCAGCAGCCAGCCTCAGGGAAGGCCTCTACCGATGCTTCATCCGCCACCAAGAGGCTCCCGAGGACGAGGCCCAAGCTCACGCCGGATCTTCTTCTCTCCGAAGATGGCCTCGGCTACGTCCTCCGCCATTTCCCCCGTTCCTTTAAGTACCATGGTCGTGGTCATGAGGTAAAGTTCTCGTCTTGCCTTTGAAACTTAGCTATTCGCTGATTTTTTTTCGAAATCCTTTCTGGATCTCCGTCTTCATATACGCAATCTGCTAGTTTGCATCTCTCGTGCTCTCTTATCCGCAGTATTTTGTTGCTAATTTATGGTTGTTATACTTTTGATCTAAGGATGGTGATGTCCTCTCTGATCTCAAATTAATGTGTTCTTTACCAGCCTATATCAGATTTCCCTTCGTTTTATTCATTCTAGCAGTTAAAATCTTCTCTGTTGGTAAAGTCCAACTTTTTATCCAAAAAAAACCCTATTTTAATTCGATGTTATTCATTATGTTTTTCCCCTGATTGAGATTACTAAATCTTTCCTGACCTCCGACCTCAATTTTTTAAGCCTTTCAGTTCCTGATTGCTAGATCAGGACTGTTAACTCGTGGTTATTTGTTTTTGGGGCAAAGATATACACTGGGCAACTTCTGTAAATGGCTACGGCTTCAAACTTATGACTGTGAATTTACTTCAAACTTATGAATTTTTTTTCCAATTAGTCTTTTTCTTCTGTCCTCCAATGAGGAATGAGTATTTGCCTTGCTAGTGCAGGTCAGTGATCTGGGTAATTTGATTAGTTTGTACGCACAATGGCATGCTCGTTTGATCCCGTACTACTCTTTTGATCAATTTGTGCACAAAGTTGAGCAAGTTGGTGCCACCAAGCGAGTCAGGGTAAGCTTATTCTATAAAGATGTAAAGATTTTTTTGGTTACACTTGGCTGAAGGATTTAGAAAGATTTTAGTGTACAATTATGATGCATTACTATGTCTCCTGGTGCCGTGCATTGATGATATTTCTGTCACGTTGTCATAGAAGTTAACCGGAGGGGTAAGGTATGGTTGGTTTATTGCACAGGCAAGGACAAGCCTGACTTGTTCTGGTACCAAGGCCATGATCTGTATTAACTTCAACATTAGAGTTAAAATTACTTGTAAAAATCTTCATATAGAACTGTTTCACATGCTTATTGCTGCTTTTCGAACAAACAAAGTTTGTAAGTTACCCTCTTTAGCTGAGTATTAGTAAATTATTCCTGTAGGTTAGTTATTAGTGGTCATAGAAGCAACTCCTTTTCTGTTATGTTTAGTTATCCTTTATTATTATTTTTTTCACTCTCAATAAAATATCTGTCTCTATGATGTTTCAACATTGACTTGGTACACTGTTTTCATGATTTACCAGAATGGCTTTTATATTTTTAATCATGTTTACAAGTATGAGATTAATTGCCTTTTTTTTTTTATGTGAAAGTCATAGCACCTGTATGTCGTGTGATACTTCTTATTGCTAACATTGATATTGCAACTATTTTCTCCCCTGATAGACAACAATGGTTTCAAGTTTCTGTTGTCTTAATTAGACAATCTGGACTAATGTTTGGATGAGGGTAAAAGATTGCTCCATTGAGCTTAGAAAGATAAAACAAGCATCAAAAATAAATTTGATATCATGTGCTAATTTGTTATAACAAATTATTTTCAATTGTAAAAGCATGTGATTTCTTGATTCAATCTAAGTTTGTGCCAGTATATGCAACTACTGGTTTACACCTTTGGCAAACAATTTTGTGGGTAATAAAATTTCTAAAATTAGATATTCGGATATCTAATAGTTGCAAGTTGTCATAGGTAAATCTCCAAAAAGATTTGTGATAATACTTTTAATCCAACAATTAAACGTCAACTAACATGATCTATTTTGGAATGGTATTCTTTGTTGTTTGTTATCTTTGGGCATATTTGTTGCATATAAGGTTTATGTAAGAGTTCTAGCTGCAATATCCTCGTTGGTTTCTTTATCAATAAGTTACAAAGTTGGTGTAAGACTTGCTTTAGTTGCTTTTTATGCGAGGACTGCACATGCATATTTTCCCCCTTTCTTGTGGGAATCTTGAATCTGAATAATTAGTGAAATCCATTCAATTGTCATTTTGACTCTTCTCCCATCTGCCTTCTTGATTGGTCTTTCTTAGGTTTCAACTACATCTTGCAAGCCTATTCATGTCTCATCTCTGCTATTATAGTGCAAATTCTGGGGGGCAGCAATGTGTGCACCTCATGTGCTAAATCATAGTATTGCATAATTTTCTCTCACTTATACCTTTTTTTCATTCTCTTTTTTATGTAGAGATGCATCGCAGAATTGAGAGATAGAGTTGCCAAAGGAGGAGACCCCACAAAGCTGCATGAACCACCAGTTGAACAAGTTACTGCGGGGTGCGAAGTAGGTATGTAACATGTGGCCTTATCTACATACGAATTCTCCATTTGAAGTTATACCGTGTCAACACCATTTCTCGCTGAGGATCTTTGTTTATATTACCATGTTGTTGTGAAATTTGCATTTTGGACAAGCCACTAATATACAGTAATTTCCTATGCTGTTATTAATCTGATCATATGCTGTGTTATTATCAAGAAAAGGAAATTTTGACCATTGTTGATGACAACATCACTAATTGAGCATCATGTTGTGCCCATTTTCAATGTCAAAATGCATAAGATACATATTTGTCAGATTATATATGTCTATTGATATGTAAACAGCTGTTGTCTTGAAATTATTCAGAAACAAGGCTTCAAACAAGATTAACATAGCATATTATTTTCAACCACCATCATACGTCATTGGTGTTATGTTCTTAATGCTAGTCTTTTAATGACAGACAGAAGCTATAAACGGTAGATAATGGAAATATTCATGAATCTAACCTTTATGAACAATTTATTGCCACAGAAGGTGCTGCCATGGAGGACCGGATTGCTGATACTATAGATCCACCATTGGAGAGTCATAATGGTGATGATATGCAAGAAGATATGTTTAATGAGATTTACCAAAAGGCTACTGGGGTAAGTTGTTTAGCTGTTTGATATTCATAACAAGACTGACACTCTATCCAGGCAGCCAAGTCCAGAATCAAAGTTGCTGTTCTTTCCTTTTGAGTTGTTTGCTGATGATTGCTTTGCAAAGAAGCTCTGTAAAATTTGCAAATACTAGATTGTTAATCAAATGTTACTGTTGAAAGCAAGGATTTAGATCCTGGCAGGATGTTCATCGGGATAGGGTACCATCCCATGTGTTGGGACAAAACATCATGCCAGCATCCCAATCGGGATGCTTTGAGATATTCCTATCCCAAGTATTGGGATGGGGTAGGATATTAGCATGTCCCATTTCATGAAAAAACCGGTATAATTTCATCTTATAGGATTTAAAATCTTGGTTGAAAGTTCTAGTAAGTTCAACTTTTTACCTAGCTAGTAGCCCAAAAGGCAGTAAAACCTGTCTAGGTACCTATTTAACTAGAGCAACTAGTATGGCAATGAACATGAACTTGTGGTCTCATGTTTTAATGTAGATTATATTTATCAGAAATTTCATTTTCATATTAAGAGATTATGACTTCCTTGAATGAAAAACTATATTTCTGCAAGACTTCTACTGATTTTACATTTGATATCTGCTGAATCCAAATGGAGATTTATTTATGTATGCATTTTTCTCAATTTATTGTATATATATATATATATATGCTTGACTATGAGAAATATAACTTATATTGTATACTGTAGATTTCTACTTTCATGAAATATAACTTATATACGTCTTCCAGAACATGACAGCCCTGTTTTTGAAATTGCCATTTACAACTGCAGGAACCACAGCACTGCTTGCAGCAGGAACCTTCTCAAGGTTTGCAAGGCATAGCTGCTTCTGAAGTAAACCCAGAGCCTAGATCTCTGGAAGAGCCACCAATTCAGGCTGCAGTAAATACTGTGACAGTGCCCAGCAGAATTCAGATTACCGAAGAGCAAAAGGCCCGCATGGAAGCCAACCGCTTAAAGGCATTAGAAAAAGCCAACCGCTTAAATGCATTAGAAAGATCTGCAGCTCGTGCTCGCCTCACACAGGCTTCTTGAATGTTATCTTCCATTCAGCGCATCGCAATATTTTGTTCAATGCCAATTTGCTTTGTTAAGCCAGCTCAGCCTGCCCAATTGTTTATATTAAAACTTCTCAACTTTGTTTGCTTGTCATATTCACATGGAATTAATCAAACATTAACAGACTGGCTAATCTGAAGCAGTGAAGTTCTGTTCTTTTTAGATGTAAAATTTCCACCGTGGATGTGGAGCCATCCTCCTAGTTCCATCCTGTGCTCTACAACACATCTTCACTCATTCAGCAAAATAATCTTCCTCTATATTAGTGTAATTCTCACTATTATAGTGCATGTTTGGCCATGGATATCTTTATCCCAGCAAAACTTCTGCATCCTCACCATTCGTTCAGCAACTCGGTAATTCTCGATACATCAAATTTCAACATGACTTTTTTTTTTTTTTTTTCCAAGCCTTAACCATGTATCCGCATCCTCGTCGCTCGAAAATCATCAGTTTCCTTAATGTTACCATGCACGGCTGCACATGGGTGTCTTCTTTCGCGCTGCATGGCCTCGTTGTCTTTTGCTCTGTAGCAATGATCTTTCTTATACTGGAACATAAAGTCCATCCATGATCTTCGCCCTTTTAGCTACCATGTGCATATATATATATATCCCTAACAACTAACAAGCAAACATTGCTGTCCCTTGGAAGGACAGGATCATGGGACACCATGTTCCCCAATGTATCACGATCTAACAGTAGTCCCCTTCAAAATTTTGTGAGGGCCCATGTATCAGATGGATGTATCTTGTAAAACAATGTTTAGATCAGAATGTGTCTGCCTCTCTCACTTTACTTTCAAATACGTGCTTTTGGAGGGATTTCGTGCATCCTTGACGACAAAGATCAAACAGCCCCTGTATCACAAAGGCGTGAAAAGAACAAAATAGGACCAGATTCCAGTAAGGCGGGGGGGGGGGAGGGAAGGAGAGAGGATAATTCCGTTCTCGAATAATCTCTAAAATCCACGCTCCAGTGATTCTACAACTTGGCCGTTGAAGAGAATAATGATTTAAAAACACAAGCAAGAGCGGATCAATCCCTCTCTCCAAAATTCAAATGCTCTGGCCCACGCTCTCTTGGCAAGCTCTGTACTGTATCCGACCACCGCCCTGGGGAGTGGTCGCTGCTGTTCGAGGACACGATCACCTCCGTCCGCGTGTTCCGGATCATCTTCAGCACCTCCTTGGTCGCCGGCCGGCGCTCTGCGTCCACCGCGACGCATGCCATTGCGACGTTGAGCAGTGCCGCCAGCTTGTCCTCCGACGCCTCGTTCCCGGACGACACCGGGTCCTCCCCGGACTCCTTCTCCTCGTCGCGCACAGAGCGTACCCACCGGGGGATGTCGGCGCCGTGCTCCTCGACAAGGTCCTGGAAGGGGGTCTTGCCGGTGAGGAGCTCGAGGAGGAGGACGCCGAAGCTGTAGACGTCGGAGTCGGGAGTGAAGAAGCGGGAGCGGGGATGGCGGGTTTCGGGGGCGCGGTAGAAGAGGGAGGAGGAAGCCGGGAGGTGGTGGTGGTCGTCGTCGGAGGGAAGGAGGGAGGGGACGAGGCCGTAGTCGGTGAGGCAGGACTCGAAGTCGGCACCAAGGAGGACGTTGGAGGACTTGAGGTTGCCATGGACGACGGGCGGAGAGGATTGGTGGAGGTGGAGGAGGCCGGCGGCGACGTCCTCGGCGATCTTCAGGCACGATGTCCAGTGGAGGGGCTTACCGCTGCCGGTGGGCCGGGATCCTGATCAGATTAAATCACAGCCACACATCAAATGAACACCTTCCCATTCTTTTTGAGAAGTGCGCGCATATAATAAAAGAAATCATTAATCACATACGGAATCACATCAATTTATACTTCTTACACGTGCAATCACATGCCTGCACAATAATTCGTGTTCCATAAACTAGTTTTTTTTTGGGTAAACATTCTATAAATTATTGCACTCGAGCATTTTGGTTCACATGCAGGCCAACCGGTTCGGACGCGGGAGATGAGAAGTGGACCATCCTCGCTGGACCGACGGAGGTCCAAACGAAGCGGGAAGTGTAATCATCTAGGAAACGGGATGAAGACCGCGCCAGAGCGAGTGGCGCAAACCAACAAAAAGGAGGCACGGCCAAACTGTGCAAGCCCTTCCAGAGGAGACCAGGTTACACGGCAAGGGGACAAGACCAGCTCTGAGAAGTCCATCGCACGAATTGCAGACAATCCTAAGCACCGGGCCTTGCACATTGAAAGGTTCACGAGAAGGGAAAGTAGAGGAGGGATTATTTCAAACAACAAAGTCCAGACAGGTCATGGCCAAATGAGTATTACTAATTTACTGCCACTTACTTCGACGCAGGCTATCTAATTATAACATGTTATGGACCTCAATGTTTGAACTCGGTCACAGGCGGCAGTATCTTTTGACCCAAAAAGGACTTTTGCGACTCCGTGACCTGGGATGTTACTCGTGATTCGTTTTAAGTTGTATTTTATATGCGGGACGAACAAATAGTACTGTTACGCTTCTACTTTGTGGATTGGTTCTACAGTCTCGTTGATCATACCGCACGATTTCCGAGACTCGTTAGGGATGGCACTCATAAGGAGTCGCATAAGCCCAGAGGACGAGACAACGGAAGTACAGGGAACGGGCCAAGGTAAGACAAAGACGCACTGATCAGATGGTCAGGGCCTTTCGTCCCGTCGCTAACAGAATCCCTCCACTCGCCACTCGCCTCCCGGCGGGTGGAGGGAAAGGTGAAATGGACCACAGAGGGTGGATGTTTTTAAACAGGCCCTTATACATTCTATAATTATAAACATAAAAGTGTGTCGCATTATTCATTACGCCTGTTGGAATATTTCAGTCCAGCTACGAACCGAACTTCGGTTCATCTAGCCGAAGCCTTTTTTTTTTCAGATCACGGACTTCGGATCAGAAAAAGACCTGCAGGCAATCCAAGACTTCTCACCGGACTGCAACATCCGGAGGCCGGTCCTTTGGATAATGTTTTCAATCTTAATCGAAGACCAAGTTTCTCATCGACTTCCGAAGACACGCTCTTCGGTCCCTGCCATAAACACGATCTTCGGTTCCGGGAGAAATACCAAGTCATCGGCCCACGCAAGGGAAACCCGAAGATTGGACCACAATCTGGTCCAAATAGGTAACTGTAACCAATGGTTACAATCGACACTCTTCATGCCATGATCATGGCGCGCAACTCCAGCTGTCACGCCTCCGATCTGGCCGAAACTGCTCAGTGACAATCCATGATCGCCAATCATGGAAGAAATTAACTTCTCATAATCACCGGAAAAAAAGCGGATCACAAGTCGGAGGCCCTCTTTTAAATAATGGTAAGAATGATAGCTCGAGAGGTACGTATACACGCTCACAGACACTCACACGTACTTGAAAAACTTTTCTCTTCACTCTCGATACTCTTTCCAATTCTGTGACTGGGATCCATCACTGACTTATGCATTAGAGTGTTCCCGTCGGAACAACTCCGACAAGGGACATGTTTTGCAGGTGAACTAGAGAGCGATCCTGCGGTGCAGCAGCTCCGACCGACTGATTGAGGGACTCCACGCCAACAACTCCTAATTTTTTTTCATTCCTTGTGGGGGGTTTCATAACAATTCCTTGACGCCGTTGCTCATGCAAAGTGACTAAGACACTAAATTAACGTGAATGCAGCCATGAATTAAGCAAGAAGTTAGAATTTAAGGACGAGTTTTTGATGCAGGGACTGATAAAAGAAATATATTTCGCCACACTACTCAATTCCGCATCACATGTAGCTATAACGTGGGATCTAATGAACGAACCACTAGCCTCGAGCCAAGTTGGATGGGGAACAACAGCGGTGCACCATATTCAATATAAAAGGATAAGGACTCCGTCAAAAATCAAGAATTTGTCAGGGGCTTATACGAAAAAAAAATAAAAGGTAGAGAGAGAGAGAGAGAGAGAGAGAGAGAGAGAGAGAGAGAGAGAGAGAGAGAGAGAGAAAAGGCGTACCATGGATGAGGGAGAAAAGGCTGCCATTGGGGAAGTAATCGTAGACAAGGAGGCGTTCCTCCTTGGCCTGCAAGTATGCCCGGAGAGGCACCAGATTGGGATGGCGGAGGCGGCCGAGCTCCTCCATCCTTCGCCGGAACTCCTCCACTCCAGGCTGGGTCGAGTCCTTGAGCCGCTTCACTGTCACGATGAAGCCAGAATCCATCACCGCCTTGTACGTGCTTGCCAACGTCCCCCTCCCCAGAGTCTCCGCCGACGCCTTCAGCAGCTCGTCCAGGCTATACATCTCCCCCACACAACCGCAAAACACCAGCTTTCCAAGCCCCTTCCCTTCCCACGAGAACCCCTCCTTCGTTCCTCCTCCGCCACCTTCCACTCCTCTTCCTCCGCCACCGCAGCCCCCTTCTTCTAAGGACTTATCTACTCCTACTCCCCGAGTCCTGCTTCCCGCGGCTACTATTTGCCGTTTTCTTCCGAACACCAAGCATACGGCCAATGCTACGCATATAGATAGGACCAGAACTCCGGCGATGGAGCCGGCGACGATGGCCATTAGTCTTTTGATGCCGCTTTTTTTGTGATTCGAAGCGATGACAGGAGGAAAGGCATTGATGGCAGAAATGGAGGATTTTGGACTCTTGGAGGGCGGAAATGTCGGTATTCTAGAACAGGGGAGTTTGATTTGGGAGCCGCAGAGGCTGGGGTTATCGTGGAATGAAGAGAGATTGAATTGGGAGAGGGCTTTGGTGTCTGGGATCTTGCCGGAGAGATTGTTGTTTGAGACGTTCAGGTAGCGGAGGCTTGGTTGGTCGAAAGGCGGGATCTCCCCTGTAATGCGGTTGTGTTGGAGAAAGAGGGTGTAGAGCCGGGGGATTCCGACTAGGGCCACCGGAATGGGACCGGATAGGAGGTTGTCGGACAGAATGACGACCTTGAGGCGGTGGAGGATGGCGAGGGTGGCCGGGATCCTGCCGGAGAAGCGGTTGTCGTTAAGATAGATGGACTTGAGGTTGACGAGAGCGGCGAGGTCGGGAATGGCACCGGAGAGGGAGTTGGACTTGAGGCTGAGGACACGGAGCTGGTCGAGGGGGGCTAGTATCTCCGGCGTTAGGGTTCCGGTGAGGTTGAGGAACTCGAGCACGAGTTTGGTGACCCTCCCATTGCAAGCACACTCCTTTACTCCATACCACCCGTTGCAGACCTCCAACGAGGCCTCTCGTCGCCACGGGATGGCATCCAAGGGATCAATGGAGGCCTTCAAAGCTAAAAGGGCCTCCGCATCGCTAGATTTAGCACTAATGGAGGAAATGCGAGCAAAAAAGAAACAAAGCAAGAGGAGAAAGAGAAGCAAACACCTTGCAGAGATGGGCTCCAACTCCATGGAGGCCAGTACCAGCAAAACTGTAAAGAAACTAGTTAATGATATTCAATGCGGCAAGAGGTTACTCTCTAAATGGATTGAAAGCCGTCATGGATCAGAGAAAGGGATGGCTTTTCTTCCGAGTCACATCGCTTGCCCGGAAAGGGAAAGACTCGGTCTGTCAACAAGATTAGAGCGCGGATGGCTTCGAGAACGACCGAGTGAGCTCGGTCGAGCGATTCCGTCGATTGGTGAACATTGGAATGGCTTCACGTGAACCGGGCTCGAAGACAGCAGGGAAGACGATGGCTTTCTTCCCATTTCTGCCCCATGCTAGCTATAAAAAAAAACTATTTTTTAGTATCCACACCTCGAGATAGTAAAGCCCGTTTTTTATTGCTATCGATCCCTCGGCCGTTTTCTCTCTCAATGGTATGGGATCCGATGGGGTCCTCGGATCTCCATGGTCGGGAGAGAACCGAAGCCGCCCAACGGTAACAAAAAGATGCAACTCTAACAACCAAAAATTCAGAACAAGAAGAAGGATAAACCAGATGTAATCTCAGAACGACAGACATAATCCTATGAAAGGCCTTAAAAGCTCTTCAGACATATATCTTCCGACATTTCATCTTAATGGCCACTAGAGAGATGCATTTCAGAGATCAAAGAGGGAGGGAGAAAGCGAGAGAGGTGCCAGCTCTACGGACAAAGGAGTGGAGATTTTTTTACCAAAAAAGAAAAGAGAGTGGATACTTAGTACTTGGTCTATTTGAATGCTTAGAATTTATAATCTTAAGATAAAATACATTATAAGGTGTGGATTTTGATATTAAAGAATTATATATGAAAATTTATTGGAAGAAAATATTATTGTAACTAATTACACATCTTCATATCTCTCTCTCCCTCCCTCCTCTTCCCATTTATCTCGCTATCTCTTATTTTATTATTTTCATCAAAAAAAAAAAAAAAAAAACATTTCCAATAATTAAGTAGATGACTCAATTTGATGTAGTTTTAAATATCAAAATTATGGCATGGATTATATGGGAGAAAGATATGATCGAAAATAAATTTATTTTACTAAATATTGAACATTCTTTATAATTACCACCAATATACTATTTCTTTAATAAGAAGGAACTAAATTGCTTTGAGTTATTAAATTCAGTTGTAATTCAAGAGTATATTTCTAATTACATTGTAGGTTATAAGAGGACCAGATATTTATTCTAGCCAGATTAGGCTTGATCCGAAATCACATATCTTTATAATAAGTTATTAGTACACCTATTTTTATATTTATTTTATTTGATAAATCTAGATGTAGTTAATTTCATCAGGATATCCTAATTTGTATTCTTAAATTATAAGTACCACATAATACATGCATGGTATACATTTTTCTAATAAGAGAAATTTTTATCACTACGATGATAGCACGGTTGTTTAAGGCGCAGCTCAGCTCTTGTATATAATCCACTGGTCATGGATAATTCAATTAAATTTCAGATTAATTCTGGACAACGTAACTGGAAGGCTGAGCAGCCGAAACTCCAACGACGTAGTGGGGTTAGGCTGACGTACTCACCCAGTTGGTGGGAAGGGCATGCGGAAAATTTACGTTCCGAATCGAACAATGGTCTAAAGGGTTGGGGCTCGAGAGGGGAGCTACACCGGGAGTTCGCCCGTCTCCTCTCATCCTTTTGTTCTATCAAAAAAAAAAAAAAGAGAGAAAATTTTTTTTTCACTTTTTTTTATTTCTTTTTGCTTTTTATTTTCTGCTCTCCCATTTTCTTTTTCTTAGTGGATTAGGGAACTCATGTTCCCCATTCAAATGGCTAGCGTGGCCAGGATTGGCAGCGGTTGAGGCCTTGATGACGTAGCTGATGGGTCCCTTCAAAATGATCGACGGTAACAAATAATATCGAAAATCAAAGAAAAAGGTAGGAAAAAAATATGGCTCAATTATTTTAACTAAAACCCGGTGAATAGACCAGTTGAAATCAAGGTTTGAAGGATTAAAGAAGATAGAAAAATAATAAATTCAAACATTAAAGATCTTTTACTTTGATTTCAATGGGGTTTGGGCCATGATAGTGTAGGGATCATTGATGAAAACTTGGCAATCACTGATATGATCTCCATCCAATTCTAGGTTTTAATATATGATCGAAGAGAGGATGGAAGGGCTCTTAAAGAGATCCAAAACTCTAGCTCTTCTAGTCCCTCTCAGCTTCAATTCCCTCTTTGATGAGTTTGAAAGGAAGAAGACTCCAGACCCAGATCTTCTTTTTTTTTTTTTTTTCTTTTTGTTTTCTTAGTCTGGGCTAAAATGAGGATTGGTTGATCCAATTACTTGGATCGTTTGGACATACTAGGTCCAAGTCATTTAGGATGGGATATTACAAGACTGGATGGAGATTTGACAAGTATGGGTAATTTTGGATTACTAGATTCATCCTATGTAATCAAATTTGATGATTTTATTATTTTCATCCAAATCATTTTTTATTTTGGATCGATCATCCCCTGCCAAATATTTTATACGTAATTAATCTAAATTTTATGGTATTCAAAATTTTCACATGGGGGACCGTAAAGGAGCGACCTTTTGGTAAGAGCTAGCGAAATGAGCGGGATGGCTTTTCCCACGTCGCATCTACCAGGGTGCATGTGGTTTCCACTAAGAGCCAGGTTTTGTGGCTTGCAACGTCGTTCGTACCGGAAGTTGGGTGCATGGAGAAATTATCGCGTGGACCAGGAAGATAACGCGCGATGAATTAATGAAATATATGGTTGTGTTATCCATCGTGGGATTTGACATGGTCCATTGGACCTGGTCCAAGTAACAATTACCTTCATCGCACCCGTCGGAGATCGAGGTCATTCGCCGCCGTCGGGCTCGTCATCTGGTCCGTCTGGCGACGTGGCGGCGCCGGCCGGTGCACGTGGCCGCAAACAAGAAAAGCTATAAGGCCGGAACTTATTCCCAAAGCGTCTTACTGCGTTCTGGGTGACACGTGTCCTGATGCATAGGTCCTCGTGCCATGATCATTATCCATCCTACGAACCCATCTGGGGTCCCACCATTACGTGGACGCAAATCTAGACCATCGTGTCCGTGGACGTCGGAACGTGGGTTCCACGGACTAGCCATGACCTCTCGGTGAAATGCTGCTGTTGGGGGATGTGACCCAGCCACGGGTATAAAGGACTCGATTGAGTTTAATGGATCGCGATCTTTTTTGTTAGATACACACCAACTTAGGTCCGACTTCGTGAGCGGTTGGAGACAGCGAGTTATCGTGACTTCTGAAGTTCTATCTCCATTCTATCCCTTGAGCGAAAATTTTAAAATTATAAAGCGTTTGGCATGGAGGAGATAAGTGGGGAGATATACCCTAGAAATAGGAGGTTATCCTGCCAAACGCCTCAAAAGCATCCCGGAATTGCATTACTCGCAAGAGGTAAGGACTAAATAGAAGGGGCAGAGTAGAATTATCCGATGCAATGGGAAAAATTTATAACCTCTAATTACCAGTTTACTTTTATCCCTTCTCCAAACACTAAAAAAAAAAAAAAAGGCGGGAAGAATTTTTACCATTATAATAAAACCCAGATCATTACAAAATCCTGTGCATTTATCTATTATTTACTAAATCGTCCAATCCAAATTCGAAACCTGGCCGCTTTTCACTTCGTTGTTCCGTTCCCTTCTTCTAGCAGGCCTCCCTGCGTCCTTTTTATTCCTTGGAATCAAACCCGGTCACTCTCGTTTCTCTTTCTACCCTATACGTGTTCGTTTATCCCATCACTCTTCTTTTCGCCGTGTTTCCTCGACATCCTCGCTTATGCCAGTTTCTGCCTCTGGAATCCTGGTAAATCTTCGATGTCATGAGGAAGCACACTATTGCCTGGTGGAATACCATCGTTGCTTGGACTGCGCGGAACGAGAGAGCGGAGCATGTTCGACGAAATGCCCAGGAAAACTGCTGTCTTAAAATGACTGCAACAATTAACCTCAGGGCGCATTTGGTTTGCAGCGTTTTAAAATCGGAATGGATTAGATTGAAAATTTAAAATATAGCTCTTAATATATTTAATTTATAATAAAAATAAAATTTAAGAAAAAAAAATATTTTGAAAGATTATAGCATTATCATCATTCATCGTCAAAATTCAAATGAGCGTGTAAACTTTTTCTAATCAAATATTTGGATAGAGGGTCGTTCATTCTTTAAAATACGCACAGTTCCGTTTAGAATTAAATTTTAAATTGAGCCGCTTTGAATTAGTTTTTCTTTAAAAAAAATTGGAATCAAACCAAATAGACCATATAAAAAATTAATTTAAACTAAACTGAAAAAATCAATTTAGTTCAAATAGGTTTATCAAATTATGGATTATTGGACTTATATCAAATAGGTAACTCATGGGATGGATTTAATGAACAGATTATGGGATAGAGTAAATGGACAATTTATGAGATGGATTAAATAAGTTAAATATAAAAGTAATAAACTGCTGAGATTAGAACAAAATATAAATATATAGATAGTGCTTCACACACACATATACATATATATATATTCAAGAATTGGTCAGTTTAAATTAAGTTTTTTTAAATCAAAATCAAAATTGAATTAAATTTTTTGATTTCTAAAATTTTTAAATCAAAATTGAACTATTTTTTTTAAAAAAAACTGATCGAAACCTGATCAAAATTAACAGTTTATGTTGGTTTTATTTCCTTGCACATCTCTACTCATTCTCGATCTAGATCACAAACCTCTCCAACCAAATATGCCTTTAATGATTTATATAATAAAACGGTGAAAGCAAGTGGCACGAGACCAGCAAATAATTGGTGAGTTAATCTCGCTGCTTTAGTTTTTTTGTTTGTTTGTTTGTTTGTTTTTTTTTTTTGTTGGGAGAAAGCTGCTTCAGTTGTTACCTGGAATACAGGAGGGGGGATGGGTTTTTTTTTATATATATATAATTTTTTTTATTATTTTTTTTCATGAATAAAAGCGATCGTAAATTTTGAGTTAGAGAATCCTTTCGCTCCAAAGATACGATCCCCGTCCCCAGCTCCTACCGTTGTTGGCCTGCAAAGTTAAAAAGCTGATAAAATTGGAATCTGGGCGGCCATATTTTGCTGACAAGCAGTATTTTGAAATTCTCGCAGCGACTCCATGGAACCGGTTTATGTTCTGCAGTGCATTTGCCGACTGACCGAACGACCAACAATGGATTCTTTGGCATCTCGATGCCACGAATCCGAGTTCCCGTGGTCACAGACAGCAACGTAACCAAACACCATGGATTTGAATTGGAGGGTCAGTAACTTAATTCAACTCCATGACCATCAATTTTGGTGCAATTTGGGTTTGGTTAGCTAGAACCCAATCAGGAGCCACTCGTTCGGCCACATCATGGGCCGGATTGGAGCATTGTGTGCTTTAGACTCTATGTTTTCAGCTGGTTTAGAAAATGTCAGCTTTATTTATGATAGATAGGTATGGATTAACCTAACCCAAACCAATCGCAGGCTTTATAAATAGGGTAAACCAAAAGCTATCACATTTCAACCAAAAATATCCTGCATCAAATTTGAATTATCATGCACACTTTTGCTGCTCTTAAACTGAAATCAAGCAGGTAACACCTAGGTAATGATGAAAAATGTATAGCTGATGAAAATGGGAAAAATAGTTTGTGGTGCCAACTAATATGTGCTGTTTAATTAGTCCATGGCTCTTCTAATAGGTTGGATGCATGAACATGTGCATCATCGACATCTCAACCTAACTTCATTTATATTTTTGTACATAATCAATCAAATAAGAAGCATCGATGTAGGTTAAGTTAAAACTATATTCACATTGTATGAACATTTGTTAAACTGGTATGCATGAATATACTTCTTCTGCTTTTTCCTCTTCTTCTTCTTTTTTTTTTTTTTTTTGGCATAGTTGTACATAATATACAGGGAATTCTATAAATTAATAATTATATTTTAAAATATATAAAATAAAATAATAATAATAATAAAAAGGTGTGCATTGCGTCGCATCTAAAAAATAGTTTTAGAATTGATTATTATTATTTCTCGATTTAATAAAAAAAGGACAAAGAATATCTATTTTAAAAATCTAAATAATTATTATTGCTACAACTTCTCCCGAACCGGATCCGGATGGCTGGGCTGAAGCGCTCTTCTCATGGTTCCTGCAAAAAAGTCTCCAAGGACCGGTGATGTTCCGACGGGGGACACTCCGATACTTAAGTTAACGGGAGCTTGAGGGCAACAGAATGGATGAATCAAATGGAGATAGCATATGGAGCAGGAAGAGAGTACTCGTGCTTACCGTCCTGTATCCCCCGGTTTACCTTATAGACGCGGAACGGTACCAAAATTTATCAGGGATGAAGCCAGGAAAGACTGATCCGCTCCTACGAGAATCTGAAGAGTGGTCACGTGGCGCCAAGATAGAGCGACATCGTAGGAGTAGTGGAGTAGTGGTGTTGATGTGGCAGGAATATATTATAACAGAATTCTGGTACTAACTGGAAGAGGTTTCTGGAGTTTCCTGGATCAACTTCGCAGTAGCCTCTTAAGAGTATGGCGGCCGGACCTCAGCAGGAGCGGGTCGGTTGGACTTTAGCAGAAGGGAAGCCAGTCGGGTCTCTACAGAAGTGGATCGTTCGGACTCCTACTTCGGTGGATCGATCGGACCTCCAAAGGAAAGCATCCGTCGGACCCTTGGCAAGAGCAGATCAGCCGACCCTCAGCAGAAGTAGGTCGTTCGGACCTCTATTTCAGTGGATCGGTCGGACCTCCAAAGAAAAGCGTTCATCGAACCTTCGACAGGAGCATATCAGCCGGACCTCAGTGGAAGCGGATCGTTCGGACTTCTATTTCAATGGATCGATCGGATCTCCGAAGAAAAGCATCCGTCAAACCTTCGGCAAGAGCATATCAGTCGGTCCTCGACATAAGCGGGTCGTTCGGATCTCTACTTCAGTGGATCGGTCTCCGGTAGGAACGGGTCGGCTGGATCTTTGATGGAGCGGGTCAGCTGGATCTCTAAAGGAAAGCGTCCGTCGAATCTTCAAAGGAGTGCATCCGTCGGACCTTCAAAGAAGAGGATCATCCGGACGTCCATAAGAACGATCCGGTTCGATAGCGAGCTGATCATGTATAACAATTATGTATATTAATTATTGTATCCAAGAATTTATGACTCGGTACGTGAGGTATTGACTCGGACCCAAGAATTATTCTTTCGGATCCTCGTAACTATTCGAGAACGATTTGCCGGCAACATTAGCTTAATATACCTTTTCGTGTCTGCAAATTATCACATGCCTTGCCTCAAGCGATTGGTTGCCACTGCAGCCGCCGTTCCATTTATTTTATTTATTTATTATTTATTGCTAGCTAAGGGTGAGCTGTAAGGCTACCTAATACAACTGTGGAGCTCTAATGAAAACTAACTGGAATTAAACTCGACCCACATGCGTGGGCTAATTATTTCTCTTCCAGCATTTATTCCACTGAAAAAAAAAAAAAAAAAAAAAAAAAAAAAAAGGACGGATGACCATGCTTTGGAAACTGGCGGAGACGTGAAGATCGGAGAGGCAAAGGTCGAAGTTCGCCTTATGAGCTTGAACCAACCCAATAGCAAATAATTTCGAACCAGCATGAACTCTTTATTTACACGTAATCTGCACAAGAATTTGGATTCCAGGCTATCCACATCCGTGAGTCCGTGACCCGATAGGAACTTCCAAAGGAGACTGGATGATCCAGCATAATCCAAAACTCCATTCACTTATTTAAAGCATCCAATGAAATCCTTCTGCCTTGTACCATGAAAAGGCTTGCAGTCCCTTTGAATTGCCGGGGCTGGTGAGGCCCACTGGTTTTATAATCAACATTTGCTAGCTCAAAATCTTGCTTGCCCACTCCTATTTACAAATTGTGCATGTAAAAAAGCTAAGGTTCATTTTATCTTCCCAGCTAATTATGTTTGTTCCCAAAATCTTTTCATTTGCTCTGTTTTAGTAAGGGTTGGCAGATTAGCTAGCTTGAGTTTGACTTGCTCTATTAAAAGAGTCGGGCTATAGCTAGATCTAGCTCTTTCAAGCTTGATTTGAATTAGCTTAAAAATTTCATATCTAATTTTTTTAATCATCACATAATATAAATAATATTATTGTAATCATGCAACGATTATTTTATCGTATTATTATAAATTGTATAGAATAACTATATTATAACTATAATATTAAAATATGATAAACATCATTATTTCAAATTATATAAATGAAAGTATCAAATAATCTCACATTTCTACTACATATTTTAAATTACTTGTTTATGAATAGCTTAAACTCGATTCAAAATTAAATATCTTAGCTCAATCTCCCTTTCTTTTATCACTTGGCAGGCAGGCCGGAAGCCTGCAGCAAAGATTGACATGTTCTTATAACCCCCCCCCCCCCCCGAAACCCCCAAAACAAAAAAAAAAAAGAAAAAAAAAAAGAAAAAAAGGACTTACATGTTCTAGTTACCGTTTTTTTTATTTTTTATTTTTAAAAAGACTCGCCTGTTCTCACCGGCGGTGCTCTAAATTTTAGCAAAGTGTTCAGGGTTCCCGTCCTTGCAATTGTGTCCAACCCACCAAACTTTTGGGGTCACGTAAAGCAACAAATTAATTATATCTTTAAAATAAAATTACAAATGCCCTATATGCTGAAATGATTTAATATGCGAGAAATATTACATTAGTAAATCTCAAAAAATACTATTCATTGAAAAAAGAGAAAATTCCATGGGATTCACCTACAAAGTTGGATCTGTACGTACTAGAGTTTGAATTTCGAGCAATGGCAATCAATGGTGTAAACTCTAATTGTCTACCTTTTTTTTATTTTATTTTTTTAAAAAAATCTTATCTTACTTTCGAATCCACTTTCTAAATTAGTTTATAAAGAAAATTTGATTAATGTCAAAAATCATTTACCAACCCTTAAACCAGGGATAGGCGGGTCTTATAGTGTTGTTATCGTTTCCAACTCCAGTCGAATTTTATTTGACTTGGACTTATAGTTCACATTTTTAAAAAAAAACATATCGGGAACAAATCATAGAGCATGGCATGTGCAATATCCATTTTCTTATTTTAATTTAAAATAAAATTTTATAAAAATAAAATAGTAAAATTGTATTCGATAATTTTATAAAATATTTTTAATTTAAGCACTATATATATATATATATTAAAAGAATAATTCAAATATTTGATGTTTGAAACATAAAATGTACGAGGGAGAAGAAAGGTCCAAGAGTGCAAAAAGTGCAACGGACTTGGAGAGCTAGATGCAGTTTAGTCAAGGACATATTTCCATAATTTGTGCTATATACTAGTGTCAATATTAGAGTGAGTTAGCTTTTGCAAGAATATTTTTATTGTTACAAATTATATTTGCCTTTCATACATGTTGATTGATTGAAAGGATTTGCCGATTCTAAGATGGAATCCTTCGATGGAACCAACCTGCCTTGGCCCAAGTTGTGCAAGATCAGGACCTAGCCACAAGCACAACTCTTAAACATAATTTGGTTCGAGAGTTCGCGCACCCACAACTTGAACCAACCTAACCTAAATCCAAATTACCTAGAGACCAACAGCCAATATTTCATTAAAATATCTGCCATCATAAGTTGACAAGATGGGTTAATTTTGGCATTTCTCATATGATTCCGAATCTCACCTTTAACCTATTTTTAGTTGGAGAACAGGTCTCCACATTGGACCAAAACAGAAAACACTTATCTAATCCAAAATTTAAGTTGAATCCAGGGCAATCCAATATTCCATTCCATCTCTTTTTCACGGTTGTATTCCAATCTATTCTCATCATAATTCTACCACATCATTGTCTATAATTGTCAAGAGGAGAGAGACGAGAGAGAGAGAGGGTCATAAAAAGGGAGCGACTGAGCGAGGCACCGGACCTCTCTGCTGCAGTGCTCTGTTCCAAATCTCTGGCGCTCGCGCTTCCCCCCACCCCCTCGGTGAAGCCAAAGCCCAAGAAACGGATAAAAAAAAAAAAAAGTGGGGGGAGGTATCCAACGGCCATTCCCTTCGTCTTCCGTTCTTCCATTTTGGTCCGATTATATTGTTTATACAAATCTTTTTGAAGAAAAGGTATGTTTTTTATTGAGCAGATCAATTTCTTAGTTTTTTTTAAAGCTTAAGATAGTTTTTGGTAACCAAAAAGTATGATTTTTAGTTTAAGATTCTTTATAAAGAAAGAGTAACGTTGTTCCTTGGGAAATCCGCTGGTTTTTAAATAAAAAATCGCTTTTTCGTAATATAAAGCTTAGAGACTTCAATATCTGGGGAGCTTTGATTGATTGCCGTTTGCCATCTCCTCTCTATTTCTCCCTGCGCCATCCCCTGCTATCCTTCTAAGATTTGAAGAAGGAAGCCGCCCAGCCTTCCCTGTCTCACTCCTACGGTCTTTCCTCTCACCCAGGTCAACAAACATTCGTACGTTCTTCTTCTCTCCGTCATTTTTTCCCTATATATTTGCTAGTAGCAATCTGCATTCTATTATTAAAAAAAAAAGGAGGCTACCCTCATTTATTTTCTACGAGAAAATCTCAAAAAAAAAAAATTGATGGAAAAAAAATAAAACTTTTTTTCCCTCGATTGTTTTAGATGATTCTCTGATAGTGCCGTTATTTTCTTTTCATTTTTCCCGATAATGGATAAGAAAGAATCCAAGGTTTTTCACCATGCCGTCATTTCTTTATTAAAAAAAAAAAAACCTTGCCCCCCTTCTTTGTTGGATCTTCTCATCTATCTCATTAGCATCTAATTTTCCAAAACATTTTCGTTCTAATATCTTTTTAATCCAAATGATGGATTTTTCTTTCCTTTCCTTCCTCTTCTTTTGTTTTATTTTTTATAAATCTTACAGAGCTTTGAAGCGGAGGATGGGATTCTGGATGGTGGAGAAATTGCGGCCAACTTTTTCTGAAAATCTGTAATATTTGTCAAGGAGAACACGTTTGGAGGTATATCGATCTCATCTGTTCATATCCTTATCCCTCTTTCAAGGTATGCAACAAAGCTGGATGGATGGATTTGACAACACAAATTCTTATTCCAGCCGTGATCGATAATGGACTAGCTTAATTTGATGATGTTTGACGGACAAAGTCTTGTAGCTTTCGCTTTAATCTCATGGAGTTCTCGTGATCATTGATGGATGTCATTGGTGGGCTACACCAAATACCAATAGATTTTAGAAGAGTTAGGCCCTCCAGTGGCAATGATATGTATTTTTCTCCACATTTGTTTCATTAATTAATTGATTTTGATTGATAGGCTTCTTCTAATGATGGACCCGGAAATATCAGTCGACAGTGTCGACTCATTAATTCGGGACAGAAAATGAGTCATTGCATTATTGGATCCATACTTTGGGTATATAGGAACTTTAATGGATGAGATGTTTTAATAGACAAGTAATATTTGTGCCTCTTTCCATGCTACTTATATATTCTTTTTAAAGTTTTCTTTTATGTCAAAGCCTTTTAATAAAACTGTTCATATTTGGTGGCAGTTGATGTGGAGTCTACTCCTGGCAACTTATACTTGGTAACTCTGAAAATGGGTGAGGTTTTAATGCAGGTAAGAATAAAAGCTGTACTTATAGGACTAAATTCAATTGATTCATTTATGGTTTCTTTATGGCCGGTAAATTTCTTGAATTGATGTTGTAAATATTAACATAACAAATTATAGGCTATGTGATTGTTGTAAATATGATGTTGATGTTGATGTGGATAAGGATGGCTTTAACTAGAAAGGACTGCAATAACAGAAACAAAAGGTGAACAATAGTAAGGAGAAAGTGATAGAGGCTTAGTTATCTGAATTAGCAGAGAATGAAGGAGCATCAAGTGGATTCTCAAAAAATTAGAAAAAGAGCACTTATGGAACAAATGCAGGAGTTAGTTATTAGATAGACTCTGAAGTGGTTACGACACTCTTAAGTAGAAGTTTCTAGCTATTAAGGATATTACAATTGGTTTAGGATGAGCTTTGGTGCAATGACAAGATTGCTTCATTGTGATTTGGAGGTCATGGGCTCGAAACATGGAAACAACCTCTTGCCATTTGAGAATATATCACGTTAGATTGAAAGAAAACAAGCTGGATTCAGGATCATTGATTCTAAGAGTAGCAAATGGGAATATTTATTTGAGTAATTGGAAGAGTGATTATAAGGTTTAGATTAGTGGTTATGGAAGTGGAAAATTTGACTTTAATAAGATGTGTGAAGAGTTTACAGAACATTGATTTAGGGTGTGATTATAAAAGATAAGTTGTACCCAAAAAAATAAAAGATAGGAGTTTAATCACCATTGCAAACCATTACTACTAGTTACCATTGCAAAGTTTTTGTAGTACCTTAACACTTTCCTGTTGGGGATTATCTTTTGAATATGCCATTCATTTTTCACAGAGCCAGATTACAGCCATGGATAAAGCAGGAAGTGTAGTTTTGGATATTGAAAGTCTTACACAGCAGCCTGATAAATGCTGCACTGGAAGCCCAAAAATGACTGTGAGTGGTTCCTTTTTGATATTATTCCATGGACCTCTTCCTTACCATAAGAAAGAATTTATATCTAACAAGGGAATATTTTGCTTGGGGTGATCTACAGAAGGCTCTTTCTCGTAAGGGTTCATGTCGCATGGAGAGACGAATAGGTGAGGAGCAAGAAACAGATGATGCATCAAAAAAGATTATAGTTAAAGGTAAAAGTTCTTTTTTTTTTCCGAGCAAGTATTGTTTCTCTTGAATATTTATTTCATTTTTGGAGTCATGCTATCAGCATGGAATAGGTGGGTGGTGGGTGGTGTACCTTTTTCACCGTGTAGTATATTCCTGCTAGGTTTTACACCGTTCCAATGCACGTGATCTTGGCGCCAGCAAGCACCTATTTTTCCCCATAATGGCCCTTTCAAGACCTTCTGTCATGTCTCAAGGCCCTCAACCACATAACTTGCCTGACAAACTAATTTCCATAAAGAGATGTCGCTTTGAATTTGATGTTTTAGCCATGGCATGTGACCATCAAACAGTATCAATGCTGTCTAAGTTTTTTACTTCATTACCTTTCAATTCTGCAGTGGTGCCTTCTCAGCTGGAGCAGTTGAAGCTGCCTTTGGTACCAAACAGAGCTCTAGTAGCTGCCCCATCTGCAGCTAATAGCCCTGTTCTCGCAGATTCTGGAGAAGGAAGGTACAAGAGATTCAATCGCTTAACGACCATCCACCCAAGGAAAATTCTTCTCTTCTTTGCAACGATGTAAGTGCTATTAAGACTCTTCTCATTGTACCAAGGTTCTCCAGTATGTTCAGATTTATTAACTCACTGTGGGGTTTTTATTTATCGCGGAGGACCAGTTTCTATTGTTGATCTAGTTCATCCATCCAACTCATGGATCCTTCACCCATATTTTTGCTTAGAATTAATTTTCTAACCGTGGTTTGTTTATGTTCGGGAACTGGTGTCTTGAGTGTAATATTTGATTGAACAGTTGAACTTAATATATCCTGGTTGAATGGTTGATGAACTTTACTGCCCTTAGACTATCCGTGCTGTGATGATCACCCCCAGTAGGCATCAGTAGTGTTTCCATGCTCACCAGTCCCTGTGGCCTGTGTGGACTCACAAATGTTAATTTCCAGACCTACAAAGATCTTGATCTTGATATGATACACCAGGCAAATTATCTAAATGCCCTAAGTTTCCAGATTAATTTAAGAAAAAGGCGATAAAGGTGTAAGAGTTGGAAAACATTGTATAGTTATATGTGTGATTGTATCAAGATGTGATCATTAAATGTACCCTTAAATGTGTCCCCATTACTTGATGACTGTGACTCATCGCATCACCTGCAATGTCACATTATCATGCTCGTGAATGCTATCATGCTTGCAAACCCCTCATTGACATTATTGCTTGAAGGGAATTCGGTAGATGTGTGGCTGGCATCGTTTCTGTTGGTCCATCTACTTGTGGTCCCTTGAGGCGATGTCCCCCGTGGTCGTTACTTTTCATATAAATCCTAAGAACCACAGGCTAAGGTGCATTACATGAGCCAAGAGAAATAGAACTTGATCGTGGCACTTCATCTAGTTAGTATTTACTTGCAAGCATTCTGCTGCCATTGTGGTCCCCTTGATTTAGCGCCATTGACAATATTAAAACCCCATGGTCCCGTCTTCTTTTCTGAGAATTGCCACAGCACACATTTATGTAATATATACCATTGACACCTATGCATGAGTTTTATTTGTTTTGTTCATGGAGAGGTGTTGATATCTGACAGATTTTGAAGTTTGGATGGTTTGAATGCTGAGCCCCCCCTCCCCCTCCCCACCCCCCATAAAGACATAAGAAGAATATATGATCACCTTTTAATCATCCTCTTCTTGATTTATGCGTGCGAAACAAGCTATTTGGATTTAGTCATTTAATTTCTGAAATTGTCTTACAGGTCTAGCATGGGTTCTATGATTCTGATATATTTCACGCTTGCCATTAACCGAAGAGGTGGAGCTTAACTGCAGTTTTGAAGGTTAGGTGGGAGAACTGCTCAGCTACTTACCTTTATAAAGGTTTTATTGGGGAGCGGCACAGCAGATGCAAGTATTAACTACCTGCAGTGGAGCTTATGATCCTTTTGCCCCCACGCTTTACTTTATATCTGCAAACGAGCAATTAGTAGAAGCAGTATAAAGCAAGAACTGTGTTGCTCTGTACTGGGGTAGATGTTGTGGGATCCAACTGCTGAATCCCAACTGTAAAATCTAAAAGTCAGTACCATGGTGCAGTGAATTGTCTCGAATATCTTCAAATCTTGCCTTCATTGCACTGCCCTGCAGTGATACTGTTGAGTGCGATGCAATGTTCATTACTGAATGGTTGTCATCTTGCTTCCAATTATCTTTCCCTTTAACTTTGTGTGCTCAATGGATATCTTTTGCTATGTTTAGTGAATGCCAAGGTACAATAATTGGTCTGGTGACTTGTTGGTAATCATTTTGGTGCTTTTGGATGGTGATTTTTAATGATCCGGCTACAGTTTGGAGATGTGATCATGTGAAGATATAAATGGTATAGTGTTGGAGTTTGACATAGTTTACATAATTGCTGGTGATCTAAGACTTTTGAAATGATTACTTATTATATATATATATATCCTTTCAGGTTAGAAAATTCTCTGCTTTGTGAACAGGTCGGAGCAAGATACAAATTTTAATCCTGGAAGACACATCAATCCCCCGGAATCAGACAACAGATCTAGCTTTTGCTTTACTGGATCCTGGTACACGGCATAGGAAAAGAAAGGAGGATCATGAGAGGACAGAGAGGAGCTCCAAAATTTTGGGACAGAGTTCCAGGATTTGGTCCTACTTCTGCACCTAAAGAGTTGACTTTTAATTAATAAAGTAATTTTGATGAAATATAAAACATTTTAGGCCTCTTTATTAGTGGTGTCCCTTTTTTTTTTTTAATGTCATTTTGCACTGTGTAGTTTTTGCAGGGTATTTATTTCCTAAATTCATTCCTGGGTATTTTGCCAAAAAGTGTCACAGTCACTTATTTTCAGAAAATGATATGTTTATGCACCTAATCCTCAATTGGGGGCACACAACTAGTTTTGTGGATGCTACAGATTTAAATACATCATCATGCCTCAAAAATAATATTATCATCAATAAAAATAAAATGGATTTTTATTTCATAATTATTTTTTATAACAATTATACCATTGAAATCCAAATTAGTCATTCTATCAATCATTGATGTAGATTTTGCTATCAGTGAAAGATAGCCATAAAAGGTTATAAATAAAGGCTTGGCACTTCCTTTGCCTGGTCACGGGTTCAAGAAATAATCTCGTGGATGATTCGATTAAAATTTTGAAATTTTCGAGTGTACGTGATTGGAAGATGGACGATTAAAATTTTGAAATTTTCGAGTGTACGTGATTGGAAGATGGACCGGCTAATACTTCGACGTCGTAGAGGGGTTAGACCGATTTGGGTAAATTTCGGAGGATGAGGAAGGTACGTAAAAAAATTGCAGCCTGTATTGAACAAAGGCTTAGCAGGCTGGAAACTAAAATGGGATGCTACATCGGGATAAAACATCCTACCCTTTTGTTACATCAATATATATATATATATATATATATATATATATATATATATATATATATATATATATAGACAACGTTGTTGAGATTGAGATGCGGGATAATAGATTATCTTCCCAAGCTTCTCTAAAGAGAAAATTCATTTTTTTTTTGGTGGTACTGAATTTTTTTTTTGATAAAAAAAAAGGATAGGGGAATAATGTTGGGGCTAATGTGATGCTCCAAGTCTTGATTTGAGTCACACAGGTCTGGAAGATGGTTTATAAGTTCCCAGGAATCTGAGTCATATTGGATCAGGGTCTTGATCCAGGATAGAGAGAACATGTGAGACATGGGCTCGGGTTTGAGGGGGGAGTTTTTTAGGACTAGGTCGTTGTGACATAGGGTTATATCTGTTTTGTATATAAAGAATGATGGGAACGTCGGAAACAAGATGCAATCCCTTTTCTCCTCCAAAAACCCTAGCCTCCCTTCTGATCTCCTTGGTTCTCTCTTCAACCCTATGGGGGGCATGCCTTCATGACGGGAACGAACAACGTGCCCATCTCGGTCTCTGTGACGAGAGCGAACGACGTGCCCATCTCTACCTCCATGACGGGAGCAGACAACGATCCCTAGCTCTTCCCGGATGGAGCATTGCTTTTCCGTTATGGCGGCATCAAGTAGGATCCTGGGCGTTCCGTGGAGCGGTCTTGCTCCAACAATTAGTATTAGAGCCAATCTTGATGCAAGAGCATGAAGGAAGCAGGGAAGAGGACTCGCGGTGGTGGTGTAGATCTCGGTGCCGAGATCTGGAGGTGAGGGCCTGTTGCCCTCCCTGGGAACAAAGAGAGAAGGCCATCCGTGAGGAATCGCCTCCTTCTGGGGCTTGATCACCATGAGGGAGAGGAAGACCATGAGGTCTTCTCATGGTTTAATTCGGACGTGGAGGAAGGTCCGGTGAAAGAGGAGGCCGTCGTGGGCGCTAGATGCCGAGCGCAAGGAGATGGTTGCTTGCTGGTTGCAGGGCGGCACAAGGCGTCGTAGGGCATTCGTCGCAAGGGATCGTCGATCGCGTCGGAGGAGACGGTGGCAGCGAGGTCGATGCAGGGCATCGGAGGAGATGGTCGCAGCAGGGAGCGGTGGAGAGTTTGCATGGGCTCGGTGGATGGGATCGGGGTCTTCGGTCGCAAGGCATGGCGGCGAGCGGTTCACCGGATGGAGGATTGGCTGCGGGAAGTCACCGAAGAGGTGCTCGGTCCCGATTGGAGTGGATCGGGCATGGCCATGCATGCGGGCAGCCACCGGAGGTGCGGTCGTGCATGCAGGCAGTCGCCGGAGGTGCGGTCGTGCATGCGGACAGTCGCCGGAGGTGCGGCGCGGTGACTGGGGGTGACGGCGGCGGCCGGGAGGAGCTGTGGTCCACGGTTCTCTACTGTGGACCGATAGCAATAGCGGCTGTGGACCGATAGCAATGGCGTGCGTGAACCGGTGGATCAGTTCACGGTGGACTGGCATCTCAAGGAACTGCTCTGAAATATGTGTTAACTAGTTTTTCGGCGATTCTGGAATCAATTGAACTCCGATTTGAGCCCCATCTATGCCGTTGAATTTCATTTTTCGAGCTCTTCATATTGAGCTAGGTTGGATCTGGTGATGAAGTCATATCACAGATGATGTGGAGATCGTGGCGCAATGGCTGTATGTGCAGGCAGCACGAGCAGGATTGTTCCATCTTCGGCTTCCCAGGCAGACAGAGGTTCGAGGTATCGGGAGTAGTACGGAGGTCTGTTGGCAGATCGGATCTTGTCGAAGATGATGGATCCGGTGGTGCAGGAGCTCGCAACGGTGGTGCAGAGCTGCAGGTCCTGTGCTGTGGACTAATGGCAGGTCGGGTGATTTGTGGTTTAGCACAGGTGGAGCGATACATATCGAAGATCTTTTAGAGAATGAGTGGTAGCTCCATTGATAGTGGACCAGGCTCTTGGTCATTTTGGATGAGAGCGATTGGTAGTACTCCAACTACCTTGATTATGATGGAGCTGTACGTGGATGTGGTATCCCGCGTGGTTGGAGATGGGTCTCAGGAGATGAATATCTCAGGGAGACCGGAGTACATCAGCAGAGACGATGCCATGGGCAGCTTAGGAAGACAGGGGACAGTCTCAGGGAGCACCGGGGGTATCGGGCAGTCGGAAGTGTCCCGGTATGACGGCTTTTGCCTAGGGATGGAGACTAGAGCTGATGGAGATGGTAGCTCAGGGAGACCGAGGGGATAGGTCTCAGGAAGTGCCAGGGGCATCATGCAACTGGAAGTGTCCTGGTATGGTAGGATTGGCCTAGGGACAGGCTGGGACATGATGGAGCAGCCGCTGGAGATGGTTGCTGGGTTAGTCACTGGGTTAGAGGAGTTGGGATGAACTCCCGGGTTTTGAAAGTTCCTGCAGGGTTGCAGAGTATCCAAAACTGTCTCGGAGGGGTCCATGGTGAGCGAAGGGTCCGAGGAGGCAGCGACTGGGTACAAGATTCAGGTGCAGGCTCAGTAGGACAGTGTTGAGTTGCTGGCCTCGAGGTTTACTTCTACGGCATCAGGTGGACTTTGGTTTCAGGTGGAGCACTGGTCGGAGGTGTCTTCACGACTGGAGAAAGAGCTTTGGCACTAGTTCAGAGCGGGAGGTGCAGGGATACTAGCCAGATCCTAGCACGAGCACCAAGGGTACACTTAGCCAGGTAGAGCAGAGTGTGCAGAGAGTGGCATGGCTCTGTGGAGACTGTGTCAGGTGGAGCTTTGGGTGCAACAAGTGCCGGTTCAGGATCGTTGTGGGTCTTTCCAGGAAGTCCAGGGTGAGTGATGTAGTTGCTTAGCAGAAGGGAGTCTACAATAGAGATCTCAAAGTGGTGCTATGGAGCAGGTACATGCTGGTCCTAAGAAACTTGTACTGATCTTCAGCTCAGGAGGCGGTCATCCCAAAGGGCTCCTAAGGAGCTCAGAAGCTGAAGAAGTCTGACATTGGTGTCAGGTTTGCATAGATGTCTGGATTCACTGCGGAAGCACGGGTTGGTATTGCAGTCACGGGGACAGAGTAGGGAGACATCAGTTCGAGGTCAGGAGTGCGGTGGAGCATGAGTCTCATGAGCTATGGAGCACAGGTTGATGTTCCAGCTAGGGAGGCAAGGTAGCTTCGACAGGAAGATGTCAGCTCTGGAGATAGCAGGAAGGGTGCAGACGGTCACGCGGAGTGATGCGTGTCGTAATGCACCGATTTAGAACCTTAATTCCACTACTCTAAAGGGTAGAATAGCGGGAGTAAGGGTCGATCCCACAGAGACTTTGGGGTTATTTTGAAAAAGTATTTTCTTTTGACTTAAAATAAACTAAAATTAACTAGACTAATGCAAGAATTAAATACAAATAATAAATCTGTGAAAATAATTTAGATATGACCTATCTCAAGAGTACGGCCCGTATCCGTGGATCACGGCTCGTCCCTTAGGTATAGGTCAGTCAAAACTAATTCACTACAACTTACCTTAAACGCTAATCCAACATGACTCCAGCATGACTAAAATAAAAATAAGCAGACATGGATTAATATAAAATAAATAAATTTTATTGCATAAAAATTGGAGTACAGAGAAAATAAAAGTAAGGGAACAAGGGTCCCTTTCTCCCTTTTTATACGACTCTGACTCTCTGTCACAGCAACAGGTGGAACTACGGACAGACAGCAAGTGGAACCTCCCAAAAATTCCTTTTCTCAGAAGAGAATCACCGAGGTATTTATAGCTGAAAAATACCGTGTCGGGTCCGTGTGGAAAGCGCGGTGATTTCTTCATCTTAATCCGATCTCCTTATCTGATTTTTTTACGATCATCCCCATCTCAAAAATTAAATTCAAAAATTCTATCGCACAATCCCGCGTCCATTCAGCGTCGTCCGACATCTCTTCTCGTTCCGATGCTTCCTTGTTTTCGAACATCCTGGTCTGAACGACGATGACGCTGTGGGCAGAGAGGTGCGGCTGGGGCGGAGACGGACACGGCTGGGCGGACATGACGCAGAGGCTTCGGCGGACTTGGGCGGAAGCACGGCGGACGGCGCGACGGCGTGGGCATGGGCGTCGGAGGGGCTTTGGCGGACACGCGTGGACGGACGCGGCTCGCGGTGGAGACGGGCTTGGCAGCGGGTTCCGGCCATTTTTCCGGCCGAATGGGAGCTCTCCGGCCGGCGGGAAGGTTGCCGGTGGCTTCGACGGTGCCAGGGGAAGCTCTCCGGCGAGTTTCGGCGCGATCGGAGCACGGTGGTCCACGGCTCCGCCCGTGGACCGGCAGCAATGGCTGCCGTGGACCAGCAGCCCATACGGTGGACCACTGAGCCGGTCCACCGTGAGCCAAAAGTTTTTAAAGGCACTTCAAAATTCGTGCGGCTCTGAAATCCGTGCTAAAACTTTCTAAAATCCATTTCGGGCCCGTTTGAAGTCCGAATTACATTCCGTTTGCGTCGTTGGACTCCTAAAATCAAGATCTACACGTTTATGGAGTCAATTCCTGCAAAGTATCACAAAAAGTATTAATTTTAATCAAATAAAGTTGGGTTAATTTTCATTATTCTAATGTCTAACACACCCCCCAACTTAAACTTTGCTCGTCCTCGAGTAAAGGAAATGGATGAGTCTTGTGTACTAAGATGGTCCATGAAATGAAAATTATCGTACTAACCCTAAAATCAAAGGATACATGGTTAGATTATTAAAAAGGTACTTCATTGGATTACCAATTCCACCCATTTAGTAGTAGAATAAAGTCCATAGAAGTTTTAAGAGTTGTTTCGTTCCCAACTTTCTATCTCACTATCTAAATCTTCCAACTTAGTTTGGTTTTGGTGCAATATTTATTTAGTCCCCACTTTTTTTTTTTTTTTTTTTAATGTAAAGTCAGTGCAATGTCCTGACACCTTGCTTTCTAATTAACCCTTGTAGCGAGCTTTAAGCCAATGACTCCCAAACCAGTTGGCTTTAGGGCATTAGGTGTAAAACACCCCTCGGGCTTATGACTCGAGTTAAAAAGGCTAAGTCAAGACTAACTCTACGAAAGATTTCGTTACATCCCCACTTTTTGACGCGAACAACAACGCTTACTTAGGCGAAGGGGTCCGGTTACTCAGTGAGAGATGCTAAAAATCTTTATTAACCTCAAAAAGATTTTTTAACTGGGGACTTTTTATAATGCCTATACCAAAATAAGTAAGATTCATTATTAAGATCAATAGGCCGAAGGGTCTGGAATTACTCTTCTAAAATTTTCTGGACTACACTCTACCACTTATAGGGTTTTCTTGATAAATCATCCCTCAGTATCTCTAAAATTTTCTAAACCATTAATCACTCCTCATTTAGTGAGCTTGATTATTTTCAATTCGAGACAAATTTTTGTACACAAAACTGATTAAAATTTTACTCGAGGATTTGATTTAATTAATTACCTCACCCCCCAACTTAATTTCCATTGTCCCTAATGGAAAAGAATATTAATGGCATGGAAGGATACAACCTGGTAGGGTATGGAATTAGACGTCCTTCTATCACCATGTTCCTGCAATCTTCTTTTATTACTCCATTTATTCTAAAAACAAAGAAGTTAAAATATGAACTAAGAAAAGAGCTGGGTTGCCTCCCAGGAGCGCTAAGTTTAACGTCTTCAGCCAGACTAAGTTCATCATCACAGTAACACTGGTTGTTCAAGATCAAGAGTTTCAACAACTTCTCCATCACTGATTCCTTCAATATACGGTTTCAACCGCTGGCCATTTACCTTAAAAACATTCCCTTGCTTAGGATCCTTAAGTTCAACAGCTCCATGGGAAAATACTTGAGTTACTACAAAAGGTCCATCCCATCGTGAGCGGAGTTTTCCGGGAAAAAGACGTAACCTAGAGTTGTAGAGCCATACTTTTTGATTAGGCTCAAATGATTTTCTATGAATAAATTTGTCATGATAAGCCTTCGTTCGAGCCTTGTAAATTTTCGAACTCTCATACGCTTCATTTCGTAACTCTTCCAACTCACTTAACTGAAGTTTTCTATGGGAACTTGCATTCTTCATGTCAAAATTAAATCGCTTGATAGCCCAAAATGCACGGTGTTCCAATTCAACAGGTAGGTGACAAGCCTTTCCAAACACTAACCGGTACGGAGACATTCCTAGAGGGGTCTTGAAAGCAGTTCGGTAAGCCCATAAAGCATCATCCAAACGTTCGGACCAATCTTTCCTATCGGGTCTTACCGTTTTCTCAAGAATGTGCTTGATCTCTCTATTCGAAACTTCTACCTGACCACTAGTCTGAGGATGGTATGGTGTGGCTACTTTATGGGTAATTCCATACTTTTTCATCAGTGCGTCAAAGTGTCTATTTGTGAAATGCGCACCTCCATCACTAATAATGGCCCTTGGGCACCCAAACCGACTAAAGATGTTATGTTGAATGAACTTGATCACAACTTTGTGATCATTAGTTCGAGTTGCCACAGCTTCAATCCATTTCGAAACATAATCGACTGCTACCAAAATATACTCAAATCCAAAGGAAAGAGGAAATGGTCCCATAAAGTCAATACCCCAAACATCAAAAATTTCAACAACTAAAATGGGGTTTAGGGGCATCATATCTTTTCGTGAAATATTCCCCCTTTGTTGACACTTGAGACAATTACGGCCAAATTCATGTGCATCTTTAAAGAGAGTTGGCCAATAAAATCCACTTTGCAGCACCTTTGCTGCAGTTTTTCTTCCACTAAAGTGTCCCCCACATGCAAGAGAATGACAAAAATTGAGTATACTCTTGAATTCACTTTCAGGGACACATCGCCTGATCACTTGATCTGAACAGTGTTTAAACAATTCCGGTTCCTCCCAAAAATAATATTTGATTTGCGAAAAGAACCTATCTTTTTCTTGTTGTGACCAGTATGGAGGAACTTGCCCTGTTACCAGATAATTCACAATATGGGCAAACCAGGGGAGATTACTGGTAGAAGAAATTGAGAATAGTTGCTCATCAGGAAACCTATCTCCAATAATTTTCTTGTTGTATTCTACTAAGATCCTAGAAATGTGATCTGCTACCATATTTTCGGAACCTTTCTTATCCAAAATTTCTAAGTCAAATTCTTGTAACAAAAGGATCCATCGAATCAGTCTAGGCTTGGTATCCTTTTTGGATAGCAGATGTCTTAATGCAGCATGATCAGAGTAAACTAGGACCTTAGACCCTAATAAATATGATCGAAATTTTTCTAGGGCGAATACAACTGCTAGTAACTCTTTTTCAGTAGTGGTATAGTTCATTTGTGCATCTGAAAGAGTTTTACTAGCATAGTAAATGACATGGGGTTCCCTATTGAGCTTCTGTCCTAAAACAGCTCCTACAGCATAATCAGAAGCATCACACATGATTTCAAATGGCAGAGTCCAATCTGGGGGCTTGATGATAGGTGCAGTGGTCAAAGCAGTTCGAAGAATGTCAAAAGCGGTCAAACATTCTTTACTAAAATCAAAGGACTTGTCTTTGGCAAGTAAATCACACAATGGTCGAGAGATTTTGCTGAAATCCTTGATGAATCGTCTATAAAAACCAGCATGGCCAAGGAAGGATCGTACTTGTCTAACCGAGGTCGGGGGAAGTAATTTCGAGATTAATTCAACCTTAGCCTTGTCAACCTCAATCCCTCGCTCAGAAACAATGTGTCCGAGTACAATTCCCTCACGAACCATAAAATGGCTCTTCTCCCAACTTAAGACTAAGTTGGTTTCTATACAGCGTTTCAATACCTTAGCCAAATTATGGAGGCAGTCCTCGAATGAAGATCCAAAAACAGAAAAATCATCCATAAACACTTCAAGGAAATGACCAACCATATCGGAGAATAAGGCCAACATACATCGTTGAAAGGTGGCTGGTGCATTACAGAGACCAAAAGGCATACGCCTGAATGCAAACGTTCCAAAAGGGCAAAAGTAAAGGTGGTCTTTTCTTGGTCCGCAGGAAATACTGGAACCTGGTTGTATCCTGAATATCCATCCAGGAAACAAAAGAAACTCTGCCCAGCTAGTCGTTCTAGAATTTGATCAATAAAAGGCAGAGGGAAATGATCTTTCCTAGTAACAGCATTCAGTTTCCGGTAATCTATACACACTCTCCAACTAGTGGTTGCTCGGGTAGAAATTGACTCACCCTTTTCATTCTGAATGACAGTAATACCTGACTTTTTAGGTACTACCTGAGTTGGGCTGACCCATTGGCTATCCGAAATTGGATAAATAATACCGGCATCCAACCATTTAACCACTTCTTTTTTAACAATTTCTCGCATGTTTGGATTTAGCCTCCGTTGCATGTCCCTATGTGGTTTAGCTTCTGCTTCACAGTGAATGTGGTGCATGCAAACAGAAGGGTCAATTCCCTTAAGATCAGCTATTGTCCATCCTATTGCCTCTTTATGTTCCCTAAGTACATTCATCAATTTTTGTTCCTGATCAGAGGTCAAAGTAGATGCAATGATTACCGGAAGGGTATCATTGGATCCAAGAAAAGAATACTTTAACTTGTCAGGAAGAGGCTTCAATTCCAGATAGGGTGGTGCTTCTAAGGATGGCACTAAAGGGCTTGATTGAGTCGATAATGATTCAAATTTCATAGTCCAAGGAGGAATTGTACTAAACTTGGGTGGCTCTAACAAAGCATTCACTTCATCATCAATATCAAAATCGTCAGTTCCTAAATGTGTCAAACATGCTTGCAAAGGATCCGAATTAAGCAACACAGGAAGATTCCTATTTACTACTTCTTCTATCATGTTTACTTCGTTATGATCATAAGATGGTGGTCCTTGGCATGCATTGAAAATATTCAACCGCATTTTCTTATTCCCAAAAGAGACGTCCATAACCCCTGTTCTACAATTTATGCAAGCATTAGCGGTAGCTAGGAAAGGTCTTCCAAGAATGATGGGTATCTGACTAGGGCTACCGCTAGACTCCATGTCCAAAACAAGAAAATCAACCGGGAAGTAGAACTCATCGACTTTTACCAACACATCCTCGAGCATTCCACGGGGTGCCTTGACGGATCGATCAGCTAACTGTAAGGTCACCGTCGTGGGTTTTAATTCTCCGAATTTAAACAGATCATACATTGATCCTGGGAGAAGGTTTACACTCGCACCTAAATCTAACAAGGCTTTCTTGATTGTAAGGTCCCCTATGACACAAGAGATAATTGGGGTACCTGGGTCTTTGAGTTTAGGTGGAGCTATTTGCTGAAAAACTGAGCTGGCTTGCTCAGTTAAGAGGATTTTCTTAGGGATATGTGCCTTAGATTTTCGTTTTTGAGTGCACAAATCCTTAAGAAATTTGGCATAAGCCGGTACTTGCTTGATGGCATCGAGGAGAGGTAAATTGATTTGGACTTGCTTGAATAATTCAAGCATCTCATTCATTTTTAAATTTTTCTTATCCAATGGTAAAGGTGATTCCAAAGCTCTAGGGAATGGAGCCTTAGGTACGGGTGCTTTACCAATGGATTCCTTCTCCTCTTCATTCTTTTTCTCTGGCTTAGCCAGTTCTACTTCTTGGGTCGGGTCAGGTTGATCTAACGTTTTTCCACTTCTTAAGGTGATAACAGATTTAGCGTGTTCAGGAAAATTTTCAGGTCCAGTGGAACTCTCAGCCATGTATTGACCCTTGGGGTTGATAATGGGCTGGCTAGGCAACTTACCTTCTTCTCTCCGATTAAAAGCTGTAGCTAGCTGACCTATCTGAGTCTCTAGCTTGGCAATGGATTGGGTATGGGAGTGAAGGATTTGGGTATTCATGTTCAGCCCCTCCTTCAAAGTTTGAAGGATCTTTTCTTGAAAGGAAGGATCAAGATTGTTCGGCGGAGGTTGTGGAGGCTGTGGGGCATTTTGATATTGAGGAAATTGCATGCTTTGAAATTTGGTCTCCTGATTATTTGGCCTAACAGAAAAATTGATTCCGGATTGGGGTTTCCAAGAAAAATTCGGGTGATTGCGCCAGCCAGGATTATATGTGTTTGAATAAGGATCGTTTCCTGGTCTAGGAGCCATTCGGGTTTGAGCTTGATGAGCTTGCTCCTGAAGAAGCTCAGGAAATTGATAAGCTGATGGACAATCACCTAAGGTGTGGGTGGAACTCGAGCAGATAATACAAACTTCATGAGTAGGATGAGATGAGGAGGAATTATTTCCAGCTTGCAAAAGTTGGTCGAGCTTCTGAGATAGCTCATCAACCTTGCTGTAGATGTCTACAGCACGACCAACTTCATACATACCTCCTCTCTTAGGTTCTACAGGACCTGTGGGAGGATCTCTACGGGCAGCTGACATATGATGTAGAGAATTTTCACTTAACGTTTCAAACAACTGCCATGCCTCATGTTCATTTTTGAGCATGAACGTTCCTCCACATGAGGCATCCACCATTTGCCGGTGCCTTTCTGACAAACCGTCATAAAAGCACTGGACTAATTGCCATTTGGGTATGGCATGGTGAGGACATTTTCTAATTAGCTCTTTCAATCTCTCCCAGGTTTCATGAAACATTTCTCCATCTAATTGGGAAAAACTAGTAATGGCTTTTCTAATTTGATTCGTCTTTCCTATGGGAAAATATTTCTTAAGGAACTCCCTCTGTAGTTGATCCCAAGTTGAAATTGTCACGGTGTCTAGGGAATTCAACCAATATTTGGCTTTATCTTTCAGAGAAAAAGGGAATAACCTAAGCCTTAAAGCATCATCGGAGAAATTTTGGATCTTAACAGTGGAGCAGATTTCTAGAAATTCATCTAGATGTTTATATGGGTCTTCAGTCGCAAGTCCGTAAAAAGAGGGTAACATCTGAATCACACTGGACTTGATTTCGTATTGAATGGCATCTACAGGGGGTACTTGGATACAAGGTGAATAAGTGTATTTTGAAGGAGTAAAGTACTCCTTCAGCGGAGGGTCAATTCCTTGATTAGGATCCATAGTACCTGGGCTGGTTGCTCTACTGGAGCCTTCAATTTTCGGATCTAGGGATATATGTTTAGGTTCTCGAAGTCGGCGCCTAGAATATACTAACATACACCCTCCCTTCTAAAGCAAAGAGCAATAAAAGATTTTTTAAATTTTTTTTTTAATTGGAAAGCGGAAGAATGAGAAGAGGTCTAAAGAGAAGTTCCTAAGAGAGTCCTAAACTAGAGAGAAGAAAGTTAATTAATTATTTTATTATTTTTTAATCAAACAAGTAAAACAAATCAAAATCACTATCCTAGGGTTAACCTGGATCTAGACAGCTCCTAACTGATCCAAGGTTACCTTCGAGCACTCCAAGCCCAAGATCAATTAACTAACTTGGCCAGGTAAGTGTAAGGTGGGTGAAGGTTCCCTTATCGCTTGCCTTAGACACCAATTATAAATTGGCCAGGTAAGCGGAACCAACTCACGTCCCTTCGGGCTCTAGTCCCTGAACCACTTTCCTTAGACACCAAGGAATTAAATGATCTGAACTCGGTCCAACTCTAGGGTTTCCTTGTCCTATTGAGCTCGAAATCCTTAGGGTTGACGTCTAATTAATTTTAAAATTAAAGGCTTGGGTCAATGCAGATGCTGGATTGATGATTTGTGGGCTAAGGAAGGGTATTGATCTCCCCACCTTATCTGATTAATGGGTTGTGCCCTTAAGATATATTATGAAATTATGAAATGCAACAGCTAAGGTGTCCAAAAAGTTATAAACAAACAAAATTAAACTTAATTTTTTTTATAATTTTGATGATTAAGTATCTGATCCTAATAAATTATGAAATGTCTGTGTAATTTTTTTGGTTTTGCAAAAAATAAATTTACCTAAGTGAATCTAAATTTTTTTTTTTTTTTTTTTTGTGTGTTCTAAAATTTTTTGTGTTCAACCTTTTTGTACCCTAGGACAACCATTCAACATAACCTCCCAGTTATGCCAGGGCAACCTTATGTCAGGGCACTCAAGATCAAAAATTGAAAATTGGAATGTAAAATTTTGAAAATTGAATATTTTTTTTTTTTTTTTTTCAGAATAACACCAAAAGTCCCCGGCAACGGCGCCAAAAATCTGATGCGTGTCGTAATGCACCGATTTAGAACCTTAATTCCACTACTCTAAAGGGTAGAATAGCGGGAGTAAGGGTCGATCCCACAGAGACTTTGGGGTTATTTTGAAAAAGTATTTTCTTTTGACTTAAAATAAACTAAAATTAACTAGACTAATGCAAGAATTAAATACAAATAATAAATCTGTGAAAATAATTTAGATATGACCTATCTCAAGAGTACGGCCCGTATCCGTGGATCACGGCTCGTCCCTTAGGTATAGGTCAGTCAAAACTAATTCACTACAACTTACCTTAAACGCTAATCCAACATGACTCCAGCATGACTAAAATAAAAATAAGCAGACATGGATTAATATAAAATAAATAAATTTTATTGCATAAAAATTGGAGTACAGAGAAAATAAAAGTAAGGGAACAAGGGTCCCTTTCTCCCTTTTTATACGACTCTGACTCTCTGTCACAGCAACAGGTGGAACTACGGACAGACAGCAAGTGGAACCTCCCAAAAATTCCTTTTCTCAGAAGAGAATCACCGAGGTATTTATAGCTGAAAAATACCGTGTCGGGTCCGTGTGGAAAGCGCGGTGATTTCTTCATCTTAATCCGATCTCCTTATCTGATTTTTTTACGATCATCCCCATCTCAAAAATTAAATTCAAAAATTCTATCGCACAATCCAGCGTCCATTCAGCTTCGTCCGACATCTCTTCTCGTTCCGATGCTTCCTTGTTTTCGGACATCCTGGTCTGAACGACGATGACGCTGTGGGCAGAGAGGTGCGGCTGGGGCGGAGACGGACACGGCTGGGCGGACATGACGCAGAGGCTTCGGCGGACTTGGGCGGAAGCACGGCGGACGGCGCGGCGGCGTGGGCATGGGCGTCGGAGGGGCTTTGGCGGACACGCGTGGACGGACGCGGCTCGCGGTGGAGACGGGCTTGGCAGCGGGTTCCGGCCATTTTTCCGGCCGAATGGGAGCTCTCCGGCCGGCGGGAAGGTTGCCGGTGGCTTCGACGGTGCCAGGGGAAGCTCTCCGGCGAGTTTCGGCGCGATCGGAGCACGGTGGTCCACGGCTCCGCCCGTGGACCGGCAGCAATGGCTGCCGTGGACCAGCAGCCCATACGGTGGACCACTGAGCCGGCCCACCGTGAGCCAAAAGTTTTTAAGGGCACTCCAAAATTCGTGCGGCTCTGAAATCCGTGCTAAAACTTTCTAAAATCCATTTCGGGCCCGTTTGAAGTCCGAATTACATTCCGTTTGCGTCGTTGGACTCCTAAAATCAAGATCTACACGTTTATGGAGTCAATTCCTGCAAAGTATCACAAAAAGTATTAATTTTAATCAAATAAAGTTGGGTTAATTTTCATTATTCTAATGTCTAACACGGAGCTTGTCAAGACTTATAGCATCAAGGTAGAGATTGTTGGAGCTAATATGGGGCTCCAAGTCTTAATTGGAGTCACACAGGTCTGGAAGCTGGTTTATTAGTTTTCAGGGATCTGAGTCATGTTGGGTCAAGGTCTTGATCTAGGGTAGAGAGAGCATGTGAGACATGGGCTCGGGGTCTTGGATCCTGCTCTTGGTGCTTCTCCTTTTTTCAGCCTCTGTTTCTTGCTTCTTGGTCGTCTACTCTTCCCCCCCTTTTAACTCCCCACGCTGCCTTTTTCGTTCCTTGCCTTCGGGCGGCCCCCCTTTGCTTTCGCCTCCTTCCTTCCCTCTTTTTCTCCTTTCCCTTTTGGATCAAAGAACCCGGCGGCCTCCTCGCCTTGCTTGCCGGTCCTAGCGAGGAAAGAGTAGAGAGAGGACGCCGGCCAGACCGCTGGCCAGACCTTGGGCCGAGCGTGAGCGCTCTCCTTCCCAAGCGCCGACAACGCCCGCTACCGGGTCCTGTTTTGTCAGGACTTCGCCTCTCGACTGTGGAACCTGTCGGGCCGATGTAAGCGAGGTTTCGCGTGACGCCGCCGATTGTACGGGCACTTCTCTCGGGGTGCGGCGCGCACCGCTCGAGGGGCAGTCTCGGAACTCGTGCCCCTGCTCCTCGGAGGCTTCACTGCACAGGTTGGCCGGCCTCGGCCGAGGTGGACCCCTCCTGGGGGGACACCTGGCGGAGCGGCAGAGGAGCACTTGACTTCAGCCGAGGTGGACCCGTCTCCGGGCGCCACCTGGTAAAGGAGCGAGAGGGCCCGGCTCGACCTCGGCCGAGGTGGGACCGTCTCAGGGCGCCACTTGGCGAGGGAGCACGGGGCCGTCGGCTTCGGACGAGGTGGGCCCCTCCTGGGCGGACACCTGGTGGAGCGGCAGAGAGGCGCTCGACTTCGGTCGAGGTGGACCCGTCTCCGGGAGCCACCTGGCGAAGGAGCGAGAGGGCCCGGCTCGACCTCGGCCGAGGTGGGACCGTCTCAGGGCGCCACCTGGCGAGGGAGCAAGGGGCCGCCGGCTTCGGCCGAGGTGGGCCCCTCCTGGGCGGACACCTGGCGGAGCGGCAGAGAGGCGCTCGACTTCGACCGAGGTGGACCCGTCTCCGGGGGCCACCTGGCGAAGGAGCAAGAGGGCCCGGCTCGACCTCGGCCGAGGTGGGACCGTCTCAGGGCGCCACCTGGCGAGGGAGCAAGGGGCTGCCGGCTTCGATCGAGGTGGGCCCCTTCTAGGCGGATACCTGGCGGAGCGGCAGAGAGGCGCTCGACTTCGACCGAGGTGGACCCGTCTCCGGGCGCCACCTGGCGAAGGAGCAAGAGAGCCCGGCTCGACCTCGACTTCGACCGAGGCGGAGCCACATCCGATCTTACTGGACCGCTCCCATTCCGCCAAAAAACTTCACGTGGCTTGAATCACGCTCGGCGAAATCTAAAATACGCAGCATCATCATAACGGCCGTAACAATTTTTATCCATAAAATAAAGAAGGGATTCATTAAATAGAAATAAAAATGCGAGACATCACCAATCATACCATTGCTTTCATTGATTCGATGTGAATGTCTGTGATTGGGTCACGACAAACCTCACGCGTCATCCGTGCACTAGACGAATTGTGGGATGCCACGTAAGCCAGGCAAACGGATACCCAAAATAATATCCGCGTGTAATCGCTGTCCAAGTTGCAGCATCCTGATCTTTTAACAGTTGTTAAAAGGACTGGTTCTCGAATATAAGCTAGCTAAACATGATAATGAAAGAAGAATGACGTAAGGTAGTTGATCCAAAGGATTGTAATATTGAAAAAACGCCTCGAATTTGGTCCGTGGATGAAGTCCAAACAAATCCACAAATTTAATGAAAAGCTCGGTCTAAGAAAGAGAAGAAAAAAAATCTTGGACTCATAGGCTCGACCCGTAGGCTGTCCGAACATGTAGCTGGCTGGCCTGACCGCATGGGTACATGGCCCAAGCAGGCATGCATTCCGGCATGGTTAGGGGTGCAAATAAATCGGGTCGGATCGGGTCCTGAGTGACTCCGATCCAACCTGGTTCTTTGATCAGGTCATAATATTAGATCCATATCTAACCCACAAGAAAATCAGATTAGGTCGGGTTCACTATTAAAATTTTCAATCAAATAGGTCATTCGGATTGGATTGGATCCATAAATAAACCGGTTCTAATCTAAAAAAATTAGATCTAAATATGATCTAGATAAAATATAGATAATATTTTTTTCAATTATTACATAGCTAACTATTATTGACCATAAAATAGATAACAAACAATATCATTTTCAAAATAAATTAAGATATAAAAAAATTATAACTCTACTTCTACGTTAAAAATAAGTTTTATATAAATTTTAAATTATAATTTAAAGGCCCAAATATATATGATCATAACAGTATTAGTATATTCAAGTTGGGTTAGGTCGGGTTGGGTCCAAATTCAGTAAACCTAGACCCGACTTAGAAATTAGAACGGATCTAATTTTAAAGCCCGACCCAGATCCACGGGTCCATAAAAATGGGTTGGATCGGGTCTAAACGGGTCGGGTTGGGTCATGGGTCAACCGGACCCATTTGTAGCCTTAGGCACGGTATGTGCACACACTGATGCGGGCACCGACCCAGGCCCAGGCGAGCTTGTACGGTGGTTTTCGCACATTTTTTGGCACGCAATCAATGGTGATGCACGATATGCATAGTAATCCAACGGTGCACCAACGTCCCATGATGATCTGACGGCCACGATGTCATCTCGGTATGATTCGCATGATTTGGCTTGATTCAAGCATGATCGAGGTTGATTGATGGTCAGAAAGAGCTTTGCAGTCAAACGATGATTGAGAGAGCTATAGGACTCTGATTTGGATATGGTTTAGAACATTGAACTCTTAGTGAGACGCTCATTGCAGAAGTGGCTATAAAACTATAGGTAGAGGAGCATACTGGGAGTGGAGATCAAAAGAGTAGTAAAGGATCTCTAGAAAGCCTGCAAAGATTATGCGTTGAGAGTTTGTACGATAAATTTTAGAGTTTCTTGTTGAGAGACTTGTACGGGGTTGAGATGAAAATCTTCAATTTTGTAAGTTATTTTTTCCATAGTAAAACCTTGCATACCCATCTAATTATATTTAGTATTTTATTTTATTTCTACTTTTCCTGTAGCATCAAATTGATAACATGATCCTGGAAATGGGGATTCATATTTTACATGAATGATTTCTCGATAAATGGTATCAGTGTAGTTGATATTAGTTGATATTCCAATAAGTAATTATCAATTGGTCTTTGAATAGGTTCATTATTCATTTCAGATAATCTAAAATAGAATATAGATTATAATTGTTCTTTATCAATCATAATGATAGAATTCAACTAACTTGAATCCAGGATATGGAATCATAATAGCTTCAACAATTGTCCAATTTTATTGTAACTAAACTGGTTCTCAAAGCTACTCCTAACGGATTGGTCATTCTAGTATAACAAATTCCTAATAAATCTGATCAAATAGTTATAATTGCTTAACAAAAATTAGGTGGTTATAACTAACTAATAAGATCGAATGATTGCAAACTGTCCAACGGTCTTGATCAGTCTTGTCTCCAAGTAGCCTTGGATCGGCCAAAGCCTTAACAGTGAGGACTAACCATAAGGACCCTCAACTATTTGACATATCGAGGCCTAACCATAAGACCCCTTGGCCTAACAGCCTTTAATCGATCCTGGCTCAAAGTGGCCTTTGATTGGTCAGAGCCTTAACGGTGAGGGCTAACCATAAGGACCCTCGTCTGTTTGAGATGTTAAAGACTAACTACGAGGACTCTCAGTTCAATGGCCTTTTATCAGTCTCGACTCCAAGTGACCTTTGATTAGCTAGAGTCTCAACAAGGAGGGCTAATTATAAGGGCCCTCACCTATCCAAGACATTGAGGGCAACTATAAGGACCCTCAGCTCAACTGCTTTCGATCGGCCCTGACTCTAAGTAGTCTTTGATTGGCCAGAGCTTTAATGACCTTTGATCAGTCCAACGAAGGAACTCTACGATTGGCCCTGACTCCAAAAGGCCTTTGGTCAACCTGAGTCTCAACGACCTTTGGTTAGCCTTGCAAAAGAGTTCGGTTAACTGAGGTACTACTATTCGGCTCTACAATAGAACTATGATCGATCGATGTAATCTATTAACCATGATCTATGGTCTAGTGAATGGTGAAGGTTTTTGAGAGCCTTCGATCGGCCTAATTAATAAAGATTTCGCAACACAACCGATGGATGGTCATCTAATTTCCTGGATTGGAGCAAAATTAGCAACATTCACACCACAAAGGCAGGCATAGGTGCAAGTAAAATTTTTATTAAACTAGAAAATACCCGAAGGCTACAGAAGGGTCATCACCAAAAATAGGTGAAGACTGAAAAAAAATATTTTTTATAAGGGATCAATCAATCCTAGCCTCCGAGCTCACCTCACCGATCTTTGCAAGGAGTTTGTTTATGTTCTTCTCTAAGGGTTGCAAGTGGAAGAGGTCAAGATCTAGGTAGAGTATCCTTACCATATCCTTGCAGGCATTGTAGCTGACAATGTGCCCAAGATTGTATATCTCGTGTTCCTTCTCCTTCAAGCGAACATCTTCCTTTGGGATCCCCTGCACCCTCAAAATTTTACTTGCTCGGCGCATCTCTATGGGGGCTATTCCCTGCTCGGCTTGGTGGTAGCCATGATGGCTTGTTTTGATGTGGCTTCAGAATTGGTCGTCATACCCTTCTTCTTTAATGGTTGCTTAAGGATAGAGATCTTCTCTTGGGCAGTGTATAGTTCACTTTGACACTGCACCATCTAAGCAGCTGACCCCTATCTCACCTCTTCGGTGACAATCAATGATTCCAGGGCTGAAATCTTCTCCTGGGCAGAGTGAAGTTGGTCACGGATTTGAACTACCTTGGCAATCGTATCTCAAATTGCCTTTTTGGTTATCTTAGATAGCCTCTTCGATTTCATCCCAAATTTGACTTTTTCAGCGATGTGTGCCTTGTCCCCTTGCAAAATCGCCACTTAGAGATGTTCGATTTTCTTATTCGCTTTTTCGAGTGCCCTCAGACCTTTAGCAGTTTCTTCTTTTGATTGGCGGCTTTCTTGCTCACCGCTTTGACCTCCTCCTCTAGGCCATTGATGTAAGCCTTGATTTCTATAGCCATTAAGAGGGGCTCAGCTACCATGCGCTCGTCTGATGAAGGCTTGGTGTTATAAACATGACCATGTACTAATATGGTACACTTAAAAAGGTGCAAACTTTCATTTTATTTCATTAAAAGTTCATTTATATGAACAAAAGGAAAAGAAAAAGTTACTGATATTTTAATTCTTGACCTTGGCCTGAGGATTGGCGAAGCTTGGAAAGGCCTCAGACGAACTAGCCATAGCCTCGGCACTAGGAAGCCCTAGTGCTGGGATAGGCGGGATGGCCTCTTCATGCTCAGAGGGGGAGGGCTATTCCTTGGATTCTCCCTACTTGTCGAGATAAAAGAGATCTAGCTTGGAAAACTAGGTCGCAATCTAGAGATGGAAGTCTTCTTGACCTAGTTTGTGCCCCTCCCGAAAGGCCTCCTTGTTTGAATGCAATTCGGTCATCATAGAATCCCTCTAATATTCTAAAGGCCACTATTGCTTGAGCCTTCTCTGCGACAAAATCTATCGACACCTTGTACTCCACTATGGCTTGGCACCTAGCTTTAGCCGACCTCTCCTCGATCTGCATCTCCACCTCCGCTAGCCACTTTTTGGCATTCGTGGCCTCTACCCTCCTCGCCTTCTTCGAGGCCAGGTGACAAATCCTATATTTATACACTTATTTTAAATATTTTAAGTAATTATCGGTATTAACATCTTCTAAAAATCCTGATTTCATAATAAAATCAGACTTTCTTGCAAAATTAATTAATTTTAAAATATCTTTGAAAAATATGAAATTAGAGCCATTTATGAAAAATAGATGTCGAGCCGAAGCACCGTACATCCATTAAAATATTTAAAGAAAAATTTTAATTTATATTTTTTCCTCTTTTGCAGGTATAATTAATTTGGTGGAGATGTTTGAAACTTTGGAACCCAAGAAATTTGGTTGAATTAATAATTGAGGCACTCGCCAACATGAAGAGACCGATGTGTAGGTTGAGAGGACACAAATAGGAGTCAAATCGGAGATCAAATGAGTCCCTAATAGAGGAAGGAGTTCGGGAGTTCCAAGTACGATCCATGGTCACTAACACCAATAATTCCTAGCCATCCAAAGCAGCCAATCAGATGGTTAAAGAAGACTCCAACCTATTTCGGCTTGCCGAAAGATGATTACCATGATTTCAAACCATCCGATGGCAACGAGTGTAGGAGTCTGCTTAATTCCCTCTATTTAAAGGATCCCTGGGTATAGAAAAAATCATCTTGGAGAGAGGGTATGGTACAGATAGAGGCTATAGCTTGGATTGCGGGTTGATCTCTAAGATGAGAATTCTTAGATGAGAATTCTGTCCTTATACCATCTTCAAGCCATTTCCATCTCGAAGATCAAGATCCAAAAAGAAAGAAGAAGAGGAAGCCCAGTTCACTCCACGGAGTATGACGAAAAAAAGCGAAGTGACATCAACCAACTTCCCAATGAGACTATGGCGAATCAACTTCAAATACTTTGTTACCACTTTTCTTCATTTATTTAATTATTATTTTCTTATAATTAGATTTTAATTAATACAAAATTTATTTTTATGTAATTTAAATTCTTGTTTTTTACTTTTTTTGCAAGTAGATGCTAAGATCTGATAACAGATCGAACGTATTAAGTTTTAATTTTTTTTTATACTTTTAATTTCCATTTCCTAACTTCAAAATATTTTTATTTTTTTTTTAAGTTAAAGATTTTAAATTATCCTAAGCACTGCCTTCTTCGTAGATTCGACTCGACTCATTGCTTTTTACGTAAATTTAATTAATTATAAGTGGATTTTAAATTGATAATCGCAATATTTTAATGACAATATGGAGAACCTTTCAAGTTTTTGGCACCGTTGCCGGGAAAGGCACGAATACTAATATTTTTGATCTTTTTAATTTTTTATAAATTTAGTTTATAACTTTTTTTACAGATCAAAAAAAGGAAAAAAAGATGTGAAAGAAAGTTCTATAATTTTGATGAGATCAATCCTAACCTTAGATTAATTTTCTTTTTTTATTAGTTACTTTTAATTTTCATATCAACCAAAATTTTTTTTTTGTTTCTTTTGATTAGTCTCCTTTTTTAAAAAAATCCACCTAACTTTTTTTAATTAGATTTATTTTCTTTTTTATTGCTTTCCTCATTTTCAAATTAATATAAAAAGAAAAAATATTTTTAGTTGCTTTCAATATGGTTCTTTTCTTTTCAAACTAACCTATTTTTTTTATTTCTTTCTTATCAAATTAACCAAAAAAGAAAAAAAATATTTTTCTTTACTTTTAATTAGTTTCTTTCTTTTCAAACTAATCTATTTTTTTAATTTCTTTCTTTTCAAATTAATCTAAAAAGAAAAAAATTACTTAACTTTTTAATTAACTATCTTGAATACTAGATTTGACTTCTTGCCTTAATATTAGTTGCTTTATATTCCTAGTCTATTTTTAGTTTTTTATCTCTTACATCTAATTAACCAAGATTAAAACCTACATTTTATTCATCTTGCTTAAATTAATATAACATAAAAAAATAAAAATATTTCATAACACTTAACTAAAATAGAAAAATTAATCAATATTTAAAAACTTACTACTTGTTTTGGACATCTTTTCTTTTTTATCTCATATTTTCATAAGACATTTTAAGGGCAACAACTCATAAACAATATAAGATATGGATTTGATCACCTTTCCTTAGTCCACAAACCACCATCATGCATCTTACATTAATCCAAGTTTTTTAATTAAAATTAATTATACGTCAGTCCTAAGAAACTCGAGTTTAATGGGACAAGGTACCCGAAAGAGTTAGACCGAGTCAAGATTGGCTAATTGACTTGTATCTAGGAAAGGGATTCAAGGATGATGTAGTTCTAAAGAAAGGTAATTTTTATTTAGTTACATTGACTGACCTAGACAATATAATTGGTATTGTCGCCTGGATCGCCATGGCCTGTAGCTGGAGTCGGCTTCGGATCGCACCCTCGTCGCTTCGGAATCGACTTGCTCGTCGGGATCTGCAAAATAGAGAAGACCCGAGCCGGTGATCCCGGCAAGGGCACTCTGATGCTCAAGTTAGTAATGATCCAGGAGAATAGATCCTCCTGGTCGAGCCCCTGAGATGGACTCCATGCTAAGAGTGAGTAATGTACTAATGAGTAAGAGTGAGCCGAGAGTGAAGTGGGAGAGGTAATGGCTTGAGAGGATTGGAGCTGGGTGACTGTGTCCATGCGATCCTTCCCACGGATCTCTGGTAGCTTGGAGTCCTTAGTCCTTTCTCTTTCTCTCTCGTGTGCCCTCTTCTTCCTCCCTCTCGGATTGGCTTACCTTTCTTGAGACCGTGGATGGCTCTTTTTAAGTCATGGTAGTTGTCACGCGCCTGCCTCGGGATCTTTCCCTCGCTAGTAGGCACGTGCGGTGGTGTTTCGTGCCATGGGCTGGACGTCTTTCCCGGTTTGTGATAAAGAACCTACCATGCGTGCTGACATTCCTTCCGGTCGTTCCAATCTAGAAAATTTGGCAGGGCCTCAGTTAAGGAGCCACCGCCCCCGGGGATTCGTATCTCCCGGTTGACTTTCTTTACCGGGTGGTACAGACAGTCGATGGAGAGCACGGTGTTTCTATCGAGGAGCCTCTCCCTTTTTGGTGTAAGTGGCAGCTGGGACATTTATTATGGACTGGCAGGAGTCCCTTCGTGGTGCTCGGATGGCTCGACGCTGTCCGGGGGAGGTGGCGACGTCCTTCGATCACCGACGCCTTCGTCCGAGGGGGGGACCGACCTGGAGAGGCAGAGCTCGACTCCGGCCCAGGCGCCTCGACCTCGTGAGGGTCAGTCTAGCGGAGGAGGGCGGAGCTCGACTTCGGCCTAGGCGGTTCGACCTCGCGGGAGCCAGCTTGGCGGAGGAGGGTAGAGCTCGACTCTAGCCTAGGTGACTCGACCTCGTGGGATCTAGCTTGGTGGAGGAGGGCGGAGCTTGACTTCAGCCTAGGCGGTTTGACCCCGCGGGAGCCGGCCTAGGGGAAGGAGGGTGGAGCTCGACTCCGGCCTAGGCGATTTGACCTCGCGGGAGCCAGCATGGCGGAAGAGGGTGGAGCTTGACTCCGGCCTAGGTGGTTTGACCTCGCGGGAGCCAGCCTGGCGGAGGAGGGTGGAGCTCGACTTCGGCCTAGGCGGTTTGATCCCACGGGAGCCAGCTGGCGGAGGAGGGCAGAGCTCGACTTTGACCTAGGCGATTCGATCTCGCAGGAGCCGGCCTGGTGGAGGAGGGCAGAGCTCAACTTCAACCTAGGCGATTCGACCTCACGGGAGCTGGCCTGGTGGAGGAGTCTGAGGTGAGATGTCCGACATGGCGGCTTTCTTCGACGTGGCACCCGACACGAATCACATGTCAGTGGTCCCACCACATCATTTGCCCCCCACTTTCAAGTTCTATTGGCGCGCGGTGCTCGGGTCGAAGGGAGTAAATGCGGTGCTGACATGGGAAGGCAAAGATTCGACGTAATGATGGCCACAATCGTCGATGCTTTGAGAGGCGGCCCTTCAAACCAATGCGGGGGAGCCACCTGGACACGTATGAGGAATACTTATTACCATCGCAGAATTTGAAGCGACCGTAGTTGAAATGGAATGCCGACCTCGCCGATCACTGCCACGTGGTGTAGATCCATCAGAAATGATGTTATTACGGTACGGTTATGCGCCCGGTCAATTTGAAAGGGGAGGTAGTTTTTCCCAAAACATATCTTCTTTCAAATCTCCTATGCCCGCCATCGTACTGGAGCCCTTTCTTCCTCCATCGGCTATCCTTGTCTTCCGGGTTCACCAGGTTCGTTTCCTTCTTCCTTTGGACGTGTAGAGGCCTCCTCTAGGGTTAGGGCTCCCTCGGGCTTCGTTTGTCTCCTTCTCCTTCTTTCCTACCGATCGCCTTCGTCCTCCTCCTTCTTCTTTTTTCTTCTTCTTCTGAAATGTCTCGCTTCAGCCCCAACTTCCATCCTTTAACCGATCAAAAGGAGGCCGAGGCTGCCATCTTCCTTAGATGAGGAGGACGCGGCGTGCTTCGAGCTTAGTAGGAGGCCCGTGCCTAGAGAAATAGTGATTAGGGAACCAGCGACTTCTCCTTCTCCTCCTCCTTCACCAGAACCATCCCCTAAACCTTCTTGATCGACAAGTCCCGGTGGGGTCATCTTGACGATCACCTTCGAGGAGCTAGCAACTATCCGGGAGACCTATGGTGTCCCGGACACCATTCAGCTTTCAGTCCCTCAACCTGGAGAGCGGGTCACTTCAATGGCCCGCGCTGGATTGCCCTCTATTAGGGGACACTCGCATGGGGCCTCCAGTTTCCAATCCATCCATTCTTTCTTTTGATGTTGAGTAATTATTGCCTAGTTCCTGCTCAGCTCGTCCCCAATGCCATAAGAACCATTTTCTGTTTTATAGTTTTTTGTCACTTTTTCGGGATCATTACCCGTTTTTCCTTGTTCAGGATTTTCTTTACCCTAAAGCACCACCCTACCGAGGAGGGATGGTGGTCTATTTCTTCTCGCCCGAAGGGCATAAAACTTGAGCTCCCCTTTTCTATCAAAGGGTGGAAGAGCAAATATTTCTTCACCTCGGTCAAGGGGGTCGACTGGGTTTGGAGCAACCCGGATCGATCTCCCAATTAGAACTCTGCGGTCGACTCGGCTGATCGGGAGGTGTACGACCAGCTCCGTGCCGACCAGGTCCCCTCCCTGGAGGTTCTGTTGTCAGAGCAGAACCTCTTCGAAGCCGGAGCCAGCTGAATTCAGCAGTTGGATGAGTTCAGCTCGAGCACTGTATCTCTATGCCTCCTCTCAGATTTTTCGAGTTCAGGACTAACACCTTCTTCTTGTGCAGGCATGAAGTTCGCTCTGGATGATCTCCTCTCCTGCTATCGGGAGAGGGGTGTGTCAAAGGAGGCTGGCGAACCCTCCCCGAAGAGGGCCTATGTCAAAGGAGATGCGGGGACTACTCTTGTCGCTACAGCCAAGCCGAGAAGGGCAGCGCCTGACCCCGGGCGGAGCAGAAGGGCGACCAAGCCTACTCCCAAGCTGAGTAGGAGGATTATCGAGCTTGCTCCGGAGGTGCCGAGGCGGGCTGACCCGCTCCCGACCTAAGAGCCCGAGGTCGTTGTTCGAGCTAGGTCCACTGCAGCCGCGGTCATGATGGCACCCCCTCCCCCAGAGGTCATTGAGGTCAAGGAGGAGGGAATGTCGGAGAGAGTTGAACCAATGGGTGCGTCGTTCGGAGTGGCGCTGATTCCCCAACATGCCCTAGATGCTTCTCCAGCTGGGATGGCTGAAGATTCCACGTCAGCGATGGGTAGGAGGGAGGGGGACTATCGATGGGTCTCCTTCAAGTTGGCGCCAAACATTTTCCTGGTCCGGGACCAGAAGCTTGCCGAGCGCATGATGGACTTCGCCGTCCAGTCATGCGATTGGCGAGACAAAGCCGGGAAGCTTCTCGGCGACGCCATCGGGAGCACCTTCGTCGAGCTCTTCTCGGTAAGTGCTCCTTTATTTGGCTTTGCCTTGCCTTTTTTCCCTTGTCTTTGGGACTACTGACACTTTCTTTGGTGCAGCTCGGTGCTGAGCTCGTCCTTATCAGGGACTTCTGCCAAGCCTGGGCCAAGAGGGACAGGCTGCAGGGAGCGGAGCTCGAGTCCTTGAAGGAGGAGGTGAAACGGAGGAATAATGATGCCTGGGAGGCTTCCATAAAGATCAAGGAGCTCCGAAGCGGGGTCGCCAGAGCTGAGAGGCAGATCAAAGACCTCGAGGACTCCCTGGACTAGAAGAGAAACTGGACCAAGGGCAAGTCTGAGGAGCTCAGGGCCAAGGAGGTCAAGCTAAAGGAGCTTGATACGGAAGCCTCCAAGGAGAAGGGACGTGCCTAGTCCCTCTTGGTAGAGTTAGAGACGGCGAAGGATCGGGCCACTGCCACCAAGAAGAAGGCTGTCGCCGTCGAGAAGAGGACCGCAGATGCGGAGGAGAAGACTGCCGCGGCGGTCAGCTTGATAGAGGTCACGAAGAAGAAGGCCGCCGATGCGGTTCAGCAGGCTGAGTCCGCCAAGAAAGGGGCTGCCGAGGCGATAGCAAAATACAAGGCCTCCCAACAGTTCAAGCTCGAATTCAAGGAGGTGGCGATGGACTAATTCCTTTAGGTCTTCATGTATTGCAAGTCCCAGGAGCAGGAATTTGTCCCAGGCAAACATGTCAGCCAACTGAGGCTTCCGGGCTCGACGGACTCGGTTCCATCTCCTGACTCAGGCGAGGTGGACGAACCAGCTGCCGTCATTGGCCCAGCTGTGCTGGCGGAAGTAGCCGAAGCTGAAGCCCCACCACTGGAAGCTCCAAAAGGCGGCGCCTCTTCTGAGCACCATGCCGGTAAGGTGCCGGTCGAATAGTTAAGGGGGCTTTATAATTTTTCTTTTCCTTTTTCCTTTGACCTGGGCTAGCCGGCATGTTAGAGCCTAGGATATATGTAAGAACTTCTACAAGTATCAATGAAATCCACTTTCGGTCACTTCGACTTGCATTCTTCTTTCCTTCCTTTCTTTTTTGCACTTTGTGATCTTGCCTCCCTCTTTTCTCAACTGCCTGGGCATCTTGGAAGGAATTTCTTTGCTTGCTGGGTTACGCCCACTTCGCGGGTGAGGCAATCACAGGACTTCGAGCCTTTGCTTGAAGAGGTCTATTGGACCTTGGCTTGGACTAGCTCCGAGCGTGCGTTGCAAGGCTGAGCTTGGGAGTTGAATTTGTTGATCCTGCCAGGTGTCTGCAAGGTACCGGGCTTCAGGAGTTTCTAGGCTTGAGTGCCAGAGAGCTGGGCTCCAGGCATTGGTGTCAGAGAGCTGGGCTCCAGGCTTGAGTGCCGAAGAGCTAGGCTTCGGGCTTTAATGCCGGAGAGCATGGGATCCGGGCTTGAGTGCCAGAGAGTTGGGCTCCGGGCTTGACTATTGGAGATCATGGGATTCGGGCTTTGGTGCCGGAGAGCGTGGGATCTGGGCTTGAGTGCCGGAGAGCTGGGCTCCGGGCTTTGGTTCCAGAGAGCGTAGGATCCGGGCTTGAGTGCCGAAGAGCTGGGCTCCGGGCCTTGGTGTCGGAGAGTGTGGGATCCGGGCTTTGGTGTCGGAGAGCTGGGCTCTGGGCTCGAGTGCCGGAGAGCATGGGATCTGGGGCCGGAGAGCATGGGATCCGGACTTGAGTGCTGGAGAGTTGGGCTCCAGACTTGAGTGCCGGAGAGCATGGGATCCGGGCTTGAGTGCCGGAGAGCTGGGCTCCGAGCCTTGGTGCCGGAGATTTAGGCTCCGGGCTTCAGTGCCAGAGAGCTGGGCTCCGGACTTCGGTGCCGGAGAGCTGGGCTTTGGGCTTGAGTATACCAGACTTTGGGCCGGGCAGCAATATCCCTGCAAAGCAAAAGAAGATTGCACAAAAGAGGATCTTTATTATTATTAGGAAGAGGCCTTACATTACTGATAGTATTTTCTCAGGTTGCAGGCATTTCACATCCGCGAGAATCTGGCACCATCCAGACTCGCGAGATAGTAAGCTCCATGTGGGATAGCTTCGACCACCTTATAGGAGCCTTCCCAGTTCGATGAGAGCTTACCACACTCTCAGGGTTGAGACGCTTCAGCTCGGTGCAGCACCAGGTCACCGAGGTTGGATCAAGATGCGTCCTGCTGCCCCCCTACCTGACGTGCTAATCTGTTGCCGCCTGGATCATCGTGGCCTATTGCTGGAGTCGGCTTCGGATCATACCCTCGTCGCTTCGGAATTAACCTGCTCGTCGGGACCTGCAAAACAAAGGAGACCCGAGCCGATGATTTCGGCGGAGGCACTTCGATGCTCAAGTCAGTAACGATCCAGGGGAACAGATCCTCCTGGTCGAGTCCCTAAGATGGACTCCACACTAGGAGAAGTGAGTAATGTACTAATGAGTGAGAGTGAGACGAGAGTGAAGTGGGAGAGGTAATGGCTTGAGAGGATTGGAGCTGGGTGGCTGTGTCCATGTGATCCTTCCTGTGGATCTCTGGTAGCCTGGAGTCCTCAATCCTTTCTCTTTCTCTCTCGTGTGCCCTCTTCATCCTCCATCTCGGATTGGCTTACCTTTCTTGAGACTGTGGATGGCTCTTTTTAAGCCATGGTAGTTGTTAGGCGCCTGCCTCGAAATCTTCCCCTCGCTAGTAGGTGCGTGTGGCAATATTTCATGCCGTGAGCTGGACGTCTTTCCCGGTTCATGATAGAGAACCTACCATGCATGCTGACATTCCTTCCGATCGCTCCATTCTGAAAAATTTGGCAGGGCCTCGGTTAGAGAGCCGCCGCCCCCGGGAATTCGAATATCCTGGTTGACTTCCTTTTTCGGGTGGTGCAAACGGTTGGTGGAGAGACGGTGCTTCAATCGGGGAGCCTCTCCCTTTTTGGTGTAAGTGGCAGCTGGGGCATTTATTGCAGACTGGCGGGAGCCCCTTCGTGGTGCTTGGGCGACTCGCCGCCGTCCAGGGGAGGTGGTGACGTCCTTTGATCACCGGCGCCTTCGTCCGAGGGGGGATCGACCTACAGCGGCGGAGCTCGACTCCGGCCCAGGTGTCTCGACCTCGTGGGGGTCAGCCTGGTGGAGGAGGGTGAAGCTCGACTCCAGCCTAGGCGGTTCAACCTTGCGGGAGCCAGCCTGGTGGAGGAGGGCGGAGCTCGACTCCGGCCTAGGCGGTTTGACCTCGCCGGAGCCAGCCTGGTGGAGGAGGGCAGAGCTCGACTCTGGCCTAGGCGGCTTGACCTCGCGGGAGCCAGCCTGGCGGAGGAGGGCGGAGCTCGACTCTGGCCTAGGAGGTTCGACCCCGCGGGAGCCGACCTGGCGGAGGAGGGTGGAGCTCAACTTCGGCCTAGGCAGTTCGACCTCGCGGGAGCCGGCCTAGCGGAGGAGGGTGGAACTCGACTCCGGCCTAGGCAATTCGACCTCACAGGAGCCATCCTGGTGGAGGAGGGTGGAGCTCAACTCCAGCCTAGGCGATTCGACCCTGCGAGAGCCAGCCTAGCAGAGGAGGGCGGTGCTCTACTCCGACCTAAACGATTCGACCTCGCGGGAGTTGGCCTAGCGGAGGAGTCCGAGGTGAGATGTCCGACATGGCGGCTTTCTCCGACGTGGCACCCGACACAAATCACACATCAGCGGTCCCGTTACATCAATTGGTGTCTAAGAAAAGTAAGGAGGGGACCCGCACCGATCTTATCCTTACTTGGCCAGTTGATTAGTTGGTTCTGACTTAGAGGGCTCCAAGATGTCGTTCTCAGTTAGGAACTATCTAGATTTAGGATAACCCTAGGATAGAAAGTCCATGTTATGCTAACTTGTGTGTAAATAATATCAAATCATAACTAATTCTTTTCTCTCTTTCTTAGTTTTAGGAATCCTTGGGTACTTATCTTTAGAACTCTTTTTTATCTTTCTTTCTTCTTTATCTCACCACTCATCTTTAAAAAATAATAAATTAATAAATATATAAATAAATAAGGATTGCTCTGATCTAAAATCCTGATTGCATATCTGAATAATCAAAATAATTTGACAAACTAAATTAGTAGCAGGAGCATGAATCATTATAGTAGAGTATCCTTTCTGTTGGCATACCAAGTTTATTCGAGCTCGCTCACCTATGAGTAAATGCCTAGCTATATATCATTTTCTTGAGTCTAGGTATGAGCCAGTTTATCACGATCAAATCCAAATGACCTATAGACCAGTACATAATTTATACTTTAATGCTTATAATTCAGGTTGAAGGGCTCAAATGGATTTTTTATGGCAACCACACCTGGTGGTTATTCTGGCAATCCAAGGATCCATATTTGTAGATACATCATATTATTATCAATCCTATCCATCATGTCAACCTTCTCTAACTACCTATAGCCCATTATTTAAAGAGAAGATTTAGCAAGCATCACACCCACCCCTCTATAGACCATCATAGATGTCAATAGGTTTGCTTAGTTTTAACAAATAGTTATAGTCCAATAGCAATTTATCGATGAGCTAATGGATCAGACTGATCAGCAATTAATCGAACTTAATAGAGAGGAGGGGATGAATTGCCTAGTCAACCCGAGAGTAACCTAGAAGGACCATACCTAGCTCAAAATTTTAATGACCCTCTATTTTTTTCTGAACAATCAACTCTAACTTTCAGAAATGAATAGGTATTCAAATAACTCTATACAATCATAAAGACTAATATAAATAATTTGGCTAAGGCATGAAAATATATGAAGAAATTAAACTTATGGGATGAACCAATTCCATCATTACCCTACTCATCTATGGCCCCATTTTCTAGTGCCTTAGAATTATCTATATCTTTTTATGGAATGGGAGAATAAGTAGATGCAATGATAAAATTAGTAGAGACTTCCCATGAACTACAATTGCATAACATAATAGAGGAAGCACCCCGATAATTCTTTCTCAGGATTTATTAGATCCCTATCTAGCTCATTTCAAGATAGATGATTATAATGTAGATGGGTATAGTACTGGAGTGAATAACTTAATATAAATACCCTACTTTGAAACCATCCCCTTTCGATTGATAAACAACAAGAGCCATCACCTGGCCTACAAATAGCTTCCTTGTTAGAATCACCACATGATCTAGAACTAGACTACTTCCTGATGTATCTATTGAAACTTTTTCAGTAAACCTTACCTAGGAAGCCCAATTTAGTGTTATTCTAAAAACATATAAAAAAGTTATCAGGTGGGATATTATTGAAACGAGATATCAAGATTTTAAAAATTTTATAATCAATTTTTTCATATTGGGCACTAATCTCGAGGATTGCCTTCAAAATCTTTCCATGATATTAAAACGACGTTTGGAAACATGTTTAATATTAATCTAGAAAACGTGTCTCGCTTTAAAATGGGAAGAAAAATTGACCAAACACATTATGGTCGAGAAGGAGAGTAGGGTGGATTAACCCATAATTGAAGAAATTTCTAAACTACCATCTCTAATCTTAGTCCAACAAATACAATCCCTTCCTAAGTATTGTATAAACTACAATAATATTTTTAAATCCTGGAATAATATGCTTGCCTAGTGTACTTTATTGATTTGAACTAATCATCGTAGAGTACTATACGAATATTTTTTTGCCATGATGATAAGGCTTCCTGATTGGTCCTGTCCTTTTAATGACATGAGAAATATATTAAAGTTAATTATCCATCGGACTCTCTCGTGATGTCTAGCTAAAGATATTAAACTTAGCATTTATTGTAAGACAATCCAATATTTATTTTTATGCTCTTAAAAATTTAAAAATAATAAAAAAATCTAATTTAAATAGATTGTTGTAGTCTTTATTTTGTTGATAAGTTTCTCTTCTCAGGTAACTTCTATCCCTATATATTTTCTTTTGTTCTTATAGGTTGGATTTATTTCTTTAATTTATTTATACCATTAAGAACAATGGTATTTAAGTTAGGGGGTAGGAAAAATCTTTTAAAAAAATTAAAAAAATCTTTTTAAAAAAACCTTTCAAAATTTTTGAAAAATATTCTAAAATTTTTGAAAAAAAAAATTATTTTGAATAATTATTTGTCAAGAAAAAAAAATTTAAGCAAAATATACTAGAAAAATAATAATAGAGTTAGAAGGTATTTGTTAATGACTATAACGAGTCAAGAAGAAGATTAGTGGTTGGTCTTTTAGCAGCCTACTTATATCATCTAAAGGCTATTAGTACTTCCAATTGCATATGCACATTGACAAGGCAAAGTAGATGTTAGTTTTAAGGTCAACCGAGGATCCAATTATCACTAAAAATGGATAATTGATATATACCTAAATTAAAGAAACTTGAATTTAAGAAAAGAGCTACTTATCTGAAATAAAAGTATAAAATATGGAGTATATATGGATTTTCATAAGCTTAGTAACCGAGTCTCTGCATTTAAGTTAAGTATGGAGGTTTGCGTCAAACGGTGAAGGAAAAGCCATGATGCTCGGCACTAAAAAAAAGTATATTCAGGTAGTGTGAAAGCTACTTTACATTCATGAGCTTGATTTTGGGGTGTACAGGAAATTAACCAAAGTAGGTGTTACGTGAAGATGCAGTTATCCTTTACAAGCTAGCACTCAAATGATAAGTTAGTAATCATGAATACAAATGCTATAGATCTTTAGATGAATTCTAAGAAAGTTTCTAATTATGCTGACTATGAAATTTGTTTCGAAAACTCAATACTTAGTGATACTTGCTAGATCCTTTTACTTTCAATCCTAAATCTATTTTTAAAGAAAGCTCTTAATGGTGGGGGCACCAAGATCCGACATAGATTACTGGACCTTATCTGGTTTATTGATTAGGATTTTTTTTTGAACCCTTCATGATGTGTCAAATTTTGTAATCAAGTTGTGTAATAAAGTTAGTCCAATTGAGAGTTTTGTAATAAAGTTAGCTCAGTTGAGTTGAGTGAGTCCTGTAATAAGTTGAGTTGTCTCAACCCCAGTCCAGTCCAATTGAGTCCTCTAAGAGTCTAGTAAGTTGTGTCAAATTTTATATAAGAGGAGGGAACCAGTCTCAAAGTAGAAGCCCATGAAGTCTTTCCACTTGAAGATTCCATGCATATTCTTCTTCTAGGCATCCTAGCCCATAAGTTTCTCATTCCCAGAAGCCCATGGCACCCCAGGCCTTCATAAGTCCACATTAAAAATGATACCCAGGAGTTCCAGCCCACCAGGAGGATATATATCAAGCCCATGCGCCAAGCTTTCTTGGAGGCCGCCCAACCCATGCACCAGGTCCATGAGCCCATGCTTTAAAGGCCATGCCCAAAGCCCATTGGAGGTCGCCCATTGTTACCCTAAAGTCCAAGCCCAAGCCAAGTGGCGTCCAAGCCCAAGAGAAGGAGATTTGACCAAGTCCAAGGCCCTTTGACCAAGTCAAAGGAGGAGGGGAATCCATATCAAACAAGGAGAACCTATTCTTACTCAACTTGTAATCCTTCTCCCTATCTAACTTTGTATTCCTATTCTAACAAGGAGAGGGCATGGGAATATCTATAAAAACCCCACCCCTCCCTCTCTTGTAAGTATATATTTTATTCATGAAATCAAAACTCTGGTGAATTTTGCTTAAGATTGTTCTTGTATTCTTATTTTCTTGTTTTGAGGTGTGTGAGTGTACTTGTGAGCCCTAGTTCTTCCAAGCCCTAGACGATCAAGTGTTCTTCATTCCAACCTTAAGACGTCCAAGGAGAAGAAGCCCTAGCCACGCACTACAAGGAGCCTTCTTCTACCTCCAGCCACCGGCTTCAAAAACCCTAATTCCATCTTCTTCTTTATTCATTCAAAACCTAATACCTATTCTTTTCTTATTTATTTTCTTACTAATCCTTGATGCTTGCAGGATCCTCATGGTATTCACCTCCGAAGAAGAGCTCTCTTTGCCTCCTGGATCGAACCAAGGCAGCTGATTGAATCGTCGACTACTGGCTTGGCTTCCATGTGACAATCCTGAGTGTTGTGTGACCCCTTCTTCAATCGGATCTTCAATCGTTGTTCGGTACAATCCTTTTCCCTCTTAATTTCTGATTTATTGAAGGTACGCTATCATAACCAGGGGTTTCTCAATCTCCGAGGTCCTCCCTTTTATTATTTTTCATGAATCTATCTGCGGGTATGTTTGATCTTTTCATTACTAGTTTTCCTGCTAATCTTTACTTGCTTTCAGAACTTTAGCCTGCAAATTAAATCCCTAAAAAAAATTTTAAAAAAATTAGTTTCTATTTTTCTGCATTCATATTAGTCTTAGGTTCATCCCACATCACTTAATGACACATGGTTATAATTAATATGTCTATTGCATTGCTAAGGGAATAGTAATAAACAAGTAGAGGGCTATGATAAATCCTATATTTATACACTTATTTTAAATATTTTAAATAATTATTGATGCTAAATCTTCTAAAATTTTAATTTTATAATAAAACTATACTTTCTTATAAAATTAATTAATTTTAAAATATTTTTAAAATAAAATTAGAATATATTTATGAAAAATAGATATCGAGCCAAAGTACCGCACACCTATTAAAATACTTTTTAAAAAAATTAATTTATATTTCTTCCTCTTTGGCAAGTATAATTAATTTTGTAGAGATGTATGAAACTCTGAAACTCAAGAAATTTGGTTGAATTAATAATTGAGGTACTCGCTAACATGAAGAGGTCGATATGTAGGTTGAGACGACGTAAACGAGAGTCAAATTGGAGATCAAATGAGTTTCGAATGGAGGAAGGAGTCCGGAGTCCTAAGTACGATTTGTGGCCACTAATGCCAACAATTCCTAGCCATCCAAAGTAGCTAATCGGATGGTTAAAGAATACTTCAACCTATTGCAGCTTGCTCAAACATGATCCATCATGATTTCAAACCATTCAACGGCCACGAGTGCAAGAGTTTGTCTAATTCTCTCTATTTAAAGGATCCTTGGACTATGGAAAAAATCATTCTAGAGAGAGAATATGGTACAGTGTAGAGGGCATAGCTTGAATTGTTGGTTGGCCTCTAAGAGTGAGGTTTCTTAGAGGAAAGTTCTATCCTTATATCATCTTCAATCCTATTCCATCTTCAAGATTAAAATTCAAAGAGAGAAAAAAAAAAAAGGAAACACAGTTCGCTCTACGGAGTACACTAGAAGAAAGCGAAGTGACATCAACCAACTTTCAGACAAGACTGCGACGAATCAACTTTAGATGCTTTATTACCTTTTTTTCATTTATTTAATTATTATTTTATTGTAATTAGATTTTAATTAATGCAAATTTTATTTTTATGTAATTTAAATTCCTGTATTTTACTTTTTTGGCAAGTAGATGCTAAGATCTGACTAATAGATTGAATGTACCGAGTTTTAATTTTTTTACACTTTTAATTTTAATTTTTTAATTTCAAAATATTTTTTTTTAAAAAAATTAAATATTTTAAATTATCCTAAACACCGCCTTCTTCATGAATTCAAACCGATTCACTGCTTTCTACGCAAATTTAATTAATTAGAAGTTGGATTTTAAATTGATAAGCATGATGTCTTAACGACAACATCGAGAACCTATCACCGGTTGGCCTCAATTTTTGCAAGCACCCCCTTCAGGCACTCGACTTCGGCTTTCGCCACCTTCACCTTCTCGTGGGCTTCTATAGTGACATCCTCGAACTCCTTTTGTTGCTCCACCGCCTTCTCCCTGATAATTGATCAATTTGTCAGGGTGGCCAATAAATGCATCAGTTGTAAGGAGATGGACTGTTAGAAAAAGGGAGAGACAAGAGTAAAGGAATCGAGAGTGGCCAAGGATGTACCTGATGCATGATGGTCATTAAGGTCTTCCTCAAAGTGCTGGAGCCCATCTCCTCAATCCACTCCAACTCCATTGGGAGTACCATCCTCTTGACCAGCTCCCTTATACTCTCCAATCCTGCAAGGTTGCATCTCGGAAGATGTCATTCAGAGGGCCTCTGGATTGGATGACCCCTCCACGGGAGCTGACCCACTAGGAATGTTGGAGGCTAACGGTCGAGTGGCCAGTGCTGGAGTCAGGGAAGGAAGAGCAGTTGGTGCTGGCAGAGATGGCTAAGCAGTAGTTGCCAGGATAACTTCGATTGCAGAGGATTGCTCGGCTGGAACGCTCTTTGAACTTGCCCCTATAATCCTTGCCTTCTTCGATGCAATCATCGCATCCTGAGCCTTCCTCTTATGAGGAAAGGATACCTTTAGCTTTACCAAATCCTTAGACTTCATATTTGAAATCAATTGCCATTGGTTAAAACAAAAAAATGAAAGGTGAAAGAAAGTAAACTAAAATAAGCAAGAGCTCCCAAACTCATCGTGAGGGTCAGCTTGGCTAAGCCCCATGTAGGAGAAGGCATCCTCGAATAGAAGCTTCCTCAAAGGAAGAACGTTGATATCTCGAAAGACTTTGAAGCACCACTTCTCTTTGGCCTCTAAGTTTGGAGCTCGAAGGGTTGAGGCCTCTGGCCAATACCAATCCGACAAGTTCTAACTATTTATGGACAAGTATGAAAAAAAAAAAAAAACACTCCTTTCATTTATGAATGGTGGAAGGAATATTCTTAATTAAGAAGGAGACCCTCTTTTCACATAGACATACCACTAATTCTTGGCATGGGATGCATGAATTTTTTATTTTTAAATTAATTAATAATATATTATTTATATCCTTTAATATATTTATACTTTTTAAACTCTTATATATAAAATTATGATAAAAAAAATTCTAGCCATCGTTTAAGCTACCTAGCTGGCCACTCCAAGCCTTCCACATTAATAACATATTTAAACCGCAACTCTTATACTATAAGTACTTAAAAAAAAAAAAAAAAAAAACCCTAGCCATGGTTTATGCTTCCCCGTACGGCCGCTCCAAACGGCCCACCTGGTTGCCTAGCTTCCTTATTGGGCTCGGATTGGGGCTCCTTAGGACGGAAAACACAGAGGAAAACAAAAGAAGGCGGAACAAATTGAAAGGCAAGGCCTTTTCCCAATAGATCGTATTATTTTTTTAAAAAAAATTTCGATCCGGTTCCCTTCTTCGGAGATCTGTGGGGAAGGAAAACACCCGATTGAGACTCTTCAGGGCGGAAAAAACTGAGGAAAAACCGGGGAAAACAAAGGAAGACGGAACAAATAGAAAGGTAAGGCCTTTTCCCTCATAGATTGGTCTTTTTTTTATTTTTCTCGCCGGTTCCTTCTTCGGAGATCTGTGGGGAGGGAAAACACCCGAGGAGAGCGGGGAGGTGGGCGGGCGGTAAGGCGGCGAGACGGAAGTGGAGCGGGTGGAGGGAGAACGGAGGAGTTTCGACGGGAAAATGGCGGCGACGAGAGCGGGGAGGCGGAGGTGGGCGGCGACGACTCGGTGGGTTTGTGAGCGAGTTGGCTTAACACACAAAAAAAACCCATTGTGGAGAGTCCAGATCTCGACACGTGGCGCGCTGGGAGAGCTCTGGACTCTCCTTTAATGTATTGTATAGATGATGTTTTAAGTCATGACTATTTGGTGATGTTTTACGGGTTATTCTCTGTTTTTGACCGCAAGATGGCTGTTTTTTTTAATTATAAGTTATAGATTCGTCAGCTATAAATGATGGTATTTATCATTAGGGCTTGTTTGATGCCTAAGATTTTTAAATTTAGGATAAAAATCATGTTAGGATATAGAATTTATTTTACAGGATTATACATCAAATTTTATTAAAAAATATCTCATGTAAATAATTCTATCTATGTTTGGATGATAAATTAGAATTTTTTTCCTCCCCTCTTTCTCTTTCCTATCTATTTTTGTTTTATCAAAATAATAAATTTATCATTATCAAAATATTATATTTATTATTAAAATTATAAAGTAATTTATAGCAAGAAAATATAATACATTTTTGTATAATTTTAGAATTTAAAATTAAAACTCGTTTGGATTTGATATGGATTTGAAAATTTTTTTCTACAAATTTGGAATTTATTTCTCAGGTCCTCAAAACCAATTAATCTATTTGTACCTCACTTCTGGAATTAGACCAGGGCCAATCCTTATGATAGCTTAGTCTATATGCTGTTCTCTCTTCCTTTTCCTCTTTCGTATCCTTCAACAGCTTAGTCTCCCTCAACTTAGATGAGGGAGCATATTAAAGCTGGGTCTAGTTTTTGGCCCAATATTGGAAGCCTGTTATTTGGCAATAGGTGCAAGTGTGTCGTTTATTAAGTGGTGGAAGCCTATTAGGATTGGTTTAGATGGATCAAATTGGATCAATTAGTCTAGTCGAGTAATGTTAATCCTATGTCAAGCTTTATATTATCCGAAGAAATCATATCAGTCATATCATTTAGTATATGATTATAGTCAAATTAAGGTTAAGCTAGAGGTGGGCTATATAAATACAATTTTTGGTAGTTTTGGATTAGGTTGGATTAATTGGCTTGACTTGAAATCAAATTTAGCCAAATATGGGACCTACACAACTTGAAATGGTGGGTCTAATTGATGAGTTCAAGTTAACCCATTTATGAACTTGGATTCCGAATGACTAGTTGACCTTTAATAAATAAATACACAGTGCAAAACCCTACCATCGTCTAAGCTCTCCTATTCGGCCGCTCCAAGCCACCCATCCCATTGAGATTTTCAAGAACATGAAGGATCCATTTGGTTGGAGGTAATCTGGCATGAGAAAATAAATTCCATATCAGAGTACTATGTTTGGTATAAAAAGTGGAGAAGAGATGGTAAAAAAAGTGGTGGATCCCATGCTTATTTTCCTGAGAGAGAAGGTTAAGCAAATACCAAGGAAAAGTTGGTATTTTATAAATTTTCAAGTTATGGTAATCTAGCATGACAAAAATATCTTCAATAAAATTTATTTATGATCATTGAATTTGTTTTAATATCTTTCCAAATTCATTAAATAATAAATTTTTATAAAATAATTAAAATGTAAATGGGATTATATAAAGGATTATATGATTATAATCATTATATAAAAAAATTGAACATGATAATGCTATTTTAGGTTTTTTTTTTTTTTTTTTTTTTGCTGATGGGCATATTTGTAAACTTGATCTTATTTCTATATACAATTATCTTCAATCAAACGTAGTAATCTTTTTTCATTATCATTTTTTGAAAAAACTTTCCACCAACCAAATATAGTAAAAGTTATTTTTCTCTGTAATAATTTTTCTAAATAAATAATTCTAAGAAATCGCTGAATTATCTTGAAATTTGACATACCTCTACTAAACGGATCCAAAAAATAGAGAAAAAATAGGGGAAATCATAGGAAAAATCAATGGAAAGCTTCTTTAATTGGCCGCTCCAAGCCTCACCTGATTGAGACCTCTGAGAATGTAAAAAGTAGAGGAAAAACCAGGGAAAATCAAAGAAAAATCAACAAAAACAAAGGAAAAATGGAAAAATAAATAAAAGGTAAGACATTTTCTCACAAAGATTGATAATTTTTTTCTCCCTTTTCGCTTCTTTTTCTTTGCATTTCATTCTCCTTTTCGGAGATTTATGAGGAAGGAGAGTACTTGTGGGAGATCGGAGGATTTCCTAGATTTTGATATGGGTTTTTTTCTCAAGCATATGGAACTTTGTGCGAGTTGTGGCTGTGTGAGTAAGGATGGCAATGAGGAGGACCCTCGCGGTGGCTAGTGAAGGCTTGTGGAGGTGGAGGGTGGGGGGAGGCCATCGACGGGGAGAGGGAGAGGAGGCGGCGAAGGACGGTGAGGAAGGAAAGGCATAGTTGGGGCCCGGAGGTGGGGGGGAGGGGGGAGGCTGTCGGCGGGGAGAGGGAGAGGAGGCGGCGAAGGACGGCAAGGAAGGAAATGCATAGTTGGGGACCCGGGGGTGGGGGGTGAGGGCGAGTCGAACACGAGTGGGGGAGGGGCAGTTGTAGCACTTCGATGTCATTTCCGGATGAAAAAATGGACTTAGATTCTTTTTTTCAGGAGCTTATGTTGTTTACCTTTCTTCATGTTGTTCATCTTCTCGACATCCTAAATTGAATTCTTTTGTTTGTAAACGCATTTTCATGGGTGATTTTCTACTTGATATATGTCTTCTCCGTAGTCGATACCCAACTAATCCACTAGTAAGATGCTTGGCAGTTGGCACTGAAGGTGTACTTTGTAGTTGGAGTCTTCTACCTAAGTTAAGGCATCTACATAGGAATCTCCCCACAATCATGGACCTGCACCTACTAAAAAAATTTCCTTACCAAAAGTGTTGCTAACAATATCCAGTTTGCTGCACTGGCCATTTTCTAACCACTGGATGTATAGACGAAGAATATCCAAGTCACATAATCATTTAACAGGGAGTAGTTTATGGATAGCAGACCATTTCCAATAGTTCAAATCTTCGTTGTTGGGCCCCCATCATCCAATCAGGACTCACCATATTAGGATTGTTATGTGGATGCCCTCATATTAGCTCTACACAAATACTTGTAGGTGAACTAGGCTACTAATTATCAGATTATGGATTGGATCCAACTAGTTCACCTGCCACTAGATGGCCATGGATCTCGATGCTCTAATATCTCCATTTTTTACTACTCTTTCATTCCATCTCTTGAAAGGAAACAAAAGAAAGAGATCAAACTGAAGAGAGAAGTATGACTCCCTCTCTTCATGCTAAATTCTATGCTCCCCCCTCCTCTCTCTCTCTTCTCTGCTCTCTCTCCTTCATTCTCATTCTTCTTTGCTCTCTCTATTTCTCCTCCTCCTTACTCTTCTTGTTTTTATGATATCCTGACACGTAGGGATTGTACATGCACTCCGAGACAGAATACAACAAAGGGGATTTCAAATCAAGGAAAGTCTTGAACAAAGTACCTAAGCCAAATGTCTGAAGACTGAAGCTTTGATGTCATTCGGTCTTGCCCAAGGAACAAACTGGTTAACAAAGAAGCGGGCTTGAAACTTAATAGACCAAGTAAGATGACCATTAGACCACGTAATCATCAGAGAGTTGACTGAAGATAATTTTGAATTGACCTGATTGTGCATGTTGAACAATGGATCACTACCCATTTACCCAACCAAAGGGATTGTGACATAGGACAAGGTCAAAAAGGGAGTTATTGAAGGTAGTATAGGACTTGATAGTTAACAAGGCATGGTGAGTGGAAGATTGGTAGCCCTGGTGGTTGAAACTAAGAAAGTGGAGTCCTATACTTATGAGCCCTTTCTTGAAGCTATAATGGACTCATGAATAATGAGTAGCAAAGATGATATAGCATTTTCATAGTTTAAATGTTTCTCAGTTTGTAGATATTTAATTACATCAAATTTCTAAGTATTGTTCATTATATGTTTATATATATATATTGAAGAGTTGGAGAATTTATAGATAATCAATATATGGATTGCAGGTTTTGATTACAGTTCTGGTGGTGTATTGATATGGACCTTACACCCTTAAAGCTGGACATTGACGAACTTTTAGATGTGTTCACCAAGGTCCTCAACTAGTCTTTTTTCTTTTTTGCAGCTTTCCTCCTAAATTTACAGCTAAATGATTTTGATTTTGTAAAAACGAAAGAAAATGGGTTCATGCTTTTATCTGGCAGGGAAACTTTACCATGCTGGCAGATATGAAGAAGGTGTGGATGGCTAAGAAGTTTTCTTACATCTATGAAGCCAAACCAAGTACCAATTCGGCCTTATTTATGCAATCCCTATATGCCCATTGCATCAGTATGTTATCATGCTCCTCCCTATTCTCTTGCTAATCTTAACATCACGAGTCAGGGCCAAGTTTCAGAAAATAATAATGATATCATGGTTGGAGACTTGAAGGAAGTGTACCTTTTTTGTCTTGTGTTCTCTCTTTTTACACTCAGGTTACTATAAATTCTCCTTTGTTCAGGATATTAGTTTATACTTGCTGTCTTTTGCAGGTCATATGATTTCTACTGATTTTCTATCACGGAGATTGGGTGGACTGTATTGCCTTTACTGTCTTTATGAGATTCAACCATTCAAACCACACTTCAAGATTTATTTATCTCTTGGTATGCTTCATACTTGGATTTTTTTTTAAAAAAAATTATTCAGTTACATTAACAATTAAAGTCGATTGCTTTAAGCTGATGAGTTATTTGTTCCTAACTAAATCTTATGGAGATTGTTAATGTTTCTTGTAATTCACAAATGTAAATGTATCATGCTATATTGCAAAATTTCTTCTTTCCTATGTATTTGGTGTTGGCAGATAAAAGGCATTAGTTTTTCTTGGATTTATTCTAACTTACAAAGAATTTTTTTTTACTAGAGTACAGAGACAAATAAATGTTGTCTACTTTCTTTTGGACGAAATAAAATAAATATTGTCTTTTGATGGATTCCTTTGCTTGTCATTCTTATGCTTGTGATTTACTTACATCTTATGATCTTAAGCAAAATTTTCATAAACCTGAATCCTTTTTTTTGGCCAATAAAACTGCATAATTTAGATTGAGGATTTCATGCATCTTCTATTTATGTTTTTTACCTGAATTTCTATTTCTTGTAATAGGAGAGTTAAAGAGGCTAAAAGCTCTGGTTGTTGATGCAAAAGAAAATAATATAGGCATTGTGCCTGCTCTAGTCAAAAGGATGCTGGATGGGAATATGTTCTTATTTGGTTTTGTTGATATAGTTGGTGGCTCTGTGACTCAGAGAGTTGATGAAATTACAAAGCTACAGAACAGGCGTGCACAAATTGCATGTGAAAAGTAACTCCTCCTCCTCCTCTCTCTCTTTCTCTAATACAAGTCCACCATCCCCCAACCCCCGCCTCCCAAAAAAAAAAAAAAATCGCTAAGCTCTTTTTCTAATATTGTACTCATAGTAGCATGCAGCTTCTGATTTCTTTCTTTTGCAATGGCAGATTACTAGCAAATACTAATATTGAGGACTACCTGCGCATGGACCTTGTAAGTGATTTTACTCTTCAGTAAAATACTAAGAGAGAGCCTATATTTTAAACATAATTATAGACAAGAACAACCTTATGATCATCCAATTAGGTGCCAGAAGAATTCAAACATGGGACCGGATTGTCTGATTGGTCAATGCATGCCATCTTGCTAACAATTGTCCATTATTGATTGTTAGAAGACCATACTAAATTACTAATACAGTGTATATACTATTTTTATTTATGAATTTGAAGTGCAAAAGTCTGTCAGTTGTTTGAGCCTAGCTGTCACTGTGTATTCATTTGTTGGATTGTGACACAGTAATTTGGAGTTTTGAGGACCCATGTACCAGACAAGAATAAAGCATCCAAACTTTTGAAATTTCAGAAACATGGTAGAGTAAATAAATATCAGAAATTATATAAGGTGTTTCTTTTATGTACCCCTAAAATTGATTCTTGCTGTCGCCTAACATTTCCTGGGAAATTTATGTCACAGTTGATATATTTAATAGACCATTAGATGCATCAGTCACATAGCATTGGATAGCCAAAACACATCATTGACTTGTAGTACACAAAAAAAAAAAAAAAGAAGTTATAAAATAGCATTTTTGATAACTTTTACTTTTACTCTTCTCTTAGTTTACTTTTAATCATCAGAAACTTTTTCCCATTTTGTTATCTGTCAGCAAAGGTTTGTTCTCTAATGTTCTTTATATATCTTTTGTTGAGTGGTGTGGATCATGTGAAAAGTATGAGAGATAATTAATAAAATAGACTATTCATGGCTTTACATATTTATAGCATTCTCTAGGATATGTATAATCATAAGATCTCTATGACTCTGTACTTTGCTTAGTTATACGGATTTTGTATGGGCATGGTCCTGGAGTGATACCTTGCTCCTTACATGTAATCCATTGTTGCCATATTGTTTGACTTCATACCTTGATGGGTTACTGTTGGTCAAAATATTAGTTCCCATGAAGGGCTAGGATTATGTCAGAGTTTCAACAACCTGTGGTGCAGGATTCCATCATTCTTGAACAAACCCTATCATTGAACAAGATGTTCTCGACAAGTTTCTTCTCTTATTTCATCTTTCACTGAAACATTGCCAAGATCAGCAGATTAAAACAGCCAATGAATTCCAGATTTGGAGGTTTTGTTCTTGAACAAACCCTATCATTGTGCCCTATTACTTGATGATTACAAGCCAAAATATTAATTTTATTCCAGTCAGCGGGAGAGAAGCGATTAAGCATTTAATGGGCGTGGTCAAGTCATTATAGTAATGTTTAGGGATTGTTGGTAAGGAGTTTTTGATATATTAGTGTTTGGGTTGCTGCTCAGATTGTTGGCTGATAAAATCTTGCTTTTTTTTTTCTCCCCTCTGTGCCATGGCACTATTCTTGATGACCCCAATGACAGAGAGCATTATTGTAGCATTGAATAATCAGCAAGTTAGAGTGTAATTGAGGGTACAAGTTTTAGGATCTCAGAATTTAAAGGACAATTTGATAGCTTGAAATTTCTTGGTTAGTTGTAGGGTTTTCTGATGATCAAAAGGCGAGATTATGACACCATCGAAATTGTGGAATATTCTTTTACATGGTGATCTGTTATAAGTGAGTATAGTAAGCAAGAACAAGAAGAAACTGAAGATGTTTATTTTCTCCAAAGTGATGCTTCTCTGTGATTATGATAAAGTCTGTGAGGAAAAGTTTGAAGATGCTCCTTTGTTACCATGATAGTCTGCTAATGAAAAATACATAATAGGATTCACCTAATTTTCTCTATTATATAAACAACCAATTGAGGAATGAAGTGGAGAATCGATAATGATAGTATAAGCATTTAAAATAAAGAATAAGGTGGTGCCATCGATTTGAGGTGTTCAGATTTGTGTCACAGGTGAGAGGGGAAGCTGAAGAGTTATGGACTGAAGTTGTTAGTTAGGACCATAAAAAGATTGTGTAGGACAAGAGACACACTTTGGTAATGAATGATTGGCAAAGGTTTGTCAAAATTGAGACAGGTGGTTATAACAAGGCCTTGTAACCATGGGTTCTTAAGTTCTTTAAGGTGCTGTTTTGTCTTGAAACTCTCATTGCTTGTTCAACCATACTGTGAGTTTGAACTTATGTTATGTACCTTATCTTTGTGTCTAGGTTGTCTAGGACTTCATATAACTGGAATATTGCAGATACATCTGAGGGTGTGATTCTGATAACTGTGTTTAACTTTTGAACATAAGCTGGCATGTCAACTTTGAGTCCCTTACCATGGAAAAGCTTGGATTATTCTTTTTGATCCTTTGGGATGTTATATTGGTACAGAATATTTGGTATATCTGTTAGTCTGCAAATTATTGCCTCTCTTTCTTTAATGTGGCTGATTTTTTTGACCCTCACCCTTTCAGGGCACAGAACTGGAGCTGGGAACGCTCAAGAAAATGTCAACAGAATATGCAAAGGCGAAAGAACTGGCTATCCAAGGTATTTTCATTACCCATTTCCTAAACATTTTTTTAATAGCACAGTAGCTAAAGAAATTACAGTATCAACTGTTTTTGTATATCAAATAAGGTTCTTATACTTTTGATTGTGTGTGAATATTGCAATTGGCCTAGTTTATTAACTACCAATTACTGCTGGCAAGTTTTAAATGATCCTGAACCACCGATCATGAGTCTTATTGACAATGTGAAAAAAAAATCATAGGCCTAATCAAGGCACACTTGACTTCTTTAACTTTTTCAATCCGTGTAAAGAGTCCATTTTCTGGATTATCATCTTTTACTTATAGTTAAAAATTAGATTGTTATCATTCAATTATAATTGAAGATTTTGTCTAGGATTCCTTTTTAGTATGGTATTCTAAGGATGAATGGGTTATTTGCCTCTGTGAGAGCTACTATCACTCACAAAGGTTGACTTAAAAAAACTGTGTTAGTTCTACCTACCCTGGCAATGCTTCTCAAAGACCATGGTTACATGGTTTTCAATGCAAGGAATGTAATGATCGAGTTAACAATGGGATGTGCCATGGTTATGACTTTTCATGAGGGTTGGATTTTGTCATTTGTCACATCTAAGCTGTTATATTGAAGCATTATGTTTAATTGTTGTTTGACCAAGGTTTTAAAACTTTGGTGTCAGTCCCCTGGATGAAGCTTGGCTATTTAAGCAGTTTCGCTTTGAATTTTAGATTTTCAGTCAAATAATCCGAATAAAATCTCAAAAAATGGAAAAACCAGAAAAAAAAATCAAGGCTAGTTATTTCACATCATTTTTTTTGTATTTTGAATTATTTATGATTATAAATGTTGTAGTTCGAGTAATCCAGTGCTCTCTGTCTTTGCACTGTCTATTCAATAGTTTTTTCTTCAACAGAGCTGCCTGGAACTATTAAGTTACAAATGGAACAAGAAATAGTACATGTGCAGGGCTTTTCTCTATTTCTAATATTTTGAAGAGATGAATAGAATAACAAGTGGCTTCTTGAATAAAAATTTAGAATTTCACTTGTTCTTAAGCATAGCCTTGACAGACTCATGCCATTCAGAACATAGTTGATGAGTAACAAGAACCAAAGTGATCCAATCTCACCTTAATGTCTGGTTAAGAGGGAGCAGTTTAATTTGCTAGAAGTCTATAGTACGATGTGAAAATATGTCCATGCTTCCATAAGGTATTATAAGCACTTAAATCATAAAAGTCATGCCAATCCTTTGATCAAATATAATAACCTTTTAGTTGTCTTATATGCTTAGGACAGCAATATCTGTTATCTCTTTAGTAGAAATGGGGCAGTAGATTTACTGGTGCATTAGATTTAAAAAACAGATTAGAAGTTGACAGATGCTTAATATATGAATTGGATTCAGTTTTTGTGATCAGATTTTGTTTGAACTTTGAAGTCTGTTCATAATCAGATTAGCAGGATCTTTAGAGACTAGTCTTTATAAAAGCAGTCTTGTCACAAGACAAAATAGCAACAACAATTTCGATTGGTTTCAGTGCAAACTGGCTGAAGTTGAACAAGACCAGAAGTTTCAGACTATTTCAGATCAGTCATGGTCGAAATTGATTCATTTCAGTTGTCATCTAGATTTCTGCTGTAGTGGGCACGTTCTTAACACAGCAAACATTGACTAGGGATATTCTTCTACCATCCCTTAGGATATGCACTCTGGATAATCAGTTTTTGCTGCTTAAATTGCTTCATCTGAAAGGTAGAGAAAAACAATTTGATCTTTGTTAACCAAGACAGGAATACTTGGTTGACTGCATTCTTTGGGTTAATCCCCATTCCCCATGGTTGAAATGTTGGTGTCAATAGCAACTAGCTTGCACTTTCAGTTTATTTAATTCACTAGTGCTGAAGCTTTCTAGGCAATACACAGCGCTTAGGTTTGTTTTGTTTTGTTGTATAAGTTAAGAACATTGATCACATACATTTGATTAAGACGTGAATACTTAGTTGACTACATTCTTTGGGTTAATCCCCAATGTCCATGGTTGAAATGTTGGTGTCAAACAGCAACTAGCTCGCACTTTTGATTTATTTAATCCACTCATGCTGGAGCTTTCTGGGCAATACACAATCCTTAGTGTTTCTTTTTTTTTTAATATTATAAATTAAGAAGAACATTGATCACATACATTTGGTGAATAATTCAGTTATAAATCAACATGGTGAAGAAGACCTTGTTGGTCAAGATGTATAACTTTGCTGGTTGGTGTTGAATAAATCAAATCTTTCTGCTGGTCATTATCAGAAACGAGAATTATTTTCCATGTTTTAATAATTCCATCCACTTGATCTTCTTAAATTCTGATTGGTAGCTGAAATTTGATGATATGTACATACAAATGGACTTACATATGTAATAGTGAAGGAGGCTGTGAGTTCATCTTGGTTCTTATTTCTGTGGTCTACCGAGACAAAGTTTGAAGGGTCTAACTCCAACTAGCAACCCCAGCAAAAACAAGCCATGAAACAGAATTAGTGTCACAGCCTTGGGATTGCATTATTCATTTAAGCATGCTCAGCCTAGCTGGTCAGCTACCCAGAAAAAGGCACACCACACAAATGACATTTGGAGGTAGAGTGCCGATATGATGTTGGGTAGGGCCTACCAAAATTTAGTAGTGCTAGATAAGAAGACCAAGTTGAGTCCTGACAGTCCTAGTTTGCTATGGTTAGCAACAAGAACAATCTGCACTCCTAAAATTTTGGAATGCAGAGATCAAAATGATTGGGAAAGTTGAAGAAAATGTGAAAATAAAGCTCTTGAAGCTTTTAAGGCAGCATTGAAGTACCAAAGGGCCACCATGATTAAGAGAAGAAAAACAAAGCCATTCATATTGACATTAAGATAAAATGTAAAAAAATGGTGATAGAAAATGAGTAAATAATAATTGATTATATATATATGTATATATGTATATGTGTATGTATATATGTATATATATATATATATATATATATATATATATATATATATATATATATATATATATATATATATATATGTACATGTACACATGTACACATGTACACATGTACACATGTCTACATGTACACATGTACACATGTGTACATGTACATATGTACATATATATATATATATATATATATATATATATAGACATTACACACATACACAATTGACGACACTTGAGTGATTGTCCATTTAATGATGAGGGTCCCACATTGATGATCTTAGTTATTGGATGTGTTCTACGTTCTCTAAACAGCTTATATATTACAAATCATGTGATTTGAAGATCCCTAGCTCTTGCATCAAGTGGTTAAAAAAAAAAAGGGGCAATGTCTCATTTTACATAACATAAGACATTACATATTTTTTTGACTATTTGATGCATGAGCTAGGGGTCCATAGATCATATGATTTTTTTTTTTGTGTAAGTAGCTTAGAGGTAGTAGATGACATCAAATGACGGATCATCAACGTGTAACCCCAGTTGTTTATTTTAGACCTGTCCGGATTGGAATGGATATACACTTGTGTGTTATAGTCTGCCTATATATATATATATATATATATATATATATATATATATATATGCATGAATGTATGTACGTATGCATAAATATGAGACGGACTTTGCTCTTCATATGAAACTTGGATAAAACCTCTAGAATATTTAATCATACAATCATAAAATCTTCAGCATCTGCTAGTCACTCTGATAATCAGGCAGCCTTATCCATTCTATAATTTCACCATGCAAAACTGCATGCCACATGACATAATCCTAAAAGCCTCTGACATTATTTGTCTTTTACAACATGGCTTGTAAAGTTCCAATATCATTCTTGCTATCTGTTCATGTTAATGGAAATCATTTTTATTTGATTAACAAAGCTTATATTTATTTTTACCCCTTTTTTTATTTTTTTTAAATTGCTCTAGATCTCCAAGTGCCTCCTTTGATGATATACTTATTTTCTTGTCTTTCCCTGTTTAAAGAGGCTAGCCATACAGTGGAAATTGAAGACATCAAGCATATAGCAGAAAATAACAAAATGGTAGGGGACATGGTACAGGAGATTGTGAAAGAATGGGATGCTCAAAAAGAAGGATTTTATAAACAGACAGGAATTAGCCATCAGAATAAGATTGTGGCAGTTAATGGTTTTGGTGAGATAGAACACCTGTTGAATGAATAAAGTGCTTCTAGTATACCTGTTTCCAGCTGGTTTTGGTTTCTAAACTCAGCACCAGCAACTGACAGTAGTTAAATGCTTGTGGCTAGCTGCTTGTTCAAAGCCTCTCTTCAGATCAACAGGTACCCATGGAAAACCCTCTCTAATCTTGTCATTTTGGTTGTAGTTGGATTCAGTATGACCAATCTTTCATTTCAGTGTTTGCAGGTATTTGTCCTTGGAATCCACTGCAATTTTCTTTTTAAGTAGATGTTGATTTTGCTAAGTGGTATCTTCGGGACAGCCATTGTTGATATGTAATTACCAATGACACCAAAGACACTTCCAGAGAATCTTTTTACATAATAATTGCTCTATCCTACATCCTCTATGATATGAATCTCTGGTCTTACCACCTTTGCTAAAAATTTCTCAAATGTTCGAAATAGGCATGAATTTTAAGTTTTCTTTATGATTGAGGAGCATGTACTTCTGAGCCTGCGATGGGCCTATGCTTCAGCGTACAGTTTGAAGCCACGAGAAAGTTAAAAGCTGCTGTTTCCATCTTAGCTGCCATGTGTCATGCAAGACCATGATCATGGAGGAGATATACCTCTTGAGATATGGTATGCGAGTCCACTGCAATCTTATGTGTGTGACTGCCATCAAGCTAATATGAATGGTACAGTTCTCTGAACAGCTTTCTGGCTGTTCCAAATGAAGGTGCTGGATTGAATGCATGTCTAAATAGGCTCTGAATCTCTTCTTAATATGTAGTTTAATTCAAGCATGGAAACTTTGGAATAATTGGCAAGGTCTAGAAAAGTTTGATAGCTGCAGATATCCTTCAGCGTAGGTTATAGCTGTAATGCTTCAATTGTATTTGTTTTGTTGTCATGTTGTGGTACCTTTTCCTAATTCTAAAGTTCTTTTCTCATACATATCATTATGCAATTACACTATGAAGCTACATGGACGTCCTAGATCTATTTTCGATAAATATCTAAATGGAAAGATGGTTGAAAAACCTGGAGAAAAGGCTAATACTGATGTCTAGATTCATAAGTTTTTTTTTTTTTTCCCTTGTGTTTGACGAATGAAAAATGTACCAAAAGGCTAATCTATTATAAACGTGGAATTTGTCATGACCATCTTTACTACATATGTTGATACTAGGTATTCATGCTTGAATCTTGTCACTCTATTTTGATATTTGGACAATGTGCCAATATGCATATATGGCTTAAGAAACATTAGAAAAAGAAATTCCTATCTTCATCTATAAAACATGCGGTTACACCTGGATTTCATCCGATACCTTTTTATTTTTCTTGGTTTTTTGCTTTGTTATAACTAACTTTATACAAAAACTGAGCTGCTGCGAACTACTCAGCCCTGAAGTAATGGTTGTGGAAAACGATATGAACCCCTGTTTAAAAGAAGCAGAGAAGACCGGTGAGAGCAGAGGAAGTTGAGGAGATGTTGAGCCAAAAGAGGGAGATCCCGGTTGTGGTTGAGGATCCTGGTATAATTTTGGCCCGGGTCGAAGAAGCTGAAGGAATGCCAAGCTTGGTGGAAGAGGCTCCTGTCATAGCCAAAGACTCAGGTGTGATTCCAGTTCCGGTCCAAAAAGGAGTTCAGGCTGAGGAGGGGGCCCAGGTTGAAGGCTCTTTGGACCCAACCCAAGTTGAGGAAGTTCTTTCTGCGCAGATTGACAAGCTGCTCTAATCCTGCGGTGTAGGGTCTCTTCCATTTGATGCCTAGGGATTTGTATAACTTTAGGCATTGCATCTCTTCTTCACTTTTTTTGGGAATGTAACTGGCAAACTCTTTTATTGAATCATTATGTAGCTTTCTCCTTCCTTGTACGTGGTGTGTCGCGCTTTTAAATATGGCATAAGTAAGGATGTCTGGTCGAATGGTCGAAGTCGAAGACCGCTTGGTTGGCAACTGGTGTCGAAGACGAATTCTGCAATAAGGCCGGAATGCCGTTGCCGATGATTGACCATGATCGGGCTACATCGATGTCAGATAACCAATTCGTATATCTAGGAGTAGACATGATGGACATGTGTCACTTTTCTGTTGGCCAGGACTAAGGAATATTTAGTATGATTTTCGTTGCCTGCATTGAGTACGTCGATATCCGAACGATCGCATCTTCGTGTGCCCTGGGCGTCGCCAAATCCTCCCTTTCCAAGAGGGGGCCTTTAATGCTGTATAATGAAGACCATTCTCGATTTGGGATGCCGGCGGTTGCTATCTCCAAGAGTAGTTATTGGCGATCGTATCGTTCCCAGGTAGTCACCCGGGGTTTCGAGGCGTCGCTTTGACACGTGGCGCTCTTTGGTTCGCCTGCGAAAGGGCGTAGAGCATGTCTCCCTGTGATCGTTCATGGGCGTAGGATCCCTTTAAATAGGACCCCGTTTCTTCAAGTTGAAGGTCATCGTAATTTCAAACTCCTATTTTAGAAGCTTTCTTCCTTTCTCCGATGTCTCGTCGAAATGAAGTTCAGTGTTTCCGAGCTTCGAAGGGCGGCGAAGAGGAGTGCCATTGACATCGGAAAAAAGGGAGGCCCAAGGTTCCTCGGGTTAAGTGATGACGATGAGCCTATCGTTGACCGTTTGGAGAGAAAGGTCCGTGTCTTAGAGGCTCAACTGGAGGAGGCCAGGACTCAAGTTGAGACGGCCGTCATGGAGGCGGTGGAGGCCTAGAAGAAGGCGTCTTCTGCTTTCAAAGCGGAGGTCGTCGAGGCGGCTCTGGATTCTTACCACCAGGGGTTCCAGGAATGCAGGGGTAAGGCCTTCAAGTTTTATGACTTGAAGGGCCTTGACAACATCAAACCCTCTATTTCCTTCCCCGGACACGAATTCGATTCTGACTCCGAGAAGGAGTCGGATTTTAGTCCGGACAGGAACCCCGGGCCCCCCTCATCTTCCTTGCAAGACTCCCCCCGCCGGTATGGGAAAGGGCCGGCGGGTGGTTGCTAGATGTGCTTTCCCTGTTATCTACAATGCCTTTTCTTTTCTTTTCTTTTTTGTAAAAAATTTAGAAATGAAATGAAATGTTTCCGCTTCTCTTATCTTCTCTTTTATTGCATTGTGATATGTTGAAGGTGTAGACTTCCTCGATTACTTGGAATCGTAGGGTGGGGCATCTATGCCATTCTTATGCATTTTTGTCATGATCAAGGTAGGCTGTTCAGGCCTGCCCCGGCGCGTCTTCGGACTTTCCATAGGGTAGGCTGTAAAAATCATCCCTGCACCTTCTCTAGTGTAAGATAGGCTGATTAGGCTCACCCTGGCACGTCTTCGGATTTTTCGTATGATAGGTTACTTGAACCGTCCCTGTGCCTTCTTTAGTATAAGGTAGACTGATTAGGCCCACCCCGGCACGTCTTTGGGTTTTCCGTAGGGTAGATCACTTGAATCGTCCCTGTGCCTTTGATCTTCTTGGTGTTCCGATCGGGCCATCCATTACGCTTGTCGGACACACCGATAAGGTGAGCGGATCAGACTCTCCTTTGCACTGTTGGCCGATTCCTTAGACCGCGTCATTCATGCTGTTGTCGTTTTGTTGACGCAGCAGGCCGTTTAGAGTTGGACAAATTCGCATAAGAAATTTAGACGTTAGTTTATTGATAGTATTTGTGAAGGTTTTGTACATTCCATGGTCGGGACAAAATTTTTTCCTCTAAGGTCCTGAGTCGATACGTTCATGGGCGTATGACCTCTTCAACCTGGTAGGGACCTTCCCAGTTGGGAGAAAACTTGTCATGTTCTGTTGGCTTGGATACCTCTGACCTTCGTAGCACCATGTCCCCTGTGCGAAAGATTTGCTCCTTAACTTTGGAATTGTAATATTTGGCGACCTTTTGCTGGTACATTGCCATTCTTATCTGGGCCTGAAGCCTGGTGCTCGGTAGCAAATCCAGGTCAACTCTCTTGCGATCGGAGTTTCCTGGCTCTTCATAGTTGTCAATCCTTAAAGACTGGAGGGAGACTTCGATAGGGAGAACGACTTCGGTACCATATACTAGGTTGAACGGAGATTCGCCGATGGCTGCCCTCGGGGTAGTTCAGTATGCCCAGAGAACGAAGGTCAGCTCTTCGGACCAAAGTTCTTTGGCGGCGTTCAACCTTGTCTTCAGACCGTGGAGAATGGTCCGATTAGTTTCTTTAGCATCTCCGTTGGACTGTGGGTGGGTAATGGAAGTCAGCCTGTGATGCACATGGTACCGAGCACAGAAGTCTTTGAACTTCGGGTTATCGAACTGTCTCCCATTGTCGATAATTATTGCGTGAGGAATCCCGAACCGAAATTTGATGGAATTTTTAACAAAATTCTCGACCTTGCCCTCTGTGATTTGAACCAGTGGTTCGGCTTCAACCCATTTTGTAAAGTAGTCTATCGCCACAAGGAGGAACTTCCTCTACCTAGAGGCAGGCGAAAATGGGCCAAGAATATCCATTCCCCACTGAGCAAAAGGCTAGGGGGCTGTCAACTGGGTCAAATGGCTCGCTGGTTGCCTCTGAATGTTGGCGTATTTTTGGCATTGATCACATCTTCGCACTAAGTCGGCCGAGTCCTTTTGGATGGAGGGCCAATAGTATCCTTGGCGTATAATTTTATATGCTAGGGACCGGCCTCCTAAGTGATCGCCACATATGCCTTCATGGACTTCCCTCAGGGCGTAGTCAGCATCCGTCGGTTCCAAGCATTTCAGCAGGGGCTGAGAAAATGATCTTTTATAGAGAGTTCCGTCTAAGATGACATATTAAGATGCCATCCAGTGGATCTTTTTGGCCTCTGCCTTGTCTTCTGGCAGCACACCCTCGTTCAAGAACTTGATGATGGGATCCATCCAACTTGGCTCGATCTCAATTTGGTGCACCTCTGCAGCTTCTTCCGCTATACTTGGGGCTTCAAGGTGCTCGACGAAGGTGCGACCAAGAGATTCTGGGGTTGTAGAGGCAAGTCGAGACAACGCGTCCGCCCGAGAGTTCTTTGATCGAGGGACATGAATGATCTCGAAATGTTCCAGTTGAGAAGATAAAATTTGTACCTTCTCCAGGTACTGCACCATGACGGGATCCCTAGCCTCATATTCTCTTTTAACTTGATTTACGACCAACTGGGAGTCAGAAAAAGCCTGGAGTTTCTGAACTCCCAAACTCTTGGCGATTCGAAGTCCTGCAAGCAGGGCTTCGTATTCGGCTTGGTTATTTGAGGTATGGAAGGAAAAACGGAGTGCGTACTCTACCGTATGGCCATCGGGTTCAGCCAATATGAGACCGGCCCCGCATCCAGCAGAATTGGAGGCTCCGTCCACATGGAGCACCCAAACGGACTTCGTATCCATCAAATTTTCCTCTTCTGTTGAAGGCACTTCGTCTTCGGACTTCCAGGTGCACTTAGCCAAAAAATCCGAAAGCATCAGGGCCTTAATAGCCAATCGAGGTTGAAAACTAATGTCGAACTCGCTTAATTTCATAGCCCACTTGGCTATCCTCCCTGAAGTATCAGGGCATCAGAGAACAGCCTTCAGGGCCTGATCGGTCAGCACCACAATAGCATGGGCATGGAAATAAGGTCATAGTCGCTTTACCGCAATTATCAGAGAGTAAATCAACTTCTGCATTTTTGAATATCTGGTTTCGACATCATGTAGAACTTTGTTGATATAGTAGATTGGCTTGAGGGAGTCGCCTTCTTCTCTTCGAACGATGACTGAACTAACTGCTTCGTCCGAAGTGGAAAGATATAAGTAGAGTACCTCGCCTTCCTGAGGTTTAGAGAGTAGAGGGGGGGTCTCCAAATATTTCTTCAGCTCTTTGAAAACAGCGTGGCAGTCTTCGGTCCATTCAAAGTTACAGGATTGCCGAAGTACCTTGAAGAACGGGAGGCATTTCTCGGCTGATCGGGAGATAAACCTGCTTAAAGAGGCGATCCTCCCTGTCAGCTGTTGGACTTCTTTCTTGCAGGATGGATGTCTCATATCTCTGAGATCCTGAATCTTTTCAGGGTTTGTTTCAATCCCTCGCTTAGTGACGAGGAAACCTAGAAATTTGCCAGAAGTGACTCCAAAGGTGCATTTCGTCGGATTTAGCTTCATTCGATAACGTCGCAGGGCGCTAAAGGATTCCTCCAAGTCTTGTATATGATCTTTCTTATGGAGGCTTTTGACGATCATGTCGTCAACGTTGGCCTCCATATTCCTCTCCAACTGTTCTTTGAACACCTTGTTGATTAGCCTCTGAAATGTCGCTCCGACGTTCTTGAGCCCAAATGGCATCATCTTGTAGCAATATAGGCCTTTGTCGGTGATGAAGGCATCTTCTCCTCATCTCGGGGATCCATTCGGATCTGATTATAGCCAGAGAAAGCATCCATGAAACTTAGCAGTTGGTGGTCGGTAGTAGCATCGACTAGTTGGTCGATCTTTGGGAGAGAAAGCTATCTTTTGGGCAAGCTTTATTAAGATTTGTGTAGTCGATGCAGATCCTCCACTTGCCAGTAGCTTTTTTCACCATTATCACATTGGCCAACCACTCGAGGTAGTGGGCTTCCCGAATGAACCCAGCCTTAAGGAGCTTGTTTACTTCCTCATATATCGCTTTTTATCTTTCAGGGGCGAAGCTTCGCTTCTTTTGCTGAACTGGCTTATACCTATGAGCAACTTCCAGTCGATGAGTGATCACCTCGGCGGGAATCCTTGGCATGTCCGAAGCCGACCAGGCAAAGACATCAGCATTGTTCTTGAGGAAACAAATTAGCTCCGTTCTGGTCTTTTCATCAAGCATGCTCTCAATCTGCATAACTTTGGTGGGGTCCTCTTTAGTCAAGGACACCGAGATGGTTCTCTCCATGGGTTCGCCAGAATCTACGGCTGGGTCCCTCGGATCTAACTGATCCAAGGTCGTAGGATTATTGGAGTGCTTATCTTGAATCATCAGGCACTGTCGTGCCGCTCTCTGATCTCCCCTAACTTCTCCGACACCATTCCTGGTGGGGAAGCGTACCAGGAGATAAAAAGATGATACTACAGTCCGAAATTTGTTCAAGGCGGGCCGTCCCAAAATGATGTTGTAGGCTGAAAGGGTTCGGACCATCGTGAAATTGATAGGTAGTATCTTTTGTCGCGGTTCGGTCCCGAGGGTCACAGGCAAGACTATTTCTCCCTCGGCGTCAACCTGATTACCCCCGAAAACCAATAAGCGGTATGGAGGATCTCCGTAATTCGTATATAGGCAAATACATTTTAGATAATGTATCGTATATCAAGACATCGATCGAACTTTCATTATCAACTAAGATTTGTTGTATATTATAGTTAGCTACAACTGCCGAGATTATAATAGGATCATCATGCGAAAGCCGAACTCCTGCAAGGTCATCATCGGAGAAGAAGATAGCGTTGTTGTCCTTGAGTCGCTTCGGGGCATCATCTTCGTCTCTTCTCCAGTCGATAGGTCGGTGTATCATCCCCACACATCCATTGATGGGCCTTTGATTCGGTAGCTCAGCCTCTTCAGGAAGTGGCTGGGGAACAGTAGCTTCTGACTGAGGTCCTTGACGACCAAGGTACCACCCCAAATATCCTCTTTTGATGAGATCCTCTATCGCATCTCTCAGTTGGATGTATTCTTCAGTGTTGTGACCGTGGTCCCTGTGAAATCGGCAGTATTTATTCTTATTCCTTGCGGAAGATGGTGCCTTCATGGGATGTGGTCACTGGACATAGCCTTCTTTCTCTATCTCTATAAGAATCTTTTCACGAGGGAGGTTGAGGGGGGTGTAGGAGTCGAATCTCCCGCTTGATGTCCGAGGCATGGGAGGACTCCTTCGGCGGTCGGCATACTTATTATTGTTGGAAGTTTGGGGACCTTGTCCCCGATTGCTTTTCTTTTTTGAAGGGGGCTTCCCTTCGATCAATCGCCGATTCGCCGCCTACTCTTCGGCATCGGCATATTTCTGAGCCCTTGAAAGTAGCTCAGCGTAGCTTTTAGGAAACTTCTTATCCAGGAAAAAGGTGAGCCTGGATGTATGAAGCCCCTTCTTCAGCGCAGACATGGCCACATGCTCGTTGAGATCGGGGATCTCGAGTGTGGCCGTATTAAACCTGGAGATGTAGTATCGCAGGCTTTCTCCTTCATTCTGATGTGTTCGTATTCTAGGGGGTATTGCGACAAATCCTGAAATGCAAGACAAACAATTTCTCTAACTCGGAAAAAGAATCGATGGTACCTGGGCATATGCTCGAGTACCACAATTTCTCTAACTCGGAAAAAGAATCGATGGTACCTGCTTTCTTCAAGGTGGCTGGAAACGCGAGGCAGTACATCGCATCGGAGGCTCCTTAGATCATCATATGGGCCTTGAAGCTGCCCAAATGATCATAAGAATCGGAGGTGCCGTTGTAGGATTCCATCTGGGAGATCCTAAAATACCGAGGAGTGACCTCGATCATGATACGGTCGGTGTAAGGAGGGTGCAGATCACATACTGCTGCATCGTGGTGACTCTGTTGCTCTCGGATCCTTGCCATTTCCGATTCGATGGCCTTAAATTTCCCATCGTAATCAGGAAGGTCTTGCTTCGGCATCCCCCCTACAGGAGTAGAGTTTTCAGAAGAGGGTGGAGAGATTTGCCTAGGCCTTTTCCCTTTCTGCGGGGAATCAGCTGGCCTAGGCATTGTTGAACTTCGGCCTTCCGGAGAGGGCCGAGGACGATGGGAAAGGTGTGCGGACCCCTCTTGAGGGGCTCTCTTCCTCCGGGATCGTGAGGTATGTCCGAAGGTAGTCGGTGGATTTCCCACCGGGAAGGTTCTGTTCTGGAAGTCCTGAACCATAGTCGTGAGGTTAGTGACCTGGTTCAGGAGAGCTTCAAATTGTTGCTGTCCCACTACAATGGTGGGAGGTGTGGAATGTCGTTCTCCGTCGGGGGTGCATCCCCTTAGGATGGAGCACGACTTCGACTCGTGGAGGCAATCTGAGTCTTTCCTCTCACCATTGAGAGTTTCTTACTTCCCCTTTGTCAAGGAGGGGAGCTTAACAATGGCTAAATGCGAACGCGTTCCCTACCTGGTGAGCCAATCTGTTGGCGTAAAATCCCTTCTTGACCGGATGGAGCTTTTGGTTCGCAGGGGCCGCTCCCGGGTTCACCTGCAAAACAAGTCCCTGGCTAGAGTTGCTCCGGCGGGGGACACTCCAATGCCTAAGTCAGAGACGAGCTCCAGCCATAGAATGGGAAAGAGAATTCGATGGAGAGGAGGACTCTCTGGTTTTCAAGAGTATCCTGTGCCTTACCTCGAGCCTTCCCTCTTACCGTTATTTATAAGGAGCCATCCGGCCGGCGGGGTCGTCCGGCCGGCGGTTCCGTCCTTCCCCCAGCAGTTACGATGGGGAGTCAAATCCTTCCCATAATTCGCAATCGTGGGTTGTCGTCGAACGGTTCCGACCAGACCGAAGGCGTTGCAGCTGGAGTTGCATGCCATGATTGTGTCTCGGAGATAGTCGATAGTAACCGTTGCTTATCGTGCTTGTAGAGATTTGAGACAGATCGTGGATATGTCTTTAGATTTTCCTTTTTAGGGAGATTCCCGTAATCAGATCGGGAATGTCTTCGTTCTCGGATCCTCTCGAGACAGATTAGAGATCCTGTCTTCGGCATAGATTGAGGACTTGATCTTTGTCGTGGGTCGGAGACCGTGTTTTGTCATGAACCGAAGACTGTCTTCGGGAGTTGGTGGGGGTCGTCCCTCAGATCAGGTTGAGGGTCTCGTCTTCGGGGGCCGATGGACTCGGTCTTCGACAAAGACCGAAGACGTAATCCGAAGCCTTGGCCTTCGGATGCTGTAGGTCCATGAAGAGCTTCGGCTTGCCTGTAGGTTGCTTGGTTTTTCCCGAACACCTGGATCCGAAGTTAATGGTTCAGAAATAATATCTTCGATCAGTCCGATTCGATAGCTAGCTTGTGCTTGGATCAACATATCCCAACACCCTTTTTCTAAAGAAAATGGGCAAGGCCCAAATTCGAAAATAACTGTAATTATTTTTAATTATAATAAAACTGATAATATTGAAGGGGTCATCCTAGACATCACCTCTCATATCGTTCCTCTATTGGATTCGATGCGAATGCCAGTGATTGGGTCTCGACAAGCATCACGGACCATCTGTAAAGATACCAATCGTTCGATGCCACGTAAGCCAGGAGAGCTGGTCGGAAACCCTTGACCGAGATCTTACCTAAAATAAACCATGGTTAGACCAGATCCAGCTGCCCGCCCCAACTCAATCTGAACGCAGTTTTTAACAGATCCGACCGTAGTAGCCACGCCCTGACTGGATCTGAAATTTAGCTTGCAATACAAGACAGCAGACCTTCCATATCCCAATCCGCCGACACGTGCACCTAAAGCGGCGAAGTCGAAGAACCGGTCTCCTCTCTCCCCCCCCCCCCCCCCCCCACACACACACACACCCGCGGCTGCTCCGATTCCAAACCTCGCGTCGCACGACATCCGACCGCGCTCCCATCCATCCCTGTAAATCTCCCCCGTTTGATCCAAATCGAGAAGCAGTCGACGCCCTCTTTTCTCTGTGTTCTCGAGGTGAGCCTCCTGATCCCGTTCTTGGCTTCAATGTTTCTATGATAATCCTCGATTTTGGTCTGAAATCTCTTGATTTTTGGGGTTTATTGAGGAGTTTTGACTGTTTCGTGCGGTTTTTGGCTGGTTAATATAGAGACTTAGTGGTCGCCGTCCCGATTTCGGGTATTTGCACGGTTTCTTTGTTACTCGTTAAAATCATGATTATATTGTTTTAAGTCATGATTTTTTTGGTGATGTTTTTCTGGTTATTCTCTCTTTTTAACTGCAAGATGTCTGTTTTTTAATAATAAGTTATAGATTCGGCAGTTCCATTCCCTTTTTTTCCCACTTTGTCGATCGTGTTACAGATTCGGCAGCTGAGAGTGGTGGCTATTTGTCATTTAGCTGGAAGGAGAATCCTGGCGTTATATACATGAATGACCCTGTAATTAACTTAGGAAAGAGTGATCTTAAATATCCCAAACTTATTGGGAATTATCGGATCTTGAGCTAATTCAATCGTGAAAGCATGCAAATAGCTTGCCACTAGACTAGTGGGGCATCAGATCTAGGGAACAACAAGGTTCTAGAGTATGCAAGTATTAGATTGATATTTGCAGCGAGATTATTTTTGCCGATGTCATTTCCAGATGAAATATTTGCCTAGATTCTTTTTCAGGAGCTTAATTTTTTTATCTTCTGGACAATCCTTTCATTTATATATGCATTTCATGGGCGATTTTCTACTTGATATATGCAGTCTCTATAATCAATACCCAACTAATCCACTAGTAAGATGCTTGGCACTGAAGGTGTACTTAGTAGTCGGGATCTTCTACCTACATAGGAATCTTCCCGCAATCTTGAACCTGCTCCTGCTTCCTAAACATTTCCTTGAATAAAGCATTTCTAAAAAAATCCAGTTTACCGCACTGCCTCTTGATTTTGGCAACCAGGGAGGTAGGTAAAAGGTAATTTGTGTGAAATGTCCCACATGGGAAATCAGCAAATAGGTGAGAAATATGTCCCACATGGGAAATTGGAAATGTTTAGACATGCTGAAAGGTAATTTGTGTGCAGTGTATGAAAGCTATACGGAAGTGACTATATACTTGGCTATCAACTATTCCACTGCGAGTTCATCTTATATACCCAATCAGGAGTGTTCATCTCAAAGATGTTGGAGCTCCCAGATACAAATTAGGTTGAGGATGTAGTTAAGAAGCAACATGCTGGAGTGAGAATATGAAGTGGTGTGACACAGTAGGTATATAGCTCCAGGAAATATGAATTTTGCATTTGTAACTAATGTTTCCCTATGGTTTTATGGCCCTTCACATAATTTCTTGTTGATGAATTGCATCTATCCCCATCATTTATTCTCTCCTCGAACAAAAGGCCCGGAAGGTCTTTCTTTGTGCAGTTCAGAGAGGATTGCAATCGCAAATCACAACTTTTGGCTAGTCTCTTTTAGCCAAATCTTGGGTTGTTACAATTTACAAATGGTATTAGGGCATATCCCATGGTCGATGTGGACTAGGAGGCACTTCCGCATGGGCTCTTTTGAGGCTAACCACAAGACAATTGTGGTGTCCGTGATTGTTTTTGTGATTGGATTCTTTGGTGTGAATGCCAATGCTTAAACAAAGAGAGTTGGGATGATCCGTGTGAGTATATATTGTGTCTTGCATTGATCATGCATTGGGGAGATAGTGGGTACTTATGCAGGGCCAAGGACCTTGAATTACAACTTTTGGCTTGTCTGTATTTTGGGTGAGGTCTTGAGTCATTACAATTTAGCTTTTTTATTGAAGATGTAGTGACGACCAACTAAGAAATCACTCACTATTTTCTAATATTATTCATCTAGCAGCATTTTGATATAGTGATGGTAATATGATTGTTATATGCTCATGATCAAGGTTCGCCTCCGAACCGGATGGTTTAGGATGTGGTTTAGGATGTGCCGAGCCATACCAGTGACAAATCAGTGTGGTTCGGCTATTCAATTCAGAATGCTAGTGACAAACGGATAGGGGAAAAGGGAAGAGAGAGAGAGGAGGGGAGAGAAGGAGATGTAGGCTGGCAGAGATGCTTGCGGTGGACATTGGAGGGCTGTCAAGGCCTCCAGTGCCCTGCGTCCTCCACAAGAGAGATTGAAAGCGAGGGAGAGGGAAAGAAAAGGAGAGAAGGGAAGGTGGCGGGAGGCTATCAGATGGCAAAAATGAAGCCTGCGGAGCCACGGGTTTGAAATGAGGACGGCTGTCACCCTTCTTTCAAACCCGTAGTTCTATGGGCTCTATTTCTGCCACTAGGCTGCCACTTGGGAGCCTCCCTGCCGCTTTCTCCTCCCTCCTTTTCTACCTTTCCTCTCTCTCTATCTATCTCTAACTCGCGGAGGACTGTGGAGCTTTAGAGGCCTCGACAGCCGTCTGGTGGCCACCGTCGGCATCTCCGTTGACCTCCTTCTTCCCCCCTCCCCCTCCTCTTTCTCTCTTTTCCTTCCCGGTTCCCTTGTTTCGGTTCGGGCCCAATACAGTCTAGTATAGGGACGTACCAACACATTCTGCCAGTCGGCTGGCACGGGATCCAGTTCGAGTCAGCGAGCCTTACTCATGATGATTAATATAAATTTGATGGATGTTTCATTTTTACATTTTTATTGAGAGTGAGGGAGCTTCTTATTTTGTTCCATGTATCAGATTTATTAGTTTTAGATTGTACTTTGAAGTTATACCACCAAGGAAGTTATACCACCAAGGAAGTTAAAATCAAGGAGACTGGTAATGTATCAACAATCACAGTGTTGATATGATCAATTCAAATTTGTGGGCTGCTAGTTGTACAACTCTACTGTTAAATCATTCATATATTCTGATACTTCTGGTCAAATCTCAATCGAACTTATTGTACACTGACAAGCATTGCCACATAATGCCATGCAAGGGGCATGCAACCTTATCAACATAGATGTTGCTTGGAAAATTCATAGTTTACAAATTTGTAGGTCCTTTTCAATTTAAAAGTTGTATATTTAATCGCCATGCTTGTTCTTCTAAACAAATCCTATATCCTAAATAACTTGTGAGCTGTTATAAGTTGAAAGTCAATGCATCATTCGAATTCAAGAAGACTGTAACAATTGCATTCATACCTGAACCTGACAACAGATCACCAGGGTCCAATTTGAGGTCACATGGATAGATGCATCCTTGTAACCTAACAATCTTACCTTGTCTACTAGATTGGTTTCTTGGGGTAAATTCTTTATTTTTTCTATTTGATGTAAGAGCTGCAATCCACTTTTGGAGCTCATGCAACCATAGAAGTTGCAAGTTTTCCGGGTGAGTTTTTTTCAGGTATAAATTGGAACTTTGATGCATCCATAGAACTTGTTTAAGAGTTGTGAACAAAGGCCTGATGGAAGCAAGGTTGCAGAACATTTGTTTGCACTGATTTAACAAGAAAGAAAGTGTTAACATCAAAACATTCTGCACTCTTGTTCAGGCAAGTTAAGGCAACATCTTTTGAATTATAGGTTGCTCTCCCTAGTTGTGCTTGGGTGTACTTTTGTTAATGGTATAGGTACAAGCAGCTGGCAAAGCTCCTTCATCAGTTGGTAATAAAATAGAGGCAAAAATATTGGGGCAAATTATTGCTTCAAAAAATATTGGAGAGAATTTTGGCTTATACATACGAGGTCAGATCAATTTACATGTGGTTTTAGATTGCACCCCATTCTGCATCTCTCATCATGTTTGATATTGAGTTTGGTTCCTAAGTTTGTAGTTTGTTTATCAAGTTTAAGGACCTTTTTAGCCACTGGTTATATGAAAACTAATTTTGTGAAATCTGATTTTGACAAGAGCAGGTTTTTAAATAGTAATAGTAACATGGTTAAATCTTTATTTAGTGTATTGTTAGGTTGGAGAAGGGTTTAGGTGGTGTCAAAAATATAGATGATAATGGAGTTTATTATTTTATGCTGGAAGTGGAAAAAGGATGAGTATAGAATAGGACTATTGGAGGAAAGAAGAGGAGGTATGGATGTTGAAAGGATGGGCAGGGTATAGGAGGAGGGGGGTATGGATGAAGGAGAAGATAAAATGAAAGGTGAAACAGAAAGAAGAAGAGGAAAATGTGATGGATGCTGGAGAAAGGGAGGGAAGGAAGATGTGAGTAGGGTGATGGTAGAGGGAAGGAGTTCCTATGATAAGAGGATATGATTGGGTATCATAGTTTGGTCGTTAGGGAGGTGGGATTTCAGATCATATATGAACAAGTTCTGAGAAAAATCATGGGCTGCTACATATCTCATAAAACCTAATGTTTTGGGATTTTATGGGATGTTTAGCAGATATAAAACTTGGTTAGACATATTGCAAACATATGGATTAACAAAACCTTTATATATATTACAAAATTTTGTTTTCGTAGGACCTACTAACTAAACAGCTTGTTTGATTTCGATAAGAATCCAATATCATATTTTATAAAAAAAATGTAATCTCTGCTACTGACTGGTTGCGGTTATGGTTCTTTTGAATTTTTTCTGTTAGAATATTTTAAGTGTGACAGCTGAGTACTGCTTTCAACTTGTGTCAACCATGCAATGCTATTTGTAAGAATAACATTATATTTTTTTGAAAATATTATCAATAATTACCTTGGAAATATATGACTATGTTTTGTATTATAGCTCACGTTTTGGTTCTTTTGTATATAATTGTTTTCCCCTCTTGTATTGGCTATCAAGGGATAATCTTGATGCATTCTAAGCTCGCGTGTCATGCGTTGACATTGGTGGAGTGTGGTTGGATCGGGCTTCCCACGTGGGTGTCACGCACTACCTGACAATAACTTACGGATCCGTCCCCAGCCCCGAGATCAGTGTAGGGCCAATAGTGGTGTGCCTCCATGATGGCACAGCTATCAAGGGATAATCGAAGGTTGATATCAGACTATATGATCTATTTTATAATATGCTAATACACATTGTCTTATTAGCAATGAAAAATCATTAATTATAACATATTCATCTAGTCTACGTGCAAATGATTGTTGAGTCTGTCTATAGGGTTTGCAGTTTTCTGATCTTAGAATGCTCACCTCTGGAATTGAGCTCTTTTTTATCTCGTTCCACAATTTTAATATAGAACTTTGTGATCTTAGTTTGTTATCTTTACCCTTTAAAACTAATTTAAGCTTTGTTCTTTTTGCTGGCAGCTCCAATGCCCTTAGAAAGTATGACTTGATATTTGCTGCAGAAAGATTTTCTTTAGTTTATTAGAAGATTGAATCGAACTATGGTGTGAAATCGGATAAATTATTAAACTAGCCTAAAAAGGGCAACCAAATATATTAGTTTCTGTAATTTCATAGAAAATCATGTTGAATTCAATATTTCAATATTGTACTTATGACCTATGGCCTTCATTTCTATATCCATGTGCTCGTAAAATGCATATCTAAATGCTAATCCTAAAAAAAACCAAGAGAATTGATATTTAGTAGCTATCTGAAACTCCCATATTGCTTCACTTGAAAGCAATCTCTTGCCCTTAGCAACTAACTAACACAGCAATGCTTCTTATTGTCAAGGATTGTGTGTTTGGTTTAGTGATTTGGAAGTCTGCCAAGGTCTATACACATGGTACATGTCATGTGTCACTTGTATCTGGAAGTTTGACTTAAATGGTGCAGCATATAGTCAAATAACCTTGTGGCTCATGTACCTTGATCAATTCGTCCACATCCTTAAACTCATTTTCAAGTCTGTTCTGTTCTTACATTTGGCCCATCTCGGTCACCTCTTATTTGCATGTTCATCTTCCGTGATATTTTATGTTTTGCAAGTCCGGTATAATCTAAAATTTCTTACTTGACAGCCGAGTATAACCAATCTTGGTTGTTAGTTTTTAAAGGTTCTTTTCCTTGCATCTAGACTTGTGCATCATCTGGTGCAGGATTAAGCAAGGGATCAAGGGTCTATGTCCTGTCCTAAGCCCTGTCTGGCCCAAATTAAGCCTAAAATATTCTGCCTGGGCCCAGTTAAGACATGGTCCATGGCTAATCTGGCCTGACCCAATCACCTAGGGCATGAATCACGACTAAGAAAGAGGAGAGTGCAACAGAAGGGTGGCAGCCATGGTGCTGGTGGCAGTTTCTTATTTTTTTTTGCAGGGGTGGGGGGTGGGGTGGTGTGTGGGAAGGAGGGCTACTGCTTCTTTTGTGGTCTTGGTTTTGCTTTGAGCGCAGATTCACTTGTGATTATGGCTGATATAGATTCTTCAAAGGCTGCAAAACAAGCTTTTTCTGTTGAGACATGAGAATAGGTGTTGCTAGTTTCTAACTGGTATTAAAATGTCATAGCTTTGGAAGCTCTGGTTAGAAGTAATGCTGATTTAGAGATTGCTAACCTGTGTAATGAGTTGTGGTAAGTTTCCTCGGGCTCGCAAACTGCAAATATTTTTCAATTAACGAAGCTTATCTAGGCAGTTTTCGTTGAACTTAACATTTTGCCTTTGCTTATGTAATGGTGGCATCTTTTTCTGTTTCGCTGAAGCTCAAGAAAACTGTAGATTTATAATGCTAGGCTTGCCATGTGGAATATTTGTGCTGATTGAATCAACCATTTCATTCTGTTGCTTCCGGTAGTTGTGATTCGTTTCTTTCTGTCAGAGAGGGCATTGATGTGATTCTATCCGATCTTAATATACCATGGTTAGCAACTTGGATATTATGGTATCTTCGAAGGCACTGCAATGCATTTTAATCCCCATGGTTCTTGTTTGAAAAGAAGCATTGCAAGCATATAACACTGCAGGTTTCTTTTTTGAAGGTACCATATTTTAACACGACCATGGCTACTTTACCATTGGCTACCGCCGAGGTTTGTGATGCAAATGCGCACCTGATCCAAAATGGCGAGCTTCGTGCTCTACAACCAATCTTCCAGATCTATGGGCGGCGGCAGGTTTTCTCTGGCCCCATTGTCACTCTCAAGGTTTTTGAGGACAATGTTCTTGTGCGGGAATTCCTCGAGGAGAAAGGTAACGGTAGAGTTTTGGTTGTCGATGGGGGCGGAAGCATGCGCTGTGCTATATTGGGTGGCAACCCTGTTCAACAAGCTCAGAACAATGGATGGGCTGGTATAGTGGTTAATGGCTGCATAAGGGATGTCGATGAGATCAACGGTTGCGACATTGGGGTAAGAGCTTTAGCTTCGCATCCAATGAAGGCCAACAAGAAGGGATTCGGAGAAAAGCACGTGCCGGTGAATATTGCTGGAACGAGGATATGCGATGGTGAGTGGCTTTATGCAGATAGTGATGGAATTCTTGTTTCCAGGATGGAGTTGACCGTTTAAACTCCCAATCATGGCAATGTTTCATGTCTCTGTATCAGCGTTTGCTGCCTTCTTCCAATTCTGCCCCATTTAACCTGCCACGATCTGCATGTCTGAACTTTATTGCATATTTATATTGAAGTGCAAAGACCTTATATTGATAATAATCGATGAGTGCATCACTGGGAGCATTTTTTAAAAACCCCAGATCAGTGCGAAAAAGCTGTCACAGAAACAGGGAGTACCGGGAGAGGTTTCTCTTGGTGGGGTTTTAGTGATGATATACATCTAGTTTAGCTGGAGATCCTATATGGTAATAAAAGTATTTTGCGTCTATAAGTTTCTGCAGTCTTTCATTTGGTTACAATATTTTTTTCTTGAGAAATATTAGACAATAATTTTGGGGAACGAGACAGCATCAGCACCGTGAGGTTGCCAAAGCACTGATGTGTTGTTTACCTTTGTCGAAGAGAACAAATCAGTCGGAATCACTTTCTGATGCCCCGAAATATGTTCGTTGCGGAGCCTGGAAAGCATGTCGCATGATAGTTTGGTGTCTTCTTTGTGGAACGTATGGTGAGTTTTAGCTTGGTTTGGATTTACCAAAATATAGCTGATAATTTTAAAAGACTATCGTAGATAGATCGTAAGTAATGAACTCGGATCTGGAGTTCATCGCTTCTGTGGATCGGGCATTTACGAAAAAAATTTACCATGGCGAGTGGAGGCAAGCAATTGGCCTTGGTATGTCGAGAAAACATGGGTCTGTTCATTGAGGTTGTGGTTGATTAATCACCTAGCTATAACTGGGTGGCGGTGAAGGCTCTTCAGCGAAAGGGCGTCAACTACTTTCAAGAAGATATTCCAGTTGATGTGGGTTTAATATTGTATCGAGGCGGATATGGTGCACCTTATCTTAGACTTTAATATCAGCATATATGATAAGTTATGGACTACCCATTGAAGCACAGCCTAGCGTTCCCCGTGGAAGCATCTTGAGAGAGAGACTATATCACGAGCGCCTTGCTTGCTTGTGATGGGCAATAATTTGGTGTGGATACAATTAAAACTTGAATACTTCTACGTGAATGAGCTTATCCCGATGCTCACGCCTCTCTAGGTGTTCTTCTCTCTCTCTCTCTCTCTCTCTCTTAGTTTCTCTCCCTCTTTCAGGAAAAGAAAAAAAAAAAGAAGAGAGGCCCCGGTCCAGTTCAATCTTGCCTTGGTGCGGATTGCATGGTTGACTATGGTTTATGTATGGTTCGTTATATGAAAACCGAAGTATATATGAAGACCGGCCATGCATTTGTTTTAATTTCTTGGAGATATTAGAATGTGAAAGCAAGACAAGAGAAGGCAAAGCACTCTAATAGACAGAAGGGAAGGTCTTTTCGAAGATGTTTCCTTTAGTTTCCAGCCTGTTCTGTAGAATGTGCAATGCAGAGGACTGATGCAATGACCTGCTAAATTAATCAAGTCAATCAGGGATACGAAAAACATTTGGAATATTTACCACACACACAAAAAAAAAAAAAAAAAAAGACTTGGAACGAGGCATTTGTATTTTGTTGACCGGTTAAGTTGTAGGCAGGTTGAGTTAGTTTAGCTCGCCATGCAAAAATAAAAATAAATAAATAAAAAAAAGTAAAAGAAGAATTTGATCGAAAAAAGTGGCAGGGCGCCCGTGTTTCATATGGCGTGGTTAGTTAGTATATTTTCCCAAGTCAAAATCCAAATAGTGGAATATAGATCTCATCAGCTTACGAAGTCAAGAAGGAAATTTCCCATGATAGTGATCCTTGGCCAAATGAAGCTTACCAATGTGCTCCATCCGAAATCTTAGTGGTTCTTGTACATGCATACATTATTAAATACAAAGAAAAGCTGGAATTGCTCTTGTTATATATATATATATATATAATAAGGAGGCCTATTGGAAGTCTTTCTCCATTGGATTAGCTCAGCTAAATTGGAAGTTATGAAGGCCTAGAACATGCCTTCTGCAAATTAAAGGTCAACTAGTTCAAGTGGTGGATCCAATAATGCAGCATTTGGCCATCCCACAGCCTGATATACGCACTCATACCATGATAATCATATAATAACCCTAGATAACCAGCCTTTTTAAAATTTTTTTTTTTAAAAAAAAAAAGGTTTTAAGTCCTATTGTTTCTTTACAACAGGCACTCATCAGAGACTCAAACCTCAAACCTGACAACCTAAATTTTGATTTTTTTTTTTTTTTCGAACAATAATATATATATATATATATATAGAATTGTCGCCACAAAGGTTGTTGATATTATTTTCTGTAATTTTTAATGAAATTATGGCAATGAAGCAGCTCAATGAAACCCCATAGCTAATCATGCACTTTCGAAGTTTGAATACTAGGACATCTCACATACATAAACGGAGAAATGCCAACCGAGATGAGATAAGACTATTTGACCTCATTTATTCAGATAACAAATTAAATACTTACACTAATTTGCTAACAAGCATAGAAAACCTTTTAATAGTTGGCCTGCACCACACGCTGAACCGGTGTTTGTCCAAGCTCAACTCGATCCATTTGTCATCATATTTGGTAGATGGGACCATCAGAGAAGATTGGAAATCATATTTGGTAGATGGCCCATATATATATATATATATATAAGGTTATAGATTGTGATTGGCCAGCGTGCTGCATATATAGTTGCTATGTGCTATAAAACAGGAGAAAATTAAGTACGAGGAAGGATCTTACACTGTGAGCACTTTAGGTCCGGAAATCATGGGTTCTGGCATAACATGAACTGCCACGTCTCACATTCTCCCCTGGACCCCTACCAAGGTTGGAGATGAGCACAAGGATGTGATACCACGACCTCAGAGACCGGAATTATGCTTGTCAACCACCATAGGTTTTCAAAGTGTCCACAAAAGCACTGGGGGAGTAGTCTAAGGGGACTCGGAGATCCAGGGTGATTATTTAGTTGATGAAATGGCAGACATACCTATGAGCGGGATTCCATAATATAAACAAAAGTTCGCTTAATGGTTTATAGCTCCACTTAATTACACCTTGATACGCCAACTTAAAAGGTTTTAGAGGATTCCTTATCACCAAAATTTGTCTTTGCGAGACACTGCTAATAAATGCTTGACTTTATTAAACCAAAGCCACTTCTTCTTTATTTCTAGGATGGAATTAGCTTCCCACTCGCATAAAAATTAGCAAGATAGGGTATAGCCTTTTGTTCGTGTCCCTACCAAGTGGATGCCACCGCCACCTTTCTTTCTTTCTTTCTTTCTTTCTTTCTTTCTGGAACGATTTTTTTTGGTTCGCTAATGGCTAAGTTGACATCCTTTTGATCCACTTCCACCCACTAAATTCCTCCCCACTGGAATTAATAAACAAAGACATAATCCCACCACCACCACCAAACGGGCCATGCAGGGCCATCGATCTCATCTCCTGTAGAACGCGGTAAGTTGGCCGACTCCAATAAGATTTGTTAATTATATCACCTTTTTTTGTGTGTGGCAATTCACAAACTCACCTTTCGGCACCCATCGCTATATATGGATCCACAAACTACAATAAATCGAAGCATCTATTGATAACCTAGCAGTGGAAAAGAAACTTTGATCCTTAATAATTAGGCTTTCTAATGCATTTGATGTAGGCTAGCGTTGATGATTATTGATTGACTCGAAGGGTATAGCTTTGTGTCTGTGCGAAGCCAAAGAGATGATTAATTGGACGGCCAACCATCACCAATTAGTTAACTAAAAGTGGATAATAACTTTTTTTAACAAAAAATAAGATCTGTTTTTTCAGAGAAAACTATAGAAATAAATGTAAACGATCGAACAATTAACGACATCATCGTATTGTCTACTACATTTGTAAAAGGAAAAAAAAAAGATATATCCCATGATTCGGTTTCGTGGCGCACTCAAAAATCCAAATATTGCTCGATCAAATAGAAGGGTCTGCTTGATTGATATGTTAAATCTACGTGAATATATATTTAATCTCACATCAACCATGCATCATGTATATTTTGATAATTATGCAAAGTAAGGAATCCAAATAATATTTTGAGGATGGAACGGATCCGATCCATAATTAGTCTATCTTGGAAAGGACAATGGATATTATAGTATCAATCTATGGGGACTAACCATGGTCGATCATGATGCTTATAATAAATTTGGATTCTAAGCTTGACGAGGACATCATAATTTAAATAAGGTAAGTATGCGGATATTTAGTCCTATACCGAGTATATACTAGATAAATCTTAAATAATTTATATGGTACCAAAAAACTCAAATAATATTTTCTTATCTCTTGTATATGAGATTCTAGACTATCATCATAGTCCAACAAGGATAAGAAAATAGCTGAGCTCCGTATTCAAGTTAGTCGTTACCTCATCAACAAAAGAAAAGAAAGTCAGAGGTCAGATTTCTGCAAGTCCATGCCTAACGCAAAATGGTGGGCTTAACGTTTAGAATCTGTCTCGATGTGGACGAAGCCGTGGCTCAAAGTTTAGGCATGGATGGCGTCTTGCATGAAGCCCCCCCCCCCCCCCCCCCCCCCACGAACTTACCGTTGCTTGCCGTATGGATGGTTCTCGTATAGAAGCGATGGGAGACGTTTTGTTACAAACTCACTTTCTTACAAATGGACACAACTTTTTTTTATTTTGTTGGGTAAGAAAAATGGACGACTTTTTGCAGGCCGAAAGGAAAACAAAAAAAAACATAAAGCTGCTGCTACTTAATTGGACCTCCACCTAAAAAATTGTACTCCATGCAGTGGTTGCACTTAATATTGTCCTCTAAATAATATTTTGGGATGATGGTTAAAATTTTCAAATATGAAATTGATGGACCAGGAAATTGGCTAAAAAATTAAAATAAAACTATATATATATATATATATATATATATCAAAAAAACATTTTTTTTATAAATGAATATAATTTATTATATTATACGAAGTTGGTAAAAATAATTACATTAAATTATCTTTCCTGTGATCTCACTTATATCCTTGTCATGGGTGGATCGAAATTGAATGCCTTCAATGTGTAGCAATATCCTATTTGATGAAGCTGAGCAATGTTTAACAATGACATGATCCGGTTAATATCGTATCATTTTCATCTCTTTTCTGTTTTTTTAAATTCATGTCAATGCAATCAACCCATGGTTCTAACATAATATCTGATTTAAGCTCTATCTACGAGGTGTAATCAATATTTCTTTTTCTAGCATAATATTTTTTTTTTGGAACCAGGCAAAAGCCTTCCATCAACAATTTTATTAAAAGATGAGAAAAAGTACAGAATCTGCACGCTGTCCATTTAATGGATGCCTTTGCAATAGATATGCCATCGAGTTGCATATCTAATATTTTATCTTTTTATTTTCCTTTCTTTCTTTTTTTTTAAAATATTATATCTTTTCATCTCTACATACATGTATATATACAAGCATGTATATATGTGAAAAGATAAGATTATCTTAATGCTCTTATTTTTATATGCTACAAGAAGTTTGACGAGCATGAAGTGACCAAAAATATCAATGATATCTGTATAATTCTTGAACACGAGATTTTAATATAATTTGTTATAATTCTAAATCTTATCAAAATAAACTTAACAAAATACATTATTTATATTTTCTTATCCCATATTAATATCCAAGATTATCTAATATATGACCGATATTCAATAATACCTACATATCCTTAATTATTTTCCTTAAGATCTGGGCAACCCAAATAGGCTATTTCCTCTAATCCACATAAGTCATGATTTTGATCTGCTCTGATACTATTTATGGTAATCTAGAATTTCATCCCAAAAGATTAGTTGTAAGATGTTATTTAATTTTTTTAATAATATATAAATACTCATCATGAATAATCTAGCATAAAGTAATATGCAACTATACATATATTAGCATGAATTCTATCGTAATTAGCTGCATACTTTTTGTGCATGATGTTTCTTGCGTTACCCAACTCTATTATCTATTTTTTTAATCATGAAATCATTAGCCCACACAAGACTAGGTCATCAATTATGAAATTGTGAATATGTTATTAAATATAGAGTCAAATTTGTGGGGTTCTAAATGGGCCCAACTAAAATTTTCCGAAAGAGAAGCTTTAATAAAGTGGAGTAATTCTTTGTGCACCACGTGCGGTGCAGCAAATCCAGCATGGCCCGCACCGCATGCGGCTATTGGTCCATGCTGGCACCACGTGGCATGACGGATGGGACGGGATATGGCATGACGAGAGGGGTATACGTAAGCTGCAGACGCCGCCCTGCAGTCTTTTCAACCGTGCAAAATGACCATTATGTCATCATCATTTTCGGTATCGAAAAAACGGTTCTTATTCTGCAAACAAAGAAAAAAAAATATTTGCCATTACGAAGCCCCACCCCAGAGTTTGTCCATTATTTTTGGACATCCCAGATACCTACATTTTGTATTTTTCGCTCCTCTTTGGTGGTCGAGAAAGCGTTGGTGATCTTCCTTCAACATTTGATACGCCTTCGAAATCTTGGAAAAATGGAGACAAGTGGTTTCGTCTTTAAACGCAGACGACGAACACGAAAAGAACGCAAGAATGAAACGCAGATAGAGGAAGGAAGTAATGCGATCGTTGTTTATTCAGGAGGTGATGAGATCCCCTTAAGATCCATCCCCAAGAATGTTACAAAAGCAGAAACATGTTAGGAAAATTTTTGATTCCTACTTGGATTTGATATTTAGCATCTGAACTTTTTTTTTATAATTTATGCAAGGGTATCGGAGTTTTTAAACTATGGTGCCCCAGGTTTTGAACAAGGATGTCGTAGGTTTTGAACAACAGTGTCGTAAGTTTTGAACAACGGTGTCGTAGGTTTTAAACTAGGATGTTGTAGGTTTTGAACTAAGGTGTCATAATTTCTATTTTACTATTTTAATGTTAATCTTTGAAATTTATCTCTACAGAGGGATGTCACGATAATTTTTTAAAAAATATTAAATCTTCATAGTATAGAATCATGATACCGTAGCTTAGATATTACGACATCCTAATTTAAAACCTACAACACCGTAGTTCAAAACTTACAACATTCCTACAGAAAATGTGAAAAATAAGTTTTTAACCTCTCTACCTCTAATACATGGCAACCGTGGCTTGTTTTATGACTCTCAGGGTGTCATAAAATTGCCATGGATGCTGTAACATTAATCAAAATGGCCAAAATAGTATTATGACATCCTAGTTCAAAACCTACGATATCCTAGTTCAAAACCTACAACATCCATGCAGAAATTATGAAAAATAAGTTTTTAACCCTTCTATCTCTAATACATGGCAACCGTGGCTTGTTTTATGACTCCCAGGGTGTCATAAAATTGGATAGGATTCTGTAACATTAATGAAAATGACCAAAATAGTATTACGACATCCTAGTTCAAAACCTACGACACCTATGCAGAAATTGTGAAAAATAAGTTCTTAACCCCTCTACTTCTAATACATGGCAACCGTGGCTTGTTTTATGATTCCCAGGGTGTCATAAAATTGCCACGGATGCTGTAACATTAATCAAAATGGCCAAAACAATATTACGACACCCTAGTTCAAAATCTACGACATCCTAGTTCAAAACCTACAACATCCTAGTTCAAAACCTACGACACCCATGCAGAAATTATGAAAAATAAGTTTTTAACCCCAGGGTGTCATAAAAATTTTTATTTAGAATTTATTGCTTAACTTACATTTATATTTTACTTATGGTTCAGGTGATCTTGCAATGCTTCGGCTGCCCAGATTAAAGGCTTCACAATTGTTTAAAAACCATTGCAAGCCAGCAGTGTATGCTGAACAGGTTTTGAAGATGAGTTTCTTAAGTTATCATTTAGAAATAATCCGAAAGACTCCTTTCAATGCGTTCGTAGACATGCAACCGTTTGTTGTCGACAGGAATCTACTCGCTAAAATTATTAGATGCTATAAGGGAGGAAACAAGTTTATTTTTTGTGGCAAGAAACTTATATTTAGCGTGGAAGACCTGGCCCTGATTTTGGGTTTGCCATGCCACGGAAAGAAAATCAAAATGGAAGATCAAGTTAAGAAGGGCCGGTTATTCAAAAGATTTGGAAGACAATTAAATATGCAAAATAAGGGCCTGGAGAAGTTAATTGCCCGACTTCATTCATCAAATCTACAAGAGGATGTCAAGGACACAGTGAGATTATGGATTGCATTTATGTTCGCAACGTTCTTGTGTTCAAAGTCAAATCAAAGTTGCCCAAGATTTATCATCCCTTACTTGGATGATTTATCCCAGCTCGGTAAAATAGATTGGGCTACCACAATAATGGAGTTGACTCTTATGTCTCTCCCAAATGCTGCTTTTTGCTTGAGATCCGACCAGCCAGTCCTAACCAAAAGAAGCGATAAGGTTAGGAGGCAGCCAACCCTGTATGGGTGTACAGCTGCTCTATTAGTAAGTGTCATTAATATGCAGTAAAAGTATAATTGCTTTATTTTAAATCTTCCATATATTTAACATACATGATTATTATGTACATGTTTGGTTCCTTGAGCATAGTACCCTGAGAGCCCCAACATATCCAAAAAAATTGCCTAGGCTGTTAAAATGTTATGACAGCCAGGTGAAGACAAAGAGTGTTGACCTTACAAACTTGAAGCCTTATGAGTTGGTAAATAAAAATATTTTTTCATTATAATATTAATGAACAATATATTATTATGATTAATGTATGGTTATTTTGTTATTGTTCTTGGCTTGCAGGTGGAGGGAGCTATTGAGCCAACAATAATGGAACAATAGCTTCTCCCTAAAGAAACAGTAACAGCAGCATCCTCTGAAAAAGAAAAAACTTGTGTAAGCTGTGCACAGGTGAAGGTTGAACTTGAAGATATAAAGAAGAGGCTAGCCATAGTTGAAACTCTTTTTAGTTCATTGGTAAATAAAGGTACCAATGCCAATAAAGAAGGCCAGAAAGAGGCGGAGGGAGAGGATGCTGAAGATATTGAGGTTGAGGTGGAAGAAATTTTTGATGAAAAATTTAAGGATACCCTTGTAAGTGAGGAAGTTGAGGGGGAAAAAGAAGAAATACAGGTTCCTTCACTTATCAAGAGGGTAAAAAAAGAACCTAGGCTGCGGAAGGCCTCCCAAATCGCAGCTGATTCTGCTTTCGAAACAGGTCCATTGAAAAAAAAGTTGAAGATGGTGGGCACATCTCAGCTTGAGAAAACAAATTTGAATTTTCAAATTGAAGATGATGAAAATTTGATCAATACATTTTTGAAAGAAAAGATGAACTCGTAAGTTACACCTATTTTTTCTAATATGTATGCTAATTTATAATCGAGAATACATAATATCATTCATGTTTATTAATTTCAGGGATGTCATGTACACCAACAAATTCGGAGGCACTATCACTAGGAAAAATCTTTTTGATCTCATCAACAATGACATGATAGTTGATGATGTAAGTAATGGAGTATTACATCGTTTTGTTGTTAATCTTTATGTATGTACTGATATATTTTCTAATAATTATTATATTTACTTTATAATTAATTAGTTTAAATTGTATTGACAGATAATTGATGCCGGGCAGGAGTTCATTACAAAGAACTGGACTGAGAATGCAGAAAGATATCATAAAAGTATAGTTGCTCCAGTAATGACTCCTGGCATGTGCCTAACCTCACCATCACCATGTCATGAACTTACTGGAACAGCCGGCAATATGATTTTTGATGGAGTGAGTGATGCAGATAAGAAGGAATTTTGATTTCTCTTCACTATCATAAACTTTGAAAATTCTCACTGGCACCTGGTAGCGGTGGACATACAAGAGAAGATTTTCATGCATCTGAATTAGATAAAGTGCAATTCCAAGTACAAGGCAAATGCTAGGAAGTGGCACAAGATAGTAGGTGCAATGTTCCACATATTCTGTGATAATAGTGAGGTATCCAAATGGTCCATGATAGAGAATAGTGAATGCCCTTCCCAAGCTGCAGGATCATTGGACTGCGAGTTGTTTTGCTTGAAATACATGGATTTTATTACTCGCAGGGATAGGCCTGATACTTAGGATTTCACAAATAAAGATATCAGCATGTACAGCCACCAGTTAGCAGCAAGGATTTTGAGAGAGAGTATGAATCAAAAGATTGAAAGTGCTGTTAAATATTAGCCTATGAAAGCAAATTATTTGTTATGTACTCTTTCTTTTTGATTCATTCACTTCTGTATTATGTTACACAAATTTGTAACTAACTCGAGGATTATATTTTAAGTATCATTCTCAAAGGAAAATTCTTTTGATTCATTCAACCAGTATTGTTTTGAATATCATTGTCTTATTACATGTAGTTTTATGTAATTCATTCAATCAATATTTTGTAATTCTTCATTACTGTGATGATGATATAAAGGAATGTAATGTTTCTTGATAGGGTGTCGTAGTATTTATACTAGAGTGTCGTAGCATTTGAACTAGGGTGTCGTAGGTTTTGAACTAGAGTGTCGTAAGTTTTGAACTAGGGTGTCGTAACTTTTGAACTAGGATGTCGTAATGCTATTTCAGGTGATTTTATTGATTTTTAAGCAGCCGGGACTATTTCTGATTATTTGGGAGTCAATAACCAATCCAATGATGGCATGTACCATAGGTAGAAGGGATTAGAAACATTTTATCTTATATTTTCTATATGTTTGTATTTTTTGAACTAGGATGTCGTAAGTTTTGAACTAGGGTGTCGTAATGCTATTTCAGGTGATTTTATTGATTTTTAAGCAGCCGGGACTATTTCTGATTATCTGGAAGTCAATAACCAATCCAATGATGACATGTACTACAGGTAGAAGGGATTAGAAACATTTTATCTTATATTTTCTACATGTTTATATTTTTTGAACTAGGGTGTCGTAACTTTTGAACTAGGATGTCGTAATGCTGTTTCAGGTGATTTTATTGATTTTTAAGCAGCTGGGACTATTGCTGATTATCTGGAAGTCAATAACCAATCCAATGATGATATGTACCAGAGGTAGAAGGGATTAGAAATATTTTATCTTATATTTTCTGCATGTTTGTATTTTTTGAACTAGGGTGTCGTAACTTTTGAACTAGGATGTCGTAACTTTTGAATTAGGATATTGTAATACTGTTTCAGATGATTTTATTGATTTTTAAGCAGTCGGGACTATTTCTGATTATCTGGGAGTCAATAGCCAATCCAATGATGACATGTACCACAGGTAGAAGGGATTTTTTGTCAATCCGGGAGTCATAAACATCCTGTATGAAGTTTCATTCGATAATCTAAAAAAATATAGGACTGTACATATATAGGACTATACCATAATTCAAGATTTTATATCCTATCCTGTGTTAGTTGAATGCATACATAAGCATCAAATTCATCTAAAAAAGGGTTCGAAGAAGGTACAGTAGGTTCAATTACTATTTCTGGTAATTCCACTACAATATGGGAAGTCTTCCTTTTGCTAGTACTACCTCTTCTCTCATTTTGCACAGGAGTGTCAACAGAAGCCTTATCCAAATTTTTCTTTGATCTCTTTGATTTCTTTTCGACTCTACTCTTAATTCTATTCTCTCGTGGATGACCTTTCGTAGTAAGTTGGTCAGGATCCTGAATTAGAAGTTCTCTACTTTGCTTAGCTGCACAATTAGCATCAACAGCTCTTCTGAATAATGGTGTAAGATCTTCCATCACCAAATTGAATGCATCTTCAGACATGGAGGCTATCTCTGCAAGCTTCATCATCCGATAACTCATCAAAGCATATCTACAATCAATAAAACATAATATTCGTATTAGAATTTCATGACATATGATAGGTTAATGTAAACTTAAAATAAGATATCTGAATTTAAATAATTCCTTGAGTGCGTACCATGATTTTCGCGTGCTTTTATCACAAAATTGAGTGTTGCATTCGAGATCGTCGAATTGATATTTCATATCCTTGCACCATCTATTCAAAAAATACTTATCTGGGATACGCAATATCTCGCTTTGATGAATAACCAATAAGACATGCCTACACAAGTAACCTTTGTACTCAAAGGATCCATACTGGCATTTAACATCCTCCAAAGTTTTGTCATATAAAATCTCATAATTTTTAATAATCTCCTTATTGATTCTATTAACTTCTATTCTTTCAAATGATTTAACAGAATATACATCACGATTATCAACTTCTTTAAGTAACCTGGCATTTGATGCAGCCATTTCAAGGACCTCATTTTGAGATTTTTTGAATATGTGCATTGTATATTTTCCTGCTGCTTGCCTCTCAAAAGGAGAGGATGTCTTTAGGAAAGCACTTTGTTGCCACCCGGATCGTCGTGGCCCATAGCTGCTAATGGCATCGGGTGGTACGCATCCGCCCGCTGGGGATGCCTCCAGTGCCTCGGAACCTGCAAGACAGCCAATGTCAGTGACCCAGGCCAGGGATTCCGGTGGGGGCACTCCGACGGTCAAGTCAGTGATGATCCAAGGAAACAGATCCTCCTGGTCGAGCCCCTTTGGATGAGCTCCACGCTAGAAGGAGTGTGTGGAGTGTATGAGAGTATGAGTGAGATGGGAGATGTGGTGGCCGAGGTGGTCTTGCCCCCCTCTCTGGCCTCTTCCCCCTCTCTTCTTTCTCTTTGTGGTGGTTGTGTTGTTCTTGCTTGGAAGGAAAAAATATCTCCCCCCCCTTTTTTTTTGTTACCTCTCTCTTTTTTACTCTAGCTGAGTCTTCCACTTTGGCTTGCCTCGGGGTTCTCCCGTGCTGTCAGGCTGGTACGACGAGGTATCATGCCGTAGACGGGACGCCTCCTTGATTGGGTAGTTGGAGAAGCTTCGATATGCCTCTGACATTCCTTTTGTTTGCCCTTCTTGGAAGCCTAGCAGGACCTCGACTGTCGTGCCGCCAGTCTCGGGACTCATGCTCTTCGGATGGGTCTTTTCTTCATTTGTACGGCAAGTCGGCAGAGGATGTGGCGCGTTGATATGAGCTTCCTTTCTTTCTGGTGTGGGCGACGACCGTGGGCATTTATGGCGACGTGGCAGGTGCTGTTGTACGGTCCTCGGGGAGCTCGCCACCGTCTTCGGAGGAGAGGCGCGGCTTCTTTGGTAGTTGGTACTTCGATTTGTACTGAGGGCCGAGCTGGGAAGATGGGGCTCGCTTGCAGCAGACCCGCCTCGTCGCGGCTCGGTTGTGCGAAGGAGGGCCAAACTCGGTTCCAGGCCAAGGGAGGGCCCATCTTTGACCGAGCTCGGGCCGGCAGAGGTGGATGAGACACGCCCAACCCAGGGGACCTGGCCTTGAACGGGCACCACGTGGCGGAGGAGGCTTGAGCTCAACTCCGGACTACAGGGCCTGACCTCGGGCTCGGAAGGTCTGCCTCTGGTGGGACTTGAGCTTGGCTCTGACCTAGGCGTCGGACTTGGCGGGGACCGACCTGGCGGAGGACGGAGCCCGTCTTCGATGGGCGGCCTCGTTGGCATCGGGAGCTTGGCCCGGCGAAGGGGCCGATAGTGGGAATCCAGCGTGGCGTCCAATGAAGGCTCCACGTCAGGTTTCTTGCTCCATGTCAGCGATCCGGTCACATCATTTGCCCCCCACTCCTGAGGCCTGTTGTCGCGCAGCGCTCGGGTCGAAGGGAGTAACTACAGTGCTCACGTGGAAAGGTGGAAAAATCTGGTGCAATAATTATCGATATCGGCGGTGCCTCGCTCGGCGATCCTTCGAGCCTGTGAGGGGGCGCCGCGTGGCCACGTCTTGAGAGCAGTTATGGCGGGCACAAAAGTTGGAGCAGCCACGGTCGGATGGGGATGCTGGCCCCGTTGATCCGCAACACGTGGCGCAACTCTTGGGGAAGCTGTAATGGTACGGTCGGGCATAGGTTGTCTCGAATGGATGGGTGAGTCCTTTCGAAACATACCTTTTTTCAAACTCTTCGCGCCCGGAGTCGTACAGGAGCCTTCCTCTTCTTCTTCTCTGGCCGTCGGCATCTTCCTTAAGCTTTAGCAGGTTAGCTCTCCCTTTTCTCCCATTAGAAGTCGCCGTAGGTCTTCCTCCGCTCGCTTCCTCCTTCTCGTCATTTAGGAGTTGTTCTGTCCTTCTTTTTCTTCCATGGACCGCTTCGGCCCAAACTTCTGTCCCTCATGCCAAGCTGATGCCGGACCTTCCCGGTCGAAGACTCCCTCTTCTTCCGACGAGGAGATGGAGGCGGCGAGGTATGAGTTCAGGAGAAGACCTTACCATGGCCCGGTGTCCATTAGGGAACCCGGGTCTTCTCCTCCTTCCCGCTTGGCTCTCCTTCCTGCTCCTGCTTCTACTTTCGCTTCTGCTTCTGCTTCTACTTTCGCTTCTGCTTCTGCTTCTGCTTCTCTTCCTGAGCCTGAGCCTTCTCGGTCGACAGGTCCCGGAGGGATCACTTCGGTGATTACCGCTGAGGACTTTATGCTTATCTGGGAAGCTTATGGCATCCCAGAGTCCATCCATCTCTCCGTCCCTCAGCCCGGGGAGCGGGTTACCTCCAATGGCCCTCGGTGGATCGCCTTCTATGAGGAGACCTTCGCCGGGGGTCTCCGCTTCCCTGTACATCCTTTTTTCCTTTCTTTCTTGGCCAGCTACCGGCTTGTTCCTGCCCAGTTGGTCCCCAACGCCGTCAGGACGATATTCTGTTTCATCATTCTGTGCCACTTCCATGGGGTTGTTGCCCATTTTTTCTTGTTTAGGGCCTTCTTTACCCTGAAACGTCACTCTACCGAGGACAGGTGGTGGTCCCTTTCTTCCTGCCCTCGGGGCATCAGGTTTGTGCTCCCCTCTTCCATCAAAGGATGGAAGAGTAGGTTCTTTTTCGTCTCAGTAGAGGGGATCGACAGGGTTTGGAGTGACCCAGATCGATCTCCGAATAGGAACTCCTCGGTCGAAGCTACCGACCTCAACATGTATGACCTGCTCAGATCGGCCGAGATCCCATCACTGGAGGTCTTGTTGTCAGAGCAGAATCTTTGCGAGGCCGGGGTCAGCTCGGCGCGGGAGCCGGGTGAGTTTGACTTGACCACCCCCTTCTCGTTTCTGATTCATTTTTCTTCCTCATTTTTCTTCTTCTTTCTTTCTTTTTTTTTGGCTCAGGGCTGACCTTGTCTCTTGTGGTGCAGATATGAAATTCTCGATGGACGAGCTGTTGTCCTTCTTCGAGGAGCGAGAGCAAGCTGCCAAGGCCGGCGGGCCCGCTTCGAAGCGGGCTCGCGTTGATGAAGGCCTGCTGCCGGTGCAGGCCGCAGTAGATGCACCGGTCGCCGAGCGGAGGCGGAAGAGGGCGGCCAAGCCCGTCTAGGCAACCTCGGGGCAGCGGGATCAGGGTCCCGTGCCTAAGCCCGAGGTGGTCACCAGGGCCAAGTCGGCGTCCGCTGTCGCCAGATCGGGGGTCCCTCCCCCTGAAGTCGTTATGCTCGAGGAGGAAGGGGGGTCGAGGGAAGCGAGGCCGGCGCCCCCGCCGTAGCCCCAGGCGATGCCAAGCTCGCAGCTGGCCACGAATACGCCCTCCACTGTCGAAGGGACCGAGCAGGCGCGGACGAGAGACAGAGACTACCGAAGGGTCCCGTTCAGGCTAGGGCCAAACGTCTCTCTGTTGAAGGATCCCAGCCTCGCCGAGCGGATGATGGACTTCTCCGTCCGGTCCTGCGACCGGCGAGACGGGAGCAGGAGGCTTCTGGGCGACGTCGTCTGTTCGACGTTCGCGAACCTCTATGCTGTAAGTTTCTTCTCGCCCCCTTTTTTGTCTTTCCTGAACTCCCTTTTTCATTCGATAATTAACATGCTTTCTTTAATACAGCAAGGTAGGGATCTGCTCCTTATCCGGGACTTCTACCAGAATTGGGAAAAAGGGGATAAGGAGCGGCTGACTGAGCTCGAATCTCTACGGGCTGAGGCGAGAGAGAAGAGCAAGGACATCCAGAAGGCCAACCTCAGAATAAAGGGCCTCGCGGTCGAGGCTACCGACGCCGCCAGGGCGAAGAAGGAGCTCGAAAGCGAGCTCGAATCAAAGAGGACCCGGTTGAAGGAGCTCCGGGCTGAGTCAGAAAGGAGTTTGGTCCAATGCTTCGGTCGAATGGAGTTTTTTCCTCTTCTTCTTCAAGTTAGCGTCCGACTCAGCCATTTTTACTTGCATCGCTTTTAGCTTATTCTCTAAAGAAGTATTCCGAGCAATGCTTTGCTCCAACTTATTTTTAAGAGCCTGCCTCAGCTCTTCAGCTACCTCTTTCTCTACCTTTGCCTCCCCTAGTTGGTCGCATAGGTTGCAGTTGAGTTTAGCAAAGCCAGAAATACTCTCTTCAATTAGAGAGACCTCATGAATAATCTGCAATTACAACAACTAACATAATTAGTTAGGTTTAGCAGCATTGCTATTACCAGAAAGCATAAAGCAGTAGATTTTACCTTGAGGAGACTCGGATAAACAGAAAGGAGGACATCCTCTAATCGTCGGGCCTTGGTCGTCTCCTAGTCTTTGGGAAGGATGACGGCCTTCAGTGGCCATCAAGCTAGGTCGAGATTATCTAGGCCTGTCTCATCAACATAGACATTAAAGTCTATAACTTGGTATTCAAAGGAGTAATCCCCTCCCTCTGCTTCTACCTAAGGAGCCTTGCATTTGTTAGGTCAGTAAGGTTGAGTTGATGAAGGATCAATAGTGGAAGTTACCGTCGGTTGTCCTACTGTTTGTTCGATAGGGACAACTCGGGCGAAGTTCAGTCAGGGGCACATCGTCATCATCCGACGTACTCCTTATTACTATTGGAGAGCTCGCTCTAGTTGAGATCTCCAGAGGGATATTATCCGACCTCGGCCTCTTCGGTCTCCTCAAGTTTGGTCTTTCTGATTTTATTGGAGGGGCTGTCGCTTGCCTCTTCTTGGCAATCTGGTGAAGTTTTCGAGCATCAAGCTTCATTTTTGTATATGTAAAGAAAATATAACATCAACCATTCTGTCTAACCATGATAACAAAAGGAAGATAGCAAAACACTGACTCAATGACATATACCTAAAGAAGGAAACGAGCTAACTTGAGCAAAGTATAGACCTTGCTCGTTTAATAGCTCCTTCATTGGAGGGGCTTCAACTCCTGGGAGCTTCTCGTAATCTTCCTTATCGGCTAGCAATATTTTCTTCCCATCATTTGGAGTCAAACAAGGCTCCCTCCAATTGGTACTGAAGCCCCAGGGATGATCGAACACCAGATAGAAGAAGCAGGGCTTCCAACCATGAATGGCCGAAGGAAGCCCCACGACAAACTTCCAACCAGGGGGGGCCGATGACCCACCATCCTCGACCGTGGAAATCCTTCTTCAAGACGAAGAAGACAGTAAAAAGAGGAGTCCTAGGTTCTATCTGAAGATCATGACAAAGGACTAGAAAGCACGCATGATCCTAATGCTATTCGGAGTCAGTTGTGCAAGAACTATATGGTATAAGTTGAAGATCCTAATGAAAAATGGTTGGAGCAGGAAATGGAGTCCTGCTTTCAAATGATCTTCGTATATTGCTATATTACTAGGCGATGATCGATCTATTCTTTCATCAGAATGAGGGGCAACCTAACAAACCCTTGCAGAATATTATGTATTTCTGCAAGGCAGAAATCCTAGACCCACACAGAGAACTCCTAACGGACTCTAATCCTAATCCTTCTCTATAATGACCTCGCCTCCTTTGGGGACTAGGACTATCAGACCTAGTGACAATGGAAGTTCCTAAGATTTTAGCCATAGTAGAAAAAGAAATTTAACCTGGAAGGAAGGTCCAAGAAGAAGAAAGGCCAACTCAAAGATGGAAACCCTTCCCTCAAAAATTATAAATAAAGATGACAGAAAGATCTAGCCTTCGGGAAGAAGGGTCATTTACATAGAAGACGCCGACAGCCCTGATTTCTTCCTCGAGCCATGAGAGCCATCTTTGATCACACCACGTATCCAAATCCCAACAGACGGATACAACCCAACGAGAAGAAGACGAGGTGACTGATGCGATGGGAGGAAAACCAAAGTATCGATGTCGATCCATGGGAGACCAATGGATAGAGGACGACGGTGACACTGATCATGAGTTCATGCATTTTTAACGACCCCGATCTTATCACGGACTTGAATCTCATATCGAATACTGATGACGAAAAAGAGCAGTACGATATCGAGATTCGAATAATAACTCCCTCGCTAATGAGAGAAAGACACGTGCCAAGGGTGTTATGCTCGAGGATTGATGCCTTAATACTGCCGACTGAAATTAGAACATGCCATCATTGGAGAGATATTTTTTTTCACAAAAAAAAGAAAAAGAAAGAGAAAGAGAACTCTTGTCATTCCTTGTTAACTCCCGTCGTTCAAGATGTTAAAAATTACTTGAACTCGGGAGTTGGGGGGCAAATATTGGGACAAGATAAATGACCCAACGCATAAAAGGACAGATTATGTCCAAGGAAGAAATAAAAGGCCAGATTAGTCCCGAGAACTGATAAGACAGTAAATGGCTAGCCAGCGTATAAAGTCGACTAGCATATAAAGTCCGACCAGTATATAAAGGCCGACCAGTATATAAAGGCCGACCAACCCATAGAGGCTGACCAGCATCTAAAGGCCGACCAACTTCAAGAAGAATGAGGACAACAAGAAAAGAGTTGGTTATTCTACCAGAATAACCAACTACCATTATAACAGGCACGAGTTAGTTTCCAACAGAATAACGTCTGAGCTAACTGTCAGATGCCCCTTCAACTAAATGCTGTTGAGGCCACGCTTATAAATCTGGTAAATGGGGACCTCCGGGGGTAAATAAGGTGAACTAGCTAGAGTATTCCATCATTTCTCTGTCCATTTTCTCTAAGATTCTGTATCTGTTTACCTGAACCCTTGCTGACTTAAATATCGGAGTGTCCCCATCAAAAATTCTCTGGTGAGTGGGTTTGTTTTGCAGGACCATGAGAAGCCTAGCTTAGCAATCCAAGAAGGTGCAGAAGGGTCACGTTGGTTCGGCCACAATAATACTCGTGATCACTATAATCACAACTGCTTGTTTTTATAACAGTACACCAAGAAAAATACCTCATCAACAGAGCTTATAATGCAAGTTGCAATAGTTAGCAACATGCATGGTCATACGATGCATGTCTTGTAGAATATAGTTCTTCCCTCATGTAAGTCTCATTTAAGAGTACAATCGTGCCGAACTGAGCCAAATAGGTGAAAGTTTGAGCTCAACTCAATTCAAAATACTTAGATTTGAGATTTGGCTCAAGATCAATGAAATCTCAATATTCCAAGCTCAAACTTAGTTTAATAAAAAAAAGATAAAATTCAAAATTGACTCCACTTGATTTGACTCAAATATCAATCGAATCAGACTTGAACTTGAAATCGAACTTGAAATCGAACCTTAACATGCTAATAAATAATATATATAAATAAAAATATATTATTAAAAAATATATAAATTTGAGTAGGTTCATAAATTTTCGGGTAGAGTATCTTTCTAGTTAAGGTTGACTTGAAAAACTATTCAAATTACTCGAGCTCGATAATAATCAAGTTAACTAAACTTGAATTTGTACCAAGCTCTAATAGCTACCGGGCAGTGATTTATTTGCACTCCTGGTCTAATTTATCATGTATTTATTTTGGTATGCCATTCTAGCCACTATAATTGTGTATAATCAGGTGGTGGGTATGTCATCTAGGATATGATTTCTTTCTATCAAGGAGATTTTTTTTTATTATTTTATTATTATTATCAATCATTCATGATATCCGGGAATATATTGAACAGCAACTTAATGATGTTTTTCATCAAAAAAAAAAAAAAAAGAAAGAAAAAGAAAAAGAAAAGAAACGTAAAAACTTAAAGATGGTGGACCCTTAATTCCTCTATCAGCCTAGAGATGATAATAAGTATAGTCTACGAGGTCCTGATTCCAACATTGAGGCAAAATTCAAATTCCACGCCACCTTTCCAGGTTATGAGAAAATTTTCCACGATTTAGCAGAAGTTGGAGGTGCCTTTGGTGTCAAGAAAGAGGCACCATCTCATGCAAGTCAAATATTTGCCCTCCATGCATAAGCTATGCAGTTTCCAATTTTATACAAATATCTCTACTGATTTAGAGGGCTCGAAGGTCTCCAAAGTTTGTAGCCTTCATAGCCCTACGTTCCCCAGAACTTAAAAAAGAAAAAGAGAGAGAGAGAGAGAGAGAGAGAGAGAGAGAGAGAGAGAGAGAGAGAGAGAGAGAGAGAGAGAGAGAGTCTGCCCCTGTTTTTCATGCACATCTCCCTTTCAAGAAGAAAAAGAAGGCCAGGTCTCTTCATGCATTTATAATCTCTAGAAAAACAAAGCATTACATGTGTTATACATGCACAAAAAAAAATGAAAAAAAATATATATTGTGCCTATAATTGAAAAAAAAAAAAAAAAAACTTAGGGAAGGTTAATCTTTGACCAAACGGCCAACCTTTAATAGCCACAAAGGCTCATAATATATGATGGTCGAGCAGCTTCAAGTTTAAGTTTGATCACGGTTAATAAATACTAATTAAGTGATGCAATCTCTGTAAAAGTAACTTCCCGTGATGTTCTGGCTTTTTTAAACTAATACACATCTCAAGTGGATACTTGGATGAGATCCATGTTTACTTAAATTATGAAGTTTGAATCATGTCATGGGTCTCTCTCTCACAAGACTTTGGATCGATCACAGGGTTTATATAATATGTGAATAGAGTTGTTGGCTAAATATAAAACAGAGTCAAAGACAACTTGGGATTATTTACAAAAGAAGACATACCTGGCATGCTTTATACCAGCAACTAATGTACTCTGGCTCTAACTAATACTTCTTATTTTCTCGAGAAAAATACAAAATAATGGACTGTTGATATAGTTCCAACTAAAAAGCATATCAACCATCTTAACAACAATCTCACAACGTCTCCCCGTCCTCTACGCAAAAGATTCAAAGCTTGTGACTTCTAATATCGGTTGTATAAATGTGGTGGAAGGAAGGGGTCTGTCCTTTCCCATGGAGAGTACTATTGTTCTAAAAGAGATGCCAAAACGAACATAAATTTCACAGGACAACTGCGTGCAACCCTCCCACCGCTCCCGGCAGCTTGTGTCGTGTTAGATAACAGTAGCTGTCATCCATAAAGACGGCAGCTGATCCGATATATACGAGTGGATGGCAATAATCAATCGGATATAAAATGCATCGGATAAAATTCGTATATGTTTTATAATTAAAAATCCTCTGTATTCGTACCAGCTATCGGATCGGGTTGGGCCAAGCATCGATACAGGTCAACTAGAGTTGAATGAATAAGAGAGATCGGATCAAGTTGAATCGGATCGGATAAGAAATTCATCATATCAATATTCTAAAATAACTAAAATTTTGAAAGAAAAAATTTTAATTAAAATTATATCGAACCATATCCGGGATGGAACATATCATTATACCCGTATTCAATCTGAACGCACATCAAGTATTTTATATAGAATTCATAATCATCTTAGGTTTTAGTCGAATTGGATTTGATTTATGTCTGATGGAACGGTTAAAATTGCCATTCCTGATCAAGTAGGCTATTATCCATACGGGATAGATGGATAATATCTCATGACGATGCAAATAAAGTTAGATAGGACATGCTGCATGGATAGGTCCGGTAAAATTATAAAAATCAATTCTTTTATATATAATTTATTTTTTAGTCTCGTAAAGAAAATTTGGGAAAAATTATATATCTCGGCCCCGAGATCGGAATAAGTTAATCGTTACCCAAATTTACCTGAATTTGTCGTGGATCAAATGAAACCTACCCTATTAGAAACGGGTCAAATTGGGTATCCTATGAAACCGAATTAATTGCCTATCTTTAGCATCCGATGAGACAACAATCTACCACTTGTGTTACAATTTTGTGTGAGACTTGTGTTACCATGACACTGCTCTGCAGAAAAAAATATCCTATAAAAGGAGATAATTTTTTTTTTTAAAAAAAAAAAAAAAAAAAAAAAAAGAAAACGCCAAAGTGACACATCTGCAAGTCTAGTTTCTGTCCAAAGCTGCGATCCATTTCAAAATGTGTTGCAAAGTTTCTTGTGAAAGCTACAACTTAAAGGCCCAGGGTACAGCCTTTTGACCAGAACGCACAACCGTTTTCTTTGGTCACACGAGGAAAGGAGTTGCTTTTGCTAAATTTGGAGGGTGCCTCATCCTTCTGGTCTAAATTTTGAGCTTGGACCGATGGCGATAAAGTTGTAGTTTGCCTGGTGGCTTTGGTCGATTTGCTCTCCAATAACACTTGATCAACGCCGTGTTTGCAAGTGTAAAACTCTTTGACATGAAGGCACCGTGTTGCCCACGATATAGTGGATATATGCCTCCTTTTTAGAAAAAAATTCCTTTTTTATTTATATGTCCTTGACAAATTAGGCATCGAAGGTTTTGGTTGAACTCAGCGGTTGGAAAACATTGTTACAGAAGCATCATTTCCTAGAACATAGAGTTTCATAAAGGAAATTATGGTTCCTGAATTTGGAGCCGCCTCCACGGAAAGTAGGGTTGACCAACTCAGCTATTAAGCTATTGGCAAAAAGGTTGTGCGAAACTACCATGGTTTTCCATAGAAGACATGTATATAAAGTTTGTCTAGATTCTATGTGTTGGTTTAAACATACAATCTACATTATCTATGATTTTTTTTTATTTATCGGTCAAATATCCTTTGAATTATTCTTAGATAAGCAAAGATTTAATGACATGATCCGTGCTTGAAAAATTTTATAAATTGTTCACTGATATACTGCTCATTCAAAATATTAATTATCCATTAAAGTAGGAATGATAACAAAAAAGTTATGGTCTTTATAAATAAAAATTTCTCCAACCAGTAGAGAGGTTGAATATTTAAAAATAAAATTTTATTTTAATAATTTTCATAGCTCTCTCGAGTGTAGACGAAAATAAAATAGGGGGCTAATCGCATGCCACCTCTCTCTCTCTCTAAGTCTTGACTGATGGGCTACAATAAATATAATTATCCCCTATCCAATATCATGTAAGTCAGTCCTTCAAAATTATTATAAATTTATTATAACGGTCATTATTTCAAAGTTTGCTTTTTTTGACCAGAATTTGATGCAAGCCAGCATTAAAACAGAACATCATAAGTACCTAAAAACAACAAAAAAATCAGAGAGTTTGTATCTGAGCACCACAAGATGATACGTTGCTTTCATCTGCATGAATTTATTCACCCTGTGCGTGAAGTCACCTTCACCAAACGCCGAGAAAAATCCAACGACCCGGTGCCCTCGTCGGCGCGCCGTCTCTCTGTTAGGTGTTAGCAAAGAAACCTTCCCATTTCTTCTCCCCTGCCCCCAATCCACGCCACCACAACGAACACCCCCCGCGCCAACCCCCCCGTCTCTCTCTCTCTCTCTCTCTCTCTCTCTCTCTCTCTCTCTCTCTCTCTCTCTCTTTCTTACTTCAAAACTCTGACCTTCCCCCGGTCGCTATCGACGCCCACCGTACCTCTCCCACCGGTTATCGCCGGTCAACCCAAACGGCCATCTGGCCCCTGAAAACTTGACCCCATTACCCTCAAATCACAAAATTCCAATATAAAACATCATTAACGTATTAATTAATCAAAAAACATATGCCGTCATTAATTAAATACCAGCAACGCAACGAGAAGGATCGCCAAAAGTAAGCAGGGAGAGAAGGGTCAAAATCAATCTTTCTCTTTCTCTGCTCTCTGTCCCCTCTTCTCCTTCTCTCTCTCTCTCTCTCTCTCTCTGGCGTTTTCCTCCTTTGATAGTTTTGTGCTATATTTCTTTTCTTCTTGTTCTTCTCTTACACCACGGATTCCTCTTTTCCTTTATATCTGCTCTTCACATGCTCTGCTTTGATGGTAGAATACCAAAACTCCCATAACAGTAAGAATCTCCAAAAAATCTCGAATGGATTTTCCCTGCTATAGATTTTGACCCGGAAAAGAGCCTCCTTTGCCCCTTTCATCCCCTCCACTGGCTCCGGGCACTGGCTGAAATGGGAAGCAGGGGACGCTTCTTGGAGCCGCTGTCCATGTCGACATGGTGGTCCTGCTGTCTGCTCTTGTTGTTCCAAGCTCTGCTCGGTTATTCTCAGAACCAGAGCTGCAACATTAAAGATTTGAGTGCCTTGCGGGGGTTCTTAAAGGGCTTGGATTTTGGTATCCCGGGGTGGAGCCTCAATGAGTCTTCTTCCAGTTGCTGCAATTGGTCTGGCGTCCACTGTGATCTGAGTCGTAGCCGGAGAGTGGTCGGGTTGGATCTTCATAACATGAGTTTGAAAGGTTCCATCTCCGATTCTTTGGCCGGCTTGGATCGCCTGAATAGTTTGAATCTTTCGAGCAATCTGCTGCGAGGATCGGTTCCTCCGAGTTTGTTCCAGCTTCCTCCTCTGGAGTTTCTTGATCTCAGCTCGAACAACCTCTCCGGATCGATTCCTTCTAATTTGAGCCTCCCATCGATTCAGGTTTTCAACATTTCCGGCAATTCCTTCAACGACGGCCACCCGATCCTGGCCGGGTCGAGAAAGCTCATCAAGTTCGATGTCAGTGTGAATGATTTCTCCGGTGCCATCAATCCAGGTATCTGTAATTCCTCAGCCCGAGTTCAAGTCCTTAAATTTTCGATGAATAAGTTCTCCGGCGACTTGCCGGTGGGCTTCGGCAATTGCCGCTCTCTTGTCGAGCTTTCGCTCGCTACGAATTGGATCACCGGAACTTTGCCCGATGATTTGTTCTCACTGTCATCTTTGACTCAATTTTACCTTCAAGATAACTTGTTATTCGGCCCTGTGGGCTCGAAGCTTGGTAATCTTACTAATCTTGTTCAGTTGGATCTTTCATCGAACAGCTTTTCGGGGACGATTCCTGATGTCTTTAATAGCCTCACAAAACTAGAGTGTTTTTCTGGTCCTTGCAACAAGTTTACTGGTAGTTTACCAGCTTCCTTGTCTAATTCTACAATGCTTAGGGTCCTTAATTTGAGGAACAACTCTCTCAGTGGGAGGATCGATCTCAATTTCACTTCATTGGCTAGGCTCAACACTCTTGATCTTGGTTCCAATTTGTTTTTTGGCTCTATTCCTTATGATCTCCCTCAGTGTGTTAATTTGAAAACCATAAACCTTGCAAGAAACAAACTTACTGGTGAAATCCCCCACAGCTTTCAGAACTTTGCTGCACTGTCTTACCTGTCACTCACTGGAAATTACTTCTCTAATATATCATCAGCACTGCAAATCCTACAGAGCTGCCCCAACCTAACCAGTTTGGTCCTTACCAAGAATTTCCAAGGTGGTGAAGTGATGCCTTCTACTGGGATTGAAGGATTTGAGAAGATGGAGGTTCTTGTGATTGCATATTGTCTTCTCTCCGGTTCGATTCCACCCTGGTTGGCAAATTTGACCGGGTTGAAGGTCTTGGACATATCATGGAACAAGTTGGGTGGGAACATCCCTTCATGGTTAGGAAATCTGGAGTATCTCTTTTACTTGGATCTTTCAAATAATTCACTCACCGGACAGATTCCTGATAGCTTTACACAAATGAAGAGCTTTAGATCTAGCAACATAACGCAGCCCAGATCCTCGATGCAGGATTTTCCATTCTACATCAAACGGAATTCGACAGGAAAGGGATTGGCATATAATCAGGTCAGCAGCTTTCCACCATCGTTGGTTCTGTGTCATAACAAGCTTGTTGGACCAATCTTGCCAGGCTTTGGGAACCTTGTGAAGCTGCATGCATTGGACCTAGCCTGGAACAATCTCTCGGGAACCATACCTGAGGAGTTGTCGGGCATGCTGAACTTGGAGTTCTTAGATTTGTCACACAATAATCTCAGTGGAAGCATACCATCCTCTCTGACCAATCTGAGTTTTCTGTCGAGTTTCAGCGTAGCTTACAACAATTTAATTGGACAGATCCCAACAGGAGGCCAGTTCTCGACCTTCTCGAGTGATGATTTCATAGGGAACCCAGGTCTCTGTGGCTATCACTTGTCCTCTTGCTCCACTGACGTTCATTCAGAATCAGTGAGCAGACGAAGGAAGAATAAAGGTGTTGTTGCAAGCATGGCACTTGGAATTGGCTTAGGGACTGTTTTTATTCTCGCTGTTATCTACTTTGCTGTGTCAAGGACTAATTCTAGAAGACAAGAAGACAATGCCAAGGTGGTGGCAGATGCTGATGAAAGCTTGGAATCTGCTGAGTCTAGTTTGGTGCTTCTGTTTCAAAACAAGGACAACAAGGGGCTTAGCATCAATGATATCATAAAAGCTACCAACAACTTTGATCAAACTTATATTATTGGGTGTGGAGGATTTGGTCTAGTATATAAAGCAACTCTACCGGATGGTAGGAAGGTTGCTATCAAACGGCTTTCCGGTGACTATTTTCAGATGGAGAGAGAATTTCAAGCTGAGGTGCAAGCCCTGTCTAAAGCTCAACATGGGAATCTTGTTTTGCTTCAAGGATACTGCAAGGTTGGCAATGATAGACTCTTGATCTACTCCTACATGGAGAACGGGAGCTTGGACTATTGGCTTCATGAGAAGCTTGACGGGGGTGCTATGCTGGATTGGAAAACAAGACTCCGTATAGCTCAAGGAGCAGCAAGGGGATTGGCATATTTGCACCAATCATGTGATCCCCATATACTGCACCGTGATATCAAGTCAAGCAATATCCTCCTAGATGAGAATTTTGAAGCTCATTTGGCAGATTTTGGCCTTGCGAGGCTTGTTCTGCCTTATGACACCCATGTGACGACGGATCTTGTCGGCACTTTGGGCTACATTCCTCCTGAATATGGACAGGCTTCTGTTGCCACTTTTAAAGGTGATGTGTACAGTTTTGGAGTTGTTGTCCTGGAGCTGCTCACTGGTAGGAGGCCTGTGGATATGTGCAAACCAAAAGGCAGCAGGGATGTTGTGTCATGGGCGCTTCAGATGATGAAGGAGAAGAGGGAAGCTGAGGTGTTTGACCCATGCATATATGATAAGGAGCATGACGGCCAGTTAATTAAGATGCTTGAGATTGCAAGTCTTTGTGTAAGTGAGTCTCCTAAACTGAGGCCTGTAACACAACAGTTAGTTGCATGGCTCGATAACATGGGCACCGACTGCCAACCGACAAAATGAGGTGCAAAGTTGCAGTGTGGAGTAGTTTTACATGTCCTGCCTCCATTCATCTTTAGCAGTTCAACAGAGATGAAGTTGAGACCTTTGGTGACTCATATGTTACTCGGTCATGTGCTTTACCTGGCATCATGAAAGCTGGATGTATAATATTTGCACATCGTTGATTCTGGGGTTTTCTTTCTTTTATTTTTTTCTTTCTTCAGGCAATTTCTTATATTTCTATAGTGGAGCTGAGATCATCACAGGCAACAATATACACATGTAAAGTTGTAGGTTAACTTTCCATAAAGAAAACATAGTTTTACCTCAAACTTAGAAAGATATGCATATTTTGCCTCTGTTACAAGAGCATTTTGGATACTTTTTTTTTTTCCTCACTGTTAAATGCAATTATTATCTCATTATACATAATTCCTGAAAATTATCTTCATTTATTTATTTAATAAAGAATATCTATTTTTTTAAGGTGCTTGCAGAATTGAGATTCATTCTCAAAAGTCACAACATAACCCATAGCTTATGAATCATCAAATTTTTCGCGTGATTTACTTCATGTCCTTCCATTTTGATTCTTCTTGTTCAAAATGTAGAAGGATGCTAGGATTTTCAATGATTTATGCAAATGCTTTGACTGTAAAATTTGCATATAATTAGGCAAGAAGGAAACTATGCATTTGGTAAGCAGAAGGAAGTTTGTTTATCCTACTACATATTGATGAGAGTTATATGTAAATCAATATATGCTTGTCAACTTTGAAGGAAACGTGGAGCAAGACCAATTCAGTTGACCTCACAAGCCCTTCAATTTCTACTTTGTCTTTTATTTTTTTGGAAAAGGATGGAGAAACACTTTAATTATAATAATAAAAGTTTCATTTAGATGATGAATTTTTCTAGCCGAAGGCTCCATATATTTTTGTTCTCACAAAATTATTAGTTAGTGATGAGTGCAATCATATATGAATTTGATGAGTGCCATGAAAAGTCTCTCTCTCTCTCTCTCTCTCTCTCTCTCTCTCTCTCTCTCACACACACACACACACACACACACACAATGAGTCTGTGTCGAGAATTAACTTCATCCTTTTGGTATGCACACAATGAAAGTTAACAGCCCTAGATTAACTTCATCTATTTGGTGTGATATGCAATTTAAGTTAACAGGAATTGCATGCTGCACAGGACGAAGCATGGCTTTATACAGGCATTCATTGCATTAACTAACCTCTTCAATTCCAGCCCTGGGATCTATAGTTTGCTAATGCGGAGGAAAGGAAAAATTGGAAAACTTGATTGAGAATCCACTATGGAAAGGTAAACTTCTTCCCATTCTATTAGAATGACCTTGTAGGTTTAGAAAATATAGGTTAGTTCCAAAGACCGTGCCACTATTGACCAGGTGCGAAATACTGACGACTACCTCTCAGAGACTTAATAATCAAAGAGACTCAGCTTTTCATTTAAAGATGATACTTAAAAGGATGCCTTGAAAGCTGAATCCAGTCCTTGAAAGCTTGGTCACTCATTGCAAGGAAGAAGATGCTATTGCAGTTTACCTTTTGCTTATGTATTTAATCAAACTTTCACCTTGCCTGTCAAGGCAGGAAGGAAAAGAAAGGGTAAGGATGGTCTGGAGCTAGCAATTCATATGCACCACATAAGTTATGAAGGCAGCTGCGTGTCAGCGTTTGAGAAGAATGATTTGTACCTTTTTTCTATTTACTGAATAGTATTCAGCCTTATTGTCTATATTGTAAGTCATATTTTTGTGCAACTTTGTTTTTCATGATTTTATTTGGAAGTCTGAAGGATATTATGTGTTATGTGACACCAGCTTGGCATTATGTTTTTGGTCTTCTAATTACTAGAATTCATACTTAGTTTAGTCATGCTGAAACAAAAATGAGTTCCTCTAAAACGAATCTTTCTACTCTCAAGTTCCATGCGAAGGCCATCTCTTCAGAGAGCTGGTTTGCTTCTCTTTTGATTCCTCTTCCTATTTAAGACTTTATCTCTTTCATCTTCATTTCCTGTAACTCAACTAGATACTGCACAAATATTAGTTAAACTTTCTAATCAGTGCATAAGTTTTCCTTTTGAATCAAATGCTAGCCGCTCATCTTGTATTGGTGCAAAATCTTCCTTGGATGCTTGAAAATGCTGGCAAAGAGATTTTAAGGGCCGAAAGCCCCTAGATAGATGGTTTCAACATGTACTTTTTATTTGATGAAATGTCCTACCCAGTTATTTGTGTTTGTATCCCCAGATAGATGCTATAATCAAACTCAACATCTTCCTGTAGTCACAATTTTTTTCTTTCTGTTTTGGCAAGAAAAACCATATGTACAGCTTGAGAGATGGTAAACACAAAGAACAACCTGAATGGCCATAGCAGTATAATGGATGAGATGGTTTGGAAAGTCAATGATATCAACTAACATAATCAGCTACTATCACTTTAAAAGAAAATTAAAACCAACATTTCTCTGATTCTTGTGGTAAATTCTGAAAACTATCAGGCTCCTACATGAAATGAGTACTCATTGCTATTTTTTGTGTCATACTTGAAACTCTGTATTTGCTTATTTAAAAAAAAAAAAAAAAACACTGTATATGAAGTATATATCCGGGCTTCTCCCCATGAACTGATTTCCCGTATCATTTTCTCTCGAGAGTTGCTTTTTCAATAAAAAATGTGGGTTTGGATTTTAGCATCTTCTGGAGTGATACACCTTCAGACAGAGTTGAAAACTAGCAAAGTTGAAACAGTTGAGTCAACGTCCGTGTCAGGCAACATGTGGTCCTCACCTTAAAAATATCTGTGCTTAAAACTGCAAGAAGAAAACTTTCCTGTCATTGTCCATGGCAGCATGAGAATCTCATTAAAACTCAAACTAGATTTTACCATTACAATTATGAATCTATTTTGGGTTTGGCCCATTTTCTCTTAAGAAAAAGGAGGAAGAATAGCATTATTAAGTTCGATGTCTGACATTGGTAATATCTGGTTCATCATAATAATAGATCTTCACTGATAAGCACCAATATTAGCAGGTGAGTGGTCATCTTACTTGGAAGCAACCTCATTTTCAAATTTAAGCTCACACTTTTATTGCTGAAGCTTCAAAGATATAATATTTTGCTTGCAGCTTTCTTTTCTGTAGAGATTTTCTTATCATCAGGACAAGATGGAATCCTCGTGAAGCTTGATTTCTTGTTTAAGCATCCAGGATGGTAATCAAATTTGGCAGGAAATGGTACATGTTTTTCGTAGACTGAATTTTATACCAGTAAATACTGTAATCTATTATTATAGTTATTTCCTTCAATAGTTTTTCTTGTTTATCATTAAAATCAAGTAAGAATTGCGTCGTTTGAGGGCACTGCCACTGGTTGTATCTTCCAAGCCATGATTCCCATCAACACCCACAAACTATTTTGAGAAGAAAGATAGGCAGAGTCCTCCAAAATGTCATCGAGTTCGTGTTCTATAGTGAAGGCACGATTCAGACCCACGTCCTTTGCATTGACAGCCAGAGACTTTACAGCACTATACTGGGGCACAACTTCTCTATCTTTTCCTGACAGCAGTTGTGTCACTCGAAATTATAGTTGTGGTGCCATCAAATTATTGATCTAATTATTTGAAGCTGCCGATCTGTTGTAGCACTAAAGTTCTGTCACAAAAGATTCACAAGATAAAACTGACCCTGTTGGAATCCCTCGACACCTCTCGCAGGGAATTCTGAGAGCTGGTTTTCAAGGTTAAATAGAAAACAGAGACTAACAGGAAAAAGAGATGATGTATTGCTTTCAAGTTCAGAGAGTTTACATTCACGATAACAATAATGTCATCAAACCATCTGGAAATAAAACGGTAAACAAAGTGAAATACGAACATCGAAATCAAAGAAAAAGAACAACAACCACCAAGCAGGATGACTTGAGTGATCCTGGAAAGAAGAAAGTGCTCCTCTAAACGAGGAGATTTGATGGCTGGAAGGGAGAAAAAACATAAAAAAAAGCTGATATAAGATTAAAGAGAGAACAATTTGTCCATTGGTGCTGGAAAGAAATAGAGAAGTTGCCTCTTAGTCCTTTATTTTTTTTAAAAAAAAAAAAATAAATAAACCTTCATTCTTATGAAACATACTTACAATACATGTGTTTCACACAATCAATTGGAATAAACTGCAAACCTTAAAACCATTGACAGCAAACATACGAACTATCTTATGAAACGTACGAACACATACATTTGTGGATTTCATAATCAATTAATTAATTAGTAGATGTTTCAGTGAGGTTGCCCATCCATGCCGGTGGCAGCATACCAGTCTGTTCTTGAACTGTCTTGAACAGTGGCGGTAGCATACGATACACCCCTGCCACCTCCTTCATCGCCCCTCCATCGGATGTCTCTTTATCGTTTGTCCATATACTTATCTTTGGCTGCAGACCGCGCACCGCATCAGCATTTGTTTTGGCAATTTCCTGGTACATTCCACCATTAATCATCAGATAGTCCCTTAGAGCCGCATAATTCCCTCCCAGTGAATCTAGCAATGTGCGGAGGTAGAGGCCCTGGGCTTCTGCGAGCGTGATCAAGCCTTCGGCCTCCTTTTTCTTTGCATAGAGCTCCCCCTCGGCCTCCTGTTGGCGAGCAAAGAATGCTGCTTCTGCTGTGGCCTTACGAGCTTCGGCAGCCCTCTCTTGCTCGTACAACTGGGCTTCGGCTTCCTTTTGTTTCTTATACAGCTCCCAGTTTGCTTCTTGGACCTATAATATATGTCGAGCAACTGGTTAATGTCATGGTTTTCATTTACAGTAGAGACATGCTTGAATGCGAGTTGTGACATTGTAAGGACGTCGAAAGATGATATCGTGCATCAATTCATGAAAAGAGACTTGCAAAAATAGTTATGTTTCTTATCTATTAATGATGATCCTTAAATTTAATATGGACTGCTTTATTGGAGACCAAACTTATGAAAAGCAAAACTTAGCCCTACAATGTTCGATTAAAATATTTTTTAAAAAAATCAGGACAGTTACTCAAGATTTATACAGTGAAGTCCCACCCTCTACAGAACTGCATCTTGAACCCTATCATTTAAGATTTTAAAAAAGTTGGTCAAACCGAAAGTTTATTTTTTAAAGTAAGATTCTAGCTAGGAATAGCTTCTAATTAAAAAGAATCAGACAGAGTAACGAAAAACAGAATTGATATAGAAGTTGATATCTACCTTATGAATAATTTTAGCATTTTCTATTTTATTTACATTAACCATATCCTACTAAAATTAGGAAGGCAATTCCTATCCAAATTATACAAGAATAGACCTTGCTATTATTAATAAAGGTCGTGTATCTTCATCTTAATTAACCAATAAAAGAAAATGAAATTTAAACGTTACCTTCATAATTATTTTCATCTCATTTTAGTTTTTTTTTTTTTACAGGATTCCAGTTAAATATGTTGAAAAAAATATTTCTTCTTCCTCGATAGATTAATTAAATTAAACATGTAAATAATTAAATTAAACATAGGTAATACCATGCCAACTTTGATTCAAGTGTTAATTCAACCCCACTATACCGGCATGACTTAAGCGTGGACAGAATATTAGAAAAACTGCTCATTAGCGTTGCAAGCTAGAAAATCATAACCAATAAGTCTCCTTACCCATCAATTTGCCTTATAGGTAATTTGATCGCGACCGCTGTAGCAATTTTATATCGCTAAAAATTTTGTCTAATTCTTAGTTATTTGAAACTTCCGGTACCTATATTTTGATAACGTTTGTTTTCATGAAAATTCTGATGATGATGGCGATGAGAAATTGAGAATCATCAAAAGTAGCGCCTTTCATCTTTGTCATCTTACCTTCATCTCGTAATCAACGACGGCCCGGCTCAGTTTCTCCGCCTTGAGCTTTTCGGTCTCCCGCATCGCGTTCCTCCGTTCCACCTCCATCTGTAGCTCCGCCTCTCTTATCGCCACCGCCTTCTCCGCCTCCACCTCCGCCACCCGTGCTCCCTTCGCCCACTCTGCCTTCTTCTTCGCCAACTCCGCATCCGCCTCCGCCACCTCGGCCTCCCTATTATTTTCAAAAATCTTTACCTCCGTTCTCACCCTCACCTCCTCCTTCCTTCCCTCCCCCTCCCTCTGCTTCGAATACACCCGCGTCTCCGCATCGATCTTTGCCGCGTTCTGCAGCGTCCTCCCATCCCTCTGCTTCGCTCCGATCTCCCCCTTCATCCTCGCCTCTGCCACGTCCACCTTGGCTTGGTTTGCAGCCTCCTGCTGAGTCTTCTGCCCAAGGTAGCTAAAATACTCGTGGCCTCTCACGTCCACTAATTGCTTAACGTTAGCATTATAGATCAAGAGGCCAAACTGGTTGAGCTCCAGCTGGACTTTCTCGAACACTTCTTCTTTAAAGGACTTGGTGCCTTTGAAGATCTCCTCCATGGTCATGGAGGCAGCGAGGACTCGTGTCTCGCCCTCGATGACACCCTGAACGAGCTCCTTGACGTGGTTGGAGAGCTTGTCATGGGGGGAGATGAGCTTGGCATACTTCATGAGGCTCTCGGCATCATCGACACGGGGGCCGATGGTGAAGACGGCAGGGAGGAGGAAGGGGAGCTTCTCGGCGCTCATCGCCTGTACCTCGAAGGTGTAGTTGACAGGGGAGACGTCGAGGACGGTGCATGACTGGCCTGGGAGGATCCATCCCTTCTTGGCAAGCTTCACGTCGTGGATGCCATAGCCAGTGATGGCTAAGTACTCGGAAGCATTGGCCACCTTGTAGGAAAACACCATTTTGGAGATGATACGATGCTAGGAGAAAGAATTAGAGGTATGGGAATTACGATTTGCTGTGAGGTGGGGAGGAAACGAGGTGGGATGGGTTTATATATATATATATATATAAAATGTTGACTCTACTGGATTTGGTTGAAGGCTTGCAGATGAGTCAGCAGAACTTTCAAAATGTTTGATTGGATAAGCATTGGAATTTTGCCAAGCAACTTCATGAACAATCCTTGCCCATATAAAAGTAACTTGTAGTTAGACTATTCTTTTTCTCTCAATTTTTTTTTAAAAAAAATATAGTCAGACTTTTTTTAAAGAATAGTTAGTTTTTTTATTTTTATTTATTTATTTTGATATAATACGCTTTAACGTTCAATGGTCAAGCTTTGGGAGGCAGATGGTGATTTTGATATTTGGGTTTTATCTGTCATGGTACAGCCGCTTTGGAATGCCAAAATCCATTTTGGCCGCCGGAAAAGCGGTGCCTCTCGGCTGTTTGGATGTCAGATTCAACCGAAATGAGTTCAGTAAAGTTTAAAATGGGCACCGCTGACACCATAGTAGTGATTTAATCTTATTTTTCATTGATTATGAATTCAAAATATGAATTTTATGAATGACTCGATTAAATTTAAAAATTTTATTGAGATACATGATTAGGATGGTGGGAAAGCGCGCACTACTCTGGCATCTTAGCTATGTATTCATCAATGATAAAAAGGGAGGGTACGTAAAAAAATTATAGTCCGAATCGAACATAGCCTGATGGGATTGGGATACAGTGGGGATAGCTACATCGGGATTTATCTCCCCCTCTCCTTTTGTTTATCAAAAAAAAAAATTAAATGGATGATATTGCGATTCTGCTCGAGACTCGCCGGCATCGACAGTGATAGCTGCTGATTCAGATGATTTTGAATTTTTCTTGATACAGATATTCTAAAACTTGTAGAATGAAAAAAAATATGGAAGTCTAATCTGAAGGGATGGTTACTCATGGTGCACTCTCCAATATCTAAATCAATCTTTGATGAACATAAATAAAAAAAGAAAGAAAACTATAGCTTCCATGTAAATAATATAATGGTGGAAGACTAACAAGACAGTCGAAATGGGCATAGTTAAGATGGTGAAAGTGGTAAATGATGTAGTGGAATGCTAGCAAGGCAACGGAAATAGATACTTGCTGGTCTTAGTAGAGTGAGTGAGGCTTAGATGAAACAAGACAAGGCTTAAGAAAGATAAGGTGATCCTGGTCTCCGCCTAAATAGCATTTTGGGACTTCTGGATGGTTTTGAGAGGGTTGTTGAGTCTCTCGGAGAGCTCAGGACTCTTAGGAACACTTGCCTGGAGAAAGTCTTAGGGACAGGTCTCGTGATAGAGATCTTGTCTTCCTCTTCTTGTGGTCAAGGAATTGCTAAAAAAAAAACTACCTAAAGGGTATGGGAAACAAATTTATAAACGAGATATACAAAGTACCTGGTGCTATGGAATGTGCGATGCAGGAAGAGGTAGTTGGTATGTCCATATAAAGCGCATACCCTGGAAGAAGTAGATGGAGATAGTGCGGAGCTCATCTACCCTATAAGCGTGCTTTTGTAAGGATGCCTGTATTAATGAGTAGTGGCCGGTGTCAGAGGACCATGATTGATAGTCATCTACCCTCTTGCAGAGCAGAACACGCCGGGTTTTTTTATACGATGTGGGGATTGTATATCAAGATCCGAGAAATTTACTTGTTGTGATAAGCAAATAGGTGAGATGGCCTAAGGTGACGGGTGAGGTGATCTGGGATTGAGCTAGCAGGTGAGGTGATGAGTCATGTGGACATGAGAATGATCATTTCTGGATGCATCTAATAGATTTTATGGAAATGATAGTATGGTTACTTCTAATAAACGGGCATTGTTGAAAACAGACCATCTTTGGTTTTTTTTTTTTTTTTTTTTTTGGGTAAAGTGTGATTTAAAAAGTGGATTTCATTAAGAAACTTGGAAACTTATAGACCAGGGCAGAGCGCTAAAAATATCTAAAGTAGCATATTTGTTTTTAAAGGTTCAAGGAATGGTTGGTGTTAATAAAATGAGTTGGCTCATTGCGGCCGGCAATATTCAATTATTGAAGACCTCGGTACCAAGGGCTCAGCTAAGGACGGCATGGAAGGAGACCTATTTTGCTAGACAATTTTTTGGACCGACTAGTTGGTTACTGAGGATAATTCTACTACTGCTGTCACCTTATTACATAGGCACCCAGACCGTGATATGGTCACTTATCCCTTAGTTCGAGACATCCATTTTTTGCTTCATGGATATGTTGCTTGTGGTATCAGGCATATTTACCGTAAGACGAATAGAAATGCTCACCGGACCGCTTCTTTTATTGCACATCATTTTAATGTATATATTTGGTTGGATGTTTTTCTTTATCGATGTTCTTTAAAATATATATATATATATATATATATCTTTTGATTTGTATTTATTTAGAAATATTTTAAATTTTTTATCCCACCTATTTGCATGGATATTGTTGCAGCTATTGCGCGTTCCCATGCGTAAAAATTTGAATTATTCTCTGGTGCGATGGTAACAGCACCCGAACTTAGTCTGCCACGTGTTTGAATATAAAAGTATAAAGGGGTTAAATTCCCAAGTGTCCGATCCTCCATTTTATGTTTTTTTAATGAAAATTAAGCTCAAGATCTAAAATCTTATAAAAAAAAAGGAAAGCCAAGCATAGGCAAGTAAACGATATTGAAAAGGTCAGTCAACGATAATAAAAAATGTCAGTCAACGATATTAAGAACAGATACCGGCCAAGATATATATCGCCGTGTAAGATTTATCCAGGATCCTTCCGCGCTCTTCCGATCCAAGTCTTGGTTTATGCCGGGCAATCGATCGATTTTCGTTATAAGGCCGTGTCTCAATCCACGAAAGGCAAGGGAGACAGGTCCCATGGGGATTCCCGTTGGTCTAATTCCATGACGAAGACTCGGCATGGCCAGTCCTCCACCATTCCAATCCAAAACAACCCGAGAAGAATTCCATGTGCTTTACGCGCAAAAGCGTCTACATTCGACGTTCCAGGTTAAACGTACGTATACGAATATTTCTTATCACCTGCTGGGAATCCTCGCGGGTCCTTCTCAACCAATATCCACCAAAATTCCCGTCGGAAATCTGAATACCATCTTGGACAACGCGGGAAGCATTGTCCATATAAATGCATTCGATGTGTCGTGGGATATCTCTGGAGAAGTAATTAGTTTGTTTGTTTATTTTATTTTATTTTATTTTATTTTATTTTGAAAAGGAGGAAGAAGACTTCCTGATGAATGTTGGCTTACGATAGCCTCTATGTCATCCATTTGGAGGATCGGGAGAAGTTACATGTTATTGGCGGAGACTAATTTTCATCCCGAAAATTTTGATCCACGTTCACTAATCCATGCGCGCGGGTGTGCGTCGCGCGACCTGGCCTAAGTGGTCAGGCACTGGGCGTGCATTCTGTTTTTACACGCTCGGATTTTGGCGCGGTGACGTGGCTTCATATGAGGTACTTGTTTGTCTCGATCCAACTGTCCAGAAATTTTTTATGAAGATTGGGAGTCTAGAGTTTTATATTTTTTGGAGTTCTTGGATGCCTACGAGCCATGTTTCTTATACTTTATATAAATAAAGGCTGTGAGGGTTTATGATTATTGATGAAAAAATAGGGTTTTTCGAGATGTTTGTAAGTGAGATTTCAGAGAGAATATCTGAGAGGTTTTGTGAGTACCTCCAGGTGCATTTGAGATAAATTCTAAAATCTTTTAAGGGATTAAAATAGTTTCTGAAAGAGAGTGTTTTGAGGGTTTGTACCTGATTCAACTCTTAGTGAAGTCTTGCAGATCCTGTGCCGCCTGGACGTAGTCCAGTTTGGGTGAACCACGTAAAATCCCCGTCACTACAGCAGAACAGGGAGAAGACAACTGTTTTCTCCCGACGCTTCTGTAAAGCACCGGGAAGATCAGGAACCCGCCGACGGTTCGTGGAAGCACCGGGAAGATGTTGAAGTCCGCCGACGCTTATAAGCGTCGGAAATATAGCGACGCTTATGCCAATTCCGCCGACGCTTATAAGCGTCGGCAATTCTCCAAGACCCCGCCGACGCTTTTTATAAGCGTCGGCAATTCCCCTCAACCCCGCCGACGCTTCTAAAAAGCGTCGGCAATTCCCCTCAACCCACCAACGCTTAAAAGCGTCGGCGAAAAGCGTCGCCGGACTTTTTATATCCGTCTCCCCCAGCCCGAGCCCTAGACAAATTTGCTTCAGCCGCCGCCGCCTGAAACCCTCTTTTTCCCCCCCTCCCTCTCCCTGGTCCTTCATCTCCGGCATTTCTTTCGGTCCCTCGCCGCTGAAGGTCGATCTTCGGCGCCTTCTTCTCCATCGCATTGCTCCGAAGATCGGTAAGTTTTTTTTTTCTTGCTCTGTGATTTATTTTGGGTTGAATATTTTGGGTTGAATATTTAGGATTCAACTAGCTAGCATTACTCTTGCTGTGATGTAACACATATTTAGGATTCAACTAACTAGCTAGCATTATCTTCTTTTTTTTTTTTTTGATGGAATAAAAAAGATAGAAAGGAATTTTATGTGGGGTTTTCGTATTGGTAATTGATTAGAATTGTTCCCATCATTTATGTGGGATGATTGACCGTACTCCCACCACAATTTTCAAAAGAATAATGGAAATTATTTCGCAGTGATGCATGCTTTTTAACTTCATATGTATGATTGTAACCTAGGAAAGTGAACTGAACATCATGGAGACTGAGATGTCTGATTCTGTGTCAAGACCTGGTTATAAATGTGGCATAAACGGAGGTGACTGCTTGGACACAACCCTCCAGATAGAGTTGGATGGATAGCAGGGCTTCGGCCATTGCAAATTCTGCCTACATGAGCCAACAAGGCCCATTCCACTCCTATTTTTTGCATGTTCTCCTAAGGATGACAGATTAGCCAATTTTGTCAAATCTAGTAAAAGCCTGGACCAGAGCCAAGCCCGGCATGGAAGTTGGACAGGAACTTTTGTTCATTTAATTGACCACCTACTTTGCATCGATCATTTGTGAAAACAGTAAATAAATTATGGAAGCTAGTGAGGTCTATGTGGACTCGTGACAAGGTTTGAAGCCTAAGTAGATTCAAAAATACAAACAAATCACCCTCCAAATCTCAAATCACATCTAAATGCCCATTAGAACTGTTTGGTCTACTCATACGCTACTTGAAAAAATGAAAAATTGTCACTCGAACGTCCACATTTCGCATGTCTACCATAGAGCATGACCTAAAAAATATTATGCCTGCAACTAGTTCAAGAGAGGAGAATGCACTTGGTTTTCTTGGTGGTTATAATTTTGGATCCAGAACCAATTTAAGCCTCATTAGATCATTCGGGCTAGGCCAGGTCCACCATGATCCAGACACACAATAAAAATTTAAAATAGATAGAGATATAGACAAACGGATGAAAAAAAAAAAACCCTAAAGAATAGGTTCGGTCCATTAAATTTGGGGATTTTAAACACATGGCTGGGGTTGGACCTTGCTTACTAGCAAATATGTGATCCAAACAAAACCTACTCTATTTGGACACCTGTGTTATATCTTAAGATCCAAACCAAATCCAGAACTGGCCTAACTGAGGAGAGTCATCCGTTGACATGTCTCATGTTCAAGTCTTAATAACAGCCATTATCTAAATTGTATGGTAAACATATTGCCTTTCATTTTACATTTTCATTGTCATTGTTTGAATATAAGATATTTCCAAGCTCAATTCTTCATATCATGTGAATACATGGATAATGCTGTTATTTTGCTATTAAGTGTGTTGCGGCGTCTTCTCCCGGACCGGGCTCGGTCGGTAATGACCCAGGAACGGGTCGAATACCTTAGGGCGGTGTATGTCACAAAGCCAAGACCGAACCTAGGTTGTCCCTCTTTGGTAATTTCTTCCTTCTAAAGAAGAACTTTAAGAGCCAAGAATGGTGGATGTTCTGTGCCCGTCCTGGCCGAAGGATCCTAAAATGCCTTCCATCAGCCATCCATGGGTGGAAGGCCAAATTCTTTTTCATAGATAGCCTTCATCCTTGGGGCTTCAAGCCGCTATGGAGAGAGTCGAGGCTGAGGCTCCGCGAGGGGAGGGCGATATCGATGGCCGACTAGGCCAGCTTCGCTAAAATTGAGGGGACTGGTCAGACCATGGCATATGAATTGCTCAGGGAAGATGTCCTTCACCAGGCAGGGGCCAGCTGCCAGAGATTTCTAGGCAGGGACCGACCTTCTCTGTTGGAAGATCTTTGCTAGAGCTAACTCCGGCTAAAAACTTTGTTTATAGATCACTTCAGTGATGATTACTTTGATATCGAAATCTACTGCAACATGTCCGATAAGTTGTCCATGAATAACTCCATTTTTATATATTTCAATACCATCTGTAGTTTTGTTACGATCAATTATGATTTTTTATATATTTTTTAAAAACTTGCATTGCATTGAAATATAGACCCGTCAATTGATTAAAGTACATATTCTACACGATCCGTACAATTATTTAATTTTTGTACGGATGGCAGAAATATGTACAGTGGTCAATTGAATGTCCAGTTTGGACAGCTTGAGAATTGCAAATAATTTTATAGGTGCTTACAGTAATCAAACGGTACGGATAGAGTTCCAGATATATTTCTAATATCATTTTCTTTTAGTTCTCCTCATACATATTTATTTGTATGGGGAGAACTAAGGGAAAATGCTGCCGAAATTTTTCTGGAACTTCTATTGCGTATCCTTTGGTTACTGTAAATGACCTATATAATTAATGCAATTCTTGAATGGGATAGGACCTCTTTACCTATTAGTTGGTGATAGGGTGTATTTAATAATACTGTAATTGATCTACTGAATAAACTTATTTTAAATTTATTCTGTTCTTATAAATATTTATTTATTTCAGTTAGCTTTTTCTTACAATGGATAAGAGTTGGATAACTAAACCGAGGAATAGCAAAGAATATCTAGATAGAGTACAGAATTTCATTAAATTTGGTATGGAGAGAAGTAGTATCGGTGGAAAGATTTTATGTCCATGCCGAAAATGTGTAAATTCCAGTTCTCTATATCCAAATATTGTTGAAGAACATTTGGTATGGAATGGTTTTTTAAGAGGTTATACTGAGTGGTTTTTTCATGGAGAGTCAAGGTTACAATCTACATGTAACCAAACCTCTAACATGGAACATATACCTGATTTTGGATCCAGTAACCAACAGAAAAATCTTGCAAGAGATGATGATATCAGGGGTTTGCTCAGAGATGCTTTTGAATATGGTGCTCAACATCCTGGAGATTACAGTTGAGGATAAGTAGCAGCTGGGTTACCTGAGGATCCTATATTTACTGAATCTATACATGATGGAGAGCCGATACCCCCAACTAATGTTGGAACATATCGTTATCAGAAGCTGATAAGAGATGCAGATCAAGAATTATATGTCGGTTGCAAGAACTTTTCAAAAATTTCTTTTCTTGTGCATTTGTTCCATATAAAATACTTGAATGGATGGTCTGGCAAGAGTTTTACTATGCTGCTCAAGTTGTTACAGGATGCATTTCCTGAAGGTACTAGTTTACCAACATCTTGTTATGAGGCCAAAAAACTAGTAAAGGAATTGGATCTTGGATACGAAAAGATTCATAGCTGTCCAAATGATTGTATATTATATCGGGAAGAACATGCCGATCAAGAGTCATGCCATGTATGTGGATGTTCACGATAGACGAAGCAAAAAGAAAATGAGAGTGAGGGATTAGATGAATTGGATGCAACATACATTAAACAAAAGCCAGCGAAGGTATTACGCTATTTTCCTCTTGTACCTAGATTGAAAAGGATCTATGTATCATCAAAGACAGCTTCGTCAATGAGATGGCATGATGAAAGCCGTACAAAAGATGGAATGCTGAGACACCCAGCGGATAGTTTAGCATGGAAAGCATTTGATGACAGACATCCTGATTTTGCATCTGATGCTCGTAATGTCAGGCTGGGTTTAGCCAATGATGGGTTCAATCCATTTCGGACCTTAAGTTCTGTCTATAGCACCTGGCCAGTTGTACTGATTCCTTATAATTTGCCACCATGGATATGCATGAAACAATCTTCACTTATTTTATCAATGGTCATTCCAGGTGATAAGGGTCCAGGCAATGATATTGATGTTTTCTTACAACCTTTAATAGATGAATTGAAACAACTGTAGAAGGGTATCAGTGCAATTGATGCTTCGAATGGCCAAACATTCAATCTACGGGCAGCTCTATTATGGACTGTTAACGATTTTCCTGCATATGCTAATTTATCTGGCTGGAGCACTAAGGGACGAGTTGCATGTCCTTCTTGTGGTGAATCACCCATTCAATTTGGTTAAAACATGAAGGAAAGTTTTGTTATATGGGACATCGTCGATGGTTGGAGGCAAATCATCCATTTCGATTTCAGAAGGATTTATTTGATGGTACCATAAAGTTGGGATCTACTCCAATTCTACCTTCTGGTTTTGATATTTGTAGACAAATGCTTGGTATCAGACATAGTTATGGCAAGATGACAAAGTCCTCTAAAAAGCGAGGAAGAGATGATGTTGAGAATTCGGTACAAGAAGAAGTATCGGAGGAAGTCAATACTTGAACCTTAGATACGGTAGTGTTCGAGGATCCGGATAATTTCTTTGAAATTGAAAATGATGATGATATAATCACAGCAACTACCCATCAGCATACTAAACAATTATGGAAGAAAAGAAGCATATTCTTTAACTTACCTTATTGGGAGCATAATATACTCCGGCATAATTTTGATGTTATGCATATAGAAAAGAATGTCTGTGATAATTTGATTGGAACAATATTAAATCTTGATGGAAAGACTAAAGATAACATGAAGGCACGTCTTGATTTAAAAGAAATGGGCATCCGACATGAACTTCATCCACAAGTGCTTGCAAATGATAGAACTTATATCCCTCATGCATGTTATACAATGTCTAGCCGAGAAAAAGATCTCTTCCTGACAGTTTTAAAGAATATCAAAGATCCTGATGGACATGCCTCAAATATTTCACGATGTGTGAATCTGAAAGAGCGGAAAATTTCAAATCTTAAAAGTCATGATGGACATATATTAATGCAAGATATTCTTCCATTGGCTTTAAGGTCGTCAATGCCAAAACAAGTTATTACGGTTGTTTTTCAGTTATCATCATTCTTCAAGGCATTATGTTCTAAGGTTCTTGATCCTCAGGAGCTTGATCAGTTGCAGTCTCAAGTCGTACTTACATTATGTCAGATGGAAAAGATTTTTCCTCCTGGATTTTTTACGATGATGGTTCATCTACTCATTCACCTAGCTTCGGAAACTAAACTTGGTGGACCGGTACACTACAGATGGATGTACCCTATCGAGAGGTAATGCTGTAAAACTTAAATTTTATAATTTATATAACTTTTTCATTATTTAATATGATATAAATATCATACTTTTTGAAGGTATCTTGTACGTTTGAAGGATTATGTACGAAACAAAGCCCATCCAGAGGGCTCAATAGCAGAGGGATATATTGCTGAAGAGTGTTTGACATTTTGTTCAAGATATCTCGAAGGTGTTGAGACTGTATTCAATCGACCTCAACGTCATGGTGATACTATGGAGAATACAGATCTATACAAATTTGCATCATCCGGAAGATTTATAGGAAAAGCTGAAAGTATTGTTCTTGACCATAAATCCATGTCACAAGCACACCGTTATGTATTGCTACATAGTGACATAATATCTGACTATCGCAGGTTAGTCTATCTACACATGGATAATACTAAATATTAGACATGTTGTTGTCAAACTTATATTTGATTGTCATGCAATGAATTTTTATCTGTACAACGACAAGCTAATCATTCCACTCGTCCTAATCCAAGGATTGAACAAAGATGGTTTGTTGAGTTATTCCCTAATTGGCTTTCCAATCAGGTTAGTATATATAAGTCATATAATAATTTTATATATTTTTAACATCGAATAAATGATCGATAATTGATATTATATTTTTTAGGTACCGGTACTGATGGAGAAAAATAGTTCAGCAGAATTAATTGCACTTGCCAGAGGTCCAAATTATATTATGAACAAATATAATGGTTTTATTATAAATGGCTTTAAATTTCATACAAAGGAGCGCGAGAAACTTAGGAAAACTCAGAACAGTGATGTTATGGTTGAAGCAGATGGAAAATCTTATTATGGTATACTTAAAGATATTTTGGAGTTGGATTATTATGAAAATTTTAAAGTTGTATTATTTCGATGCAATTGGGTGGATATAAATATACCGAGAGGTTTGAAAAAGGATAATCCATTTATCTTTTCATCTCAAGCTCGACAAGCTTTTTATGTACAAGACTCGAAAGATAAAGAATGGACTACTATTATTAAGACAAAACCCAGAGACTTGTATGACATTGGAAAAAGGGTGGAAGAAGAAGATGATGATACTTACACTCAGTGTATGCCTTATAATATTGTACCGGATGATCATATAAATGATACAACCAATTTGGTTAGGTTGGATTCCGAGGAAGGTACAACTGGTTGATTATGACAAGTAAGTAGTTTGTAAGATAGTTTACATTTTTTGCATTAATGATTATATTATATTTTAAATTACAATTCATTTTCGTTATAATTTGATTATAATATTGACTGACTTGTTTTTAAATAATGCAGGCTAGGTACACCATGCCTCGAAGGAAGTGATTAGCAGATGTACAGTTTCAGTTTTTCCAGATCGAGGCTGGTACTTCTTCAGCACAACAGCCTGAGGGCAGTCGATCAGTTTCATATCGGTCTGATGGCAATCCCTCTATTTTTGCACATCAGGTCGATGCTACTATCTCTACACCTCAGGACGACGTTATTCCCTCCGAATCCGCACATCACGATCCTTCTATGGATCATCCTGATGACAAGCCTATCGTCGATGATATACAGATACAGGGTACATGATTTAATAATTCTATCTCATTTCAATTCATGCATATGCAATAGTTTTGATATACAATGTTCTGTATTTTTTTTTTTGTAGATGGATATGGGAGACTCAGGCGTAGGCGAGGACCCACATTAGTCCGTGATGTGTGGCAGTTACCTGAGGGTGAAAGGATAGTGACAGAGTGCAACAAGCTAGGGCTGCCTATTAAAAAAGCTGCTAGCTTGTTGACTAGCTTTCTGGGGACAGTAGCACGCCGTGGTCAGCTATGTCCCCTGAATTATTCGAAGTGAAACGACATGCTTCCTGCATATAAAATAGAAATGTTACGAGTTGTGCAAGTAAAAAAATTAATATATTATTTTATATATTAGGTTTTTAACAATTGAATTGCTTATTTCATTTAATATTTATTTTATTATTTAATTAAATTGTAGAGCAAGTTCGTTCTTCCTTCAGATTCATCTGATTTTGTGCTTAAGTCTCTCAATCACAAGTGGAAAGAATATATGACGAAGTTGAAGAGAGACTACAAGCTAGAGGGTAGGACAGAGGAGCAGGTTATAGCTACCTGTCCTCCTGATGTTCACCCTCATCAGTAGATGGAGCTGGTGCACTATTGGTTCTCCGAGAGGGCACAGGTTGTGTAGCATCATCAAACACTTCGAAATTTATTAATTTTCACTTGTTATAATTATATTTATACAATATATAACATTGTTTTAATTTTATTTTGCAGACATATTCTGATATTGGTAGAGCTGCACGAGCTGCTCAGTCTGTTCCTCACACAGCGGGGTCCAAGAGTTATGCACGGCTCAGGCATGAGTTTGTATGTTTCTCATCCCATAATACTTTTAGTATACTTTTAGTTTTAACATCATGTATCATCATGTATCATGCATGTGCCATGTATAATGGTACGGGGATATAAGATGTGTTATTTTGAATTTTTTTGTAATATTTATTCTTTATATAGGCTGATCAGCAGGGGAGGGAGCCTGGTGAGGTGGAGTTCTATCGGATGACTCACGTTCACCAGGATGGCAGTTTTGTTCGGGATGAGTCCAGAGATATATATGTATTTTTTTATTTATGTTATATTATGATTTATATTTTTATTTCTATTAAGTATTAATATATGTGTTTTTTGTAAAATATAGAATAGGGCTACCTCTATGATATCCGAGCGTGCTGGCGAGGGTTCATCATCTACACAGAGCAGTCGCATCGAGGCCGAGGTATTCTCGGAGTTGATGGGACCAGAGCGTCCTGGACGAGTGAGGGGTTATGGGATTGGAGTTATCCCTACTCAGTTATCTGAGGTGAGTAGATATACTCGGGATACTAGAGAGAGTCATGATCAGTTACATGTTCGTCAGCTCCAGGAGGAGATAGCAAAGCTCCGACAGACACGTGATGCAGATAGAGCAGAGATGCAGACCATTAGGTCTTAGCTAGAGCATGTTACATCTATGCTGCATATGTTCATGTCATCTCAGGTAAGTAATTTTTTATTAATTTTATATGTATCTAATAATTTAGAATATATATAATGTATGTATTATAATTCCTGATGTATATCTTGCAGGTTCCTGGTGCATCTGCGAGCCGCAGACCTGACGACGACCAGCCTCCCACGGATCAGTGATGCTAGATGGTTTTTTTATTATTTATGTATGTCTTTTTGTTTATTTGAACTTGGATTGATATGTTTATATATATATATAAAAAATTTTATATTTAGTTTGTATTTATGTTTGTGTATGTTGGATGTGATATGTGATACAGGTTTGAATATTTTCATTTGTTTGTGTATGTTGGATGTGATACAGATTTGAATGTTTCATTTTAATAATGTATACAGGTTATGGATTTTTATATATGGCTGTTTATTTTTTTTTTTTTAATAAAATCTACCGACGCTTTAAAGCGTCGCTAGGGTTTAGTCTAGCGACGCTTTAAAGCGTCGTTAGGGTTTAGTCTAGCGACGCTTTAAAGCGTCGCCAGTTTCAGTACTGGCGACGCTTTAAAGCGTCGCTAGACTAAACCCTAGCGACGCTTTAAAGCGTCGCTAAAACTGGAACTTAGCGATGCTTTAAAGCGTCGCTAAATGCCGACGCTTTAAAGCGTCGGTAAATAAAAATTTAGCGACACTTTAAAGCGTCGGCAGGTTGCGTCACAACGCTTGCATAGGCGACGCTTTACAAAACGTCGGGAGATTATTTAGCGATGCTTAAAAATGTTGGGAAAGGTCAAAAAAAGCGTCGCAAAGCCCAGATTCACTGTAGTGCGTCTCTCGCTGGTTTTGATTCTTGTTTCTTGTATTTTTCTGTTTATTTATTTATTTTTTATTGATTATATCGCAACTGCGTGCTTGGCCATATTAATAACGATCCTATTAAAAAAAAAATTGTTCCATTTTTTTTAACCACGGTAGGTCCATTTCTTGTTACCCACGCCCCAAAGTAATATAAGACAATAACAATCTTGGAGCAAATTATTTGGCTTCTCCAAACAAGAGGATCATAAAAGTCTAAATCTTCTTTTTCTGGTCTGTATATTGTCTTAAGCCAACTCTATTATTCTAATTAGCCATGATATTTTTTTAATTATTAAGATCAACGTACTAATTAAGCAATCTAGTACATGCTGGGTCATTTTCGAAGCTCTCTTGCTTTGCTAATCAAGAGGCAAAATATTTTAATTTTTTTTAATTTGTTTTGATCCCTTGAACAGGCCCAAACTATTGTTCAGACACCGTGCTTTTGCAAACACCGGAATCATCATAAAAGTCCAAGATCCTATATATATTCCTATTGGATTTTTTTTTTGTAAAAAATTTTAAAAAAAATACAAAATCAATGTAAAAAATACGTGTAGTTATTCTATTTTTTATTTAATTTTTAAATAAATTTTATTATTTTTGAAAAAGAAAGAGCGGAAGTGAAATCACTACTTTTAGAAACAGATTTTTGTCCCTTTCCCATTCTCTCCGTCTAACCGTTTGATCCTGCAGGCACAGCATTGATTATATAGTATTAAAAACATTATATAATACATTATAATAATTAGGGTATATAAAAATTACATAATTATTAGATAATATTATAATGTAATAATATTATATATATATAATTATGATATGCTTATTAAGGAGATATTATTTATGATTATTATATTATAATTATATTATCTAATATATAATATCATATTATAGTAATTATATATTATTAATATTATATTATATTATGTTATATTATAATAATTATACAATAATACATAATATTATAATAAATATATAATATAATAATTATAGTATAATAATAAATCAAATATATAGAATAACTAATATAATTATATAATATATAATTATCATATTTATTATAATATTAAGTATTCATTACTATACATCATATTATATATATAATAATAATAATTGTTACCAACAAATCATCCTTCGCTGGGCTATGGCGATGCTTGAAGGTCTTTCTAGTCTTCTTTGGCAAGGATGGAGAGCTGCTCCTAGGTGCTTCGCTGTGGGGACCTGTAAGAATAGTCCTTTGACCGATGGTAACCGATGGGAACCCTCTAATGCTTAAGTCAATGTGGAGGATAAGATGGGCTACAGCAACTGGAGCTGAGAGCCAAGAGATCATTGAGTGAGCATGAGAGTGGTTAAGATTAGTTTTTTTCCTTTTTATCGAGGATCCCCCTTTGCCAATTTATAGAGTTATACAGAATAACTAAATGCCCTTTAGAAGGTGGCCTTTTTGATGTTTAACAGAATTCAGATAGGATACTGAGATCTTGTCCCTTAGAATTTTTTCATTAGCATCTTTTTGTTAAGATGGCATTATCCATTGGAATCTTGTCTTCCACGACCTTATCTTCCATGATCTCTACTGGGATAGATCGAATATCTGAAATCGGTTGTTGCCACTTATTCAGATATCATGGATTCCGAGTATTATGATGGTTTGTCTGTTACCGAGAGAGAAAGAACCTTGTTGAGAAAAAAGAAATCTTGACATCATACTTTAGCGTCCATAACTAAGTTTGGAGTTAGTTAGACTCAAATAAGTATTTGATGGATGTGCATGAAGGAATATTAGTCGACCCGACTATATATAGTCTCTCAGTGCAAGGTATCGAAGATAGTTGATGTAGTGGCTGGCTTAATCATCTTCTACTGAGTTGGTTGTTGAGTGAATCACTAGTCGGTAGTCATCTCCTTCCCGATTGGTGGTCTGCTTACCATCTCCTTCTTAGTCGATAATGTAGTCGGTGATATGATTGCCCCTCGGTTGTCCAGTGATCGACTTCGTTCTAATCGATGGTCAAGTAGGTATCTCGAGGCCTAGTAGATAGTCACCACAATAGATACCTTTCATTCTCGAGTCTAGAATGCTATAAAGTAAGTTTGTCGGGCTTTGTCATCTCTGGGTGAAGGAAGTTATTATCTTATTGACCTCAACAGTTGGACAAATCTTTTTATCTTCTAAACGATGATTGGTTCCTTAGAAGCCGTCGCCAATCATTTTGTCATTTCGATTGTGAGAGAGAAATTATTAGCATAGCACTTGAAGGTACAATACAATAACTTCTAGCATGGCTGATGATTTATCGATCTTTTTCGGTCAATAGGGAATGCCATGTAGCCTGGTAGCTGCAGCTTTTAATAATTTGCACAGAAATCGAGACTGAGAGTTAATTAACTAGGAGGAATCTTGAATGGCGGGGTGCTTTCCGGTTGGGAGTGGGTCATGTGTTAGGATCCGACAGCTTCGACAGAATTAAAACTTTGATCTCAACTATCCAGGGCTATATAAATAGGGCTCCCCTGTCGTAGTTGCAAGGATCCCTGCTCGCAAAGAAGAGAGGAGAAGACAAAAAGAAGAGGACACTGTTTGTGCTCTAACTCTCCAAAGTGTCTCTAGGTTCGTCTTTTGTACCTCCCCTCTTGTTTTCTTTTCCTTTGGAGCTTGGTTCAGCAAGGCTAGGCATCCCTTCTTCCCTGCTATTCGAAATTCTTTCTTTTTGTCTTCATCCAGTTCTTGGGTGGAGACATTATCTCCTGGATTTTCTTTGATTTTCCCTTCTTCTCTTCTCTGATCTACTTTCGTATTCCTGGAAGATATTTTAGTTGTCAATGATGCTTTGGCATCTTAGAAAGTTATTTTGTCTTGCACTTATTCAGAAATTAATCAGATTTGAACAAATTTTTCAGGCATCTTGCTCCAAAAAATAAACATCCAACTAACTCTTGATTACATATAGTTAGTTGGACTTTATTATCATAATTACTTAGCCTTGCTCATTCAAGGTTGAATTATTCGGTTGCCACGTATTGAGTCATTCATTTGGCACTTTTAGTCAGCAAATCCAAGTATTCTTAGTTGACAAGTCCAAGTAGTGTAATACTTACCAAACTATTAAAGTGCATCTATCTCATCTCTTATCCTGCCTCTCCAACTCGTCTGCCAGTAGAACTTGTAATAATTCCATATAGATTGCAGGCTCTCCTCTCTTAATTAATATGGTCCATCTAACTTATATGGCTTCAAAAGCTGACCTTGTGTTCCACTCATAGCTGACACCCGCTCTGGAGCTCATCGTTGTCTCAAATAAAATTAACAGTAGCCTCCTAGGCCATTATTTGGAACAAAATAAAAAACATGCATACCAACAAACTTCTTTTTTTTTTTTTTTAATGAAGCGAAGAATTCAAGAAACAATCCTAAAATGAATACACGGTAATAATATTACGAAAAGGCAAAAGAGCGTCCCGAAGATAGGTCCACAAAATATTACCAGAATGGTTCACGACAAAGAATGGCAACCCAATCGATTGTTGAATTTGCCTCCTTAAAAAATATGGAGTACAATGATAATAGAGCAACCTCAAAGGATAAGAGCAATATCTCGGGTATACAGGTGCTGGTATCTAGATCTCATATCTTTTCGTATCCAGGATATAACAATAGCTGAATCTCCGATATAACAATAGCTGAATCTCCCTCCAGGTCCAGATGTAAAATTCTCTGGACATAAACAATGCCAGCCCAGGCTCCCCGAAGCTCTGTCAGAATGATCGTGGGCTCAAAAAAATGGCAATCATCTACCGCAATAATACCGAGAACAGTATCCTGGATGACAAAAGCAAACCCCCAAGTTTGTCCATGATATTCCCATCGAAATTAACGGTGATGAAAGATAGAGGAGGGACTCCCAAACTCCCAAGAAATAAATATCCGCGCTCGAGAAGCCATACCTGAGCTTCAGGTGTCCATGGTCGTCACTGTCAATCTCTGGTATTTATCGGCGTGAGCCCGAGCCCGCTTCACAACCATCCTGGTCGGACAAGCATAAGAGCTAAAAATAATAACATTTCAGAAGAATCAAATATGATTAGCAATATCGGCGGCGAGGAGAATCGAAGATGATTGTGCTGAAATAGTCCCGAGCATCTCCAAAAAAAAAAAAAAAAAAAAGTATCCACGGGATCCGCAGGCTGCATAAAGTGCTCCTCGGAACCGGCCATCCGCCAAATCTTATGTTCTACGCACTCAATCGGAGTAAATTGCAAACGTTAAAATCATCGACAACAAACATAAGAACTATCTTATGAAACGTACGAACACATATATTTGTGGATTTAATAATCAATTAATTAATTAGTAGATGTTTCAGCGAGGTTGCCCATCCATGCCGGTGGCAGCATACCAGTCTGTTCTTGAACTGTCTTGAACAGTGGCGGTAGCATACGATACACACCTGCCACCTCCTTCATCGCCGGCCCTCCATCGGATGTCTCTTTATCGTTTGTCCATATACTTATCTTTGGCTGCAGACCGCGCACCGCATCAGCATTTGTTTTGGCAATTTCCAGGTACATTCCACCATTAATCATCAGATAGTCCCTTAGAGCCGCATAATTCCCTCCCAGGGAATCTAGCATTGTGCGGAGGTAGAGGCCCTGGGCTTCTGCGAGCGTGATCAAGCCTTCGGCCTCCTTTTTCCTTGCATAGAGCTCCCCCTCGGCCTCCCTTTGGCGAGCAAAGAATGCTGCTTCTGCTGTGGCCTTACGAGCTTCGGCTGCCCTCTCTTGCTCGTACAAGAGGGCTTCGGCTTCCTTTTGTTTCTTGTACAACTCCCAGTTTGCTTCTTGGACCTGTGTTGTATGTCGAACAACTAGTTAGTTAAACGTTATGGTTATCATTTACGGTAGAGACGTGATTGAATAATGCAAATGGTGACATACATAGTAAAGGCAGCGAAAGATGATATCGTGCATCGATTCATCATGAAAAGAGACTTGCAAAAATCCTACTAATATATAATTAGGAAGGAAATTCCTATCCAAATCATCCAAGAAAAAAATCTTACTATTATAAATAAGGATCGTGTACCACGATCCATCAATGAAAGAAATAAAATTTAAACGTTACCTTCATAATTTTTTTCATCTCTTTTTAATTTTTTTATAAGATTCATGTTGGAAGAAATATTTCTTCTTCATCCATGGATCGACTAAAATTAAACATGTAAATAATCAAGTTAAGCATAGGCAATACCATGCCAACTTTTTTCTAAGTGTTAATTCCACCCCGCTAAACTGGGGTGATTTAAACCTGGACAAAACATTAGAAACATTGATTAGCGTTGCAAGCTAGAAAATCAGAACCGATAAGTCTCCGTACCCATCAATTTGCCTTGTAGGTGATTTGATTGCGAGCATCGTAGCAATTTTATATCGCTAAAAATTTTGTCTAATTCTTGGTTATTTGAAACTTCCTGTACCTATATTTTGATAAGGTTTGTTTTCATGAAAATTCTGATGATGATGGCGATGAGAAATTGAGAATCATCGAAAGTAGCGCCTTTCATCTCTGTCATCTTACCTTCATCTCGTAATCAACTACGGCCCGGCTCAGTTTCTCCGCCTTGAGCTTTTCGGTCTCCCGCATCGCGTTCCTCCGTTCCACCTCCATCTGTAGCTCCGCCTCTCTTATCGCCACCGCCTTCTCCGCCTCCACCTCCGCCACCCGTGCTCCCTTCGCCCACTCTGCCTTCCTCTTCGCCAACTCCGCATCCGCCTCCGCCACCTCGGCCTCCCTATTATTTTCAAAAATCTTTACCTCCGTTCTCACCCTCACCTCCTCCTTCCTTCCCTCCCCCTCCCTCTGCTTCGAATACACCCGCGTCTCCGAATCGATCTTTGCCGCGTTCTGCAGCGTCCTCCCATCCCTCTGCTTCGCTCCGATCTCCCCCTTCATCCTCGCCTCTGACACGTCCACCTTGGCTTGGTTTGCAGCCTCCTGCTGCGTCTTCTGCCCAAGGTAGCTAAAATACTCGTGGCCTCTCACGTCCACTAATTGCTTAACGTTAGCATTATAGATCAAGAGGCCAAACTGGTTGAGCTCCAGCTGGACTTTCTCGAACACTTCTTCTTTAAAGGACTTGGTGCCTCTGAAGATCTCCTCCATGGTCATGGAGGCAGCGAGGACTCGTGTCTCGCCCTCGATGACGCCCTGAACGAGCTCCTTGACGTGGTTTGAGAGCTTGTCATGGGGGGAGATGAGCTTGGCATACTTCATGAGGCTCTCGGCATCATCGACACGGGGACCGATGGTGAAGACGGCAGGGAGGAGGAAGGGGAGCTTCTCGGCGCTCATCGCCTGTACCTCGAAGGTGTAGTTGACAGGGGAGACGTCGAAGATGGTGCATGACTGGCCTGGGAGGATCCATCCCTTCTTGGCAAGCTTCACGTCGTCGATGCCACAGCCAGTGATGGCTAAATACTCGGAAGCATTGGCCACCTTGTAGGATAACACCATTTTGGAGGTGGTACGATGCTAGCTAGGAGAAAGAATTAGAGGTATGGGAATTACTATTTGCTGTGAGGTGGGGACGAAACGAAGTGGGATGGGTTAGAGTTAATGGTGACTCTCCTGGATTTGGTTGAAGTCTTGGAGATGAGTCAGCAGAACTTTCAAAACAGTTTGATTGGATAAGCATTGGTTGCCCATGGATAAGGGATTTGTGGTTAGAGTTCTCTTTCTCTCAAAATTTAGAAAAAATGTCGTCTTTTTTTTTTTTAGGGGGGCGGGGAGATAGAGTGGACCGTCTCTGACGTGCAGTAGCCTTGACTTTGGAAAGGTGGGATGGCGCAGCAGCGGAGTTTATCAAAAAACAAAATATATATTACTTTTTTAAAAATTAAATATCAAAATACCGTACTTTTAAAAGTATTTATCAAATTACCTGATTTCCATCTGACAAAGTTGTAGATTCCACCAATAAATTTTAGGGCCATTCGAAAGCCATCCTGATCTTCTTAGCTGAAAAATGTCCTATTGAATTCATAACTTTTCTTTTTCTTGGATCCATCCAAACTCATCCAACAGACTTCCATCTTCCTTCCAAGAGTTTGCCTCGGAGCTAATTAAGGGAGGCTCGGTGAGCAGTGATCGCTGCCGCCCGACCCGAGAGAGAGCCAAAGAGCGCGCTTGGTCAATGCCTCCACCATGGCCGATGCACCAACAAGCCGACTGTGAGGACCGGTCCTTTTGGACCGGATTTGGACTGAAGTCGGCAGCTCTTGCCGACTTCAGTTCAAAATCCCTATGGTTCGGCAGGTCAGATTTTCCGGCGAGAAATCCGGACAAATCCGACGCTGCCGCCGGAGAGGAGGGGGGGAGATAAGGTTTCTCCTCGGGTTTAAGGCTCTGGGGATTACCTCTGTTGATCCGAAAGCTTCTTCCTGTGGTGGAGCGACGACAGTTCCTCGAGTGCCCTGCCCTCGCCGGAACGCCCTTCGCCGGAGGTCGTGAGATCGGAGACGCCTCTCGCCGGTAAGTCCTCTCTCTCCCTGGTATGGGCGTAGCGGGCTTGTGCGGCTCGACGGAGGAGAGAATCCGGTTGATTTTCCTCTCCGTTGAAGCCTTGGGCGGTGGCCGGCAGTGAGGAAGCCGCCGCCGGACTCCTCCTCTCCGGCAACTGTCTTTGGGCGGCCGATCGCGGGGATTGCCGCCGTCCCATCGCTTGCTCGGAGAGGGGGGGGGGATGGAGGAGGGAGAGACAGTTGGTCGACCGAGAGGGACTGTTGCAAGCGACATCTCCGGCTCGGTGCTCGCCGGCCGTCGGTCGGACGGCCACCGTAAGGGTCGCCGGACTCTCTTCCTTCTCCGGCGTGGTCGTCGTGGTGGTCGGACGGGAGGATCGCCGTCGATCCTCCCTGCTTCTCTCGTGAGGTCGGGCGAATGCCTGGCCGAAGGGGGACGGGAGCTTGGTTTGATCAGGCTTGGCTGGGCCAAGCCTGTTGGGGCCGGGTTTGGCTGGGCCGGGCTGGGCCAGCTTGGCTGGGCCGGGCCGGGCTGGGCTGGGCTCGGCTGGGCCGGGGCTCGTTGGGCCGGACTTGGTTGAGCCATGCCCTGTTGGGCTAGGCCTTTTGTCTTGAATGGGCCAACCTTGTACCAGCAAGATGGAAGGTATTGTTTGGGGTTGCCCCAAGGGATTTATATTATTTTTTAAAAAAAAAATTAAAATTATTAACGATATTAAATAATAAACAAAATAAATTGTGATGCAGGATCGTCATCCTCTTTGGAAAATCAGGATTAGTGCCGAGTTGGTGAAACTGTAAGTTATCACTCACCGATATAACTTTTACCATGCATGATTATTTGACTCTTAGTTAATTTTTACGGTTTATATTTATACTGCATACATGTATCTCGATGTGTTATGAAATGTAAACAAAGACTTAGGATTAAGAATTATGGTTGAGTTGAATTTAGCAGCTCTCTAGTCCGACTATGATCACACGAGGATCTAGACTCCTTTTGGGCCTCCAGCGGGGCTATCGCTGGCACATGACCGATGAGCGGTATGTGACACAGGAGTTGTTGTTTTATTCTAGCACATGCTGGGAAGCATGTTTCTCGTGTGATACTCAGAGCTAGACTCCTTTTGGGCCTCCAGCGGGGCTATCGCTGGCACATGACCGATGTGCGGCATGTGACACAGGGTCTAGACTCTTTTGGGGCGAGCCACGGGCCGATCGTGGCCATAGTATGAGGGACTAAGTGAGTGTGTTTGGATGGCCATCTTAAAGATTTGTATTCTGTCAGAAAAATAAAATAAAAGGTTAATAGTAGGAACGATTTATATATATATTTTGGTTGCTCCTATGCATGGTATTACTCTAGATTCATGGTAAAATATATATATTTGTGACATGTGATGACTTACTAAGTTTAAGGGAAACTCATCCTTTTCCCTTGCATTTTTTTTTCAGGATCAGAGGTACATATGGGCCAGGGATTCAATCAGTGAGGCTTAGGATCTAGTGGACACTATCATTATTTTTTTTTTTATTTCATGAATTTAGATCATGTTAAATGTATGACAATTGAATCTACTTGTCTACTTTTGCTTTATTAATATAATGCCTGGTACTCATTTATTTTGTAAGATATGGTTGGTACAGGCCTGGTATGTTCTTGGAAAAATCTTGAATTCCCAGAACGTACGGCCGTCTGTTGCACTACTGGCCCTGGTCTTGGGTTTGGGGCGCGACAGATTTAGTGGTATCAGAGCCAGGCATTTCTCAGAAACTAAAATGTTTTAGATAGTGAGAGCGGGGTAGAGACAGTTAGGGCAAGTTTAAAATTAATAAAGTACAAGTAAGGTCATATTATTTAACTAACCAACATTTGTGCTATAGATTTAATGGCTCGAACCCGATCCATGAGGACATCAAATCAAAATGATCATGCGTCTCGAGCTCATGATACTTCGCAGGCAGCGGGTCCATCTCGGGCGGCCGGCGCTTACATGGCTCGTAGCCTATCACCTGATCAGGGCGAGAGTCGAGCAGTTAGTCCTCCTCCTCTGCAGCATGATATGAGGACAGCCAATTCTGATGGTCAGGTGGTAGGTCTTATCCAGGCTCTAACTGGACTTGTGCAGGAATTGAGGCAGCAGGGGAATAGGGATGGTCAGTCATCTAAAATGGATCGGGGGATCACTGAATTTAAGAAGTTGGCACCTCCTACATTTGAGGGTTCTACTGAACCTACAGAATCCTTGAAGTGGCTGAAAGAAATGGAGAAGGTCTTTGTCAGCATGGACTGTACGGATCGGGAAAAAGTTCGCTTTGCAGCTTATCAACTACAAGGCGAAGCTTCGGAATGGTGGGATGCTGTCAGAAGACAATATGGCAATGAAGAGCCGATAACTTGGGATATTTTTCGCCAAGAGTTTTTGGATATGTATTTTCCTGAAAGTCTCAGATTTGAGAAGGAGAGCGAATTTACCAGATTGATACAAGGAGGCTTGACCGTGACACAGTATGAAGCCAAGTTTATTGAACTGTCCCGCTTTGCTCCGGAGTTGGTGGCCACGGACTATATCAAGGCACGAAGATTTGAGAAAGGACTTAAACCCAGGATTCGTGCTGGAGTAAGACCCATGCAGCTGGCCTCATACTGGGACGTCGTTAGTAAAGCAAATATTGTAGAGCAAGAGATTGATAATATGCAGCAGGAGAGGGAACGGCAGCTGAGGAAGAGATCCAGACCTGATGGGCAGCGTGGGAACCAACACTCTGGCAAATAACCTAGACAGAGGGGAAATCAAAGGCAAGATCCAGGTCCTCAGCAGGGTAATGGTCCTCGTTGCAGGAGATGTCAAGGTTTTCATCTAGAGCAGGATTGTCGTTGGTTTTCTGGGGCTTGTTTTAATTGTGGTCAGCAAGGCCACAAAGCTATGAATTGCCCACGTTCTCAGAATCCTGGAAATCAGTATACCTATCAGAATGCACCGCGACCGCCAGCACCTCCTCCTTCAAATGTACCAGCTTTTATCCAAGGACAACCTATAGCTTATGGATCTGGTGAGCGCCAGAAGCAGAAGACCCAGGCTCGTGTGTATGCGCTAACTCAGCAAGATGCTCAGGCATCGAATGCTGTGGTGACAGGTAATTTCGCAAGTTTTTTTTTTTTATTTGATTTAATTGAGTACAAATAATTATTAAGTAAGAATTATTTAGTAGGTACCATCAAAGTAGCCTCTTCATATGCCCGTGTTTTATTTGATTCCGGAGCAACACACTTTTTTATCTCAACCGGATTTGCTAAGAAGGCTGGTATGGAACCAGTACCTCTAAATTTCGAGATCGGAGTATCCATTCCAAATGGGGGCATTATCATAGTTAACATGATTTGTCCATCCTGCACTCTAAGCATTGGAAACCATGAGTTTTCATCCGATCTAATGGTATTGGAAATGGAAGAGTTTGATATTATTTTGGGAATGGATTGGCTAGCTTCTTATCATGCCACGGTAGATTGTTTCGAGAAGAGAGTAGTTTTCTACCCTCCAGGTCAGGAACCTTTTGGTTTCTTTGGCGGTGAAGGGAAGACCCCTATGAGAATGATTACAGCTATGCAAGCTAAACGGATGCTGAGGCAAGGTTGTGCAGGATATTTGGCCAATGTTATGGATCTCCAGCAAGAAGGAGAAGGGGTGGAAAATATTCCTATTGTGAAAGAATTTCCGGATGTATTTCTAGATGAATTGCCGAGATTACCTCCTGACAGAGAGATGGAATTTTCTGTTGATCTCTTACCTAATGCAGAACCTGTGTCTAAAGCTCCCTATAGAATGGCACCAGCTGAATTGAAAGAACTCAAGGAACAACTTCAGGATCTGCTCGATAAGGGATTCATCAGGCCGAGTGTTTCACCATGGGGTGCTCCAGTACTGTTTGTCAGGAAGAAGGATGGGAGTCTGAGGTTGTGTATTGATTATCGAGAATTGAACAAGTTGACAATTCGAAATAAGTATCCCCTTCCCAGAATTGATGATCTTTTTGACTAGTTGCAAGGCGCTCAGGTGTTCTCAAAAATCGACTTGCGGTCCGGATATTATCAGTTGAAAATTAAGAATGAAGACATATCCAAAACAGCCTTTCGGACTAGATATGGGCATTATGAATTTCTGGTGATGCCTTTCGGACTGATGAATGCTCCAGCAGCTTTCATGGACATGATGAACAGGATATTCAAATCATATTTGGATCAGTGTGTAGTAGTTTTTATTGATGACATTCTAGTTTATTCCAAGAATCCGGAGGAACATGAAAAACATTTAAGGAAAATCTTACAAATACTAAGGGAGCAGAGATTGTATGCAAAGCTGAAGAAATGTCAATTCTGGCTTGATAATATTTCTTTTCTTGGCCACACAGTCTCTAAGGAAGGGATATCTGTTGATCCAGCAAAGATTGAAGCAATTGTTGAATGGAAAAGACCAACTAATGTGACTGAAGTCCGTAGTTTTCTGGGTCTAGCTGGTTATTACCGAAGGTTTGTGGAGGGATTTTCCCGTATAGCCTTGCCACTGACCCAGCTAACCCATAAAGGGATTAAATTTGTTTGGTCTGATGATTGTGAGAAAAGCTTCCAAGAGTTAAAGAAGCGCTTGGTATCAGCTCCTATTCTTACCTTACCAACTGGAAGTGAGGGTTTTTCTATTTACAGTGATGCCTCCAGAAAAGGGTTAGGATGTGTTCTTATGCAAAGGGAGAAGGTGGTGGCCTACGCATCTAGGCAGCTTAAAACACATGAATTAAACTACCCTACTCATGATTTGGAGCTAGCTGCTGTAGTCTTTGCCCTGAAAATTTGGAGGCATTACCTGTATGGTGTATCTTGTGAAATTTTTACTGATCATAAAAGTCTTAAGTATTTATTTACTCAGAAAGAGTTAAACTTGAGGCAAAGGAGATGGTTGGAGCTGATCAAAGACTATGATTTGAAAATAAGTTATCATCCGGGAAAAGCAAATGTAGTGGCTGATGCATTGAGCAGAAAGGCCGGAGGTAGCTTGGCAACCTTAATCACTTCTCAAGGAGAAATTCTTCAAGATCTTGGAAAGCTGAGTTTGGAGATCCAGATGCATAACTCTACATTCTCACTTGCTACTCTTAAGATACAATCTACCCTGATCGATAGAATTAAGGCATCACAGATGAATGATTCAGAATTTCAAAAGATTAGAGAGAAAATACAATCTGGGATAATCTCGGAATTCCGAATTCATGAGGATGGATCCTTAAGATTTGGAAACAGGTTGTGTGTTCCAGGGGATGAAAGTCTAAAGAAGGAAATATTGGTCGATGCCCACAATGCTATTTACACTATTCATCCTGGAAGCACAAAAATGTATAGAGATCTTAAGGAGAACTTCTGGCGGAAAGGTATGAAAAGGGAAATAGCCATGTTTGTGGCTCAATGCTTAACTTGTCAGCAAATAAAGGCTGAGCATCAGAGACCAGCAGGACCTCTACAACCCCTAGCTATCCCTGTATGGAAATGGGAGAATGTCACAATGGACTTTGTTTCAGGATTGCCAAGGACTCTCAGGGGATTTGATGCTATTTGGGTTGTTGTAGATCGATTGACAAAGTCAGCTCATTTTCTACCTATCAAGGTCAATTTCTCCATGGAAAGGCTAGCAAAATTATATATCGATGAGATTGTTAGATTACATGGTATTCCTGTATCAATTGTATCTGATAGGGACACTAGATTTGTTTCTCAATTTTGGAGGAGTTTGCATCAAGCTATGAAAACCAAGCTGGAGTTTAGTACAGCCTTTCATCCTCAAACTGATGGGCAGTCAGAGAGGACAATTCAGACATTAGAAGATATGTTGAGAGCATGTGTTCTTGATTTAAAAGGGTCTTGGGATGATCATCTGTCATTGATAGAATTTGCATATAACAACAGTTATCAAGCAACCATTAAAATGGCACCTTTTGAAGCTCTCTATGGGAGGAGATGTAGGACCCCGGTATGTTGGGATGATGTTGGCGAGAGGAAACTTTTGGGACCCGATATTATACTGCAAACCACAGATAAAATCTAACTTATTAGGAAGCGACTGTTTACAGCTCAGAGTCGACAAAAGAGTTATGCAAATAATCGGAGAAGAGAACTGAAATTTATGGTGGGGGACCATGTGTTACTTAAAGTGTCCCCTACTAAAGGAGTTATGAGATTTGGGGTGCGAGGGAAGTTAAGCCCTCGGTATGTGGGTCCTTTTGAAATCTTGGAGAAAATTGGAGCTGTGGCTTATCGGCTTGCTTTACCACCATCTCTTGCTGGTGTGCATAATGTTTTTCATGTTTCTATGCTGAGGAAGTATGTACCTGATCCAAATCATGTAATCGAATTGGGACCACTTCAATTCAAGAAAAATTTGTCTTATGAGGAGCAACCAGTGAAGGTGGTGGATAGAAAGGAGCAAGTCTTGAGGCGACGCGTCATTCCTTATGTTAAAGTCCAGTGGAGTAATCATTCAGAGCGGGAAGCCACTTGGGAGTTAGAAGAAATCATGAAAGTTAAATATCCTCAACTTTTCCAGAACCCAGGTATGTAAATTTCGAGGGCGAAATTTTTTTTTTAGGTGCGGAGAATGTGAGGACCGGTCCTTTTGGGCCGGATTTGGGCTGAAGTCGGCAGCCCTTACCGACTTCAGTTCAAAATCCCTATGGTTCGGCAGGTCAGATTTTCCGGCGAGAAATCCGGACAAATCCGATACTGCCGCCGGAGAGGGGGGGGGAGATAAGGTTTCTCCTCGGGTTTAAGGCTCTGGGGATTACATCTGTTGATCCGAGAGCTTCTTCCTGTGGTGGAGCGACGACGGTTCCTCGAGTGCCCTGCCCTCGCCGGAACACCCTTCGCCGGAGGTCGTGAGATCGGAGACGCCTCTCGTCGGTAAGTCCTCTCTCTCCCTGGTATGGGCGTAGCGGGCTTGTGCGGCTCGACGGAGGGGAGAATCCGGTTGATTTTCCTCTCCGTTGAAGCCTTGGGCGGTGGCCGGCAGTGAGGAAGCCGCCGCCGGACTCCTCCTCTCCGGCAACTGTCTTTGGGCGGCCAATCGCGGGGATTGCCGCCGTCCCATCGCTTGCTCGGAGAGGGGGGGGATGGAGGAGGGAGAGACAGTTGGTCGGCCGAGAGGGACTGTTGCAAGCGACATCTCCGGCTCGGTGCTCGCCGGCCGTCGGTCGGACGGCCACCGTAAGGGTCGCCGGACTCTCTTCCTTCTCCGGCGTGGTCGTCGTGGTGGTCGGACGGGAGGATCACCGTCGATCCTCCCTGCTTCTCTCGTGAGGTCGGGCGAATGCCTGGCCGAAGGGGGACGGGAGCTTGGTTTGATCAGGCTTGGCTGGGCCAAGCCTGTTGGGGCCGGGTTTGGCTGGGCCGGGCTGGGCCGAGCTTGGCTGGGCCGGGCCGGGCTGGGCCGAGCTTGGCTGGGCCGGGCCGGGCTGGGCCGGGCTTGGCTCGGCTGGGCCGGGGCTCGTTGGGCCGGACTTGGTTGAGCCATGCCCTGTTGGGCTAGGCCTTTTGTCTTGAATGGGCCAACCTTGTACCAGCAAGATGGAAGGTATTGTTTGGGGTTGCCCCAAGGGATTTATATTATTTTTTAAAAAAAAATTAAAATTATTAACGATATTAAATAATAAACAAAATAAATTGTGATGCAGGATCGTCATCCTCTTTGGGAAATCAGGATTAGTGCCGAGTTGGTGAAACTGTAAGTTATCACTCACCGATATAACTTTTACCATGCATGATTATTTGACTCTTAGTTAATTTTTACGGTTTATATTTATACTGCATACATGTATCTCGATGTGTTATGAAATGTAAACAAAGACTTAGGATTAAGAATTATGGTTGAGTTGAATTTAGCAGCTCTCTAGTCCGACTATGATCACACGAGGATCTAGACTCCTTTTGGGCCTCCAGCGGGGCTATCGCTGGCACATGACCGATGAGCGGTATGTGACACAGGAGTTGTTGTTTTATTCTAGCACATGCTGGGAAGCATGTTTCTCGTGTGATACTCAGAGCTAGACTCCTTTTGGGCCTCCAGCGGGGCTATCGCTGGCACATGACCGATGTGCGGCATGTGACACAGGGTCTAGACTCTTTTGGGGCGAGCCACGGGCCGATCGTGGCCATAGTATGAGGGACTAAGTGAGTGTGTTTGGATGGCCATCCTAAAGATTTGTATTCTGTCAGAAAAATAAAATAAAAGGTTAATAGTAGGAACGGTTTATATATATATTTTGGTTGCTCCTATGCATGGTATTACTCTAGATTCATGGTAAAATATATACACTACAGGGAGAATGGGAAATGGCAACTGTTTCATCCCGACGCTTCTGTGAAGCGTTGGGAGCTGCCTTATACCCGCCGACGCTTATGGTAAGCGTCGCCGGAGAAGTAAAGTTTAACGACACTTATAAGCGTCGTCGGACATTGAAATTTAACGACGCTTATAAGCGTCGCCGCCTGCAAACCCGCCGACGCTTTTAAAAAGCGTCGGCATCTTCCGACGCTTATAAGCGTCGTCAGAAAAAGCATCGCTAAACTTTCTTTCCCCCCCCCCACCGAGCCCTAACTTCATTTTGCTTCAGCCGCCGCCGCCTGATAGCCCCCTTTCTTCCTCCTCCCTCCCCCTGATCCTTCATCTCCGGCGTTTCCCTCGGTCCCTCGCCGCCGAAGCTCGATCTCCGGCGCCTTCATCTTCATCGCATTGCTCCGAAGCTCGATCTGTAAGTTTTTTTTTTTTTCTTGCTCTGTAATTTTCCTCACCAGTGCATCGAGTCATGTTCTTTTGAAATCGTAATATGCCGGTTTGTGCCGAGAACCTCCTGTCTCTTTCCATGCTTTCCAATGTGATTTTTATTTCCATATCCCAGATCATGTCGTGCATTATCACAGTCTTTTCTGCAGAGAGCTTGAGCTTTATAAGAAATCTGGATTTTTAATTTATACAAAATGCTTTTAGCAACTGATGATTAATGAGCAACTGAAATTTTCTATGCTTGATGAAACCTTTGAATTGCTTGACATGAGGAATAATTCATCAGTTACTATAAATGGAAGCTGGAGGAGGGAAGAAGGCACTTGGATTGCTTACGGTTGATGATGATATCAACAGGGTTTAGAACTGTTTGTGTACTTAGTCTTGGTACTGTTTTTGAATAGGTTCTGGAAAGCTAATTAAAGCTAGGTTCATAAGATAGTTAATTGAATACTCTATTTAAATATATATATATATATATATATATATATATATTAGAAAAAAAAAAGAAGAAGAAAAAGCTAGGTTGATAAATCACCAGCTACATGCATGTGAATCCATGAGCTAATTATTCAGAACTTTTAGGAGTACAATGTGGAATTATGATTTAATACTCAGGGAAAAGGTTTTTAGTTGGTCCTATATTGATTATATACTGAAAAGATATTTAATATTTATATAGGGCCAAAAAAAATTTAAGTAACACCTTGCAGCTAGTCTTCGTGGATGAATATTGGATTGTTACGAATGGGGATGTGTATTTAGTTTTTTTGATTCGAACCGGATCGAAGATCTAAAAAATTGAACTTTTGAATTTACATTGTATAGAATCAAGAATCGAGCCGAAGTAGCCTAAAACCGAACAAACTAAATTGAAATAATTTTGGTTGGGTTTCATTCGATAATTTAGTTTCGGACTTTTTCTTGCTAGAATTTTGGTTTTGGTTCGGACTCATTAAATTTTTTAATAATTTCGATATTTGGATCGCAGATTTGCACTCGAACTTAGTGTTGTTATTCAAATTCAAATCAACAACAAACTGTTCAAAAAAAAAAAAAAAAGAAGTTCGATTCAATAAAATTAGTAAGCTCTTTGCAATATATGAATATAATAATTTTAGTTCTTGGTTAATCGAAGTTATCAAATTAAATATCGAAAATTAAATTGATTAAAAATTTTTGATTTGATTTTAAACATAAATCAAAATTTTTAGAAGAAAAACCAAACCACATATCAAAATAATTAATGGTTCGGTTCGATTTTTTGGTTAATCGAACTATTTGCATATCCCTGGTTGCAAAAAGTATTAGAGCGAACCTAGGCTATGGTCCATGTCAACTAAGTGACTGCATGTCATAGATACTTTGATAACGACCATGGACTAAGTGTTGGTATCTATAACTCTATTTGACTAGAAATAAACTTTTAGACCAGCAAACATGGCAGGGTTTAAAAAGGGTAAGTATGCAAAAACCCTTGTGGACATATATCTGATATATATTAGTTATTTGCTAGAAAATTTTGGATACTTGTACATAAATAAAAAATTAAACTGAAATCTTCTTATTAGCCTTTTGGATGAAGTTCTTAATCGTCACAATTAATCATAGTGCACGGGGACTTGTGTTTTACTCCCATGCCAGTTACATGCTAGAAAGATTTTGGATATTTAAATAAATGAATCCAAATAATATTTTATGATTAGTCTTTCTAATCAAGGTCCTAGATTATTGTAAATAGTATTAGAATAGATTCAACCATACCTCATGTAGAATAAGGGATATTGCATCATGTGTCATTTTAGAGCTAACCAAGATGGATGGTGGTATGATTACAAATTGGATTTAATTGAACTTGGACCTTTAGCCCAGTAAAAATGCTAGAACTTAAATTTGAATATACATGAGAACCTGTACAAGTATATATCTAGTGCATATTAGTTGTGCATCGAAGAGATCATGGACATTCATGCTAAGCAAATGAATCAAAATAATTACTTATAGTGCCTTGGTTAAATGACGTCATGGATTGCTATAGGAAATCCAGAAAATAATAATAATAATAATAATTGATATGGCTACATTGCTGACGTGGGATGCATGTCAGGTCCAGCTGGACACGGTCAGTACCACGTGAGTTTTTTCTTTCAAAAGATCCTTCATGAAGGAAAAAGTGCTCCTGCTCCTTCGCAAGGTGGCACCCCAAGACGGGTCCACCTCTGCCGAGGTCGAGTCGAGCCCTCCTGCTCCTTCGCCAGGTGGCACCCGAAGATTGATCCACCTCGGTTGAAGTCGAGCACCTTCCTGCCACTCCGCCAGGTGTCCATCCAGGACGGGTCCACCTCGGCCAAAGCTGGCGGCCCCTCGCTCCCTCGCCAACTGGCGGCCCCACTACTTTTAGCCCATAAACCACACTTCCCTTCTTCAAAGGATCCCACACCCCACTTTTCATCTTCTCACCTTTTGTCCATTACATGCGAACCAATTTCCATTTACACATCATTCTACAATAAATATGAAGGCTCTGATAGATATTAAAGTGAAAATTTGGAGTACCGAAACTTAACAATATATACAATGAAAGAAGCCAAAAAAAAAAAGAGGAAAGAAGAAGAAGAGGAAGTTTTTTTTTTTTTTGTAGAATAATTACTTGCTAATAATTTCCTCCTTCCTTTTTCACATTACCAACAGAAGGAGGTTACTTACAAAGACTGCAAGGGAAAGAAAGAAACCAAGAAGAACCACCCTCGCCCTCACCCTCCCATCAACCTCATCTACTTCTCCAACCCATCAAGCAAGCTGGCAAGCGCTCTCATCACATTCACCTGCCCCTGGAGAGCCTCGATGAGGTTACCATATGTAGTTTTGTTACGATCAATTATGATTTTTTATATATTTTTTAAAAAACTTGCATTGCATTGAAACATAGACCCGTCAATTGATTAAAGTACATATTCTACACGATCCGTACAATTATTTAATTTTTGTATGGATGGCAGAAATATGTACAGTGGTCAATTGAATGTCCAGTTTGGACAGTTTGAGAATTGCAAATAATTTTATAGGTGCTTACATTAATCAAACGGTATGGATAGAGTTCCAGATATATTTCGGATATCATTTCTTTTTAGTTCTCCTCATACATATTTATTTGTATGGGGAGAACTAAGGGAAAATGCTGCCGAAATTTTTCTGGAACTTCTATTGCGTATCCTTTGGTTACTGTAAATGACCTATATAATTAATGCAATTCTTGAATGGGATAGGACCTCTTTACCTATTAGTTGGTGATAGGGTGCATTTAATAATACTGTAATTGATCTATTGAATAAACTTATTTTAAATTTGTTCTGTTCTTATAAATATTTATTTATTTCAGTTAGCTTTTTCTTACAATGGATAAGAGTTGGATAACTAAACCGAGGAATAGCAAAGAATATCTGGATGGAGTACAGAATTTCATTAAATTTGGTATGGAGAGAAGTAGTATCAGTGGGAAGATTTTATGTCCATGCCGAAAATGTGTAAATTCCAATTCTCTATATCCAAATATTGTTGAAGAACATTTGGTATGGAATGGTTTTTTAAGAGGTTATACTGAGTGGTTTTTTTATGGAGAGTCAAGGTTACAATCTACATATAACCAAACCTCTAACATGGAACATATACCTGATTTTGGATCCAGTAACCAACAGAAAAATCTTGCAAGAGATGATGATATCAGGGGTTTGCTCAGAGATGCTTTTGAATATGGTGCTCAACATCCTGGAGATTACAGTGGAGGACAAGTAGTAGCTGGGTTACCTGAGGATCCTATATTTACTGAATCTATACATGATGGAGAGCCGATACCCCCAACTAATGTTGGAACAGATCGTTATCAGAAGCTGATAAGAGATGCAGATCAAGAATTATATGCCGGTTGTAAGAACTTTTCAAAAATTTCTTTTCTTGTGCATTTGTTTCATATAAAATACTTGAATGGATGGTCTGGAAAGAGTTTTACTATGCTGCTCAAGTTGTTAAAGGATGCATTTCCTGAAAGTACTAGTTTACCAACATCTTGTTATGAAGCCAAAAAACTAGTAAAGGAATTGAATCTTGGATACGAAAAGATTCATAGCTGTCCAAATGATTGTATATTATATCGGGGAGAACATGCCGATCAAGAGTCGTGCCATGTGTGTGGATGTTCACGATGGACGAAGCAAAAAGAAAATGAGGGTGAGGGATTAGATGAATTGGATGCAACATACATTAAACAAAAGCCGGCGAAGGTATTACGCTATTTTCCTCTTGTACCTAGATTGAAAAGGATCTATGCATCATCAAAGACAGCTTCGTCAATGAGATGGCATGATGAAAGCCGTACAAAAGATGAAATGCTGAGACACCCAGCGGATAGTTTAGCATGGAAAGCATTTGATGACAGACATCCTGATTTTGCATCTGATGCTCGTAATGTCAGGCTGGGTTTAGCCAGTGATGGGTTCAATCCATTTCGGACCTTAAGTTCTGTCTATAGCACTTGGCCAGTTGTACTGATTCCTTATAATTTGCCACCATGGATATGCATGAAACAGTCTTCACTTATTTTATCAATGGTCATTCCAGGTGATAAGGGTCCAGGCAATGATATTGATGTTTTCTTACAACCTTTAATAGATGAATTGAAACAACTGTCGGAGGGTATCAGTGCAATTGATGCTTCGAATGGCCAAACATTTAATCTACGGGCAGCTCTATTATGGACTGTTAACGATTTTCCTGCATATGCTAATTTATCTGGCTGGAGCACTAAGGGACGAGTTGCATGTCCTTCTTGTGGTGAATCAACACATTCAATTTGGTTAAAACATGGAGGAAAGTTCTGTTATATGGGACATCGTTGATGGTTGGAGGCAAATCATCCATTTCGATTTCAGAAGGATTTATTTGATGGTACCATAGAGTTGGGATCTGCTCCAATTCTACCTTCTGGTTCTGATATTCGTAGACAAATGCTTGGTATCAGACACAGTTATGGCAAGATGACAAAGTCCTCTAAAAAGCGAGGAAGAGATGATGTTGAGACTTCGATACAAGAAGAAGTATCGGAGGAAGTCAATACTTGCACCTTAGATACGACAGTGTTCGAGGATCCGGATAATTTCTTTGAAGTTGAAAATGATGATGATATAATCACAGCAACTACCCAACAGCATACTAAACAATTATGGAAGAAAAGAAGCATATTCTTTGACTTACCTTATTGGGAGCATAATATACTCCGGCATAATCTTGATGTTATGCATATAGAAAAGAATGTCTGTGATAATTTGATTGGAACAATATTAAATCTTGATGGAAAGACTAAAGATAACATGAAGGCACGTCTTGATTTAAAAGAAATGGGCATCCGACATGAACTTCATCCACAAGTGGTTGCAAATGATAGAACTTATATCCCTCATGCATGTTATACAATGTCTAGTCGAGAAAAAGATCTCTTCCTGACAGTTTTAAAGAATATCAAAGTTCCTGATGGATATGCCTCAAATATTTCACGATGTGTGAATCTGAAAGAGCGTAAAATTTCAAATCTTAAAAGTCATGATGGACATATATTAATGCAAGATATTCTTCCATTGGCTTTAAGGTCGTCAATGCCAAAACAAGTTATTACGGTTGTTTTTCAGTTATCATCATTCTTCAAGGCATTATGTTCTAAGGTTCTTGATCCTCAGGAGCTTGATCAGTTACAGTCTCAAGTCGTACTTACATTATGTCAGATGGAAAAGATTTTTCCTCCTGGATTTTTTACGATTATGGTTCATCTACTCATTCACCTAGCTTCGGAAGCTAAACTTGGTGGACCGGTACACTACAGATGGATGTATCCTATCGAGAGGTAATGCTGTAAAACTTAAATTTTATAATTTATATAACTTTTTCATTATTTAATATGATATAAATATCATACTTTTTGAAGGTATCTTGTACGTTTGAAGGATTATGTACGAAACAAAGCCCATCCTGAGGGCTCAATAGCAGAGGGATATATTGCTGAAGAGTGTTTAACATTTTGTTCAAGATATCTCGAAGGTGTTGAGACTGTATTCAATCGACCTCAACGTCATGGTGATACTATGGAGAATACAGATCTATACAAATTTGCATCATCCGGGAGATTTATAAGAAAAGCTGAAAGTATTGTTCTTGACCATAAATCCATGTCACAAGCACACCGTTATGTATTGCTACACAGTGACATGATATCTGACTATCGCAGGTTAGTCTATCTACACATGGATAATACTAAATATTAGACATGTTGTTGTCAAACTTATATTTGATTGTCATGCAGTGAGTTTTTATCTGTACAACGACAAGCCAATCATTCCACTCGTCCTAATCCAAGGATTGAACAAAGATGGTTGGTTGAGTTATTCCCTAATTGGCTTGCCAATCAGGTTAGTATATATAAGTCATATAATAATTTTATATATTTTTAACATTGAATAAATGATCGATAATTGATATTATATTTTTTAGGTACCGGTACTGATGGAGAAAAATAGTTCAGCAGAATTAATTGCACTTGCCAGAGGTCCAAATTATATTGTGAACAAATATAATGGTTTTATTATAAATGGCTTTAAATTTCATACCAAGGAGCGCGAGAAACTTAGGAAAACTCAGAATAGTGGTGTTATGGTTGAAGCAGATGGAAAATCTTATTATGGTATACTTAAAGATATTTTGGAGTTGGATTATTATGGAAATTTTAAAGTTATATTATTTCGATGCGATTGGGTGGATATAAATACACCGAGAGGTTTGAAAAAGGACTCGAACGAATTCATACTTGTCAATTTTTCAAGATTGATACATACGGGTGTGTTATTGAAGGATGATCCATTTATCTTTTCATCTCAAGCTCGACAAGTTTTTTATGTACAAGACTCGAAAGATAAAGAATGGGCTACTGTTATTAAGACAAAACCCAGAGACTTGTATGACATGGGAAAAAGGGTGGAAGAAGAAGACGATGATACTTACACTCAGTGTATGCCTTATAATATTGTACCGGATGATCATATAAATGATACAACCATTTTGGTTAGGTTGGATTCCGAGGAAGGTACAACTGGTTGATTATGATAGGTAAGTAGTTTGTAAGATGGTTTACATTTTTTTCATTAATGATTATATTATATTTTAAATTGCAATTCATTTTCGTTATAATTTGATTATAATGTTGACTAACTTATTTTTAAATAATGCAGGTTAGGTACACCATGCCTCGAAGGAAGCGATTAGCAGATGTACAGTTTCGGTTTTCCCAGTCCGAGGTTGGTATTTCATCACAGCATCCCGAGGGCAGTCGATCAGTTTCACATCGGTCTGATGGCAGTCCCTCTATTTCTGCACATCAGGCCGATGCTACTACCTCTACACCTCAGGACGACGTTATTCCTTCCGAGTCCGCACATCACGATCCTTCTATGGATCATCCTGATGACGAGCCTATCGTCGATGATATACAGATACAAGGTACATAATTTAATAATTCCATCTCATTTCAATTCATGCATATGCAATAGTTTTGATATACAATGTTCTGTAAATTTTTTTTGTAGATGGATCCGGGAGAATCAGGCGTAGGCGAGGAGCCACATTAGTCCGTGATGTGTGGCAGTTACCTGAGGATGAGAGGATAGTGATAGAGTGCAACAAGCTAGGGCAACCTATTAAGAAAGCTGCTAGCTTGTTGACTAGCTTTCTGGGGACAGTAGCACGCCGTGGTCAACTATGTCCCCTGAATTATTCGAAGTGGAACGACATGCTTCCTGCATATAAAATAGAAATGCTACGAGTTGTGCAGGTAAAAAACTTAATATATTATTTTATATATTACATTTTTAATAATTGAATTGCTTATTTCATTTAATATTTATTTTATTGTTTAATTAAATTGTAGAGCAAGTTCGTTCTTCCTTCAGATTCATCTGATTTTGTGCTTAAGTCTCTCAATCACAAGTGGAAAGAATATAGGGCGAAGTTGAAGAGAGACTACAAGCTAGAGGGTAGGACAGAGGAGCAGGTTGTAGCTACCTGTCCTCCTGATGTTCACCCTCATCAGTGGATGGAGCTGGTGCACTATTGGTTCTCCGAGAGGGCACAGGTTGTGTAGCATCATCAAACACTTCGAAATTTATTAATTTTCACTTGTTATATTTATATTTATACAATATATAATATTGTTTTAATTTTATTTTGCAGACGTATTCTGATATTAGTAGAGCTGCACGAGCTGCTCAGTCTATTCCTCACACAGCGGGGTCCAAGAGTTATGCACGGCTCAGGCATGAGTTTGTATGTTTCTCATCCTATAATACTTTTAGTACACTTTTACTTTTAACATCATGTATCATTATGTTTCATGCATGTGCCATGTATCATGGTACGGGGATATAAGATGTGTTATTTTGAATTTTTTTGTAATATTTATTCTTTAAATAGGCTGATCAGCAGGGGAGGGAGCCTGGTGAGGTGGAGTTCTATAGGATGACTCACGTTCACCAGGATGGCAGTTTTGTTCGGGACGAGTCCAGAGATATATATGTATTTTTTTATTTATGTTATATTATGATTTATATTTTTATTTTTATAAAATATTGATATATTTATTTTTTATAAAATATAGAATAGGGCTACCTCTATGATCTCCGAGCGTGCTGGCGAGGGTTCATCATCTACACAGAGCAGTCGCATCGAGGCCGAGGTATTCTCGCAGTTGATGGGACCAGAGCGTCCTGGACGAGTGAGGGGTTATGGGATTGGAGTTACCCCTACTCAGTTATCTGAGGTGCGTAGATATAATCGGGATACTAGAGAGAGTCATGATCAGTTACATGTTCGTCAGCTCCAGGAGGAGATAGCAGAGCTCCGACAGACACGTGATGCAGACATAGCAGAGATGCAGACCATTAGGTTTCAGTTAGAGCATGTTACATCTGTGCTGCATATGTTCATGTCATCTCAGGTAAGTAATTATTTATTAATTTTGTATGTATCTAATAATTTAGAATATATATAATGTATGTATTATAATTCTTGATGTATATCTTGCAGGTTCCTGGTACATCTGCGAGTCGCAGACCTGACGACGACCAGCCTCCCACGGATCAGTGATGCCAGATGATTTTTTTATTATTTATGTATGTCTCTTTGTTTATTTGAACTTGGATTGATACGTTTATATATATATATAAAACTTTTTATATTTGCTTTGTATTTGTATTTATGTATGTTGGATGTGATATGTGATATAGGTTTGAATATTTTCATTTGTTTGTGTATGTTAAGTGTGATACAATTTTGAATGTTTCATTTTCATAATGTATACAGGTTATGAATTTGTATATATGGTTATTTATTTTTTATTTTTTAAAAAAAATCTACCGACGCTTTAAAGCGTCGCTAAACCTGAAACTGGCGACGCTTTAAAGCGTTGCTATAACTGGAACTGGCGACGCTTTAAAGCGTCGCTAGGGTTTGAGTCGCTAGGGTTTCAGTCTAGCGACGCTTTAAAGCGTCGCTAGGTTTTAAATCTAGCGACGCTGTAAAGCGTCGCTAGGTTTTCAGCCTCGCTAGGGTTTCAGCCTAGCGACGCTTTAGCGACGCTTTAAAGCGTCGCTAGGGTTTCAGCCTAGCGACGCTTTAAAGCGTCGCTAAATGCCGATGCTTTTAAGCGTCGCTATATTTAAAACTAGCGACGCTTTAAAGTGTCGGTAAATAAAAACTTAGCGACGCTTTAAAGCGTCGGCAAATGCCGACGCTTTTTTCAAGCGTCGGCAGGTTGCATCCCAACGCTCACATAGACGACGCTTTAGCGACGCTTTACAAAATGTCGGGAGATTATTTAGCGACGCTTAAAAGCGTCGGGAAAGGTCAAAAAAAGCGTCGCTAAAGTCCAGATTCACTGTAGTGATATATTTGTGACATGTGATGACTTACTGAGTTTAAGGGAAACTCATCCTTTTCCCTTGCATTTTTTTTTCAGGATCAGAGGTACATATGGGCCAGGGATTCAATCAGTGAGGCTTAGAATCTAGTGGACACTATCATTTTTTTTTTTTTATTTCATGAATTTAGATCATGTTAAATGTATGACAATTGAATCTACTTGTCTACTTTTGCTTTATTAATATAATGCCTGGTACTCATTTATTTTGTAAGATATGGTTGGTACAGGCCTGGTATGTTCTTGGAAAAATCTTGAATTCCCAGAACGTACGACCGTCTGTTGCACTACTGGCCCTGGTCTTGGGTTTGGGGCGCGACACCGACCGACCCACGCGACTTGGGGTTTAGTTAGCTCCAAAAAGATCCAAGGATCGCTCGCTTTTGGCTTCCCTCGCTCGAACCTCCGAGAAAAAGCCCAAAGAATGGAAAATGAAAAGAAGGAATACCCACCGAAGCGGTAAAGATGGTATCTTTCTCGAACTACCATAATTATTCTTTTAAAATATAATATTTGAAAAAAAAAAAAAAAAAAACCTCCGCAGCGGCAGGTAATTTTGATATTTGACGTTTTATCTATCATGCAACAGCGACTTTGGAATGTGGGCCGCTCGTAAAGCGATGGTGCGTGGATGCCAGCTTCCGCTGAAGGGAGTTGAACGGATTTTATGGAAATAAAAGTGTGGTTTAACAACGAAGAAAGACTACGAAAATCATCGAACATTATCGAACGAGACAGAACGTCCAGGATAGCTATATCAAAAATTTATTTTTTTTTTATTTTTTTATATAATTAATATTAATTAAATTTATTTTTTTTAAAAAAATAATTTGATGAATTTGAAACAGGAAAATTATTAGAGATATATATATATTTTTTTTGTAAAATATAATTTAAGAAGTGGATTTCATTAATAAGCCTTATAGACAAAGCAAGAGCCTTAAAATTTATCTAAAATAGCATATTTGTTTTAAAGGTCCAACTGGTAGTTGGTGTAGGTTGGATCTCTCGCGTGAAAGATTTTTTTTTTTTTTACGAGACTAACAGTTGGTTCATGGTTACATCGATCTTGAAAGATCTTAGATTATATTTAATATATTTTCAAGTAATTTTAAAAATATTATAAATTATTAATAATATTATTAACAATGTAGATAGCTAATAATATTGATTATTAGTAATTTGAATTACTGTATTTCATACATATAGATAATATTACGTAATGTAAATTTAAAATTTCAAAATGATTCTAAATCAAATCCATATTTTATTTATAAAATATATTTTTAAATATTTTAATAATTTATTAAAAATATATAGTTTATATTTTATATTAAAATATATTAATATATTATATATTTTATATATAAATATAATTTTTTATATTAAATAAATTTAATATAAATATTTATATATTAAATAGATGATACATTTAATATATTATTTAAATATAGTAAATGATATATTAAATATACATATTATATTATTAAATATAACATAATATTATATATTTATATTATATTATATTATATATTACAATATACAATATATTAATAATATATTATAATACATATTATATTATATTATATTATATTAATATTATAATATTATGTAATATATTATATAATAATATATTTATCATACTATATTATAAAATATAATGTATATTATATTATATTATATTACACCGAAGAGAAGAGAAAAGAAAAATGGGAGGGTAATTTGGTAATCTAATAATCTGAAAGATGGTAATCTGGATTATCATCCCTTTTATAATTCATATTGTCTCTTGGAAAGCAATCCAAATTACTAGATAGCTACCAAATACAATAATATAGTAGGACCTCATTAAATTACCGATAATTTTGATAAATTACCTGCTATCAAATACAACATTAAAGAACTTTGAATTTTTAATTTTATCTATATCTAAAAACTAGATGTTGGATTCATACAATGGAGTATAACAATTTTGATGTTTTCCCTGATTCAAAATTTATTTATTAAAATTTATTATCTATTATATCTATTATTTTAAATCTATTCAAAATTTTGTTATTTAAATTTTTTTAAAAAATAATTAAGCAAAAGAAGCAAGGTGCAAGTGTTGGAAATTTTTTTTTCTAAAACTAAGCTAGTTTTTTAGCTTGATAGATGCGGTTGCTATTACGTCGTCTTAAAAAAATTGTAGCTATCATACGGCCCAATATGAAAAAATTTGAATTATTTTTTCATGATACAACTTTGATAAAATCATGTTTAAATATAAAAATATAAGAGATTGACCAAGAACTAAAGCGTGTGGCTATTTATTTTTTTAATAAAAAAATTATGTTAAAACCGTAAAATCTTATTCAAAAAAGTTAGCCACATCATAGGATCTAAGATATTATGAGAACTAAAGCAACATATAAATATCTAGGATTTATCTAGAAGCCTGGCACCTTCTCCCAATTTAAGTCTCGGTTTATGCAGGACAAATGGTCTATTTTTTTTTATGGGGTTGCGTCTCGATCTCCCTAACGATAAGGAAGCCACGCACAGTAAAGGTTCCCCTTATTTAATATTTTTTTAAAAAAATATTTTTAAAATATTATTTTTTTAGTAAAGTGAATAATTCAATCAACAGTCCTGATATGAATACATCCAAAAAAGTCTGAAAAATACAATCCTTGAAAGCTATAGGCATCTTGTTAAACTGGATCCAAAGTACCTGTCCCGAATGGAATGCAATAACGGAGGTCATCCAATCCACTATCGTATTGGCCTCCATATACGCATGTTTAACCAAAAAGAAGGAACAACCCCGCAGCCAAAAAGCAATATCACGGACCATAGGATGGGCAGGAGTAGAATGTACTACCCCCTTGATCCACGAAACAACCATGGCAGAATCCCCTCAATAATGAGGTGATCACACCGGAGAAATCAACATGCACATTGAATCCCTATCCAAACTGCTGTAAGCTCCGCCTGGGGGATAGTAGAGTCGACCAGATGACAACCCCCAGCGATAATAATGCCCAAGCCCGAGCCCCGGATCACAAAAGCAACTCCACCCTCAGTTTCCCTCACATTTCCATCAAAATTGATGTTGACATACTTCGGAGGAAGGGGTTCCCAAGAAATAAAAACCCTCCGGGGTGCTCGAAGAGTGAAACCAAAATCCCAGGTCTTCGTGGATGCCGTAGTCACATCTGGAACTCCTCCATGTGAGCCCGGGCTCTCTCAACAAAAACTCTGGTGGAACACCTCGAGGAGCTGAAAACTAGTCCATTCCGTGAAAGCCAAATATGATAAGCCACATAAGCAGGAAAACTAGGAATGAAGGAGGCAGAATGTGATCTCAAATGGTCCAAGAAGGTAGCCACCAGATCCTCAGAATGCTTGAGAATGAAGCCCAATCGTATTGCCCTCCAAACATGCCGAGCCCTCAAACAAATGAATAACACGTGCTCAATGGTCTCCGCAACCACATCACAGGCTGGGCAGGAGGGTGGAAGCTGTATCCCTCTAGCAGAAAGGAGAGCTCTCGTAGGGAGTCGATGCCAGGCAACTTTCCATAGAAAGAGGACCACCCTGAGGTGCACTCCTAAGGACTAGATCCAGCCAATCTGACAACTCCTCTGCGGTTCCACACTAAACATAGGATACAAGTCCGATAGAGGAGCTCTAGGCTCAACAGAAGACCTCCAAACATGAATATCATTACAAGGATGGGTTGGTAGAGCAATAGATATAACCCTAGCTTCCAAAATGAACCCAAAGGTCCGAATGACCAAAGTAGAACTTCATTGAGAGCCATTAAAGATGTCAGCAACTATCCTGATATCATAAACATCCATAACAACAAAGGTAGGCCACCGGGTTAAAGGGATCTCTGAGATCCAGGGATCATCTATGAAACTGATCAATCTACCATCTCTAATGACCCATCTCATCTGGAAAATAACAGCAGTGGCCCTCCGTCTCATCTCTCTCCACATGACAGAACCATGATGAGCCATACCAAGCTCTCCATCCGCCAATGAGGGAAGGGGGTCATATCGCATCCTCATCATAGAAGTCCACGGACTCTCTGAACCCAACATGAGTCTAGAAACATATCTCGCAATCGGGGCCTCCATCGTCACCACCAGAGAGTGAATACCAAGGCCTCAATCCCAATTGGCTGACATACCACACTCCATCCCAACAAGTGAACGGGATGATGAGTACTCGAAGATGACCAAAGGAAGGAGCGGATAGTTTGTTCCACCTTGAGGATGATAGACTTGAGGATGATAGCATTGGAGAGCAAGAACACAGGTAAAGAAGTTAGGACTGACCTTATCAAAGTTAACCTGCCCATAGAAGAGGGGGCTCTACCCTGCCAACCCTCCACCCTCTCCTAAATAACATGGACCACCCTATGACACTCTGACCTACATAGTCTCCCACCAGAGATAGGAACTCCCAGATAATGAAGGCACCCATCCTGAACTGCAATCCCTAGAATCCCCTGAATCAAGCACCATAACTGGGTAGGAGTTTTTAGGCTGAAACGGACCTTTAATTTATGAAAATTAATTCTCTGACTCGAAAATAAACAATAATGCTCAAGAATCGACCTGAATCCCATAACTATCGCTGGAGAGGCATGGTCCAACAAGAGGCAGTCATCTGTGAACAGCAAATACAAGATCGAGGAAGTACCAGGAGTGGGACAATATGACTGGATAGCCGAATCCCGCACCGCCACTCGCAAAGCTCGTGAAAGAGAATAGCACATAAAATAAACAAATGAGGAGAGAGAAAGCAACCTTGACGAAGATCGACATTTGAGTGAAAGAATTCTGAAGGAGTCCCATTGATAAGAATATCATAAGCAGGATCCATAATGCAGGCCATAATCTGGTCTACCCAAACCTGATAAAATCCAAAGTCCCCCAAAGCTGACTCCAAGAAACTCCAGTACATCCGATTATAAGTCCTCTCCATATCAAGCTTGATGGCCATCAATGCCCGCTTAGCAGGGGCTCTTCGGAGATTATGCATAAACTCCTGCACAATAAGAATGTGTCAGAAATACACTGATCCCTAACAAAAGCCTCCTGGTCAGGAGAAATAAGCTTAGGAAGAATAGATTTCATCATATTAGCCAGACATTTGGCACATAACCTGTACAAGGTATTACATGAAACTAATTTTCATGAAGTGTGTAAAATAGAATGTTTGATGTCTTAAATAATTTATAAATTAATGCAAAATTAAATTTGGAAGTTAGACCAGGAAGGTGGATGAAACTAATATTTTAAAGGAGATTCGGTTCCCTTCTCATACAAACAATAATTAGATCACTCGATCTCCTCCAATGTATAACCCGTAAGCCAATACTCTAATGTTCATGATAGCAATATCTTGAATAAACACTAATCAATCCTGTCATCGGCCAAAATTATCAAAAATAAATTAAAAATTAAGGGAGAGAGAGAATTTTGAAGAATTTAAGAAAGAAGTATATGAGAGAGAGAATTTGGGATTCGTAGATGGATTGGAAGTCTAGGAAAAAGGTTTATTTATAGGCTCAAAATTTTTAAAGAAAAATCTAAAAAAAGCCCACAATATAGCCGTTTAAGCATTTAAAAATAAAAATTAAATAAAAAACAAAAAAAATCCAAATGGGCTAGCCTGCGGTGTGCCCATGCATAATGGGCCGCTGGCCTGACTCACGTGCGACACCTGCATGTTGGGCCCATGCATCGTATGGCCCGCCCATGGTGCCTGCATGCTTGGCCTACACACTATGTGGCCCGCCCACAACGCCCACACATTGGGCCAGTAGCGTGCTTGCCTGCATGCGGCATGTGCACAGATGCGCACATGTTCACTAGCAAGTAGAGGGAAAAAATTTCTTTTATTTGATAAATAAAATAATAATCCTCCATAAAAATAAAAATTTTAAAAAATATAATATTATTAAATTCAATAAATTTAAATAAAAGATCTTTGGGTTTTTACCATGCTTAATGCAAATACCTTTTAGGTTTGCATTTATATTTAGTATAAAAATACCTGGTATAAAGGCGAGCTAATCATAATGCAGGATACTGTTATTTAGGTCATGTGCTTATCTTGATTTTCATGAGAGTTACTAGAAATTCGTCCTAGTCCTATAATTATGATCTCATGACTACTCTTACTAAGATAGATCTTTCAAGAGTACATGCAACGAAATTCTATCTTGCTGAACTCGCAGTCTTAGATCTATTAAGAACTATGCTCAACCTAATTATTACACTAGAACACCACACCATAGAAATAGGATGGAGTCAGACTTTGTACTGGTGCTTCCAAATGTTACTTCAAAGGTCATTTTCATTTGAACCTTAACCATGGGGTTGCCATGATAGTAGGGATCCACTCTGATGACTAATATATGAACTTAAGCCACATCTCCTTTAATATTTCAAATACCGCAATTTTTGAAATGTTTTTGATCAAAAGATTAGTCAAGTTATTTTTGATTTTATAAATTGAAGTAACATCGCATCTTTCATTTTATTTCTTACAGCTTTATACTTAATCAGGATATGATTGTTCATCTTTTTTATTAGTTATCTATTGATTTAACCGATTAATTAGAGTTTTATAATTACAATTTAATAAATTTTTTAAAATATTTGATAAAAAAATTTTATATCATTTATTAGATATTTTAACCACTATGCTTTAGTATATACAGTGCCAAGAGTAGTCAACTCAGATTCTAAAATGCTTCTAGTAATTATTGTTTATTTACAAGAACTCCAAGATACTCCAACTCCTTCTAACAAAAAGAGATATCTAGCGATGGACTAATATCAAGTTATTTGATATCCAATTAGCATCACTATAACCCTCAAATACTTCTAGATATCATGAGTATACTAGAAAGTAATCTAAGATTTCTTTAAGATACCAAAGATTCTTTCTAAAGCTTTCCAATATTTTTTACTAAAATTGCTAGTATATCTACTCGCTTTATCTACTGCGTAAGCAATATATATCTAGATGGGTTCTATTTGAAATATATATTAAAATATATAATAGGGATCCTATCCTTTAGGAATATTCTAATTATTTAATAGATTCTTTTATTTTTTTAATTAAGTGAGAACTATAATCATATGAGATAGAGATATGATTTGGAATAAAATATTCAAACTTTCTAAGCATTTTCTCTATTGAATATGTTAAGCTTATTGCTATTCTACTATCTACTTTTTTAAGTTTCATTCTACTATATACTCTTTTAAGCTTCATTCCTAAAATTATATCAACTTCTCCTAAATTTTTTATATCAAAATTATTTGATAGATAACTTTTTAGTTTCTTGAATCACTTTCATTGATGTTCTAAATAATAAAATATAATCTATATACAAGCATAATATTATAAAGTCTGCATTCTATCTTTTATAATACACATATTTATTATATTTATTTATTTTAAAATTATTTTTTTAAATAATTTCATCAAATTTAATATACTATCATCTAGAAGCTTATTTTAAATCATAAAGTAATTTGATTAGTCAACATGCCTTATATTCTTGTTCTTTTATTTCAAATCCTTGATGTTAGTTTATATATATTTCCTTTTTTAGTTCTCTATTTAAGAATGCAATTTTTACATCCATTTGATGGATTATTAATTTATAAATAGAGGCTAAAGCTACTAAAGTTCTTAGGATTATTATCCTAGCTACAAGAATCAAAATAATTTATTTCTTTATTTTGACTAAATTCTTTTACTACTAACATAGCTTTATATCTTTTTATTATTTCATCTAATTTTAATTTTTTTTAAAAAAATTATTTTGTTCATATAGATTTGTTTCTTGGAGATAAATTAGTTAAAATTTAAGTTTTATTTTCTAGAATTGATTAAATTTTACTATTTATGGATTCTTTTCAATATAAGAATTCTGATGATGATATCATCTCATCATACATAAAAAGTTTATCCTCTACTAAAAATATAAAGAATTTTTTAAAAATCTTTTTCAACTATTTTTTTATTTATTCTTAATTCAAGTTTAACTTCAAGTTTAGGTTGAGATTCTATTGATTCAAACTCTAAAGATTTAAAACTTATCTTACTAGGAATTCTAGTCTTATAAGAAAATATATTCTCAAAAAAAGAAGCATCTATAGTTTCTAAGATTGTATTATCTGCTATAGAACTAAACTTTGATTTTATTACTAAGAATCTATAGGCATTGCTATTTTAAGTATAGCCTATAAATATAGCATCTATAATCTTAGATTATAGCTTTCTCTTTTTGAGTTCAGGGATATTAATCTTGGCTAGGCACCTCCATATTTTGAGAAAATCCAGTTTAGGAGTTTTTCTTTTTTAAAATTTATAAGGAGCCTTGTCACTATCTATAACAGGTATTTTATTTAGGATGAAAGAAGAAGATAAAAAGCTTTCCTCCATAAGTTCTTAGGTAAGCTGGAATTGATAAGCATATTATTTACCATATTCAAGAGTATAGTATATACACTCAGCTACATTATTAGACTGCGAAGAGTAAGAAATAGTCACTTAATAAATTATACCAAGTTCTTGAAAGAACTGGGAGAATTCATTCGACGTATACTCTCCTTCTCTATCAGATCTAAGAATCTTAATAATTTTTTCCTGTTAATTTTATATTCCACTTTTATAAATTTTAAACTTTTGAAAGGTTTCATCCATAGATTTAATTAGGTAATAATAACAGTATTTAAAAAAATTATCTATAAAAGTAACTATGTACCTATTACCTCATGAGTTATATTCTTGATAGAGTCACATGTATCACTATCTATCAACTCCAAAATTGAAGAATTTCTTTTAACTGATTTGAATGATTTTTGTAATTATTTAGTTTTAGCACATATTTTACACTTAGATGTATCTAAGTTTGATTTAGAAATTAATTTTAACTCTATCATATGTTTAACTTTTTCTATGTGTACTTGATCAGTCTATCATGCCATAAATTTTATTTAAATTTATTCACAAAGGAAACTTGACCATTGGCTTTATTAATAAAAGAATTTATTATCTTTAAGTTGAATAAGTTTCCACTAACATATTATTTTTTATAAAGGCATTATTCTTAGTTATTATAACTTTATTATAATCAAGGATAATTTTATATTCTCTCTGAACCAACTAAGACTCATTAATAAAGTTTTTCCTAAGGCCTGGAACATATAGTATATTTGTCAGGATAAGGACTTTTTTTATATCATTTTCAAGTTAATTCGACCTTGTCCCATGATCGTGGCAGCTATGTTGTTCTCTATGATCACCCCTTCTCTACTTGAGTCCTGAAAAGTAGTGAACCAGGAGCGATCAAAATAAACATGAATATTAGCTCCTGAATCTAACCACCAATCAATGTTGGAAGAAATAATATTAACTTTAGTGTTTAAGCTTGCTAATCTAAAGGTGGTGTCTTCTGGGACTTCAACTATATGAGCTTGTGGTTTAAAGGAATTAGAAGGTTTACGAAAAGACTCTTTCTTTTGATGAAAGTAATCTCTCACAAGATGGTTTGTCCTTCCACATATAACAAAATCTTTGACTTGGATCTTGGGCAGGCTTGTTGGATCTAGTATTATTGGTTTTGAATATTTTACCCTTAGATTTGAACTTATTTGGGTTAGAGCGATTATGTCGATTTAACTAATATTGTTGGTTTGGTTGAAATCTAGATTTTGATTTTGATTTAATATTATTGTTGGTTTGATATTGTTGGGTCAAGTTAGCTTGGACACTTGGGACTCTTGTTTATTGGATTTTAGACCTGTGTTGGTCTTCTATCTTGATTGAGTTTAGAAGTTGGGCTATGATTAGCTCTCGTTGCTTTTGCAATTAACCTTTGACAAAGTTATTTTAGGAATGAGGCATCTTATTTAGAAAGTTAAAGACCTTGAGTCCTTCTAGAAATTTATCTGCATTAACTTGAAGCTTTTTAAGATATTCTTGGAATTGGTGAAACTGGTCATTTATAAGTTTATCTTCTATCATGTTGTACCTAAGAAATGATGCGATGTTGAATTGTTCAACCCCGTCATCATCAAAGCCATACTCAGATTCTAGGATACCCAAAATTCTATCATACTCTTAGCTGACAGGTAAATATTATAGGACGAGTCAGAAAGGGTACTAATGATTTTACCTTTATACAGGTAATCCTCTTCTAAAATAGTAGGGGTGGTTGAACTAGAAGAACTAATGAACTAATTGATTACTAACCAAAGATCTAAAGCGATTAGCTAAAACTTTATTTATCTTTGCTCCTCTTAAAATGGGATCCATCAAATTTTTCTGATTTTATCTTAATGATGTTATTTTAAGGGTTGTGATTATATCCAAGCCAGGTTCAGAAAAGAAAATCTAAAAAGTAAAAATAATTTTATCAAAAAATTATTTAAATAAGTTAAATAATTTAGTTTTTTTATTATTTGATTATTTTATTTATATTTTATTAATTTATTTTATTTTTTTATATATTTCTAGAAATGTCATCTAATTTATTTTTCTTTAAAGAATTAAAGTTTTATTTAAATGTTTATCAAAGTGATCAGGCCTGTAGTTTATTAAGATTTTTATTTAATTTTTTTATCTCTGGACCCTAAAAACTTTGATTAATTTATTTATATTATTTTTAAAAAAATTAATTTTGTATGCGACAATATAGGTTTTGGGGGCATCTTCGATTAATTTTACACAACACAAAATTATAAAAAGGATGTTATGGTTAATCAATTACAAATATGATTTATATATAAATATAAATATGCAAGGCACATAAATTATAATTATGTACAAATAATTATATTAATATAGAACTATATGCATGTACTACATAAATATTTAACAAATTTTTTTTAGACTATTAGTTATAATATATATATAATAAAATATATTTATATATTTAAAAAATAAAAATAATTTTCATGAGATATGTAAAATAGAATGCTTAATGTATCAAATAATTTATAAATTAATATAGAACTAAGTTTGGAAGTCTGATCTGAAAGGAAAATGAAACCACTATTCTAAAAAAGATTTGATTTTTTTCTTGTGCGAAGAATAAATGGATCACTTGCTCTCTTTCAAAGTATAACCTGGAAGCCAACACTCTAACGTTCGCTGGTGATACGATTTAGAATGAATGCTGATCAAGTTATTCTTTAGTCTAAATTATTAAAATAAAATAAAAATGGTAGGAGAGAGAGAATTTTGAAAAATTTTGAAAGAAAACATATATGTGAAGAAAAATTTGAAATTCTTAGATATATTGGAAAGCTAGAAAAAAATGATCTACTTATAAATTCAAAATCTCCAAGAAAAAAATCTTAAAAAGTTTCCAAAATATCTATTTAAATATTTAAAAATTAAAATTAAATTAAATAATTTTAAAAAAAATTGAACGGGCAGCATGCTCGTGCACGTTCACGAGCAGGTCGGGTAGAAATTATTTATTTATTTATTTAATAAACAAAACAATAATATCGTGGTGCCAGATGTCATGCCAAGAAATCGTGGTGCCATCAATTATTTCTGTGGGAATTGAAATCCGTGGGCGCCATCAATTATTTCTGCGGGAAATGAAATCCGTGGGCCCAAGTACTCGGGGGAGGAAGACCGACGGTGTAGCTTCCCACTCGGATCCCAATTTGTTAGATTTTTATTTGATTCATGCCATAATTTTTTGCATGTCTTTCCACTAATTGGATGAGTATGTCAGCCTAATCTCACTAGGGAGCCGGAGTTTCGGTCGCTCAGCTCAGTCACGTGTCCTAAAATTAATATGGAATTTAATCAAGTCATCCGTATAATCATTCCTCGAATCCGTGATCAATGAATTATTCACAAGAATTGAGCCGCGCCTCAGCCTAGCCCTATTAGAAGACCGGAATTTCAGTCGCTCAGCCTCCAGTCACATACCTCAAAATTAATTTAGAATTTAATTGAATCACTCGCAAAAATTTCTCGAATCCATGATCAATGAATTCTTCACAAGAACCGAGCTTTAATCAATCAAGCTACCACCGTGATGAAAGATTTTTTTTTTCGAATCAAAAAAAAGAAAATAGACCGCATCCCCTCTTCAATTGAAAGAAATATACACGACCACATCCGGATAAGTTTGAGACGATGAAAGAATGGCAAACGACTTGCCAGCTCGTTGACTTACGGTAGCCATCCATTTGGAGGTAGGTCCATTTCTTGTTGTTACCCACGCCCCAAAATAATTAATATAAGTTGATAACAATCCTGGAGCAACCATATGGCTTCTGCAAAACGATGGGATCATAAAAGTCTTAAAATCTTCTTTTTCTGGCCTACATTGTCTTAAGCCAACTCTATTATTCCAATTAGACATGATATATTTTTTTAATTAATAAGATTAACGTACTTAGCAATCTAGTATATGCTGGGTCATTTTCAAAGCTGTCTTGCTTGGCTAATCAAGGGGCAAAATATTTTAGATTTTTTTTTTATTTTTTCATTTGTTTTGATCTCCTTGAACAGGCCCAAGCTCTTGTCCAAACGGTTGCTATCGTTATTGGCCTGGTGTGCTTATGCAAACACCGGGATCATCATAAGAGTCTAAGATCCTGTTGTTTTTTTTAAAAATAAATAATACAAAATACAAAATCAATGGGAAAAAATATATATTTAGTTATTCTATTTCTTTTACTTAATTTTTAAGATGACTTTTTTTATTTTTGAAAAAAAATGGAAGTGGCGACTGGCGCATGGCACGGCTGGTTGTTAGAGGGGTTCGAGCTCTGTTTTTGACATATTTCGATTAAAAAATTCGAAGATAAAATAAGAAAAGAGAAAAATTAATAAAATAATCCTGGAGCCCCTGTTGGCCGGGGGATCGTCTAGGGGTGGCCACGCCCAGGATCTAACTCCTCTCCTCCTTTTTTTATCAAAAAATAAAAAAATGGAAGTGAAAATTTTTAATTCCACTTCTCTTAAAAATATATTTTTGTCCCTTTTTGCATCCTCTTCGTCTAACCTCTTGATCGTGGCACAGCATTCATTATATAGTATTAAAAACATTATATAGTATATTATAATAAATAATATGTAATACTTACTAACCAAAAAATAATAATAATTAGGGAGTATAAAAATAATATAATTATTAGATGATATTATAATATAATAATATTACATATGATTATTATATATGAGATATTATTTATGATTATTATATTATAATTATGTTATCTAATTCTATCTCATTTTCACTAACTAAATTATCTTGATCTTAAATTTTGCTCTGATACCATTAAATCTATCACTCCTCAACCTGATGCCCGAGCCAAGCGTATGACAGACAGCCACATCTCCTAAGACTTCAATCTCAACAAAAATGCAAGATATATCTTACTAATCAATAATCAGATAGGGGCAGAAAATAATTTTACTAATTATTTATTTATTTCTAGAGTTTTTAATCAAAACTAACAAGTAGATAAAATTTAATTAAAGTTTTATGATACAGTGTAAGCAAAATTCAACTAAAATTTAAAATAAAATATAAACTAAGATATTAACATTTAAACCTTAGCTTCTCACTGGCTGATTCCAAAACTCGATTGATCTTCCGTATCTGTAATAAAAATATAGAAAATAGGGGACGAGCTTTACAGGCTCATTAAATTATCATCACCTCTAATATATGTATAAATATATCAACAACAATTTATAAAATATATAAATCATATATCATAGAATAATCAGCTCACGTCAAAATAAAATACAATATCACATTAATATGCACATTCAATTACCAGACAACACAACTATGGATGGCCAACTATTTACTTTACTCTTCTAGTCTCTTTCACTATGGCCATGATTGGCTTGTGGCTAGTTTCGAAAGAAACTAGATCCTGACTACATATACCGACAATCAGTATATATTAGTGATAGTCCCACTGGAGATCCAAGAGGAAACTAGTTCTGATATCACACAATGAATCATGCATACTCAGCATAAGCCATGGCAAAAATCAAAAAGAAAATTAGCTCCTGACTACATATACCGTCCACTGGTCATGTACCAGTTATTGCCGATCTCGCCGCCGCGGCCTGTAACTTCAGAACTGGTGACGGGATCAGACCGTCTCGCCTCGAGGTCTCCGGGCTCCCGATCCTGCAAGACAAGGTCAGAAACCCTGGCCGGGGATTCCGGCGAGGGAGCTCCGACGGTCAAGTTAGAAAACGGCGAGATGGAACAGAATCTCCAAGGTGGGCCCCCGAAGGAGTCCCAGCCTTAGAGATTATCTTAGCAAAAAGGGTCTCGGGAAGAGTGGAAATTGGGCCAAGTTCCTTCACCGAGCTTGCGCCAAGGGACCCCCCTCGGGATCTTGGATCCTGCTCTCGGTGCCTTTTCTTTTTCCAGCCTCTTTTTTCCCCTTACCTGGTCGTCCGCTCTTCCCATCCTTTTATCCCATCACGCTGCCTCCGGCCTCCCGTCCTTGGGAGATCCCTTCTTCGCTTTCACCTCCTTCTCTCCCTCTCTTTCCCCTTTCCCCTTCGGGTCCAGGAACCCGGCGGCCTCCTTGTCTTGCTTGCCGAGCCCAACGAGGAAAGGGTAGAGGGAGGACACCGGCCAGACCTTGGGCTGAGCGCGAGCGCTCTCCTTCCCAGACGTCGACAACGTCCGTTACCGGGTCCTGTCTTGCCAGGACTTTGCCTCTCGGCTGTGGAACCTGTCGGGCCGATGTAAACGAGGTTTCGCGCGCTGCTGCCGACTGTACCGGCGCTCCTCTCGAGGTGCGGTGCGCGCTGCTCGAGGGACGGTCTCGGAACTCGTGCCCCTGCTTCTCGGCGGCCTCACCGTGCAGGGTAGCCGGCTTCGGCCAAGGTGGGCCCCTCCTGGGCGGACACCTGGCGGAGCGGTAGAGGAGCGCTCAACTTCGATCGAGGTGGACCCGTGTCCGGGCGCCACCTGGCGAATGAGCAGGAAGGCCCGGCTTGACCTTGGCCAAGGTGGAACCGTCTCAGGGCACCACCCGGCGAGGGAGCAAGGGGCCGCCGGCTTCGGCCGAGGTGGACCCCTCCTGGGCAGACACATGGCGGAGCGGCAGAGGAGCGCTTGACTTCGGCCGAGGTGGACCCGTGTCCGGGCGCCACCTGGCGAAGGAGCAGGAAGGCCCGGCTCGACCTCGGCCGAGGTGGAACCGTCTCAGGGCGCCACCCGGTGAGGGAGCAAGGTTCCGCCGGCCTCGGCCGAGGTGGACCCCTCCTGGGCGGACACCTGGCGGAGCGGCAGAGGAGCGCTCGACTTCGATCGAGGTGAACCCGTGTCCGAGCGCCACCTGGCGAAGGAGCAGGAAGGCCCGGCTCGACCTCGGCCGAGATGGAACCGTCTCAGGGCGCCACCCGACGAGGGAGCAAGGGATCGCCGGCTTCGGCCGAGGTGGACCCCTCCTGGGCAGACACCTGGCGGAGCGGCAGAGGGGAGCTCGACTTCGGCCGAGGTGGGCGCGTGCCCGGGCGCCACCTGGTGAAGGAGCAGGAAGGCCCGGCTCGACCTCGATCGAGGTGGAACCGTCTCAGGGCGCCACCCGGCAAGGGATCAAGGGGCTGCCGGCTTCGGCCGAGGTGGACCCCTCATAGGCGGACACCTGGCGGAGCGGTAGAGGAGCGCTTGACTTCGATCGAGGTGGGCCCGTGCCCGGGCGCCACCTGGCGAAGGAGCAGGAAGGCCCGGCTAGACCTCGGCCGAGGTGGAACCGTCTCAGGGCGCCACCCAGCGAGGGAGCAAGGGGCCGCCGGCTTCGGCCGAGGTGGATTCCTCCTGGGCAGACACCTGGCGGAGCGGCAGAGGAGCGCTCGACTTCGGCCGAGGTGGGCCCGTGCCCGGGCGCTACCTGGCGAAGGAGCAGGAAGGCCCGGCTCGACCTCGGTCGAGGTGGAACCGTCTCAGGGTGCCACCCGGCGAGGGAGCAATGGGCCGCCGGCTTTGACCGAGGTGGACCCCTCCTGGGCGGACACCTGGCGGAGCGGCAGAGGGGCGCTCGACTTCGGCCGAGGTGGGCCCGTGCCCGGGCGCCACCTGGTGAAGGAGCAAGAAGGCTTGGCTCGACCTCGACCGAGGTGGAACCGTCTCAGGGCGCCACCCGGCGTGGGAGCAAGGGGCCGTCGGCTTCGACCGAGGTGGACCCCTCCTGGGCGGACACCTGGCGGAGCGGCAGAGGGGCGCTCGACTTCGGTCGAGGTGGGCCCGTGCCCGGGCGCCACCTGGCGAAGGAGCAGGAAGGCCCGGCTCGACCTCGGCCGAGGTGGAACCGTCTTAGAGCGCCACTCGGTGAGGGAGCAAGGAGCCGTCGGCTTCGGCCGAGATGGACCCCTCCTGGGCGGATACCTGGCGGAGCGGCAGAGGAGCGCTCGACTTCGGCCGAGGTGGACCCGTGTCCGGGCGCCACCTGGCGAAGGAGCAGGAAGGCCCGGCCCGACCTCGACTTCGGCCGCAGTGGAGCCACATCCGACCTTGCCGGACCGCTCCCGCTCTGCCGAAAAAATCCACGTGGTTCGGATCACGCCCGGTGGAATTTGAGACACGCCACGTCATCGTAATGGCTATAACACCAGTAATCACCCCATTAGAGACCCGAAAGCATACTAAGTCCTCGTATGATTATAGTTAGACTTGAGAGCATCAACATCAACATACATAATAATGTATGCAATCCAATGCAAATCAAATTATGCTACATATATTTAATATTTCATAATATTTATAACATATTTAGCATATAATACTAGAGTTCAAGATAACTTACCTGAAAGAACTCTATCAATATCTGGCATGTTCGAGTCTTAACTCTGATACTGCTCTATCGACAAGAAAGATGAAAACTCTGGCAAAATTAATCACGTAATTAATTTTCTATCTAAAATAAACTAGCATAAGAAAAATGATTCTTAGTCCAGCTTGGATCTCAACCTGAATCACTAAAAGAATCGATTCAAATTTTATTATTATTTTTGATATTTTTTCTTCTCCTTTTTTCTCTCTCCTTCTATTTCCTCTTTCTCTCTCTTCTCTCTCCTTTTTTTCTCTTTCTCTTCTTTCTCTCTCCACTTCTTTCTATCCTTTTCTCTCTCCCCTCTATCTTCTTTCTCTCTCCTCTCTCTTTTTTCTCTCATTTCTCTCTTCTTCTTTCTTTCTCCTTTTCTCTCTCCTCTTTCTCTCTCCCCTCTCTCTTCTTTCTCTCTCCTATTCTTTCTCATCTCTTTTTTCCCTCCTCTTCTCTCTCTTCTTTTTTTCTTCTTCCTCGACTCCTTCCTTGGGTGGTAGATAGGGGAGGGGCTCGCCGAATGGAAGGTGATTGGGCGGTGGTCACCGATGTTCCATCTAATTCAAGGAGATCGAGAGTAACAACGACAAAAATTTCTTTTTCTTCCATTTTTTAAGTATTTAGGGGGAGGAGGGACATACTGGCATGGAGGGACTTATGGCTGCTTGCCAGAGAGGAGGAAGATAACTGAACGGGCTCGATTTTATATCCTTAGTGATAGTAAAAGAGGATTTTAAATAAAAAATCGATGGGATCTCTTCACTGTACAGAAAAAGAAAACTCGTTTGATCAGACTTCTTACCTCTCCACGTCTCTCCATCAATAGACCCCAACCCCTCCATGGTCTCTCTTCCAGGTTTTTTCGACGATTTCAATGGCCGGATAAACAGGGCTTTGTCCCTTATTTTTTTCTCTTTTTTTGAGTTTCGAACCAAAGTCGGCATAGGCTACCAACTTCAGCCCAATTGGCCTAAAAAAAGTTAGACTTTACATTCTCCCCTCATATAAAGAAAATTTCAGCCTTGAAACTTAAAAAAAATTTAAATCTTCCAATACTCAAAGATGCATGATCCAAAACTTATACATACTATTCCATCCAAATTCAGTAATCCCAATAAGAACTTCCATTAATTCTTCCATTATAATACACTTTAAATTAATCCTAATATTTTTAGTCCACCACACTTTTACTGCGCACTCTGATATAAATTATCAAATTCTCTAACTTCACTAAATAACTTTTTTTGACAAGGATACCACTTTACATTATAATCTATGCAAAATCTAATTTTTAAATATTTAACTAAAATGATATCAAAATTATTAAATTTCTTCGTTTTTACTAGGTCTCGAGCATGCCACATCAAATTTAAATCTTGATCCATTTCCCACATTTAAAGTCTTTACATAAAATTATACCATCCATTCAAGACATCAATAATTATAGTCTAAGTCCAAATTATTTATGCTTTCCTTGACAATTCAATTAGACAATCTAGATTAACTATTCTCTTGAAAAGTTAACATTAATTCTAACAAAGTAAATGACTTTAAATCAGTACTCTTATGAATAGGATCAATCATATTATTGCTCATAGAATTATCTTACCGTAATTCTTAGCATCAATTAACAACATATATAAAATATTATTCCTCATAGACTAAACCCATATAAGTCTTCCAATATCCATTTCTTCTCATAGATTTTAAATTTGACTTTAAGTTTAACATATCTAATAATTTTCAATATATATATAGAAGATCAAGTAATCTAATCCAAAACTGCTAACATAAGTTATCAAAGATTCTATCAAGGTGTGCATGCAACGTCTATGTAATATCATTTAATTTGTTAATAGCAAATTATAAATCTATGCATTATCACAAACATATTTTTTATTAGATATTTTCAATAATAATCCCCATACAGATTCATAGAAAAATCCTCCTTCTTAGTATTATTAAACTCTTTCATATCCTACATCCTAAATATCTTGCAACAATTCCAAAATTTATAATCCAATAATTAACATCAAAACTCATATGATACCATGATCTTCATTCATATCAAGTTTAAGTTTCCAGAATTATTCAATTAATAATTGAACATACCTATTCAACATAACATAACATATTATACTTTCAGGCCAATACTTCTAAAACTTGGTCAAACCTATTTATTAGAGATAAAGACACATCTTATCCAGCTCTTCAATATTCATAATATGCTTACTTATTATAATCAAATAGTGTAAATCATTCAGCCCTTTTACACTCATCCAAGATCAATCTCATTACTTATATTAGGGATAAAAATCATGTTCCTCTTTTATACTAATCATATGCTAGATCTTATGCACAATACCTATAAATTAGAATCCAAACTTCAAATATATTCTTGCAACTTTTTTTCATATTTTGACTGATCATAATACTAAATTCAAATACTTCTTAAGCCATAGTTCATAGTGATCACAATCTAAATTTTAATATCATCCAAATTATATTCTATTCACTTATATCATAATATTAAATAATCATAATTCAAGCTTCGATATCAATCTGTCATGCCTTAATAATCATTATGTTAACTTCTAATTACTTATATCACAGTCTGTAATTATATCAAAATTAAAATTTCAAAATAAATCAAATCCATAATATAACTTAAAATATACATCCATAGTCTAGCTTCGATAATATTCTTCCAAAAATTTAGCTAAGATAATTTAATCTGACATTTTTAGTGCAGTTATATCTCTCGGTTCCCTGTTCTTTCTGCCAGTTATAACTCTATCTACAGCAGTCCACTCTTGCGTACAGGGCTATTGGACACACTCTGGTCATTCGCAATGCCCCATTCCCATCATTGATTCTTGTTTCATTGTCATACTGGGATGAGAGTATTGCTCCTAGGCTGCAGGCGCTATCTTCTCCCTTTTATGCTTGCTATGTGACTTGGGCTTCTCTACATTTCAACCTCTGAGTTCTCGATCTACAGTTACCGTTACAATGGCAGCGAGGCTGGGATTTAAACGTTTCTTTGCCTTTGTTTTTGTTTTACGTACTAACTTCTCTTAGGTCAACACTTCAGTTCTCCTGGCGTTTACTGATTACGAGGATTTTTGTACCAGTTGCAGCACCTTAATTATATCTCAGAATTATGGTTTATTATGTTTCATTTTTTTTTTAAAAAAAAAAACCCATTGGGATCATTGATCATCCCTATAGACTACCTTTCAGATGCATAATTTTAGTATTTGTTAGGATCCATCCCAAAATTTTATAAGATAAGTATCCCAGTCACCAAAAATATTGAATTATAAATTGATTAGACTTATATTTTCAAAGTAAACAAGCCTGAATCTTATTGGAATAAAAGTTATTTTAATAGTTTCTTTTTTCAATGAAAAAGAGTAAACTCTATTATATGTGCATTAGACGTGCCATGTTGGAGCATCCGTTAAAGTTCCAATCTATTTTTTTTCCCCCTAATAACAATGCGCATTATTATGCCACATTGTATTATATAAAATAAATATTTAAAGATTAGCTAGTTATTAACTATATATTTCTTATATTATCATTATAAAAAATAAAATCAAGATGCATAATTACATTTACCAAATCAGATTTTGCATGAACTATTAAATCCGCACATAATATTGGACTTTTTTTTTTTTTGGTACTTTCATGTGATTTACAAATTACATATGATGAATGAATCATAATTTTATTTTTTTTCCTCTCAGTATTATGTGACATGTCAATTATCAGGAATTTTTTTTCTTTGATAAAAAAAAGCTCGAAGATGATGGATTTTATAGTATAGTAGTGATCTCTAATCTTTGGAACCTTCGAGAAGATGACGGAATTTGAGCTTTGCCTGTCGAGACGATCATTTTTTTTTGACAAAGTTGGAATTTTTTTTTTGGCGGCTTCATCCTTCGTAGGAATTATTTCTGTGTATATTAATCGTTCGTGTCACATGCAATGCACGCGCCAATTTCTAGTCGGCGATGGTGGCACCTTGGTTACACCCGTTAAAATCGCAACACGCCGGTCCCTCCCTCGCCGTCGCGTAGGGAGGTCCACCGCATCGGCTGATCTGGTCGGCCCACGTATCATTTCCACTAAATCCATCCGTTCTAGCCTGTATCGCCAACCCTGTTTGGTAGGTTGTTTGGGCCGCGTAGTGTTTTCCGTTTTTGCCGTCGAAACCCGGCTCTTCTCCCATCCCCTCCCTCGCCCTCCACTTTTTCTTTTCCCACCCCTCTTGATCTCTATAATCTCCGGTGCCTCCGATCGCCGAGATCGTTCTCCGGTCACCGGAAAGTTCGAGATTCGGGGAGGGATTCCATGGGGAGAGCTATGGACTCGTCGGTTCCCGCGTACGCGCTGAAGAACGCCTGGGATTGGTGGGACGAGGTGAATAACTCGACCTTGTGGCAGGATCGGATCTTCCAAACCCTCGCCGGGCTATTCGGATTCGTTTCAGCCGTCGCTCTGGTAATCTCTCTCTCTCTCTCTCTCCCTCCCTCATCTTTCCATTTCCCTCCTCTCCAAAATCAATTGCATAGATCAGTTTAAATCGACTTTTTTGTCCTTTCTTTGAAAAAGTTTGGTATCGCGGATGCTGTTTGCTAGGGTTTCGATCCTTTGATGCAGGGCTGTTACAATCCATAGGGTTGGGGTTTATTACTTCCCTCAAAACAAGTAACCTCGCTGTCAAAACCGACAGTTTGAAAGATTTAGAGCATAAAGATAAATAATGCGATTGTAATTATTTATTATTGATCTTAGGAGCTTTATTTGGTCATGAGCACTCGCTTTTGTGAATAGTGTGCTTTATTTGATGGATTGTACTACAAAAAAGGTATTCAGGATTGTACTCCAAGAATAAGGTACTCAGGGTTGTATCTGATAGACCATAATAATCATTTGGTGCTGAATTTCTATCTCGCAGATCCAATTGGTAAGAATTGAATGTAGAGTCCCGGAGTATGGTTGGACGACACAAAAGGTCTTTCATTTCTTGAACTTTCTTGTCAATGGAGGTTAGTATCCATTTTTACTAATTCAATATACATGTGCTAAAGTCCCCTTCTTATGGTGAAAGTGTGGTTCTTTCCATTTGCAGTTCGATCGCTTGTCTTCGTATTTCGTCGTGGTGTTCAACAATTAAAGCCTGAGGTTTGCTTCGTTCTTTCCCCTGTCCTCATCTGAGCGTTTTTTTTAAAAAAAAAGTGGATTTAGGCTATAACTTTTATTGGTTTTCATTTCTAGATCATCCAACACATTCTTCTCGATCTGCCAGGGCTTGCATTCTTCACTACCTATGCACTCTTGGTATTGTTTTGGGCTGAAATATATTATCAGGTTGGCTTTCAACTTTTGCTCTTTTTAGTTATTGGTCTGGATACTTGCCCAGTTCCCTTTATACTGAGATTTTCAAATTGCAATTCATGGCAGGCACGAGCAGTATCTACTGATCGGCTTAGGCCGGCATTCTATGCAATTAATACAGGGTTTATGTTGTTCAAGTAAGAACATAGTTGATGCTCTGCATGATGAACAATGAAATTCCAAGAGAGGTGGATGTGTTCTTTATTGTGATGCTATAAGTAAATATGGAGTCATGATTCTGTGCATTGCATTGTTGGCTGTCAACTCCTTTTTTTAAGGGTTGATTATTGGAAATTTATAATTATTTTTATCATGATAGTTGAATTGAAATCTAAAAACAGAAAATACTCTTGTAGAATTTTTTACATTTTCAGAATTCCGTATTCATGCAATTAATGAGCGTATGAAAGAGCTTCTTGATATTGTCAATTGGTGATTGAACTGTATGGAAGAGCTAATGTCTTAATAATTTGTGGGTGAATAGGCATTGAAGTACTTTATGGAGAGGAGACAAATCTTCTCTCAACTAATATTTGAAGGCAGTGTTGGAATTGCGAGAAGCATGCTTGCAAACTTAAGAATAGCTTTGACAGCATAAATGCAATGACATGTGTCCATGTTATGATTAAAGGAAAATCAAGAGATCATAATCTTTAAATGAAGGAATCTTCCCTCCTATTATGGATCTTTCCCGTTTTGTACTCTTTTACATGCAAGAATTCTCAGAGAGCCACATCATGAAGCGTGTATGTTTTAAAAGGCAGCTGCAGTGTGCTAGAGGTCAAGGGACCACATAGCACATACGTGTTATGCAGGTCATTTATATAGGTGCACAAGTTGTTAATATTTTGAATATTTAAAAGAAAAAATACATTGTATATCATAATTATCATAGTAATAGTGTTTATAAATAATAAGCACTGCAATAACAATAATATCTAGCAATTAGTACTTACTACTAAGTGCTTGATTTTTAGTAGCAATAGTTAGCAATATTAACTTTGTTAATATACATGTAGCTGGTTAGATCGAAACCCGGCCATCCCATCCATTAGCTAGAACATTGCCTTATCTGCCTCAGTAAGACTAACAATATATGTGGTCACATAACATTAAAAGGTCCAGATATGCGAATTATAATTAGGTTGCAGATGCAGCAAAACTACATAGTGCCCACAAAGTTCTAAGTAACCATTTTTTTGTCCCATATGTGGCCCAGTTTCATATATTAATTGCATATAAGGCATACACATATACAGCTGTATATGTGGCCTTATGCACCGTGTTTTGAAACAGAATGTTGGATCAAGATATTTCAATTGTGCACTTAGGAGTGGTATTACCATCTTTTTTTCCTTTGTCAGATATTGACACTCTAAATATGTTTAATAAGAAAGATGTTCAAGATTCTCTTATTAATGAACATAATATGTTCAAAGATAGATTGATGGACTAATGTAATTGGATTTGCATGGAGGCTTTAGGTTTTACACATGTGACAAGAGGCTATTATGTGGTTTTTAAGTAGTCTGGTTGGTCCGCATGCAGGAACCTTGGAGAGCTTTAAGTAGTCCAGTTGGTCTGCAACTGTATTATTTAGTTCCCAATCACTCCATATGGTGTTTGAAAATTTGGCATGTTGGAGCAATTCGACTTGTGATCCACTTGCCTTCAACCCGAACATCCCAAAACCCATTCAACTGATCATTTGTATGACTTGACTACTCAATTTGGGTTTGATTCATCCAAGTCACTTGCTAATTGGGCAAAAATCATATTCAGCAGTTATTGTTTCCCCTCTCTTCCTCTAAGGTGAAGAGATAAGAAAGAATAAGGGCAATCGCTCAATAATGGTGGTTGCATGCATCGGTGGCTTGTCATGGTGAGCTGTTGGAGTAGTGGAGGTGGGGAGGGGGGGCAGGAGGATTTGAGGCAATAGAGAGGCGATATTGCTGTTTGAGGCATTGTAGCTAGATTTCATGGGAATTGAGGTGGCATAGCTGGATAAGGTGGTATTGGAGGTATCACGATCAGATCCAGTACGAATAGAGGCTACATGGCCATTATCTTGGAAGGAAGTGACCTCTTGTTCTTCTGCTGCTGGATGTGGCTGTGGCAACCTGATTTGAGGAATTTTAAAAAGAAGGGAAGGGGAGGAAGGGGCCAAACCCTTAGTGATTGGGCGGAGGATGGGGTATCGAAGGATCATGGCAAACACAAAGTGCCTCTCGACTGCTTATAAGGAATATATGGGGAACTGAACACTTTCTAACTATTTAGGTATTTTGAATTGGAAATGTTGGCTAATAGAGGCATGATGGACTTGCAGTTGAATCTAGAACCTGTCACCTGGCCTCCACAATTGTTCAATATGGGTCATTGTATGTTGTTCATTGGCTCTATGACTACTCATATATCATGTATTTCTTGTATTATTGTATTCCAAAAAAATTCCTAGATGCTTTTGTTTCATAAATGCTCTTGGTCTCCTCTCTACCAACTAAGGGTCAGCTCAATGTGAGGTATTATAATTATTTGATGAACAAAAAAAAGATAAGGGGTGCACACGTCTATCTAGTTCTTTGGTTCTTCTATCAATTTGTTTGTCCTTTTGTACGGGCTATCAACAATAAACTCAAGCTGATCTGTTTTTGGATTTGGTCGGGAGGGTAATTAAAACCTTAAGAATCCTATTCCAGTAACCTTGCACCCTTCCTTTTCAACTTATAGATTATTATAACTAATCAAAACCTTAAGAATCCTATTCCAGTAACCTTGCACCCTTCCTATTCCAGTAACCTTGCTATCAACAATAAACTCAAGCTGATCTGTTTTTGGATTTGGTCGGGAGGGTAATTAAAACCTTAAGAATCCTATTCCAGTAACCTTGCACCCTTCCTTTTCAACTTATAGATTATTATAACTAAATTTTCCTAATAGTTGAGATTATTTGTGATAAAATGCATGATTTAATACTAGATATATCATCATCGAGTTTTTTCCATTATGCATGTAAATGGCCATTAGTCATCTCCTTTTGTTACATAGGACATTTTGTGAAGTGGAAAATGGGATTCAGCCAATTCTGTAATTGGATAAAACTTGTTATACCATGCTACTTTTATATTATACGGTTGCATGATATTCAAGTACTATGATTTCAATCTTTGTTCAAATATGAAAATGCCCTTGCTCTTTTCCTCATCAACCAGTCAATGAGGGCAGTATTTGGTCATTTTAAAAGTGAAAAGTGTGCAATAGATTGGTATGTCTTGGTTGCGGTGGACCTAGAAAGTTGTAATCTGGGGAATAACCATCTTTGATCATTTTAGAGAGTATTGTTTATCCAATCACACAAACTAACTTTACTGACATCCTCGGAGCAACGAGTTAAACTCTGTTCGAAAGAGATCACTTCATGGATCATTTCTCTGAACCCTTGGTGCATTACCATGTTGCAAGCAATGTTTAAGTTGATGGGCATGGAAATTGCACTAATGAGATGATCAGGGAATGTTGTACATGTTCATCACTTTGGCTTTGATAAAGTACTTTGGGAACATTGGGTAGAATTTGAGGCAGATGATAATGAGGATGATGAACACTGGATACTAATGATCATAGGAGGTCAATATATCAAATCTGTGTTAACATGCCCTAACCATCGTAAATAGGCATCCATTCTGAGTTCACATGCCCTAACCATCGTAAATAGGCATCCATTCTGAGTTCACATGCCCTAACCATCATAAATAGGCATTCTCCAACTGGGAGATGCAATCCTTGAAGAGGGGCCGCAGCCCGCCGAAGATATTGGTGGAAGATACCAGCCTAAAGGACCTCCAGATGGTAAAGTATGGAGTCCAATCCTTGAAGAGGGGCTGCAGCCTGTCGAAACCTGCTGTATCTTCTCCCCGAGGATCCCCCCTCCTAAGGTGAACTCTGATATGCTTTCCTTTGCTATCTCCCAGGTTAGTACCCCTATTTCGTGTATGTTAGGGGAAATGGGGGGGTCTGGGGTGTTCTATGGGTGACTTGGCTCCACCGTCCAAGGGGCCTGCTCCCCCTACTCCGAGGTCCACCTCCTCTTCTCTGTCCCTCCCTGTCTCCCGATTGCTGCGGTGGTTCTCCGGGCCGTAGGGAAGGAGGGGTTGACCGTTGGGCCTTTGGTGGAGGGGGCTCTTGTTGGGGTGTCTAAAGGTATAAGTGCTGTGGAGGGGGAGGGTTGCCCTCCTTTGCTGGGTTCTTCGATGGATAAGGAGTTGGATTGAAACGATGTGGGTACCACCCTGTCTTCCCCTTCTGTCCCTAGGAGTTACAAGGGTTCTATTTCTAGTAGTAAGAGCTGTCTTTGGGACTGGGGAGGGAAAGCAAGTTGTTGGGGGGCCTATTGAAGCTGGGGCACCATCTGTGTCTCTTGGCCGGCAATGCCACCATCTTGCTAAGGGTGCGTCCTCCTCTGCCCATGTTGGGTCCTTGGTGGTTTTGGTGGAAGGGCCGGGCTTCTCTGTTGATATCCATAGCCATGAGGCAGTAACAGGAAGATTGAAGGAGGCTCCGTTTACTGCTGGAATGACTGAGAGGAGTAATGACCAGGTAGATGAGGCTTTGAAGAATGTTGAGCCGGGAAGTGGCTCTTGCTAACTGCTCTATGCTTTTAATGAGGATTATGGTGTGGAATGTTCGGGGGGCTGGGAAACCCGCCTTCCATTCTTCTTTCCATAGATGGTCCATTTATATCATCCTGATATATGTATTCTTCTAGAGACCCATCTTAGTGGTCCTTATTTGGAGCGCCTTCGTTGGCACTTCCCGTTTTCTTGGGACTTTTATGCTATTAAATCCCAGCGGTTATCTGAAGGTATTATTGTGGCTTGGAATACGGGGACTGTTAAGGTCGATGTCTTTCACCGCTGTTCCTAGCATGCGGCTATTGTTGTTTTCAAACCTCTGGTGTCTACCTGGTTGTTATCTTCGGTCTATGCTAGTATTGATTATAGGATGAGAAGAATGGTGTAGCAAGAGGTCTCGGCTCTTGTTGATCAGGGTATCCCGGTTCTTGTGGCTAGGGACTTTAATTGTATTGATAAAGCTGAGGACAAGAGAGGTGGCCAATCTTTTATTGAGGATACTGCTTCTAAGAAATTCAATCAATTTTTGCAATCCAATGGTTTGGTTGATCCGGGATTTGTGGGGCCCTGTTTCACCTGGTGTAACAATCGGTCTAGGGGGGCCAGGGCTTGAGAGCGTATTGACAGGATCTTTGCTAATCCTAGCTAGCTTTTCCTGCACCCTGACCATCTGGTCAGTCATCTACCTAGAATTGCTTCTAATCATTGCCCCGTCCTCCTTTCCACTGCTCCTTCCGTTCCTTGCCATGCCCTTTTCAGGTTTGAGAAGCTTTGGTTGAACTATCCTAGATCCTGAGAGATTATCAGGGAGGTTTGGAGGATGCCGATCCGAGGTGATGCGAGGTACCGTATTACTTGAAGATTGGAGCTTGTTAAAAGGCATCTTCGCCGCTGGAACAGAGTGGAAGTGGGGAACATCTTTGCTAGATTGGATGCCGTGGAAAGATCTATTTCTACTCTTCAGCAAAAGGAGGATAGGGATGGCGGTTTGGCTGATGGTGATTTGGTTGCTCTTGGCAACTATCTTGCCATGCACAATGCTCTTCTTAACTAGTAAAAAATTTTGTGGAGGCAAAAATCTAGAGTTCAGTGGTTAAGGGGTGGTGACAGGAACACTCGTTTCTTTCAGCAGACCACAATGGTTTGCAGAGCTCGGAATCGAATCAAAGCTCTGCGGTCTTCTGAGAGGCAATGGATAGAGGATGATACTGACATTAGGAGGGAGATTACTTTATTCTTTCGGTCCAGGTGGTGTGGGCCTGCTGGGAACCTTCCTCTCAATTCTCTACCACCTACTTCTATTATCTCTATTGAACATAATCAAGTTCTTAGTCCGGTCTCTGAGCATGAGATTCGTACTATTCTTTGGTCTATGGATGAGGACAAGGCTCTTGGCCCAAATGGGTTCTTTCCCATGTTCTTTAGGAGATATTGATATATTATCAGGTATGATATTATTTCTGCTGTGCAGTAATTCTTTATCACTGGATGTATGTCTCGTAGCAAGAAACAGACTTTTGTTGCCCTTATTCCGAAATGCTCAGGAGCTTGTAAGCTAAGCCACTTCAGACCCATCAGCTTCTGTATTACTCTTTATAAGCTATGCGCCAAATTGCTGGCGAATAGGATGAAGCCTGTTATTCCCCACCTTATCTGTTCGGAGCAGAGGCTTTTGTTGGGGGCCGCACTATTTCGGATAATATCTTTATAGTCCAGGAATTTATGTTTGATCTCCGAAGAGCCCCTACTCATCGTTCTTTGATGGCTATCAAACTTGATATGGAAAGGGCTTATGATTGTATGCAGTGGATCTTCTTAGAGTGTACTCTGAGAGATTTTGGTTTCCATCGATGTTGGATTTCTCGCATTATGGCTTGTATTCTTCGACCATCATATGTTATTCTTATTAACGGCTCCCCTACGGACTTCTTTTATTCTGATGTCGGTCTTCGGCAAGGTTATCCTCTCTCTCCGTATCTATTTATTCCGTGCTGACTCTCTCGCGAGCATTGGGAGTAGCGATGCGGGAGTCGATTATCCAACCCTACCTCCCCATCCCTTGTGCTACCCCTATCTCGTATTTATTGTTTGCAGATGATTGTTTACTCTTAGATCAGGCCACGATATCTAGTGCCAGAGGATTCAGGACGATCCTTTAGGCTTACTATTTGCTTCTGGTCAGAGGGTTAATTTTTCTAAATCCGAAGTTCATTTCAGCCCGAAGACCCCTGTCTTTATTTGCCGATCTTTTCGGAAATTCCTTGGAATTTCTGAATGTGTTGGTGCCCTCCGGTACCTGGGCATTCCCATTTCAGTTGCCAAACTTCAAGGATTGTGCTCGGATAGTCTAGGCTATTCAGGAGAGGGTTGAGGGTTAGCAGGCTAAAGCGCTATCTTCCATGGGCAGTCACCTTGGTCAGGTCTATTCTTTCATCCCTTTCGGTGTATATGCTTTCTAATATAGTTACTCCCAAGTTTATCATCTTTAAGATGGAGCAAATTATTTGAGCTTTCTTATGGGATTTTTTCAATGTCTCTCGAGGAGTCCATCTCTTGGAGTGGAATGCTGTTTGCCAGCCTATTCATGATGGAGGGCTGGGCATTCAATCGCTTCTTGTCATGCATGAGGCTTTGTTGGCAAGATATGTTGCTAGACTCTTTATTTGCCCGGATGGTATGTGGACCTCCATGATGAGGGCCAGGTATGGGTCCCTTTCTATTGTCTATGATGTCGGTGCTAGACTTTCTGAGCAGTATTCGCCGATTTGGAGAGAGATGATGATCAGGGCTGATCTTATTATTCAGCATATACGATGGATCGTGGATGATGGCAGGTTAATAAACTTCATGATGGATTCTTGGATCTCGGATATTCCTTTAGCCCAGTGGCCGACCTTTATCTCTGTTGATATTTCGAATATTGTCTCTGATCTATTTTTTCTGGATACTATTTGATGGGATCCTGTTTTGGTCATCCAGACCTTCGGGGATATTCTCGGCCATCAGGTCTTATCTATTGTCCTGCCTATCCATCCTTGTATTGACACTGCTGTCTGGAGCTCTTTTGCTCTTTCCAGGATTTCCTTGTCTGATTTGATCTCTTTTTTCATCCCGGACTCGCGGGAGATTGAATATTGGTTGGATTTGGTCACTTTCGGTTCATCCTAGGATTTCCTTGTTTTTTTGGAAAGTGGCATGGCGTCGTCTTCCCATGAGATCTTTGCTTCTGGCTAGAGGATTTCATCTCCCCCTCCTGCCCAGTATGTGGGGCTCTTGGTGAGGGCTTTGACCATGTTCTGTTTCTTTGTCCGGGAGCTTGGTAGGTATGGCGGATGGTTGGGTTTGAGAGATATTTTATTCACTCAGTGGACCTTGTGCACACCTTCCTCGACCTTCTTCGAACAGGCACCTAGAGTTATTCCTCTACTTTTATGGTTTATATTGCTTATCATATTTGGTTTACTCGAAATGATATTATTTTCACTTCTTCTACATGTTCTACTAGACTCATTGTCGAGCGAGCTAGGGCTCATGGTTAGTAGTTTCTCTTCTCCAATGAAGGTCCACCGAGATCTGGGGTTCTACCTTTGCTCCTTGAGCACCCTGCTTGGTTTTCATCTCCTGGGAACCCTCTCCTCCATGGTTCTTCAAGCTTAGTTTTGATGGGAATGTTAGGAATGGACAGGGGGAGCTGCCTTTGTTATCCGCGCTCCTGGGCTTGGCTTTCTTGCGGCTGGGGGGTGTCACCTCCTTGATCCGACGATTCCCATGGCAGAGCTTTGGGGGACGTGGACGGGTATTGCTTATGCCCGGAGGGTTTTATACCTTGATCCGCTTATTATTGAGGCCGATTCGACGACTGTTATTACTTAGATCCGGGAGGCTTGGCGGTTTTTTCCTCGGCATCCCTATATCCGAGATATTGCTCTTTTTTTACAAGGCTGCACGGAGATCATTGTGTGCCATGTATATCGGGAACCAACTCCGTGGTGGATTGGGTGGCTTTCTTTGTGGCTAATCATTCTGGTGATGTTATGTGGACCCAGATGAGTGATGCTCCTGCTCCATTTCGTGACATTAGCTTCTCCGATTTTCTTGGCTGTATTCATACTAGGTCACTAGTTTGAATACTCCGCTCCATCAAAAAAAAAACTGGGAGATGCAGTAATCTTTTGTATTGGTTCTTGGAATTCTCTTCCTTGTCTGTTCGCTCTGTCTGCCTTACTTTTTAATTGATGTAATCACTGGAATCATGCTTCACAACTGCCATTGTTTTCCTTTGACAAACTGCCCTGCCCTAGCTAAAACTGGTCGAATTAATTTGATCCCTGAATGACTTGGCTCTGTTGCCAGTTGAAGGGCCATTCCTCACTGCAATTTGGTTAGGGCTTAAATAGGTTTGCAGAGGAGAGGTTAGGAGGAAACAATTGTGTTCATGAGTTCAGTTTGGGCTCGAAGAAGTTTATTGGGAATTCAAGTATAGTGCATCTATTATGCTTTGGGCTTAGTTTGGCATATATTGGGAACTCAGGAATGGCCCAACTAACCTCACACATTGAAACCATGCTTATTAGCAAACTAAATCAATTAACCAGTAATGTATTTTAAGCGGTCCAAATACTTTACTACTATCATTAATTTCAGTGCAACAATTGGCATCATTTCTCATTTTTCCAGTTTTTTCAAAAATAAAAGTGAAAGCTCTTGCTTCCATCTCATTTTTAGATTGTTAAAAACAAATTGGTAATCAATACTGTTTTTCTTTTTCTTTAAAAAAAAAGAAAAAAAAAAAGGAAGAACATCTCCTCTGGGTGATTCTGTGGATGAGGGTACTTTAGCGCATTGGCCAGTTAAGTTATTTTCCGAACCCAGGTTAACATGATTATTATATACATATGCTTCTTTAATTAAACCTTGCTTTAACATGCTAATATCTTACCCAGATGAATGTTGAGGCAGCTGGCTGATACATGCCATGCTTATGTGTCATTAAAATCTCAGCATCTACCAATGTCCTTAATTCGATGAGTGTTTGAATCGTTAAGAAATATCACCTCTAATGGTCAGTATATTTCATCTCTGTGATGATTAACATTCTTTTGCATATACTAAGATGACTACTACAGTGTCTAGTAGAATAGCATTTGTTATATCTTCTTTTGCCAGGTCTGGTGTGTCCCCATTTTGTCATGCTTACAATAATGCAAACTATTCTTTTTGTCAAATCTTTTATTCATTGAGTGAAAGAAAGTTACTGAGGACCAGCTTCTTTTTTAGTGCCTAATAGTTTCTTTTTGGGATATGATTCTGGGAGTGTGCTCTTTAAAGTTCAAAATACTAGGATGCTTGGATGATTTCCCATTTTAATTGTTCACAGATTGCACTGTGGTTGCTTATATGGTGGAAGGCTATCCAACCTTTGATCATCCTATCCAAGATATTCTTTGCAGGTGCTTGGTTTTTCTATAAATTATTGTATATTGCTGGAATATAGTTTGTTTTATTTATTAAAAAAAGGTTTATTATTGTAAACATCTAACAATATGAGAGTATCTATAATTGCAGGTGTCTCATTGTTTGCTGCCTTTGGCTTTCTTCTGTATGGAGGGAGGTGAGACATTTATTTTGTTTCCTTGCTTTCGTAGTCTAATGGATCTTCTCATACTTATGCTCATATATTGGCAGATATGCATCATGCAATAGGACTTATACGTATAGCATGTTTGCATGCACTTGACTTGTAATATAAGCAAAGAGTTTATCCCATCCAACTATCTAAGTATCTCTGACTTAGATTTGGGCTTACTAGCTTTAAGTTAAATAAATAAAAAAAAAAAAGTCAGGATGCTCATACAATGTGCTTCCATGAGTGTGCTTGGTTTTCCTCCTGGAACTAGTCTTCTTGTGCCTGGTACAATTCACACATGTTAAATCTTAGAAGATTTGCTTTAAACATCCATATTACGTTTCCTTGCTTCTGCTTGCATACTATTTTTATGTGTTATCTGTAATTTTCTACTTTTCCTAAAAGACCAGTTTCTCATCTCTGCAGCATTCAATATTCATGAGACGGTAGTTGTTTGTGAAATATAGTGTAAAATTGGTTCTTAGAAGTCCATGCTAAGGCATTTCTGAAGACAAGTACCTGATGTAGACATCTTGATGCAACCTTGTCAAAGCCATTCTATGAATTCAAGTAGTATACATATGCTACAGTTATTGCCATTTCATATTGGCATGGGCTATAGACCTCACTTGAGGATACTATTGTTTTGTGTTCTTTTTGCCGACTGCATCACTATGCACTAATTCTGCAATGCTTCATATTGAGCTAAACTCCTAGAATAGGGACATTTGTATGCATTTGGAAATTCAAGGATAAACATAAACCTTCATTACACTATCCTTTGGTTATAACATGTTAAAAGATTTAAATACAAATGTGCCACAAACATCAAAAGAGGATAATCCTCTTGGTCGGAAATATAGATCATCCTGCTTTGCAGCAGATGAGCTGTTTGTTGATCTGTCTAAATCAGGATTTGTCGAACCACCCCGAACTGGGTAGTTCAAGGTGTGCCGAATCATAATAGCGGTCTACCAATACAGTTCCAGTATAAAATTTGGAACACCGGTAGGAGGAAGAAGGAAAGAGAGGAAAAGGGAGAGACCCTCCAGAGACTACCGAAGGGCTGCTGTGTCTGCTGGAGGTTTGGTGAGGAGGAGAGAGGGAGAAGGAAGAGAAGGAAGAGAGAGAGAGAGCCTCCAGAGGCCTATAGAGGGCTCTGGAGGCCAGAGTTAGCCAATTGAAATAGGGTAGAAGCTTTTGTTTCTTTTCTTTTTTTTTTTTAAGGACATTGGGTCAAGCCAGGTAATGGAGTTGCCAACTTCAGTTAACTATTTTTGTTTTGCTAGCAAATAATGAAGTCGGCAAAAAAATAAAATAAAATTGCGATTGAAAGAAGGGCAGTCATCCTTGTTTTGATTGGTGAGAGGCAAAGAGGAGGATTCAGGCCTCTATGGCTCTCCAATAGCTACCACCAGCCTCCCCACCGTCTCCTTCTCCTTCCCTTTCTCTCCCTCTGCCCCTACCCCCCTCTCTCTCTCTCCCTCTTTTCCTCTCTTGGTTTGGAGTTTCTCGCTTCTTTGGTCATCCAAGGGGCTTCAGTGGTCACCACTGGCATCTGCAGTCTCCCTCTTCTCTCTCTCTCTCTCTCTCTCTCTCTCTCTCTCTCTCTCTCTCTCTCTCTTTGTCTCTCCACTTCTCCATTATTCCAGCTTTTTTTGTCATGTCAGTTCAGGTCTTGTATGGAATGATATGAGGTGTATCAAACCATACTGCTAGCCAATGGCATAGGGTCCAGTTCTGGTATGGCAAGCCGCAGTCTAAATCATACAAGATGCTAAAGAAAGCTGTATTGGTTAGGAAAGCAGCTGCTATCCTTAGTTTCACATGGAGAAGGCTAATTGTTGAGATAATTAGCATGTTTTCTAGGATGCATGAGACAACCTGGAGATATTAAAAGTTATGCAGTCTGTATGAAACTCCTTCAGTTTTGATTTCTGTAATCATATTTTTCTTATTGACAGGCTCTTCCTAATGCTGCAACGCTTCCCTGTTGAGTCTAAAGGGCGACGCAAAAAGTTGCAGGAGGTACATTTAGAGTTTTTTTTTTTTGGTGACTAAGCTTTTGTCTCAAGGACCTTTGGTTTGACTCCGTTTTTATCTGTACAGGTTGGCTACGTTACAACTATATGTTTCTCCTGTTTTATGGTGAGATGTATCATGGTAGGTGTGAATACCATACCTCATTGACTAATCTATCACAATCCAAATCTTATGTGCTGACAGTTACCTTTTCTAATTTAATTTATTCTGCAGATGAGCTTCAATGCCTTCGATAAGGCCACAGATCTTGATGTTCTAAACCATCCGATGTTGAACTTCTTATACTACCTGGTATGTGCTTGATCTATGTCTAGACATCAAAATGAAATTATGGCACCTTAGTTGGCAAGCAACTGGAACCATGGTTTCAAATTTCGGTGAACCGTTTGCGGGATACTGGGATGGGGTACCATCTTCCTATTATTAGGACAGGATCATGTTGCCATCATCCTAGCACCCTGATCGATGTGTCCTGCAACATCCCTTGTCCCAACACTTCCCAAGTGTTGGGACAAGGCAGGACAGCAAGCATCCCCTTCTGCTGAAAAATCAGGATGGCACTGTCCTCGGGATTTAAAACCTTGACTGAAAATGTAGAGGTTAGCAATGATTTTGCATGACCATGTTTCATGTATCTAGGTGTTTCAGTAGAGTAATATCCATGTGGGAGGGTAGAGATGTTCTGTTTGGCTGGGAATTTTGATTTGGTCGTGGTCACTTCTTAATCTCTGAATATTCTGGAGCAAAAATTCTGTGCTTGCTTATTGGCAGCCTATTGCTTGTGACTGAGAAGCTGTATAATCAAGCATCAGCTAGAGATCTGTCAGATATTTGTGAACAGTTCGCACATTTTCTAACATTGAATTTTTGAGAAAAATTAGAAAATGATCTTTAAAACTAAAACTAAATAAATATAGTGAAATAAGCCATGCTTGAATTATTCATTAAGTCAGATATTTACAATGTAATGCTGATTAGTTTTTTTTTCTGTCATAATTCTGTTGAGAATAAAAAGAAAAGCATCACGTACATGTTGAATTAAATTCAGATGTAGCATATGCATACTCATTGTTCCAGCCAGATGAGATTGTCATTCTTGACTTTGTAGTTCCTTTGTTTTATAAGACCATATAATTACTTGTCCTTGAGAGTTGCAAGTGTTCAAAATTACAATGTTGTCATTTAAGAGACTTTGGGAATGGTTGAAATAAAGATTTTTGGCAGAAAATGTATGGTTTTGCAGTTAACGGAAGCATGCAAAGAAAATTTTAACTGCCTTTTTTCTGGCTGATGGCTTTTGTCGGAAAAGAAATGGTTTCAAGTTTTGAAATTGAGATGATGACTGTTGGGGGCATTACTATAATCAGAGATAACTTTACAGTAAAAATGTTTAACCTTAAAAATTGACACATATCCTTCTGGGCACTGGGTAATGGTAGCATCATTAGTTTCCTTTCTCAAATATGGTTAGATGATGGCTGACTTGTCTTGTTCTTTATGAGCTGAACTCTCCTTTCACTAAGTCAAGGGTCTAAAGAAAACGGTCTGGGTTTGATCTAGGTCTGGCTTGTCCTGAAATTGACCCTGTTAAACCGTAGGGTGAAGCTTTTACCTGAGATTAGTTAGGTTTAGGTCTAGATGACAGATGAGTAATTTTTTTCTGGTTCTGTAAAGTTTGATTGGTTATAATTAATTCTGAAGTAATCAACAATGATTCATCCTCAATTAGTAGTCATATGGCATATGGTTCTTACCCCTGCTACATTCAGTATTCTGTTATGTTGTTTGTTTGTTTTTAGCTGACATTATCCGAGAGGGCAAAGATTTTTATGTGTGAACCATTGATGGTTCTTTTTGCAAATTTTTGCAGCTTGTTGAAATTCTCCCTTCATCTCTAGTCCTATTCATCCTAAGGAAGTTGCCCCCAAGGCGTGGAATCACACAATATCACCCCATTCACTGATTCTTGGATTACATGCTAATTAGCCCTTGGTTAAACTTCATTGCAAGAACTTCTTTAGCTTTTGACAGCTGATGCTCCATCATACAGAAGTTTGCAGGAAAGAGAACAGCAAAAATGGCATCCTACCAGGGCTGCAATGTTGGTCAAAGGTTTTGTTTGCTTGTTGTCAGCATGTGAAAAGTGGGAACAATGTTGTGCAAGGTCTGTATGGCAATCGTTTTTGTGATAACAATACATTTTGTTGGATTGACTTTAACTAGTCCATCTTACGAGTATTCTGCATTTTTTGGTGCCCTATCGCTGAAGTTGCACTGGTGTGACCTTTCTTGGATCACCTGAGCATCAGTTCAGTTTTATACATAAGCTTTTCTATAACCGTTGTTTTTTTTTTTATGTCATTGTCACAATTGTTTAAGTCATTAATCTTATAGTGAGTATTTGTGGGTTCACTCTGTTCACAGCTTGCAATTTCAAGTCTTGAATCGCAAGGTGAATATCAGTATTCAATTGGTGTACTTGTCTTGAAATTTAGTTGAAGGTGAACATGATGAAGTTCTGTTTTCATAAATTAGTTATCATTAGGGTTGGAAGTGGGCTCAGGTTGATCTGATGGGTTTCAGGTCAGCCCGATCTCGGATCGGGCTTCGAGCTAGACCCGAAGAAAATCAAACCAGGCTTGGACTTTAAATTAAAATTCATTATATTTTCGGGCCGGACTCGGCTTCTCTTTAGCCCGGCTTGGTCCGAACTCGGTTTGAAAAAGGTCTGAAAGGATCTGGCTTGAACTAGCCTGATAAAAGATCCGATATTTTTATAAAATCCATTTTGTGTTAACTCGTCACAATTGGTGGGCCATGGGATTTTCTCATCTCCTCGTCTCTCTCTGGTTCAGTTCTTTGTTCCATCTGATGGCTATCCCCCTCGCTTTCTCTCTCTCTCTCTCCCTGTGATCCATGGGTTGTAGCGGGTCGAAGCTGGACTCGTAGGAGCCAGTGGCTTTGTGCCGCGGCTACTTGAACCTCCTCATCGAGGTCGATGATGGTGGTGGCAGCGGTGCCTCCTCTCCCCATGACCTCCCTCCTCTTCCCATAAACCTTCCCAAACCCCTCCTCCATCAACCTCTACTATGCTTCTCTCGTCTCAAGCACCCTTCCCATTCCGCCCATACTCTGTTCCCTGAATGCCTCCCGACTGTTACCTCTCCATCGCCTCCCATTGCTTCTTCCCCGTCGCTCCCGGCCCGTCGAACTGGATCCTGGACTCGGTGGCGATGGCCGTCGGCATTGTCAAGCTAGGGTCGCCGTACTGATCTACTCGCTGGTCCCGTACTAGGATTTCTAGCAATCGATGGATGAGATGGTGGCGGCGTTGGGGTTGGACCTCCGGGTCCAAGTCGTCCACCTCCACGAGTTCCTCCTCTGCTACCTCGTCCTCAACCTCCAAGGCGCCGCCACTTCCCCCTTCACCATCGAGGGCTTCCAACAGTGAGTCTTTCTTTTCTTTTTTTTCTATTTGGATTTATATTCGAGCCGGCCCAATCGGGCTCGGACCTGATGTTTTAAAAAAAATTCGGGTCTAAGCCCAGCCGGAAGTCCAAAATTTTTTGCAGACCGGGCTCTGATAGGGGTGTAGCCCGGTCCACTTCCGGTTCTAGTTATCGTTTTGGTAGCGTGGGGTGGAAATTTCATTGAATTCCTCCTTTCATTGCAACTTTTGAAGGGGTTTTATATGTATGGAACTGAGATACTCTCATGCTATGCAAATCAGATGCATGTTCATGGAGGCACATCCTATGAAGATTTTTTATATTTGCAATCATTTCGTACATCATCAGGCATGTGTATTTGTTTCTGAAGGAGACATATTTCGGGCAATTTTAGCCAACTTTTCACTTCAAAAATATGGTAGAGAGCAGCATGATTAACAATGAGATGTTAGATGGATAGAGATTCGCATACCATTTAGCGGAGGAACTTCGCTGCAAGGATTCCGAGATCGCAGCTGAAATGGGAGGTGGCGTTGAGAGCATTGGAAGCTTGTGTCAGAATATCTGATTTCTAGAGGCACCGAACGGATCATCTGAACTACCAGTCTTATATTGGTATTCTCAAGTCCAAGGCTTTGAACGTTAGGTTCACAGGTGACCGAATTTGAAAATTGATCCTCTTCCGGGAAAGCTTGCTATATGAGATTTTAGGCGTAATATGCTACATAGCGGCCCGGTGTGTTATTAGGGAATAAAAAAGGGTGACCGTCCGGTGTATGGTTTTAAAGTTCGGGGATGTGCCATCCGAGACCTGAATCCAAAACCTCAAGGGCTATGATCACTACGGCTATGTCTTGTTGCATATTAATGTTGTTTAAATGGAAAATAGAATTATCACCAACTTTATTATTGAGTAATTAGTTGAGACGATGGTTAAGGCACAGATAAAGGAGACCAAACCACATTCCTTTTAGCTTGATAAGTGGGGAAGGAAATGCTGGACTTGCTAACAAAATGATATGGATAACATCGAGGATGAGTGACAAAACTTGAATAATAATATTATTATTTAGGAATGCATCTCCACACCGGAGTTCAATTCAGCATGGGACATTGGTGCCCGGCTCCACTCTTCTTCTTCTTTTTCTTCTTCTTTTTTATCACTCTTTTTTAGAGTAAGTCCCTGTGCATCACGTGCGGTGCAGGAAATCCTATCCGGCCTGTATCGCTATTTTTTATCGATACACATCAATCCTTCATAGCTAGATGGGACAGAATGGGAGTCGGTACCCTGAAATTACATAATCTAAGCATCGCCGTGTCTGCGGTCATTTCAAACATAGAAAATGACTTTTTGCCCTTCTATCCGGCTCGTATCGCTATTTTTTATCGATACACATCAATCCTTCATAGTTAGATGGGACAGAATGGGAATCGGTACCCTGAAATTACATAATCTAAGTATCGCCATGTCTGCGGTCATTTCAAACATAGAAAATGACTTTTTTGCCCTTCTATCATCTGGAAGATGATACATGCTTCTGAGCTGGAAGCGTTTCTTCTTCTTCTGCAAACGGAAAATAAACCAACCAAAGTGACACCCCAGAATTCCCACCATTTTTTTATTTTCTCTTCTCTTTGATGGTCGAGTAACCACTGGTGAGCTGGAAGCATTTCTTCTTCTTTTACAAATAAAAAAAAAGGGGTTAATGACACCTTCAGAGTGTTCTCCATTTTTTTATTTTTTCTTTTCTCTTTGATGGTCGAGTAGCCACTGGTGAGCTGGAAGTTCTCGAGCATATCACAAAAGATACGCCTTTGAAATCTTAAATCAATGAAAAAAAGTGGTTTCGTATTTCAACACAGATGATAAACACGAAAATACTACAAGAAGGAAATACAGATGGAGAAAGGAAGCACTGCACTTGTTGTTTATTTTGGAGAGGATGACATCCCTTTAAATTCCCTCCAAAAAAGGTTACAAAACCAGAAATAGATAAGAAATTATATATTTTAATATAAATATTTGAAATTTATATTTATAGAAGGATGTTATGATATATTTTTAAAAATATTAAGTCTTTATAGTATAAAATTATGATAACATGCATAGTTTCATGATACCATAGTTTAGAATTTATGATATCCAAGTTCAAAAACCATGACACCTTAGTTAAATAACTACGACATTCATGTAGAAAATATAAAATAAAAATTTCTAACCCCTTCTACCTATAATATATGTCATCCGTCGCTTGGTTTATGACTTCTAAAGTGTCAAAAATTATCACAGATACTACAAGATTAATCAAATAGCCTGTAACAGTATTATGATATCCCAAATTAAAAACTACGATATCTTAGTTAAAAAACTACGACACCTATATACAAAATATAAAATAAAATTTCTAACCCTTTCTACCTATAATATATGTCATCCGTGGCTTGGTTTATGACTCCTAGAGTATCAAAAATTACCATGGATGCTATAAGATTAATCAAATAGCCATAAATAGTATTACGGCATCCCAGTTTAAAAACTACGACACCTATGTAGAAAATGTAAAATAAAAATATCTAATTCCTTATACCTGTAATACATGTCATCCATGACTTGGTTTATGACTCTTAAAGTATCAAAAATTGCCACGTATGTTATAAGATTAATCAAATAGCCCGAAACAGTATTACGATATCACAGTTTAAAAACTACAACATCCTAGTTAAAAAACTATGATACCCATGCATAAAATATAAAATAAAACATTCTAACCCCTTCTTTTGTAATACATATCATCCGTGGTTTGGTTTATGACTTCCAGAATAGCATAAAATGCCATGGATGTTAGAAGATTACTTAAATAGACCGGAATAGTATTATGACATCATAGTTTAAAAACTACAATACCCATGCACAAAATATATTGCCATGCTTGGTTTATGACTCCCAAAGTTTCATATATTGCCATGCACAAAATATATTGCCATGCTTGGTTTATGCACAAAACTACAATACCCATGCTTGGTTTATGACTTCCAAAGTATCATAAATTATCATAGATGCTATAAGATTAATCAAATAGCCTAAAATAGTATTACGACATCCTAATTTAAAAACTATGATATCCTAGTTAAAAAACTATGACACCCATGCATAAAATATAAAATAAAACTTTTTAATCCCTTCTACCTGTAACATATATCATCCGTAGCTTAGTTTATGACTTACAGAGTATCAAAAATTGCCACGGATGCTATAAGGTTAATCAAATAACCTGAAATAGTATTACGACATCCTAGTTTAAAAGCTACGATATTCTAGTTAAAAAATTACAACATCCATGAATAAAATATAGAATAAAACTTTTTAATCCCTTCTACCTACAATATATATAAAACTATGACATCCTAGTTAACAAATTACAACATCATAGTATAAAAACTACGACATCCTTGCAGAAAGTGTAAAATATAAGTTTCTAACCTCTTCTGCCAGTAATACGTGTCACCTGTGATCTGAATTAAAACTCTTAGAATCTCGTAATGAAACTCCCATGTCATAACAAGCTAGTGTGAACAGAATCAAGAGTAATTAAGTTCGAAACATAATTGTGATACCCTAGTTCAGGATTCATAACATTCTACTTCAAATATTATGACACCCTGTACATATTTAAGCTGGGATGGCTTACATTTTTTATAATAGTTAGTTAGAATTTATTGTTTCATAACTTACATTTATTTTTTACTTATATTTCAGGTGATCTTGTAATTATTCAACTGCCCAGTGTGATGGCTTCGCAGCTGTTTAAAAACTATTGCAAACCGGTAGTGTACGTAGAAAAAGTATGGAAGAAGAGTTTTTCTAGTTTTCATTTAGAAATCATCCAGAAGACTCCATTCGGTGCCTTCATCGACATGCAGCCGTTGGTAGTCGACGAGTGACTCCTAGCTGATATTATTAGATATTACAAGGGAGGTGATGAGTTTATTTTTTGTGGCAAGGTACTTACATTCAGCATCAAAGATGTGGCCCTGATTTTGAGTATGCCATGCCATGGAAACAAGATTGTAATAGAAGGCCAAGATAAAAAGGGCAGGTTATTCAGAAGATTTAGTAGGGAATTAAATCTTTAGAATAAGGGGCTAGAGAAGTTGATAGCACAATCTCATTCATCAAACATACAAGAGGATGTTAAGGATATCATAAAACTTTGGATCGCATACATGTTTGGACTATTTTTGTCTCCAAAGTCAAATCAAACTTGTCTAAGATATATCATCCCTTTGATGATTTATCTCAGCTAGGACAAATTGACTAGGCTTTCGCAATAAAGGGGTTGACTATTATGGCTCTTCTAGATGTTGTTGCTTGCTTGAGATCTGAAAACCGGTCCAATCTAAGAGAAGTGACAAGGGTAGGAGGCAGCCAATCCTATTTGGATGTTTAGCTGCTCTAATGGTAAGGATCATTAATATACAACAAAAGTATACTTATATTTATTTTAAATCTTCCATATCTTTAAAGTACATGTTATTATGTACAGGTTTGATTCCTCAAGTATAGCACATTAAGAGTCCCAACACATCCTAATAAGCTACCTAGGTTGTTGAAGTGGTATTGCAGTCAGTTGAAGACATAAAATGTTTAGCTTGTCAACATGCAGCCTCATGAATTGATAAGATAATCCATTATATCATAAATGCAATGAATAAAAAATTATTATTATTAATATAAAGTTATTTTATTATTATTCTTGGCTTGTAGTTGGAGGGAGCTATTGAGCCCGAAAATATCGTAGCTTTTAAACTAGGATGGTGGCTTATCACTAAAGAAACAATAGCATCCTCGGAACCTGAAAATAGTTATGCAAGCTGTGCATAATTGAAGAATGAAGTAGAAGATATAAAAAAGAGGCTTGCCATAGTTAAAACCCTCCTCGGTTCATTGCTAAAAAAAATAGCAATGCCAATAAAGAAGGGCTCAAAGGGATAGAAGGAGATGATATAGAGGAGGTGGTGGAAGTAATGGGACAAGATCAACCTAGGATGGAGGAAAAAGTTTTGACACCCCTTGATTGAGGTTGAACATAGGATAGAGAAAAAATTAAAGAACACTTCTTTGATTGAGGATGCTGAGGGGGATAAAGAAAAATCTCTGGTTCCTTTACTTATCAAGAGAATGAAAAACCAACCTAGGCTATGGAAGGCCTCACAAATGATAGCAGATTCTATTTTTAAAACATGCCAACCCAAAAAAAGATGAAGATAGTGGGCACATCTCAGTCTGATAAATCAAATTTGAATCTATAATTTGAAGATGATAAAAATTTGATCAAAATCTTTTTGAAAGAAATGATCAACTCGTAAGCGATATCTATTTTTTCTATTATATATGCTACTTTATGGTCCAAAATGTATAATATTTTTTATGTTTATTAATTTTAAAGAGGTCATCTACACCAATAAATTTGGAGGTACTATCACAAGGAAAAATATTTTTGATCTCCTTAACAATAACATAATAGTTGATGATGTAAGTAACGGAGTATTACTTTATTTTGTTATTATTTTTATGTATATTATGATATATTTTTTAATAATTTTTATATTAATTTTTAGAATTGTATGAAATGCTATTACTTTTAATTAATCAGTTTATATTGCATTGCCAGATAATTGATGCCGGGCAGCAGTTCATTACAAATAACTAGATAAAGCATCCATATAGATATCATAAGTACATTATTGCACCTGTAATGACCTCCGGCATGTGTCTGACATCGGTATCACAATTTCAAGAACTTGCTTGAATGGTGGGACAATGATATTTGATGGAGTTAGTGATCAAGATAAGAAAGAATTTTGGTTTCTATTCACCATCATCAACTCAGACAATTTGCACCAGTACCTAGTTGCAGTTAATATATAAAGAAAGGTATTGATGCATTTGAATTCCATAAAATATAATTCCAGGTACAAAGCGAATGTAAGAAAGTGGCACATTATACTCGGGTCAATATTTCATATATTCTGTGACAATGGAGAGGTGAAGAATTGGTCCATCCTAGAAATTGCTGAATGCCCTTCCCAACCTGTAGGATCACTAGACTGCGGATTTTATTGCTTGAAATACATGAAATTTCTTGCTCGCAGGGACAAGCCTGATCGTTGAAATTTTACAGGAAAAGATATCGATGTCTAGCGGTGCCAGTTAGCAGCAAGATTATTAATAAATAGGTTTAATCAAAAGATTGATAGTGCTGTTAAAATTTATTATGTAAAAATAATTTTTTTTAATGTACTTATTCTCTTCAATTCATGTACTTCTATAATATGTTACAAACATTTGTAAGTCAATTGATGTTATATTTTAAGCATCATTCCAAAAAAAAAATTATGTAATTCATTCAAACAATAATGTTATAAATATCATTTTCTTATTATATTAAGTTTTTATATTTTAGATATTACGTTTACTTTCAAAATTTCAGATTTCTTGATATGATGATGTTATAGAAGAATATTATGTTTCTTGACAGGATATCATAGTTTTCCAATTGGAATGTCATAACTATAGATCTAGGATGTCATAATTATGTTTCAACATTTACTTAAATTTTATTTCTTAGAGGTCTATCATGATATTATAAGAGTTTTAATTCAAACCACATGTGACATGTATTATAGGCAGAAAATGTTAGAAACTTTGATTTTACATTTTTTGCAAGGATGTCGTAGTTTTCTAATTAGGATGTTGTAGTTTTTAAACTAGGATGTCGTAATACTGTTTTTGCCTATTTGAGTAATCTTCTAGCATCTGTGGTATTTTATGATACTCTAGGAGTTATAAACCAAGTAACGGATGACATGTATTACAGGTACAAGAGGTTAGAAATTTTGATTTTATATTTTATAAATGGGTGTCATAGTTTTTTAACTAGGATATTATAGTTTTTGAATTGGATGTCGTAATATTGTTTCGGACTATTTGATTAATTTTATAGCATCTGTGATATTTTTTTATATTCTGGGAGTCATAAACCAAGCCACGGATGACATGTATTACAGGTAGAAAGAGTTAAAAAGTTTTATTTTATATTTTGTACATGAATATCATAGTTTTTTAACAAGGATATCGTATTTTTTAAACTGGGATGTCATATTACTGTTTTAGCCAATTTGAGTAATCTTTTAGCATCCATAATAATTTTTGATACTCTGGAAGTTATAAACTAAGAAACGGATGATATGTATTACAGGTACAATGTAGAAACTTGGATTTTATATTTTTTGCATGGGTATCATAGTTTTTTAACTAGGATATTGTAGTTTTTGAACTTAGATGTCATAATACTGTTTCAGGCTATTTGATTAATCTTATAGCATCCGTGGTATTTTTTTACACTCTGGAAGTCATAAACCAAACCACGGATGATATGTATTACAGGTAGAAGGGATTAGAAAGTTTTATTTTATATTTTATACATGTGTATCATAGTTTTTTAACTAAAATATTGTAGTTTTTAAATCGACATGTCGTAATAATATTTTGGGCTATTTGATTAATCTTAAGAATCTGTGGTAATTTATGATACTCTGGAAGTCATAAACCAAGCCATGGATAATATGTATTATAGGTAGAAGGGATTAGAAAGTTTTATTTTGTATTTTGTGCATAGGTGTCATAGTTTTTTAACTAGGATATCATAATTTTTAAACTGAGATATTGTAATACTGTTTCGGTCTATTTGAATAATCTTTTAGCATCGTGGCATTTTATGATACTCTATGAGTCATAAACTAAGCCATGGATGATATGTATTACAGGTAGAAGGGGTTAGAAAATTTTATTTCATATTTTATGCATGGGTGCCATAGTTTTTTAATTGAGATATCGTAGTTTTTTAAATTGAGATGTCGTAATACTGTTTCAGGTTATTTGATTAATCTTATAGCATCCGTAATAATTTTTGATATTTGGAAAGTCATAAACCAAGCCATGGATGACATGTGTTACTGGTATAAGGGGTTAAAAATTTTTATTTTATATTTTCTAGATTGGTGTTGTAGCTTTTTAATTAAGATATCTTAGTTTTTAAACTAGGATATCGTAATACTATTTCAGTCTATTTGAGTAATCTTCTAGCATCCGTGGCATTTTATAACACTTTGTGAGTCATTATTCAGAACATGGATGATGGAAAGTCCTATTATGAGTAGTTATTTTCTTCACTTTCTTGTTCATACTGGGGTATTCTAATTTTATAATTGGATGTCATCCATTATATCAAGGGGAATCATAATTCTGTTATCCTTGTTTATCTTTGGGTATATAAAGTAGTCCTAAAATTTATATTTGAAATAAACATATTCAATCACATATCCAATATATCCTATTTTAATTTTTTTGGATAATATAAATATACATAAGAATGTACAAAAATTTAGTATTTTATATCCTCTCCTGTATTAGTTGACTGCATACATAAGCATCAAATTTGTCTAAAAAAGGATCGAAAGATGGTATAGTGGGTTTAATTCTTGCTTATACTATCTCTTCTTTCATTTTGCACAAGAGTATCAACGGAAGCCTTATCAATATTTTTTCTTAATCTTTTTGACTTTTTTTGACTCCACTCTTAATTTTATTCTCTCTTGGATGACCTTTCATAGTAACTTGGTTAGGATCTTAGATTAGAAGTTGTGTACTTTGCTTAGCTTTATAGTTAGCATCTATAGCTCTTTTGAATAATGGTGTAAGATGTTCCATCACTAAATTAAATTCATCTTCAAACATGGACGCTATCTCTACAAGCTTCATTATCCGATGACTCCTCAAAGCATATCTAAGATAAATAAAATATAATATTTGTATTAATATTTCATGAGATCTAAATTTAAATAATTCCTTGACTCTAAACTGTAATTTTCGTATACTTTTATCATAAAATTGAGTATTGGATTCGAAATCATTGAATTGGTATTTCATGTTCTTGCACCATCTATTCAAGAAGTACTTATCTGGGATACGAAATATGTCGCTTTGATAAAAAATTAATAAGGCATGCCTACACAGGTAATCCTTATATTGAAAAGATCCACACTAGCATTGAACATCTTCCAAAATTTTATCATATGAAATCATATAATTTTTTATAATCTCCTTCATTCTATCAACTTTAATTCTTTCAAATGTTTTAATAGAATATACATCACAGTTGTTAACTTCTTTAACTAATTTAGCATTTGATGCAGCCATTTCAAGAATCTCATTCTGAAATTTCTTAAATATGCACCTTGTATATTTTCCTGCTGCTTGCCTCTCAAAATAAGAGGATATCTTTAGAAAAGTATTTGTTTGTAATATTTTATTATTTTTTTTATTTTTTACTTCATATCTTTTCTCCAAGATATCTTCGTACTTATCAAAGAATTTTTTGAGTGTAATCTCTGAGTTTATAAACCTATCAAAGAAGTGATTGATGCTCTCACTTCTTTATGAAGTTGACATCCCTATTCATATTTATTAAAAAAAAATATTAAATATATAAAGTTTGTTGAAAATTTACAAACATGAACATTAATCAATTATAATGACTTACAAACTTGCGAAGAATTTATCCTTAAGATAAACTAGAATCCATTTATCCCAACATTCATTAATATCATTTAACCAATCTACAGCCTTGCATTCTTCATATTTTTCCATTAAATATGCTCATCTTTTCTCGAAATACACTATGGTAATTGAATCATATATCATCTTTTCAAACTCAACCATAAATTTGGGATTTGCAGTGAAAATATGACCAATCTTTTTAAGAATCTTCTTAAATATATGTCAAAGACAAAATCTATATCATACAATAGGAAAAACATCCCTAATAGTAGCCTCGATTGTCTTATCTTGGGCAGTTATAATAGCATTAGGTGGTTGACCACCATTTACATTCAACAATGATTGGAATACCCATTTAAATGTCTCAGTTCTCTCATCTGATAATAATGCGCAACCAAGTAATATGGACTATCCATGATGGTTGATTCTGATAAATGAACAAAAAAGGTATTTGATATGTATTTGTTAAATAAGTTGAGTCAAAGGTCATTACATCACTAAAATAAGTTTTTACCAATCTTAACCTCGGATGGATCCAGAAGACAGACCTGAGCTGTGTCCATTATCATTCAGGTCCAAAATATAAAAGATTTAGATTTTTTACTTGCATTTGTATGAAATGGATTACCATTGATTGTGCATTTCCTTCTTTCAGCTGACTCTGACATTTCCGACAGATAAAATTATGAGTATCTTTCTCTATGAAATCTAATTATTTTCTATCCCCTTTCCTTCTAGCCATGATAGAGTATATTTGAGTTGTAAAAATATTCACGACATGTAAATTACTGATCTTTGCCTTTTCTGGTGTACTGATCCTTCTATGGGACCGTAGATAACCAGCTGATGATATAGACAGCTCATGGTTATGTTATAGAAAAATATAATCCAATATCCACTTACCATTTTTAGAATTTAGTCTTGCTTTTGTCGAAGCCTTATAACCAATTTTGCTAGTATCCCTATGATTTATGGAGTTGATTTTTCTAGATTTTTCTCGTCTCTAATATGCTAGGTGCTTGAAGCATATTTCTTTGTTGTTGTTGGACCTACTACACACTGTTGTGATTCCAAAATCTACTCTCCTTATATATCTATTATAGAAATTATATACATCATTTGCAAAATTGAATTCCATTCTAATTTAAGGATCAACAAACTCGTTCTTTATATTCGGGGTGATAGGAGAAGGTGCATTCTTGTAAACAACACCAGCAACCTCATCCAAGTGATAATATTCAATTTTTTCATGATCTATAATTTTAATGTCATATATAGAAATATCTATAAAAAAATCATAAACATTGATATCCATAGTTTTAGATGATATTTTATATAGAGCATAATAATTATTGTGTTATGCATTGGATAGAATATGACACGATAGTATGATAATACGGGCATAGAACCAAATATTTTTAAAAAAATATATTTAAACTTACGATATCCTAATTAAAAGATTATGATACCCCAATTAAAAGATTATGACACTCGATCATAAAATATAAAACTAAATATATTAACCCCTCATACCAGAAAAATTTATCACTTGCGAACTGAGTTATGACTCCTAGGATATTATAACATGCTACGGATGCTAAAAGATCATAAATATATGCTGAAACAGAATTATGACACCCTAATTTAAAGATTATGACACCCTAGTTAAAAAAACTACGATATTCCTATACAAAATCAAAAATCAGATGTTTTGATCATGCATAACAGAAGTATTTACGTATGCATTGCTAATATATGACATCCACTTTGTAATAAAATACTTCTGAGAAAACTTCATTATTAAAAACTTTGAAACATGAACAACTCGATATAAAATAAAAAATGAAGGCTTTTATTTTTGTCATAGAACTTTTCAATCATGCATTGACTTGAATAAGATTGTTAGATTATGATTAAAAGATCAGAAAAAAATAATATTTTGAAATATGATATTTGAACTTACGATATCCTAGTTAAAAGATTATGACATCCTAGTTAAAAGATTATGACAGCCGATCATAAAATATAAAACTAAATATATTAACCCCTCCTATCAAAAAAACATATTACTTGTGAACTGAGTTATGATTTCTATGATGTCATAACATGCTACGGATACTAAAGGATCATAAATATATGCTGAAATAGGATTATGACATCCTAGTTTAAAGATTATAATATTCTAGTTAAAAAACTATAATATCCCTACATAAAATCATAAACTGTATGTTTTGATCCTGTGTAATAGAAGTACTTAAGTATGCATTATTGATATATGACACCCATATTATAATAAAATACTCCTGAAAAAACTTTAGTATCAAAAACTTTGAAATATAAAAAATTTGGTACAAAATAGAAAGTGAAGGCTTTTATCCTCAGTCATAGAACTTTTCAACCATACATTGGCTTGAATAAGATTATTAGATTGTGATGAAAAGACTAGAAAAAAATAACATTTTGAAATATGATATTTTAACTTATGACACCCTAGTTAAAAGATTATGACATCCTAGTAAAAGATTATAACACCTGATCATAAAATATGAAACTAAATATATTAACCCCTTCTATTAGAAAAATCTATCACTTATGGACTAAGTTATGACTCCTAGGATATCATAATATGCTACGGATGCTAAAGAATCATAAATATATGCTGAAATAGGATTATGATTTCCTAATTTAAAGATTATGATATCATAGTTAAAAAATTATGATATCCCTGCACAAAATCATAAACCGGATGTTTTGATCTTGGATAACATAAGTGTTTAAGTATGCATTGCTGATATATGACACCTACATTATAATAAAATGCTTTTGAAAAAACTTCAGTATCAAAAACTTTGAAATATGAACAACTCGGTACAAAACATAAAATGAAGGTTTTGTCATTCGTCATAGAACTTTTTCAACCGTGCATTGGTTTGAATAAGATTATTAGATTGTGATAAAAAGATCGGGATAAAATAACATTTTGAAATATTATATTTGAACTTACGATATCCTAGTTAAAAGATTATGACATCCTAGTTAAAAGATTATAATATTCAATCATAAAATATGAAATTAAATATATTAACCCCTCTTAACAAAAAAATCTATCATTTATGGACTGAGTCATGACTCCTAGGATGTCATAAAATGCTACGGATGCTAAAGGATCATAAATATATACTGAAACAGGATTATGACATCATAGTTTAAAGATTATGACATCCTAATTAAAAAACTATAGCATCCCTGTATAAAATCATAAACTGAATATTTTGATCTGCATAATAAAAATATTTTAGTATGCATTGCTGATATATAACACTCACATTGTAATAAAATACTTCTAAGAAAATTTCACTATCAAAAACTTCGAAACACGAATAACTCCGTATAAAACAGAAAATGAATACTTTTATCCTCTATCATAAAACTTTTCAACCGTGCATTGGCTTGAATAAGATTATTAGATTATGATTAAAAGATCATGAAAAAATAATATTTTGAAATATGATATTTGAATTTACGACATCCTAGTTAAAAGATTATGAAATCCTAGTTAAAAAATTATGACACCCGATCATAAAATATATAACTAAATATATTAACCCCTACTACCAGGAAAATCTATCACTTATGGACCGAGTTATAACTCTTAGGATGTCATAACATGCTACGGATACTAAAGGATCACAAGTATATGCTAAAACAGGATTATGACATCCTAGGTTAAAGATTATGACACCCTAGTTAAAAAACTATGATATCCCTATACAAAATCATAAACCAGATATTTTGATCTTGTGTAATAGAAGTGTATAAGTTTGCATTGCTAATATATGACACCTACATTGTAATAAAATACTTCTGAGAAAATTTCAGTATCAAAAACTTTGAAACATGAATAACTCGGTATAAAATAGAAAATGAAGGCTTTTGTCTTCTGCCATAAGACTTTTCAACTGTAAATTGGCTTGAATAAGATTGTTAGATTGTAATAAAAAGACCAAGAAAAAATAAAATTTTGAAATATGATATTTAAACTTACGACATCCTAGTTAAAAGATTATGACAGCCGATCATAAAACATGAAACTAAATATATAACCTCTCATACCAGGAAAACCTATCACTTGTGGACTGAGTTATAACTCCTAGGATATCATAACATGCTACGGATGCTAAAGGATTATAAATATATACTGAAATAGGATTATGACACTCTAGTTTAAAGATTATGATATCATAGTTAAAAAAACTACAATATTCCTGTACAAAATTATAAATCAGATATTTTAATCATACGTAACAAAAGTGTTTAAGTATGCATTGCTAATATATAACACTCACATTGTAATAAAATGCTTATGAGAAGACTTTAGTATCAAAAAATTTCAAAACATGAACAACTCGGTATAAAATAGAAAATGAAGGCTTTTATCCTCCGTCATAGGATCTTTCAATCGTGCATTAGTTTGAATAAGATTGTTAGATTGTGATAAAAAGACCAAGAAAAAATAAAATTTTGAAATATGATATTTGAACTCACAATACCCTAGTTAAAAGATTATGATACCTTAGTTAAAAGATTATGACATCCCTATAGAAAATGTAAAACTAAAGGTATTGATCCCTCCTAAGAAAAATACATGGATTGAATTATGACTCCCATAATGTCATAACATGGTACAGATATTAAAGAATTATAACCGCATGCAAAAATCGGGTAATGATATCTTAGTTCAGAAATTATGACACCGCAGTTAAAAGATTATAACATCCCTATAGAAAACATGAAACTATATTTATTATCCCCTCCTACCATGAACACCTATTACTTGTGGACTGAGTTATGATCCCCAAAGTGTTATAAAATTCTATGGATGCTAAAAGAGTATTATATGGTTTTCTAATGTATTAACTTCTCTAATTACCAAAATAGTTAGTATAATAAATGAACAATGAAAGAAAACTAAACAAGATTTTATGAAGGATTTTTTACTTCCTATTGAAGATGACATTTTATCTTGAAATTATAGAAGAAGTCTTCGGTAGCTTATTCCAATCTTGGATCAAAAGTTTTTTCTTATACCCGTAACTCAAAATACTTTTTAGATCCAGGAAGAATCTTCTTCATCCTTGAACACTACCTGATATTTTAGACTAGAAAAATAGAGCATTTTTTCAGAACGATAAAGAAGTTTATATTAACATTCGAAAGTTAATTCTTATGACAAGACTCTTAGAGTATATTTCAGAATGAGAGAGATTCTTTCTTCAATCTTTGACTGATTTCTTGGATTCTAAAGCCAAAGCATATTTCAAAAAATCGAAATATTTAGCTAGAAGTACTAGAAACAATGTTTTAGAATCATCAAAATCCAAGTAAGATTACGAAAAAAAGTAGGCCAGAAAGAAAAAGTAATTTGATTATTAAAAAAAATTATAATAAAAATTGAACAAGAATTAACCAACGTAATGCTCAATATTTAACTTGCAATCTTCGCCGGTGATTCTTATCAAGCCAATTAAGACCGATATGGATTAATAATAAATAGCATACAGGTTAAAATTTTTTTGCACCCATGCGGTGCACAAAGACTTGGTCCTCTTTTTCATCGTTATCTTCTTAAATTATGACTCAATCCTTCCCATTTAAGAGATTGGCATCTCCCTTCCACTTTCCCGTGGGCCCATACATGATGAGATTCTAACAGTTTCTCCGAACCGTGCTTCCGCTCAAATGATTGCGCGTACAAGGTCTAATTCTCCTCGAGGTAATATGGCATTGCCCAATAAGGTAATTTTGGTAATGACGTCCGCTCTAATTAACATGCAAGGTAACTTCGTGATTACAGTGCCACTAACCATTTCATCGAAGAAATTAAATGCAATATCTCGACCTAGAGATCGGGAAGTGGAAAACATCAAAAAGGAGAGATGCCAGAGATATATACTTCGGCTCCATGATGGTTATAATTGTGGACAGCCCATCCTAATCCTTTCGGATTCAGATAAGTACGCGGAGGCCTCGGTACTCAAAAAAAACTCGCTTCAACCGAGATGGCGTAGTGTCGTCTACCGATCTTTTCATTAAATTCTTGATGATCTCCATTATGGTGATGCAGATGTACCTGTCGCTCCCGGTCAATCACACCGCTGGCATTTCCTTGTCTTCATTTGCCACTAAACCTATTCCTTATCTGGAGCATTTATCGTTGTCCGCCTTCTTCTCCCCGGAGACAAAGCAACCCCAGTTGACGTCTATGTGCCGGACCGGCCCTCCCATCATTCCAAGTGTCCTCCGTCCATCAACCGCTCTCGGCGACTCCGCGCTTTCCAGACCCACCGAGGAGACCCTTCCAAGAGACCACATGAAAATGTTCCTCTCCAGCTTTCCCAGCTTGGCTCCTGTGTTGGACGATGGATGGATGTTTGGTGCCACGATAGAAATACCTTCAAGATTGATGACGTGGACGTACGGACTGTTTGAATGATTAAGTGGAGGTGGTGGTAGTTTTCCGTTAGGATGGTGCCGCGTGTCCAGACAGGGGACAACCGTCTCGTGGGGAGGACAGCCGGCTGACCGCCAGGGGACCTGGATTTGACCAGCCAGCCCATGGACCGTTTGTGAAGCCGTCATTGCGTCACTAATTTTAATACCACCTCCAGCCTTGGAAAATTTCGTAACCACCCCTTCATGGTCTCTTGGAAAATTTAGCATTATTGCAGCTTGAATTTCACCTGTACTTTTCTTTATAAAACATTATCTTTAAAATCCAGTATTTTTATCACAATTTTTTTAAAAAATAATTTTAAGTTTATAGGACAAAAAAATATTCCTATTCAATGAAAAATAAGAAAAGATTCTGCTATTATTTTTGCATAATTATCTGGCCATTATTTTCGCTTTAATGTTTTTATGATGGCCATTGTAATAAGCAATACTGGTTTTAGTAGGATACTATCATAACAGCATAACATGTTATTTGAAATAATGATGGGTACGGAACATATTATTAAAGTTCAATAAAATAAATAATAGAATCATATTTTCTATTTGGAGAGTTATAATAGATAATTATAATAACTTTTTTGTTTTAGAAGGGTTTTATATAAATTAGATCAATTTTAGGTATTTTGATGAGACATGTTTCAGTAATATAACAAATATAATTTTTATTCTGGTATCTTAATCAACAGTTCTAATAATATTAGATAGAGGTTCCTGGTGAAAAATAACAGTAAACTGTTTATAAATCAATTTTTTTTTATAAAAAAAGTAATCGCAATAACGGTTTGGCTCTTTTGATCAGACCATCATGTCATCTTTTGTAAAATCAATCTTTCTGGCAAGCTATACAGTGTCGAATATCATACACCAAATCCTGTTGCATTCTAGTATGAGATATTGGATTTTACACTCCAAACTCATCTGGCACCCATCCTTGGAGGACCTCGTGCTTATGTGAAATCTTGTCCAAACTTCTAGCTGCAGCCTGGTTCAAAACGCTCGCACCCGGAAAAAAAAAAAAAAAAAAAAAACAAAAACTTCATTCAAAGTACATCATCGACTACGCACGCCTGCACGTATCCTTGCCCCCCATCCGGCCACTCGGAACGCCAGTCTTTGGCCGGATCTAACGTTTCCGGATCCCAATAGAAACCGAATAGCGATCTCACCCTCAAATTTGACGGGTCAACAGAATTGTTGAAGCCAAACGTCGCCGTTTTAGCGATCTTAGAGGCCGGCATTAAAAATATACATATAGTGGCAATGCTGTCATTTGCTGGACCGCCAGGTCCGTTTGTTTTGGTTTTTTTTTTTTAAATTGTTTTATGAGGGTTTGTTTTGGTTTTAAATTTAGTTGAAAGGGGATCCACCTTGGAAGGTCCTCCTTCAAAATTTTAAGGCACAGGTGGTAGCAGCGGGCTCGAATGGTGGCACTGCCGGGGCCCGCTACTCCATCCGCTAGCAGCCTCCGCCGGTTCCCGTAGCTTGAAAACGAACCCAAAGCCACCTTCGCCATGGATTACGAACGAATCGTGAAGCCTTCTCCTCCTGTACTCTCTCTTTATCTCTCTCAGATTTTATGTCACTCCGAATCTGGAGTTGAGTTATCGGTTTTGTGTATTTGGATCCGGTTCTCTGCATTCTTTATCGGGTTTTGATTATCGTAGTTAGATTCTGTGTTTTTTTTTTTTTGAAGATTAAGGTGGTAAAAAAAGAGAGATATGGAGGGGGGCGAGTTTGGGGTTAGAGTGTGGGATCTGATGAAGAATGCGGAGAAATTTGTGTTTTTTGGGATGTTTCTCGGTATGATTATTCTAATTTGATGAGTTTTTTGTCGTGTTTTTTTTTTTGTGTGTGTGTGTGTGTTTTAGGGCGGTGGGTTTTCTCCCGGTAAGCTTCGAGCTATTCTGTTAGGAGTGGAGAAGAAGAGGAAGGAAGATGAGATGGCGTCCAATTTCTCGCTGAAATCAGAAGAAACTGTCGCTGAGATTGATGACACACGTAGGATTCTCTGTAAAAATCTCATCTTTGAATGAAATTTATTTGAAAAAATCTAAGCTTTGGATTCAGAGTTGATGGAGCTGCCGTGAATGTGGGTAGGTGGTAGAGTTTCCGATGAGTTCAAGGATGTAGACATGGTGAGCTCCCTCCCTGTATACTCTGCGTCGTTGGATACAATGGGTGGTCACGGATTTACAGATCAAAGCCTATCGAGTTCGAGAATTAGATCTCAGGAGGAAGATTCTTTTGATTCGGAGAGCGTGTTGTCCACCTTTGAATTCCACAAAGCTGAACGTGCCCTGCACCGGTCGTCTCTCGTGCCGCCCTTCTCGAAGCCGGCGCCTTCGAAATGGGATGATGCACAGAAATGGATTGCGAGCCCCCACTTGAACCGCCCTTATAAAGCCAGTGGAGTGCAGCCGAAGAAGATTGAGAGGTTTGGTTTTGGTAGCAGACAGTCTTCGATGAAGGTTGTTCTGGAGCTTACGGAGGACGCGGAGACTAAGATGATTGATCCGAGCCAGGAAAAGAGGGAATTTGGCGGCCAGAAGGCTGGGAATTGGGTGCCCGACCCATATCCGGTGGTGGATTCCTGTGCCAAACCTGCAATTATTGTTGAGAACTCAGTTGCAGATCCAGAAAGTAAGCAATATGTCTTTTTTTAGGTTAAAATATTTGCCTAGTTCAGTGAGTAATGTCTATTAATTTTCTCCGTTGGTGAATGGATGAATGATGCTCTCAAACGGAATAAGCATAGAAGAGATTCGTTATATGTTATCCTGTTATGTTTCATAGAGCGCACCTGCTCATATTTGTTTAAAATTACAAATCCAACTATGTTTAAGTCATTTCAAATGTCTTATGGATTATACTGTCAGAGCAATTTAAGGAGCTCTTGAAAAACGGATTTCCAAATTTACTTTAATTATGTATGTTTTATCAAAAAAAAAAAAAGAGTTGATTATGAAGTAACATTTTTTAAAGTCTTTTAAAATATTCCAATTGCATGTTCCATGGAGCTAAAAATCATGTTGCATTTTTTCTTCATCAAATTTTATATAAACTTCTGATTGGATTATCTTGATGTAAAATTAAGCGGATATAAGCAGATATAATTCTTTGGACAATTCAGAATAAAAATTTTATCTCCTCTTCCTTTTTTGTTCTTTTTCTTATTGAAACTTTTGTCAAGGTCAGAGCATTTGAAGAGATCTTTTAATGTGCAATCTTTTGCAGTTTCTCTTAGTCATCATGATTCATCTACATTACCTCAGAATGCTCCCACCTTTATGAACCCCCCATCAACAGTCAGGTCTGTATCTATGAGAGATATGGGCACAGAAATGACTCCCATTGCTAGCCAAGAGCCCTCTCGGACTGGAACTCCTGTGAGAGCCTCAACACCAACACGGAGCCCTACTTCTTCTCGATCAACAACTCCACAGAGAGATGCACCAAATTCAAACATTGTTGCAAACATTATCAGCTCATCTGACAGCCACAGGGATGATAACAAAGAGTTGAGTGAAAAAGAATTGCAAATGAAAGCTAGAAGAGAGATAATGATTCTCGGCACACAGCTAGGTAAGACGAACATTGCTGCATGGGCTAGCAAAGAAGAAGAAGAAGACGATGCATCCATTTCTCTGAAGACTGTGCCAATTGACCGATCAAAAAGTGTTACTGAGATGCGTGCAGCAGCCTGGGAGGATGCAGAAAAGGCGAAGTATCAGGCCAGGTAATTACACCATTTTAGAATTTTTATCTAACTCTTCTGTCTGTTTTCTCATTCTTTTGGAAATTGTGGGTTTTAGCTCACTCATTTCAAATCATATTTGAATATTTAATTCTTGAATATTTATCACACCCCAAATCCAGTACCAAGGTCGGCCACGTGACCAGCTGCACGAACTCTAGAATATGTCCTGGACATCATGCAAGACCTTAAAAAAATCTATTACAACTTCAATTTCTAAGAATATTATTGATCATAATTCATAACAAAGTACCTAATGTAAAGAAATAATAATTCATATAATTACAAATTTGATAATTCTTCAATCATTCGATTGGTATCAATAACTCTCTATATTTTTATCCTTTTTCTCGTGAATCTAAACCATAGCCAAATTAAACATCATGCTATTTTGAAAAAAAGAAAGTAGGGGTGTAAACTTTACAATCCAATAATCTTCATTCACTCACACCAGTATAATACAATATAATTAAAAAATAATAGTAAATAATATCAAATAGAACATAAATATTAAAATCTCATATCAAGTAATTAAGATAACTCAATATCGATATATGCAAAAACATGCATCAATTAATACGAAACATCCATCTCATTCAAAAATGAAACACTACATATATCATTAATTATTTTTTTTACTTAATTATTATTTTATCTTTTATTATCTATATTTTATTAACGTGATTCAAATTAATTACTATTATCTTTTAGGATTTTGGACTAATCACGGTTACACTCCAATCCATGACTGGCAATCACAAGATCGATCATATACTAACCATCCGTGGTCAGGCTATTTTATATATTATCCTTTCGTGACTTGGCGATCTCATGTATTATTCGTCCATGGTTTGGTGATCCCACATATTAACCGTCCGTGGCTCAGCGATTCCACGTATTATCTATCCGTGACTTGACGATTCCACGTATTATTCATCTATGGTTTGGCAATTTCATGTATTATCTGTTCGTGGCTTGACGATCCCACGTATTATCCATCCGTGGCTTGGCTATTCTCTGTTTAATATTGCTAGTCAAAACATTATTTTCTTGATTATCAATTTATCAAATCTCAACATATCAAATTATTTTTTAAAGATTTTTAATAGCCGGTATCATGATCCAAATCAGCTAAAAAATAATCATGTTGATACAAATATATTATATGAAAGTTATAAATAATCATATCGATAATTTATAAAATAAATATACATCACGAGAAATCGAAAATATGCCGTGCATAAATAATCATACATGCCAATGATTGTGTTCAAGGATCAAATCATGCAATGTAAAAATAAATATATAAACTAGTGATCGTATCTAAGAATCCTTACCTTTACTGATGATAGATTTAATATGCTAGATATCAATCTGCATCAGGATCCTCAACCTAGGTGCTAAGGGACTCACTTGACATCCTCCTGTCCAAAAAATTATCCTCCTATATAATAATTTTAATATTAATAATTAAATTTCATGATATAACAATATCATCTAGAACCTTCTATCAAAGTTCATCAAGGTCCATCCACTAATTCTTGATCTCAACTTCACAACTTTCTCAGTCCTTGGGAGAGAAATTTTAAAAGAGAAAATTGTAGGGAGAGAAAATAGAGAGAGAAATTAGAGATTGAAAATATTTTAGATAGAGAAAGTTAATAGCTCCCTAATCTTGGAGAGAGAAAGAGAAGGGAGAGGGAAGAGAGATTTTTCTTTTCTTTCTTTTTCTTCATTTTTTTTTTTTTTTTCTTTTTCTTTTTCTTTCTTCTTCTTTTTCTTCTTCTTCTCTCTTCTTCCGCTTAGCCCAATAGGGGACCTGTGCTCTCCATTCGTTCCCCCCTCCCAAAACTCGATGAAACTCGTCAGAAAAGGGTGGCTGTGGTAGCGGTCCATGGCGGCGCGGCCATCGATATCCGACCTGGCATTCAGCAGTGACCAACGGTGCTTGAATCAAGGGAGAAAGGGAGGAAAAATAGGGAAAAAAATGATTTTCTCCAAGCAAAATCCAGTGATTCGCCGACTGGAAACTGGTTATGAGGTCATGAGAAGGAGAGGATTAGGGAGAGGAAGGGTTGGAGCTCACCTTGGTCTCCAGCGATGCCACCCGCTCCGATGATGATGAGAAAGGTTGAGGCTTCCGTGGCCTTAATGTTCGGTGGATGAAATGGGGGAGATCCTCTCCTCCTTAAATTGAGCCACAGAAGAGGAGCTAGACTCCCTCCTCGCCTTGTTTGAGACTCTGATTGGGAGTCTACTCTCTTTGTATTTTTTTTTTTTAATTTAGATGGACCAGGTATTAAAGTATCAATCATAGGTTTTTGGTATGTTGGCTATTGGTAGATTCTAATTCATGATGATGCTGAATTTTCAGGTTTAAACAGGAAGAAATCAAAATCCAAGTGTGGGAAAATCATCAGAAAGCAAAAACTGAAGCTGAAATGAGGAAAATTGAGGTACAATTTATTATTATATAACAGTGAGTAAGGGTTGTTGTTCCATATGTAGTTGTATTGTGTTGCATGGATCTACACAAACATATTGAAGGGACGGTGCATATAGCTTAAGTGGAGGATAGTTTGGTTATTTGCTCATAGTTAGAACTTCAGTTATTTCATTACTCTGTGTATGTGCCTTAAAATATTGCTGATTATTAGAATAGAAAATTAAGCTCTTAATTTCAGATATTTATGAATAGTACATGGAGTCCAAACCTTGATGTGTTAGAATTTATCTTATCATGACTGACATAAATTTCAATGTTGTAACTTTGATCTGCTTTCACTTTTGTCATTTTAATTGCTTGACATATCTAAGGACTATTCTTGTTTATTGGTATATTTTCATAAAAGAATTTTAGCAAATTTTCCTTTTTTTGTCACTCAGAGAGGTGGCGGGAGATCTATTGACTGAATAAAAGACAAAAGCATGCCTGTCCCATTATTATGGTGATAAGATGAAAGCATTTTCAGCTATAGAATAGCATTTGAAGAAATTAAAAAGGGCTCCTTTTCTGGAAAATTGAAGATATAAGAAGAGATTAAATGATTCTATTTATAGAAGCTAAAGTTGCCACTTTTGGAAGAATTTACTTTTAATATTTGAATGCCATCCAAGGTTCACCATCTGGGTATAGGATCCATATCGGTATCATCATATCGAATATTGACTGGGTGATGCCATCAGCAACATGAGTACTATTCTGAAAGTTCTTTGTTGCATCCACATCTAACTCTCCCATCAGATTGCATGAGCATGGGATGGTGCATGGAATATATTGATGTGGTCCACAAGGACTGGGTGATGCAAGATGGAGAACCATTGGAGAGGCTATGTTAATTTTGGTGAACTAGCTTTTTAAATAAGATTTTGCAAACAAGGAGGCTTATAAATGATTGGAGATGTGATTCGGTGCAGGTTCAGGTCACCTTAGTTAATCGGTGCAGGCTTATAAATGATTGGACATTGGTCACCTTAGTTAATCAGGTGCAGGTTAGAGCAGAGCACATGTTTGGAGGGAGAGAGAGCTCAAAATGTGGGTGTAGGAATTTGACTCTAGATAATTTTGGAGCAGATACTTGTTTAGAGAGCTCAAGATTAGTTAGACTCAAGGTAATTTTGTAGCAGGTCCACATCCTGCCTTGAAGATTCCAGCGGCAAATAAAGGTACTTGTTTATAGGCATATATGTGATAAGCAATGCTGCTATCTATCTCCAAATTAAAACATGTGAACCAAAATTAGTAGAAAAATAAGACAATAAATGTTATATTTATTGGCCATTTTGGCCTTACCCTAGGAAAGTCAACTATTTGAGGAAATCAGGAAATAAGAAAGAATGGGCACCTTTTTCTTTCTTCTTCATCATCACCTTCTTGTTTTCTCAGAAACTATAAGATATAGCATCCAACTAAATAAATTGATAGGTTCAAGACAGGTTGTAAGCTAAAACTAATTGCAGTAATATAAGTGAGTAATCATCTTTCTAAATCTATATCGATTAGGCTGGATGTATGAGTACTTGTCGTCTTTTGAATACAGTAGTTGAGACAATTTAGAAAAAGGATAAATAAGGTTAAGGATCTAGGGCCAAATGAATACCATTTTCAGTTTGCAAAATCATGAGAGCAACATGTTAAGATGCTATGATTCTTTTGCATGACTTGGGATGTCTGGATGTGAATATTTATGACCTGACTGCAGATGATTTTAAGCTAAACCTATAGATGTTTTACATGTCTTCCCTTTTGTAGTAATGTAATTTGGGCTTTAATGTGTTGTGTGTTGGAGCTTATTTTTCACAGGTTGAGGTGGAGAGGATGAGATCTCATGCACATGATAAGCTTATGGACAAGCTAGCAGCTGCAAAGCATAAAGCTGAGGAAAAACGGGCATTAGCAGAGGCCAGAAGAGAGCAACAAGCTGCAAGGACAGCTCGGCAAGCAGAGTACATAAGAAGAACTGGCCGTATTCCTTCCTCGTTTTCTTGCTGGAAATGGTGCTCTTAATTCTGTTTCACTGAACCTGCTACTACTGGTATGCCTAAATATTTCAACATTCTTGTTGATTTGGTCGGTTTGTAATCCTTAGTCTGCGAGATATTTGTAGTGCAGACCATTTGGTTCACCTATGATCAGGCGCACAAATTTGTTTCAGTGCCATTTGTTTCACCTCGAGGGAGATAAGGATATGTTCATTTTGTGTTAGTGAATTGCTAGTTTTTATTTTGCCAACTGCCAAATTATACGTACATGTTGTTATCCCAGTATATATATAGATCTGTTTCTGAATGCATGTATATTGGCATGTTGTTATCCCAGTATATATAGACCTGTTTATGAATACATGTATTGAACTTGTGAAGCACGTTGAGATTTATTAGGTGTGAAAAGCCTATGTGTGCACCAACATGGACAAAGAAAAATTAATCAACCATAGCTTAGAAAATCTGAATCGAATCTTCTTCACAGACATCCTATTTAACTTATAACTTGGAGCTTATGACCATGAGGGTGTTACGTTTCAAATTCATCATTAGGATCAGTTATGCAATCGGCCGCACAATCCTAGATATCATTCTAGAGATCATGCCAGGTCTAAATGTACAAGATTTTTTTCATTTTCAAAAATTTTATTAATTAATGTAACATCATTAAATAATTTATTAATAACTGAATAATTCACTTATTCAAGTCAAGATCATTAAATAGTCAAATTGTTTATTACATGGATATCAGAACAGAATTAATTAGACAATTTTAAATTCTAGTATTCGATTTCACGTCCGGTTCGATCCTTGCTATGTATCCTGCATTTCTATAAAAAAAAAATAGAAAAGTGAAGAATGAACTTCATAGCCTAGTAAGGATCCCATATGGTCATACCAATAATAATATAATTATGAAAATAGTAAGAAAATAATATAATGTCATATCATGCAATCAAACAACTTAAATGTCATGTATAACAAAATCTTTGATAAAATTATATTTTTTTTCATGTTTTCATTAGTTATCATTCTTTTTTAGGATTTTGGACTAACCACGATCATGCTTTAGTTTATGATTGACAATCTCAGTATCACATTTCAACCTGTGACTGGCAAGTTTATTATCACACTTTAGTTTGTGACTGACAATCTTATTATCACACTTCAGCTTGTGACTGACAATCTTAATAATCACGATCCTGCCCGTGTCATGCCTAGTCCAAATATCTCTCTTAGTTATCACTTTATCAATTCATATCATGCTGTCAAATCATGTCATCTCAAATTTTCTAATGACCGACATCACAGTCCAAACCATCAAAAGTAGTTATGCTTGATGAAATATGGTATACATGAACAATAATAATAATAATAATATCAACCGTACTATCCATCATAAAAAGTCAATATATCATGCGAAAATAATCATGCATGCTAATTCTCGTATACACGGATCAAATCATGTCATGTAAGATATATGTATAAAGTTGGTAATCACGTCCAGAATCCTTATCTCTTAAAAGCTAATTCAAATGTACCTGATATCAATTTGTACCCAGAGCTCATCCAATGCCATTCTACTCAGAAGGATGTTTTTCTACAATAATAATTTTTAATATAAATAAATAATTCTAGGACAATTATAAATTCGAAATCTTTTATTCAAATTTCATCAATGGTTCACCCGTTGATACCCTTACTTCACGAATTTTTAGAGAGAGGACTTTTCGATCTCCCCCTTCAATACTTATATAATATATATATATATATATTCTCTCCTCTTTCTCTCTCTCATCTTTTTCTCCTCTTATCTCTCCTCTTCTCCCTCTTCTCTTCTTTTTTTTTTTCTTTCCTCTTTTTCTTCTTTTTTTCCTCTTATTTTTCTTATTTTTCCTTTTTTCCTTTTATTTCCTTTTTATTTTATTTTCTTCTCTTCCCTTCTTATTTTCTTTCCTTCTTCTTCTTCTCTATTGAACTGATGGTTCTCCCCCTTTCCTTCTTTTCTTTTCCCCTTTCCTTTTTCTCTCCTCCATCTACTCTCTCCTTCCCTCTCCTCCTCTCTCCCTCCCATTTTTTCTTCTTTTCTCCATCGAACAGGGATCTTCCCCAACCCCTCTTCTCTTCTTTTCTCCATCGAACAGGGATCTTCCTCAACCCCTCTTTTTGTTCTTTCCTTCTCTTCTTCTCCCTCTCCTCTCCTTATCGTTTCCTCTTCCTCTCCTTCCTCCCCCTCTTCTCTTCTTTTTCTTTTTTTTCATACCCTCTGGAAGACAACGAGCTTACCTTGATCTCGATGAAGATCCCCTTTGGCAGGTCGTCGGAGCTCCCAAGGCTTGTCGCTGAACTCGGTGAAGATTGCAGCTCTCCCTCGCTGACGATAAGTGATATGGAAGGTGATGAAAAGAGGGAGGAGTGGGATCTTTTTTTATATATATAGTTTTTGGGAGTAGAGTTTTGGCCCTCACCTTTTCCTTTCTTCGGACGGACTCGGGGAGGAGGAAGACTCCCATCGACAGTTTTCTTTCTCATTCGTCCATTTTTTCCCTTTTTTTTTTTTTGGGTATTACAGACGGCTAGTTCTTTGGTGGTAAACAAATTTACCGGAAAAAATATATTTTTCTAGATAAATAATTTTTGGATAATATTTAGATAAGCAAATAATTTATCCATGTTCTTTTATACTTTCCTGGATAAGTTATTAAAATTTATTCATATTTTTCATAATATCTTCTATATTTTGTAAATATAAATAATATTAATAATAGTAGATAACTAAGTTAATGAATATTAAATAACGAAAACATTGAAAATAAAAATAAAAATACTTTAAAAATAAAATTTAATATTTATTTTAATTTAGTCATCTTTTAAGTGAGTATGATTTTTCAGAAAAAATAATTTATCTATCTTAAAAGATATAAGAACATGGATAAGTTAGTCAATAAAAAAGTCGATTAACTTTTTAATAACATTTATTCACAAAAGAATAGGTCTGAATGTATATGTACATGTAAGACCTTTATGGTCACGAGAGTTCGCCTCCGGAAATGAAGGCAACCAAGGAGATGAAAATTTCAGTTTCCATCAGTAGATGGATATTGTCAAGCATGGTGATCTCTATCTTTTTCTTTTTCCTTCTCTCTTTCTTCTTCTTCTTCTTCTTTCTTGGTTTTGTTTTTTTTTTTTTTTCTTTTCTTTTTTCTTATTTGGAGTTAGCTGTTCGATATGCTAGTCCCTGAACCTGTTTAAGCAAATTTTTGATACAGGCAGCAGGTTTTCATACGAAAATATGTAAATTAGAGCAAGACTAGATGGACTTCGTTTTAATTGGGATTGAAATTTTTCTCACTCTCTTTGAAATTCCAAGTGTTGAATATATCTCATAAGAGGATGACAAACTGGGCTGTAACTCTTGCGTTATGCCCGTGCTCGTGATTCCCCAGATTGTTACGCCTAAATAATTATCAACCCCAAGAACGTTGTATATTATTTTATTAAAGAAATCAGGAAAAGATGCTTAATAAAAAAAAAAAAAAAGACAAGTTCAGGAAAAGACGACTCTCAGGGACTGTAAACAAACAGTGACCTGGGAAAGAGATTTGATGCCGTCAAGAAAAGCTCAGTCGAGAAACAACCTTCAATGGTGCTGCTCTTTCTTAATGTCAAAAGAACCGCCATGTTTTTGACTCCCTTTCGAAAACCGTTTGTGCTGGATATCTGGGAATTTTACGGCCATTCATTCTCTCCTACAATCCATGCACGTTATGAATGCTAGTGCATGGTGCCAGCATTTTAAAAGCAATTAATTCATGGGATGAGGCCGAAGGAAGGCAGTGCACGCGAGTCATATGTTGTCACTTGAGTTCTTGGAGAGTCCGAGAAAAACAAGCTCAACTAGTTTAGATCGGTGCCTTCAAAAGATGTTCCTGTGGTCCAATGATTTGACTCAATGAAGCTACGAACGAACATCTCGGTCTCAAACAACCACCATGTATCAGTCCACGTTGACATTTAAACTATGCAGGGAATTAAGGTGACCCTAGCCATAACCTCGTATCTAGTAGGATTTGAGCATTCATTTCTTTGGCCCACTAATAAAATGGACAAAACTCTAGCCAACCCGCAGATAACGCCATTGGTAATCAAAGCTAACTTGGAGATTGTCTGAAGGTCAATTCGTGCAAATAGAGCTATGGTTTAGTGGTTGCACCCTTCATGCATTGGGAGGATGTATCATGTTTGAATCCTCCTACGTTTTCTCCCGTGTGCTTGACGTGGATAATTTTTCCACCATTCCTATGGAATGGTTGGCAGTGCACGCGCCACTGCTCTAAAGAAACGCACACCAATGGATGACAGATCGTGACACATCACTGCTTTCTTCCTCGTAGTCACTTGTATTCAAAGTAGTCCTTAAGAGCATATTAAGTGCCTCTCATTGTATGCATAGTGGGACTAGCACATCAGATCGAAAAAGAAGAGTCCATTGCATGCGATTATAATGCTGGTACCTGGCTACTTAAAGGTAGCACTTCTTTCATCCTCTGATACATGGGCCAGCACATGCGTCTCCCTCTCTCTCTCTCTCTCTCTCTCGCTTGATGGGGATGACATGACGGCTAGCTAAAAGCAACAGGAGTCTCCTTCCTGTACCGTGCGTCTCCACTGTCTTGCATCAAACAAGATACAAACATACCAAGTTAACGTGTCAAAACCTTGCAGGGTACATTCATGGCTCCACCTGACATGTTACAAGATTCAACAAATTTAAAAAAGAAAAAAAAAAGGGTTCAGAGTACATGCATGGCTCCACCTGACATGGCCTAGAAATCTCACCATATCTATCAATGGTGATCTGTCTCGTTGGCTTAAGCAAATTTTTATCTGTCACAGAGGACACTGAGCCACATCCGTGCTTGAAAAGTAGCATCTCTTTCTCGCTCTATGCGTTGCATAAAAAATTGGGATATGTTTGGTTGCAGGGCAAGATGAACCTCGGTTACATGCCCTTGGAGATCTGGCATTAATGTGTGTGTCGGCTCCCATTTGAGGCTACTACCATCAGCCAGAAACCTCCAAGTTATACCATAACTATTCCAGCTAGCTATCCCATTCTATCATGGTGGAATTTTCAAGAAGAATCCCATTTTGGTATTGCGAGAGTCCAGCAGACGCATCAAGCTGAAGGAATATCCATATCTCTTGCTCCTCCTGTGGAATGCTAATTCCAATTTGTAGCATGCAATGATAACCAAAGTTGAAGTGACTCCTTTGTCAAAGATTTTCTTTTCTGATATATCTCATCCAACCAAAAAGAAGGAGCTAATAAAAGCATACCACTTATTTGGTTCTCTTCTCTCTAAAGAAGGAACTAGGCTAGCAAGCCTCGTATCTAAACGTACTTATGATCACATCTGCGAATTTCTGAGGGTATCATAGGTCTCCGAATACTGATGCGACTAAGTTTAGCAATGGAGGTGGAATTCATTCTCCTGTTGGAATCCAATGCATAGTTATATGACTTCCTTTTTACCCTTTGTAGTGGAAGCCATGGGACTTTTCAATGAGCAGGTCCTCGTTATCTTCTTGTACAGAGTGCTAAAATTTATTTGTATCATCTGGGGTAAGGGGAGCTCATTGTACTCCAACCTTCCCATAAGAGATCAGGGAGCCTTTAAAGGTCTTTGTTTTTACTGATCCTCCCCATTCAGTGAAGCCCACCATGTCCCATTGCTTCACATTAACACCCCACAAGTCCTCCCAGCTTTTGTCTCTCCACGCACCCATTTCCCCTTGTCACACCCTTTGGGGGGGGGGTCCATCCACATAACATCAAACTTCAAAAGGGGCCCAAGCTTTAAGTTAAAGCCATAACAAGCAGGTGGGAATCATGGTGAAATGATTTAGTGAGGAGATGAGAGAGAGAGAGAGAGAGAGAGAGAGAGAGAGAGAGAGAGAGAGAGAGAGAGAGAGAGAGAGAGAGAGATAGGTATCGAACTTGGATTGGGGGACCATGAGTATGGCTTTAAAACAAGAAATGGGAGTGCTAAGTGAGATCATGTGAGCCAATATTCCAAGGACCATATGATTGAGTCCTGGTTGCTTTCTTTGACCCGAGGGCATGATGGCATGTCTTTCTCTCTCATTCACATGATGCTCTCTATGCTCACTGTTAGCACTGTACCAACGTCACCCAGGCCCCGACTAAATCATCTCTATTGCTTCAGTGGTCTCTTCTTTGTGGGCCAAAGAGGACTGCCAGGGTCGCACGGCTGTCGTCGTGATGGACACCATCACAATTGATATCAACTTTTAGTGCATTAACTGGGCCAACAAGTAGATGAGGGTGATGAAGGAGATTTTGAATACCAGGGCAGTGTCAAGCTAGTCTCGATCCAAAACAGTAATTCTTAACTATCAGAGTTAGCACTTCATACTTTTATTTAAAGGTTGTTAGCCTGGATTGATGTCTATATGGCATTATTTAAATAGTTGACAAACAATAAAACCTGAGCTGAACTTGTGCTTGGCCTGTGAACTTTTATAGGTGGATCTTTCTTGGAACAAGGAAAATGGGAAAGTAGATGTGGCAGCAGTTGATGGAGCAGTGCAGTATGCTTGCTTTTGGAAAATTGTAGCAGATGATGGTTTTGAAGTACCTTATGGTGGGTCTGAGATAAGTTCATGGAGCAAATATGAGTTGGATGGGTGGGGTTCACCATAGATGAGTATGCAAAGAAAGCCGAATAGTGGTCCTTGGTCCCTGCTGTTGAGAAGTGTTAAGGGACAGCTCTCCATAAAAGTAGATGAACATGCAGGGATCCTGCTTTGAGTTGTAAAGGGTTATCTTATTATTTATATGAACCAGTCTTTCCAAATGCATCGAACTATAAAGCCTTCTCCAAAAGATGGGTTCCTAAACTACCAGTCATGGGCAAAAGCTCCAAGTCCATAGCCAGTGGTTCGATGAGAGTAAGTGCAAGCATTTGATTAGTGATATCATGCTCTGTTTACTATCAGGAGAATGGGCAAATGTTTACAAGAAGGGAAAAAGATAAACAGGTAAGGAGCTGGGCAGTTCTTCTTCTTAAGACTGACTAGTTTTAGATGATTACATTGTTGCAGAGATCTTTTCTGGAGAGAGAAGTTAATACCGTGGAAGAAACAAGAAGGCCAAACTTCGGCTAGCCAAAGGGAATAATTCTGCATAAAAAACTTTGGTGCAGGACAGCTACAAGCACCCGGTGTAAGCAAAATCACCTAATTATGTGCATAGCATACACAAGCAATATCCTGTTCCAGGAGTAGTGTTATTAAATCACTTATAATAGAAAGAGCTAGAGGATTGAACACCCATGATCAACGGGAATGGTGATATCTAAGGGAGACTTGAAAGAGGCTGCAAAGCATATAAAGCAGAAAGGATTTTGATTTCATCTATTTATGTCACGGTGCTGCTATATTGATATGTTAAAATCTTAATAATTTTAGGCTGGTGTATGGATCTGCCGTAGAAGCATGAAAGGCAACCATGCAATTTGGACTCGTAGCAAAACCAATCACTCTCACTTCATTCCACTGGTGGAATGAAACACCATGTGTTTGGAGCTTAGGTTGTTGGCTATCACATCATTGCCCCAAGGAGGGGGAGTATGTGAGCTATTTTATGTTAGGTAGAAGCATTATTTCAAGCCAACATGTTATTTCTCGACTAACCTATGAAGCTAGTGAGTTCCTTTGCCATGCAAATAGACCATGTCATCTCAGAAATGTTGAGTGCATAGCCTGTGTTGATGTGACTGGTGAACTGATGAAAGCCTTGGAACTTTGAAAATATCAGTCTCATCATGCAAGAGGAAGTTATTGATTTAAAGGTAGCAAATGGCAAAGGATGGTTAGCATTTCACATGGTTTGCTACCCCTCTCCCACGTTGAAGTGTTTAACCAAAATTCGATGGTGTTGGCATACCATAGGCCACATTAGGCAACCCTTTATGCTTGTGATTTGGAATTTGATAAGCTCAAATTTAGTCAGGTGAAGAGAGCGAGCATAAATGCATGCGCTATGGCAACGGATATAGTTCTATCATGCTAATTACTTCCACATATGAAATGAAGTACCACATAGAGTTTTGGGTTTTGGACATCGAAACAGAGACTAGCTTAGCTATCTTATGTCAGATGGAACGCATCATTTTGAGCTAATATGTCAAGTTTCAACCGACTAGGTTGATTCCTTTGCCATGTGAAATGGACCATAGTACTAATCGGAGTTGAAAGTTCATGGCCCTCCTTGATGTGACTCATGGATCATGGAAAGCCTCTAAGATTATCTTAATTGATTTGCTTTGTTTGGAAGGTAGCTGGCTATAGCATGAAATGACCAACATTTACCTCAGTCCTAATCCTTCCCCCATGTCATGAGACTTTTATCCAAAACTTGGATGATCAATCTTGTTAGTCTCGACATGGTTGGAAAGATATACCCATATACCTACCTCCCTAGCTCTTGAAATCTTAATGCAGCAAGACTTGAAATCTTAATACAGCAAGACTTTGGACCATATACTTGTGTGTCATTTATTGAACTTTACAACTTGTCAACGCCAGTTCCTCCACAAAGAGACCGTAGTTGATGTTGCCAGTTGCCGACCGGCGTGTACTTAAGCCGTCGAAGAAGCAGCATTAGCCCCATATTTTGCTTTGAAATCCTCGGGACCGAGCGTCCTAAAACTTAAAATTCTTTAATAAAATAAAGATCTTGAGAGAGAAAAAGTTAAAACCTAATTTGGCGGAGATCTCTCCTCCCCGCCTCTCTCTCTCTCTCTCTCCCCCCTGCAATCATTCACATATCGTACAGAGAGAAAGAGAGAGCTTGGAAGTCGGAAGCAGCGTCCCATGGCGATCTCTAACACCGAGAGCTTCTCCGAGCTGGGATAGTGTCTATTTCTCTTAAGAATTCTCTTCCAGTTCTCTACCCTGAGTTCGGTTTTAGCGTTTGGGGCTTCGATTGCCCTTCAAAACCCTAGTTCGGTTCCAGCTGAAGACTTGCAGCTGATGAGCTCTGTTTCTTGGATTTTCTCTAGAATGCTGGTGTTTTGAGAAGGGGGAGCGCTTCAAAGCCGCCGATTTCTTGAGAAACGGGAGTAAAGATCGGAGTTTTCTTTGAATTGGGAAAGGAGATGGAGCTGCAGAAGCGGGTTGGATTCGAAGAAGTAAGCTTGAGTTCTTCTTGGGAGCTGTTGTGAGGGCTAGGGTTTAGAGATGAAGCTCTCCACCGCTGGCCTGGGGCAGCAGGCGCAAGAAGGTATCTTTTTTTGTTGCTTCTTTTGTTTCTTAATCTGAGGAAACTAAGTATTTGGTTTGTACTTTGTGGTAGGAGGAGAGAAGAGATGTTTGAACTCGGAGCTCTGGCATGCGTGCGCCGGCCCGCTTGTTTGCCTGCCGACGGTCGGCACTCGAGTTGTCTACTTCCCACAGGGGCACAGCGAGCAGGTTAAATTTATTTGAGCTTAAAGAAACGATCTTCTAAATTTAGAAGGATTTTTTTTTTTTTTTTTTGATTTTTTTGTGGAATCTTGGTTTTGGAATTAAGGTTGCTGCGTCAACAAACAAGGAGGTTGAGGGCCAAATTCCTAATTATCCGAACTTGCCTCCACAACTGATTTGCCAACTCCATGATGTTACAATGCATGTGAGTTCTTGGGTTATCTTTATGCTAAATGTAGGTTAGAGAGTGCTGATTGGTGGTGAAATTTCAGGCAGATGTCGAAACAGATGAGGTCTATGCTCAGATGACCTTGCAGCCTTTAAACCCGGTAAACCTGATTTCCATGTTTGATAGTTTTCTTTCCCAGGGTTCATTTCTTGATGAAGATTGTTACTTTTGCAGCAAGAACTGAATGACGCTTACCTTCCTGCTGAGATGGGTATCATAAGCAAGCAGCCAACGAACTATTTCTGCAAGATCTTGACTGCGAGCGATACCAGTACCCATGGAGGGTTTTCTGTTCCTCGTCGTGCAGCTGAGAAAGTTTTTCCTCCTCTGGTGTGATAACTATGATGATACTATGCTGTTGTGATAGCATTCCATTGGCGGCTGCGTAAAATAGAACTAATGGGATAATGCTGTTTGTTTGTTTATAGGATTTCTCGCAGCAGCCACCAGCTCAGGAGCTTATTGCTAGGGATCTGCATGATGTTGAATGGAAGTTCAGGCATATTTTCCGAGGTAAGTTACAGGCTATCTGCTTGGCAGTCCGCACTTGAATATCCTTTTGTAGGCTATATACAATTAGATCTTGATGTGGTCAGCATCACCTAAAATATAGAATGAAGAGATAACTGTAATGAAGCATGTGCTGATACTCAAGCATTGGACTTATAATAATTCATACTTGTTGGAAAAAGCTCATGGAGACTTGGACTGCTACATCAAGGCCTTTGTCCAATTCCACTGATATGTGGTATATAAGTGCTTCAATATTTCAGGATAATTAAGGGATTGAATTCTCCGGATTATCACTTGCATTCTTGTTAGGTATATTAGATTGTAGGTTTTCTGCTGCAACAGGGTTCCGACTAAGTAGTTACATAGTTTTCATAGAAGTTCCTCAAAGATTTTATTTATTGACAACCTATGTATACGATGGGTGCTAATAGGAGGGGCCCTAGTGGAGGTTGGAGATTTAGATATGTTGACTGTTTTCTTTCTGTATATCCATCTACCCCCTTTTCTTCATCTTGCTTTCATTATCTTTGCTGCATGATCTTCACATGTTTGCAAGCATTGGTACTTTCATAGTGAAATGGAATTTTAAATTGCAGCAGATGTGAAGCTAAGACATAGTCCAGGAATCATAAAAGAATGCCCAACACATGATGTCTCCAAATACATGTCTCCATCAATTTAAGTCCATTATATCAGAGTTGAAGCAAAATATGGTAATGCATCAATATTGTTCCTTTCATCCATCAGTATCAACATGGTTGAAGCTAAGGCTGTGTTGAGTTGGTAATGATGATCGGATAGCCTCTATCCCAGCAAACATCATTTCTGAATCCTCAAATTAAAGTGTTCTGCAAGAGGGATGGAAATGTATATTCTTGAAAGTGGGGGATATTTGTTCCTTTCCCACCATTTTGATTCATGACATATTCTGTCTCAGGAATCCAAATATGAATAACAAATTCTGCTTGGGAATAAGAGTAGATATCCCAAGCTTTGCTACCTGCAAACCAAAGGTCTCTAGATGTTCACTCCATGGTTCAAAAGGTGAAGTCTTTTGCCCCTTATCATTTTTCTGAAGATGAAATCAAAGACGTTCTCCTGTGGATTACATGAGCTTGTTGACAGCCACCTACCTTTCAAAAGTTGATTATTTTCTTTCAAGATTGTAAAGATCTTTAGAAGGAGGATGCTGAGGATGTAAAGCATACATTGACTGCAATGGTGCAACTCTACTTGATTAGTAGAAGAGAAAAGGGGAAAGAGGATTTGAAGATTGGGCAGATCATGCACCTATACTCTGTAATAGAAGATGCAAATGATATATTGGTGCTTGTGTTTAGGTATCATCAAGGCCTAGATTCTCTGACAGAGAAATAACAAAGAGATCATTGAAGCCCAGCAAGCTGACAGCATAAGGGAAAGCTATTCGATATGTCATATGGACAATCATAGGCACATAGTGAAAATTGACTAAAAGATGGGTAGAAGAGCATGATCATTAAATTTCAGTTAGATTTGACTTTTTCTCAAGTTTTAGTGAGTATTATGCTACAATTTGTGTGACCGTCATCATGACCATATTATATTTTGATTTTTCCCTATGAAGAATCCTAAGTCAAACTGAGCAAATAGTAAAAAGATACATGCAGGTTCAAGTTACAATGGCATTTCCAAAACCTTTTACAGACATGGTTTGTGTTCTAAATGGTGTTTTCAGTGGTTTTCAAAGAGTGCTCCATGAGTATATGTATATGGATATATTTTCTGCTTTTAATAAGGAGGATTCAAATGCATGCATTAAACATTTGGCATGGTAGATTACATGCGATAGGATGTCACACATGCATTGCTACTTTTCTTTTCATCTGATTTTATCACATTCTTTGAAGTAGTAATTTGTTGATCTGGATAAGTTTTTGCCAAAGTTTGGGTCCTTGGACCATTTGATAGCTGTTATTTTATTCTGATTCGATCATGTTGAGATTTCTGTCCTCTGAGAATAATTAAGGCAAAACATGTGATCAAATAATCAGTCAATTCTTTGGTTCGGCTCATGAGTGGCGAAATATTAGCACTTGTAGTTACTGCTGAATATCATATAAACATTTTATGTATATTCTGCCAGTAAATTATCAGCTTTTATGAACATTAGATGTGTGTCATATCCTAAAGAATTCTTCTGTTCTGCTGGATGTGCATTGTCATAATATTAATTTTAAACATAATAGAAACTTATATTAGCTCACCTAAACTGCGACCAATATCTTATACTGCCTTGTTGCTAGTATGATTGTGCAGTGCGGTACTTATTATTATTCCCATGTGTTGATTTTGTAGTATAATGAAGATGAAGAAGAAAATATTTTTTCTGTTTTGGGTCATGAATCAAGAAAATTGATTTGGGTCATCAGAATATGTCCATCAGTACATCTAAAATTATCATGCTACAAAATAACATAATAACAAAATCTTCTTTAAACAAAAAATGTCATGCATTAGTGCATTGCTACATGTTTCTTATTGCAGGCCAACCCAAAAGGCATCTTCTTACTACTGGCTGGAGTGTGTTTGTCAGTGCCAAGAGACTTCTTGCCGGAGACTCAGTTCTTTTTATATGGTTGGCTTTAATCTTTTGATATTATTGTTCTACTTAGCATGTGGTACTGGAGAGCTAATTACACTGTATTTTACACATCAGGAATGAAAAGAATCAGCTTTTGTTGGGTATCAGACGAGCTAGTCGGCCACAAACTGTAATGCCTTCATCTGTTCTCTCAAGTGATAGCATGCATATAGGACTGCTTGCTGCAGCAGCTCATGCTGCTGCTACGAATAGCCGGTTCACCATTTTTTATAACCCAAGGTAGCCAAATACTCTGAATATTCTTTCCCTGGTCATACTTCTGTTCAAGTGAACAGTGTTATACTTGTGCAATTTTTGTAGGGCAAGTCCATCTGAGTTTGTGATACCACTTTCAAAATATGTTAAGGCTGTGTTTCACACCCGTATATCGGTTGGGATGCGTTTTCGTATGCTGTTTGAGACTGAGGAGTCAAGCGTCCGTAGGTAAGGTAGCAGTGTTTAGCCATAATTGTTTTTGACAAGTTCTTTCCTTTTTACAATTACTTTTAGAGTATGCATGTCTGCAAGGTACCACACTTACTAATTGCTGTGCAGTCTTTATTTTTTGTAATCATTTAATATCTGATTAGACATATTTTTTTGTGGGTTTAGCTTGTTCTTTTTGTCCCTGAAATTTGCTGATTGATTTCAAAGAATATCTGACATGAATGCAATGAATCTAGGTACATGGGAACAATAACAGAAATAAGTGATTTGGACCCTGTACGTTGGCCACATTCTCACTGGAGATCAGTCAAGGTAAAGAGTTCTATTGGAGCTCCATTGCTTTGTATATGTCACATTGATTAAAGTATGCCCTTGAGATAATTATGATATGCTAGTTATGATGAAGAATCTAAGCATTGATTTGAACAAAGTGATATATCTGATGGTGAAGGCTTTGTATTAACTTTAATAAGAATTCTTGTTTACAGTTATTGTACATGTGCCTATGACCCGTGAGATAGTATATAACTTTATATTCTCTTTTGTACTGTTTGTTTTCATGCCTATTATAGTAATATTGCAATTTTTTATATTGCTCCTGGTAGTAGCCATCATCAACATCATTTTGATTGATTTAATTCATTTTTCTCTTTTTGTTCATTATGCTGAATTTAATGCATCATGCTTGGTGTGATAAAACAAATATAATGTGCTTGTACATGTTTCATCAAGCAACTGTTTAAAGACCTACAATTACAGAAAGCAAATATGAATCAAGTCATATATTATCACATTCTGTCCTTCTTTCAAATAATTATTAGGTCTGAGTTGGTAAAACCATAATCATAACTATTAAGCATTGTCCCAGCCATTTGGAGTCAGATTTATAGGTCCTCGTTCACCCAGCTTTCCCATTTATAGCTTCTAATATTATCTAAACTTCACTAGTTATCTACATCAAATATCATGAATGAGGAAGCGTCTCCTGTTAGACATTTAATGAGCTTCAAGATCTTATTCATAGTTACTTTGGTGCATGTTTAGAAGTTATATTAACAGTTCCGTCATTTCCATCGATGTTGTTTTTAGATTTCTAATTTTTTATGTTGTAAAGTCTATGAAAAGAATGATTTTACTATAACTTCCTTTTGATGATTCTACTATAACTTCCTTTTGATGTCTGTATTACTCAATATGATGCAAATCAGCTAGTTCCTTTACAGCTCATTTGCATTCAAAAGCTTCAATGTGTCTGTATTTGTTTCAGCACTTTATTTTATGTGTTATTTTGCTTTTCTTAATCCAAATCTGGAAATTTAACTAATTCTTAATTATTGAATTTGTGTCATTGTAATAACCACAGGTTGGTTGGGATGAATCAACAGCAGGCGAGAGACCACCTAGAGTTTCATTATGGGAAATCGAACCTTTAACAACCTTTCCCATGTATCCATCTCTGTTTCCGCTCAGGCTTAAACGCCCTTGGTATCCTGGAGTTCCCTCTTTTCATGGTAATATGATCTCATTTTTTGATGCTTTTTTCTGTTTGTTCTATAGATTTAACCTTCAATTTGCATTCATTAGATAATTTCTTTTGCCACTTGTTATCTAATTACTTGAGTAACTAGAACTTAGTGGTATAATTGGTAACATTATTTATTTTGTAAATTACATATATCAAGAAGGATTTTCAAATTATTTTAAATAGAGATGGAAATATTTCATGTTATGCATCTCCACTAGTGGAAAAAATAGGCTAGTAATCATTCATAAAGAAATTGTTCATGGGTTAATAGAGTTTCATGTGGTACTGGCTTTGCGAAGTGGTTGGCAAGATGTAAATCAGTGGAATGTTATTTTAGGCAAAAATTCCAGCAAGATAATAATGACAATAGAATGCCTGTTGGCATTATTGGTATTCTTATGGAACATCGGAGAGCTAGCAAGCTGAGTCACACACTTGCTATGCTTCTCATTGCTGGCAATTTTCTGTACATGTCCTTCCATGACTGTTACTGGCAGCAAAAGCTGTCAGGACCGTTATCTTTTGAGTTCTTCCATGTTCAATGATGACATCTTCTCTGCTCACATTAGAAAGTGATTCAACTAATTTAGCACAAAGAACTGTTAATTTTTTTTAAACAAAATATCCAATCAGCAGGGCTTTCTCATTTTTTCTTTCTTTCTTTCTTATTACAAATAAGATGAGGGCAATGCTTTGATGTGGTTGAGAGGAGGTTCTGGTGACCGAGGCCTGCAGTCTTTAAACTTTCAGTCGCCTGGTATGGGCCCATGGGCTCAACAGAGAATGGAATCTACGCTGCTGGGACATGATCATGATCAGTATTCAGCAATGGCTGCTCCAGCTTTGCCAGATACAAGAGGTAGTGATTATCTAAAGCAACAATTTCTACACCTCCAGCAACCTTATCAGTTACCTCAGCAGTTCTGCAGTACCAGCCCATTATTGCAGCAGCAAATTATCCAGCAAGCATGTGAACAACAGATAATTAGTCCTCAGTCACAAAATATTTCTGGTAATCTGACTCATAATGTTCTACATCAGCAACTGCAGCAATCGCTTAATAACCAGAAGCAGGTTCAACATGCACAAACATACCCAGAGTCATATCAGATACCTGGAACTCATGTGCAACAACAGCAGGCACCTCTGCCATCTCAGTTGTGTGAAAAATTAGAATTTTCTGATTCAAGTGTGAACTTCTCAACAGTCATGACATCTAGCTCTGTCCAGGGTATGCTAGGCGCAGCTTACCCAGAAGGAAGTTCAAATGTTCTGGACTTTGCAAGGCTTGGTCAATCAATGATCAGTGAGCAGAATCAGCAAACATGGGAACCAAAATTTACGATGTCACAGTCCACTACTTTTGGCAACGCAGTTTTGCTTCCATCATTCCCGGGGAAGGATGGTTCTGTGGGAACTGAAAATGGTTCTTCAGATATGCAGAATCAAACCCTGTTTGGTGTTAATATAGATTCTTCCTCCCTCCTCTCTCATGCAGTGCCTAGTCTACGTGCAAATTCAATTGACGGTAATATATCCACGATGCCATATGCTTCCTCAAGTCTTCAAAATTCTATCTATGGTAGCCTGGAAGAGTCATCTGGTGTGCTGCAAAATGCAGGAGAGGCTGATCCAATGACCAAAACATTTGTGAAGGTAAGAGGAGCAAGAAATATCCTCAATGATGCTATAGTCTAAATCTTTCAGACTAAAATTGTTGGTCACACATATGCAGGTATACAAGTCAGGATCGATAGGGAGATCACTGGACATCACTCGGTTCAACAACTATGATGAGCTACGTGAGGAGCTGGGTCAGATGTTTGGTATAAAGGGTCAATTGGAAGACCCTCTGAGATCAGGCTGGCAGCTTGTATTTGTCGACAGGGAGAACGACGTGCTTCTCCTTGGAGACGACCCATGGGAGTAAGAATACTTAAAACAGTTACAGATGTATAAAGTTAGAAAGTTACTTTTTTAGATATTTGATTGAACTTGCATAATATGCTTTCCAGTTGCTTCTAATCTATCTACTACTTGTCTTTTATAGCAGTTGACTTATTCTTTCCTTTTATTCATTGTTCTTTCTTCGAAGAAAATTTGTCTTGTAGGTTATGCAGTTCAGTGTAACCATTGTCATAGTGCTTACCTAGTGAACCTGCTTGCTGCCCTCGAGTGTCCAGCAACCAAATATCTAGAAATGCAAAACATATTCGAGTAAACTAGCAGTACAGATAGTTTTTCTACTTAAGACACTAAAATGTTTAGCTTCTGGATTAATTTTTTGTCAAGGAAGATGGAGAAAAGCTGGGAGAAATTCCAGTAAAGGTAGGGGATTAAAAGATGAAAAAGAGAACAATATTGAAAATGATATGAAAGTTGTGGACGAAGGAAGATATTTGTAGGCCTTGATTTTCAATTAAGTAATTGGAGCTGGCAAAAATATTTCTTTTTCTTATTTTGCTGTAAAATCTGTGGAAGAACTTTTGAAGCTAAGAATATCTTAATAATTCGGAGATATGTGGTAAGATGGTAAAGAAGAACTAATAATAAGTGGAGGTACTCTGTGTTCAATGGGTACTGTCACATAATCATCTAGGAGCCAGGTAGGCTTTTAGCATCCTTTCAACCAAGACCAGGTGAATATTGCAATAAACAATGTCTACTTTGAGCCTCAATGTTGTCTATGGCTGAAACCCAATGATTTGCCATGAGATAGGGTTGATACTCATAGAAAGTGGTTTTGGAGGCTAGCTTCAAAGAAATCCTCTTTGAGGTTATGCTGCTGATAGACCCAAAATGATTTCATACAGGCCTTAGCAAAGTGGAATACTCACATTAAAGGAAGTACATCAAATCGATGGACACGATGGAAAAACAAAGGCACATTCTATCAAAGACCCCATCATGATGCAACTGCATAGTGATAGTTACATTGTTTTGAGAATCTTCAGTTGGAAAATCTACACTTCGGGACTACAAGCACTGTTATGGTTTGGAGGCTCCATCATTAGCAGGCTATCCAAGTGGACAGCCAATATCGAATTGAAGAAGCATGCAAATTTGTTAGTTATGAAATTTCCCAGCCTAATATCTTTAACTACTTAAAGAAGTCTTAAAATACAAAGGAGAAGATTGGAAGAGGTGTTTAGTCACTTATGAGGACTGCCCTTATTTATAAGGCTCCTTTGATGCTTCCTCTCAAGCATGTGAACAGAAGGGAAAAGATAATAAAAGAGAAAAGAGAAGGTTGGCTACCATTGTGCACCCCAACTCAGAAAAGGAAATCTAAAAGGGAAGTCTTGGAATATGCAATCAGAAGGATTAGAATAAAGAGACATTGGCTACTCTATTGGAGTCGCAACATTGAAGGACCATTGAAAAGTCTAATATTTTTATTAGTTGATAGGAAAGAGAAACTAGGGTGTTTGAGTGATACAAAGTCTTCACAGCAAAGAATCTGAATTAGGAAACGGTAGTCCCTTGCAATATTCCTTTGTGCAGCATGCCATAAAATGATCATCCTATGGAAATTTTAGCGAGGTTTGGTTTTAGCTAGATGAGCATGGTTATAAAGGATAATGCACACTTTTTCAATTCACATTCATGATAAAACAAATGTTTATTTTTTTTTTAAAAAAAGCTTAATAAAAAATATTAGAGAAGTGTGAAAATATTTTACACTGCAGCATAGCTGATACTGCTGTTCAAGGCCTCAACTCTAACATGAATTATAACTGAATGAAACGGTAACTATTGGTAACAACTAATAAAAGGTATTATAAAAGATATTTATGAATAAAGTATTAACCGAGAAGTATCAAAGGTACATTTTGTTATCATATATACAAATAACTAAAGTATAAGCTCACTAATGCTGAAGAAAGTTTTAAGTGAACATAAATATCAAGAAGAGTATTGGTCTGAAGTTTCCAATATAATTCTTGTATTAAAACAAAAGGATAAAGAGGAGAGAAAAGTTTGAAAATGATGATTAAATTGTTAGGTTCTCTACCTATTAATCTGTTTTCTATGTGAACTAGGTTATGGTGATCTTGGATCTGCTCAAGCATTATTTATGCTAAGAACTACCTTCAAAACACCGGGCTCCATCTCCCGTAATGCTATAGAATTTTGTATTCTCAATAGTTTCAACATTTAATACTTAAATGTTTGTATATTGAATGTAGCTTATAGCGACTTTTGTATTTGTGCAAGTGGGGTGCTTGCTTATATATTCTCTTATGCAACAAATTTATTTGGCCCTTAACACAGGTCATTTGTTAATAATGTCTGGTACATCAAGATACTTTCACCTGAGGATGTGCTGAAAATGGGAAAGCGGGCAATTGAGCCCTGTTAATCATCTCAGTCTGAAAGAAAACAAAGATGGCATGTTATATGTGCACATTTATGTGAGTATAGTCATTCTTTGTTATCTTGCATCAAACATTCTTTTAGACGTGCTGTTTGTAATGTATAATGTTTTATTCTACTAGGCATGAGATTCATTATAATACCATCTCCAACCATACTACTACTATTCAAAGCCTTATATCAGGACAACTGAATGGAATCAATTGTTATGTGGATCTGTTTCTTTCATGCTTAAATAGATATTTTGATTTAACCTGTCAATATATGTTGCATATCAATACTGATCTACATTTTCAGAGGGAGTGAAGTTGAAGAGAACATATCAAGGCAAACTCATTCACAAGTGTTGAGGAGCACAAGATTCCATTTGTGGTTTCCCAGTAGCCTGATACAGATAAAAATCAAAAATGGTTTTTCCAATGAACTGCAAAACTTTTCCATATCAGAATCTCAATTTTGGTGTCACTTTCTGTAACCAAAAAAACAAGGACCACCTTGAATGCTCTCTGAATCACTGTGAATTATTCTGATAAGTAAGAAATATCATTTATCGAGGAATTGGCTATCATAGAATAGCTGGATCTGAGCTCCCAGATTGTGATCTACATGCTTTGGAAGTCTTCAGCTCTTTAGTGGTGCTAAATCCCTTAGTAGGTGAAGCATTTAATATTGGGGTGGGGTGGCATTAAAGTAGATCACAACATTGTGAACAGATCAATGGGATTCCTGTAGTTTACCATTATGAACAGATCAATGGGAAATCTTCATGAATCAACTAAAATAATGATTCCTGTAGTTTACCGCGTTTTACCAGAACCTTTTTTGTGCAAATTGATGGTACAATATCTAAGCTGGAAAAGTTTCATCATCATATTTTGTTGTGCTGGTTGTTGCGAGGCACGACATATTTCAAACATGCTTAAACCTGACTATGTATAGAATTTAACTGAGAGGCTAACATCTTAAATCACTTAAACTTATCTTCAGTTATTTAACTGAGTACATGATTCTCATTACTATTATCCGATGATTAGGTATAAGAATGTTAATATGTAAACACAATCCAGATCTCATTAACATATGCTCTATCGCATTTATTCTGATTGGCCTTGTGAATAATAGTTAGGAATGAAATTGTATCCACGGCCGAATCCTCTAAAATAACTAGTCTTTAACTCACTTCTTCCCATTGTCTGTCCTTTGGACCATGTATATAAACCCCTCACCAATAACATCTCCAGCTTACCTGTTGAAACATCAGAAAATTCTTTTAGGTGAATTCCTTGCTGTATCCTTTATGGTTGCTGCTGCTAAGATTTGTCAAGCATTCCCGTATCTAATGTATCCACCGCGTCCTGGATTAGCCTAGCAGCAATTTCTTTCACAAAATTACTTACAATATTAATGTTCATGATAGCAGCACAACGAAAAATTTGTCGAGTCCTAACAGTATTCTTGTTTCATGAGTGCTTTAGACTATCTGCTGTATTCTTGATGGAACAATCTGGATTTTATATGTCTATCAAGGTGAGTTCCAGGTTCTTGTCAATATTGTGGTATTGTATATGCTGAACCATTTTGCATGATATATAATAGTTTTTCTAGATTACAGCTGCAAGTGTTTGGGGTAAATTGTACGACGTCCTTCGTTCTGTGACTGACATGATATAGGAGAATATGGCGCCATTTCTTTGGGAGAGTTAAACATTCAAAAGATGACAGTTCTTGATGGTAGAGCATTTTTTATCTACAAATAAGAAAGCTTTTCTTCTGTTTAAACATGGCTTTGTACGTTGTATAGCATTGGCCATCACAAGGTCCGTCATGTTTGGACTGAACTACATGTATACCATACATGATTGAAGCTAGCAATCGGCATTATGCTCCAATTACTTCATAAGAAACTTGAGTACCAAAGACCAATCTATGAAATTATACAGTTGGGTTATTGGTTCCCTCATTCAATATATTGACTTTTTTAATTACTTCTGTTGAAAATATATTGACTTGGTGCAACTTCTTTTTCCTCCACATAGTGGTGGGTATGTCACCATCCAAAGTTGAATCCAGGACCTCTCTGATAAGGAGAGGGGTACCAACCGGATAGGTCCTGCTAGCTTAACTAATTTTAATTCTGAAAATCCTTCTACAATCTTGTTCTGTTGTTGCTTTGCATCAATATTGATCTTAATCTATCAATTTTGGAGGACATTTATGATCATCCTTAGGATGAAATGTTGAGATGAGTTATTGTGATCAAACATGCAAAAGCCAGGAAAAAAAATAGAATAATATATTCTGCTACATTCATGGCTGATAATTTCAGTAACATCTTGCTAGATTGGTTTTAACCTTTGCAGGTTCACCTTAACATTCTCCAAGCATGCTCTCAACAACACAAGTCTTTCGTGCCAGTGAGTAGAGGACGGTTGGTAGAATCTTAGAATAGTTTTGTAATATATGGACAATGTGGTACACGCTATTAGAACTCTGTTCTACTATTGTAATCAGTTGGTACAGCTTTGGTCTCTTTAAGTACTTTTCGTCCTTAATTTTGCTCGGTGACCATTAATATTATTGACTCATTTGTATTAACTACTTATAATCAGTAATGACCTTGTAGGTTCTAGTTTTTGGATATTCAGTTCTTTTTTGTGTTTCCAATGTCTTAGGTATTTTATAACAAGTTTGTTGTTCATCCAATATCATTATTGTTTTATTTGTTTTATTTGTTTTATGTTGGCAAAATTCTTTGTCGGTCTTAATAAAACTCATTCTTTCATATACTTGATGATCATGAGGTTATGACATATGCTTAAGCGAGCATGACCAGAGATTTAGGGTATGGCCAACTATAATTCGAGATCAAGATTTTAGACGGGTTTCAAATTTTTGGCTTGTAAGTTGCTTGTGCCTTGTAAACCCCCCTTCTCTGGCATAGCTAAATTGGAGATGAGATCTATGCCAGTGCTGGCCAATGGTCAGCCAGTTAGCATTAACAGAAACCCATGAAAGTATTTGGCTGTTTTCTTGATTGACTTTTGTTAACTATGAAAGGTCATCGAGTTATATTACTTAACAACTCATCTCCAAACTTGTTTTTTTGTTACCCACACAGTGGGGAGCAAGATTGTTCCTGTCACCTAAATCACCATCCATGAAGTATATTATTGCAGGGTGTTGTCCAAGTAGTATTGTCCTCGATGTTTATTCCTACCTTATATATTTCTATTTCTCAAATGCTTATTTTGAAATCCATTTTACTTTTTTATGATTATTTTCTGTATCATTTGCAATTACTTAGATACTCAAGAAACTATTTTGAGATCTTTTAGTTACAACTCAATTTGGCGATTCCCCAAGGAAGTCGATGTATTTATGGAAACCATATGGTAGCTATATTCAGTTTAAAATCCAATTTTATTTTAAGATGTCAGTGAACTTAATGATGTGGGTTCTTGTCGAGGTTGTGCCGGTCTGTCCTTCGGGAGATGTATCTGAATACTGGATACGTGATATGCTGGTGTGCTTCTAGTGGTCCATGAAAGCTGTGTCCAAGATCTCTATTATCGAGAACTTTGATACGTGACCACCATATATACCTTAAAAGAGAGAACCTGTATGCTAGTCTTTTTCCGGTCAAAAATGACAAGTGGAATCGCTACTTCATTGTTTGTCACAACCCAAATCAATGTAAGAGGAAGAATGTTCTACTCAAACAACTGGTTAAATATATTGAAGTTGAGATACCATGGCGATCTATGACACCACCCCTTCTTGTCCACTTTCTTGGATCGTTAACATGGTCGTATCATATATGGGCACCATTTCAAGGTTGCACCAACCATCCATACGAGGATTTTTCTGGAAACCTGTGTCTCGTTCGGGAACTCCCTACTCTCCAAACTTTGATCGAATGCAGTGTAACTTTCCCTTTCCTGGCGTGCTTAAACAAGGAACTGCAATTATATATTTGTTTTTCCTTGGTTGAATTGTCTTTGGCAATTTGGTATTCCCTTTTCAGAAACAAAAAATAATTTCCATTCAGTATATTTTTGAGTCATTTTTTATTCATTTATGTAGCATGTATTCATGGATGAGGGTGATCAGGAAGCTTATCTATCCATGCAATACCCATATTTTTTATGATCATTAAAAAATCATTAAAATGTAGCATCATTTTTTATGGATTTTTTTTTTTTTTTTGGGTGGGGGGGGGGGTAGTGTCTACAAAGATGTAGGATTGCATGATCAAAAGCTTCCCATTCATCCCACTACTTGCTTCCATCCCCATACATCTAGTTGTTCGCCCCGGTTGCATGAGATGCTGAATGGATGATGATAGCAGGTAGCCAAAGTGTTAAGGAGCCCCTGGTTAATAAATAAATTGGAAGTTTTCCACAACATTCTTTGCACTCTAACAATAATTACCACAGTCTAACAATAATTACTAGAATGCTCAGCTTTGTTGGTACTATGTAAGCCCCAGTCTTCTGTTGGTCTATTGGAGTTTGGGTTACCCCATGAATAACAGCCTTTTCGTTCAGACAGTCGAATCCTTTTTTTTTTTTTTTTGATGAGGGACCAGCAAAGCACTCACGAACGGTAAAACCTATTTCCATTTTACAACAATACTTTCAAAACTAGTGACTTTTTATTTTTTATTTTGAGCTTGTGCTTGATCCATTGGACGCGTTGGATATGCACTCCATGAAAGTAGAGATGGTAAAGGGTTGGATTCTGATCAGATCATCCATAATTCATATCCATTTTGTTAAAAATTTCTGTCCCATACCCGTCTCGGATCGAATCGGGTCGAGTATAAAAAAATCACGTTTGAATCGGATTGGATCGGATATACCCGGTCTCATAAAACCTAGTTTACTTAAAATCTAAACGGGTCAAGTTGGTTCGGGTCGAGTATATTCGTTTCATATCCAATTTACTTAAATATTTTATAAACATAGCTTTTTTATATATAAACGGGTCGGGTTTGGATCGGGATGTATTACTACTTGTACCTGATCCGAACTCGAGTCGAATTTTTTTTATATAACTCATATCCGTTTATAAATTAGGTGGGTCAGGTTTTATCCTCCTCATTAGGGTCAGGTTGAGTCAGGTATCCCCGGGTCGGTAAAAATTGCCATTCCTATATGGAAGGACCCGAATCCAATTCTGTTAAAAAAACAAAAAAATAATTAGGACTTGGAACCAAACCAAATTCAAACCTGGATTTGGATCACCCGGTCATGTGACTCGCCCTACGCTAACGCCAACCTCATCTTGGTGACATATTCGCTTCAATCTAATGGTTGGGAACATCTCATCCCCACCCTTATAATACTAAGGTCGCGTTTGGTGTATTGCCGGGCATTCTTGAATATTACATTTGATAACAGACAATTTATTCAAATTGCTGATAAATTAATAGGACCCCATCACATTATTGTGTTTAATATTTTTTTCTATCTTATTTGATAATCTGGATTGCCTTTCAAAAAAGGATAATCTAGATTATCTTTAGAATGTGTAGTAATCCAAATTACTACTCTCAGGTAATCTTTTGGACGATATCATCCTTCCATTCTCCCTTCCTCTTATATTATAATATATTATTTAAAATAATTTTTAATATAATATAATATATTAGATAATATAATATAATATATAATATATAAATTAAATATATTATTTAATATATTTAAATAATAAATAATATATTATATATTAAATATATAAAATTTTATATCAAATTTATTTATCATAAAAAATAAAATATTTTACATTTAATATATTTTATAATATAAAATATTTTTAAAAAATTATAGTTTTAAAATAAAATATAGATTTAATTTAGGTATATTTTAAAACTTTGATTTTATATTATATAACATAATCTGTATATATCAAATACAATAATCCACATTAATCTACATTGTTAGTAATCCACTTTACCTTTCAAGATTGCTTGGCAGTGTACCAAATGCAACCGAAAGATAATGTAGATTGCTAGTAACGTGGATTGCCAGCAATGTTAATTACAGGTATTGTAAATTATTATGTATGGTATCTGCAGGGAATGATATATAATATAAAATTAAAATTTTAAAGTATTTCTAAATTAAATTTATATTTTATTTATAAAATATATTTTTATATTTTATATTAAAAATATTTTAAAAAATTATATTTTATATTAAATTTATTTAATATAAAAAATGATATATTAAATAAATAATATATTTAATTTCTTATTTAAATATATTAAATAATATAATATAATATATTATATTATATATAAAGGAAGACGGAAGAAGGAAAGGATAATTTAGTAATTTAGATTACCTGTAAGATTACCATCTGGATTACCAATTTTTTCAAAGATAATGCACATTACTAAATGTTATACCCAATCAGCTTTTCTCTGAACCGGACCAAAGATCCGACTGACTGGCTTAAGGGCCGACTGACCAACTCCATCAGAGATCCGAATGATCTGCTTTAGCAGAGGTCCGACCGATCCATTTCATCAATGGTCCGACCGATCCACTAGAGGTCATGTCGATCCACTTGAAGTCCTGCCGATCCATTCAAGGTCCGATTGACCTACTTCAGCCAAACCCATACTAATCAGAAGGTTCTAGAAGTCTCTTTCAGTTAGTACCAAAATTCTGTTATAACAGATTCCACGACGTGGCCACGTCCTGGTGCCATCTGGCCACCACCCTGATTCTTCTAGAGACAGATCGGACATTTCCAGCCTAGCCCCTAATAGATTCTGATAATGTTCCGTGCCTAAATGGAGGACTCATCGGAGTGTCCCCGCCAGAACACTACTGGCCCGTGGGACTTCTTTGCAGGGACCGGGAGAGAAGCGCTCCAGCCAAGCCAAGAGAACCCGATCTGAGAGATTTGATAGCAACACTAAATAAAATAAATTATCATCTAAAAAATATATCAAATATAATAATATAATAAATTTTATTAAATTACCGGTAATTTGAAATGGTTGCCTCCTACCAAGCACGATGCAGCTTTTTTTTTTTTTTGATAAAAAAAAGGGTAGGGGGTTTTATCATGGTGTAGCGTCCCATTTTGGCCCCCAATCCGCTAGGCCTTTATTCGATACATATCATAATTTTTTTATGTACCTTTTTTATCTTTCAGGATTTATCCGAACCGATGAGTATGTCAGTCTAGTCTCTCTACGAAGTCGATCCATCTTCTAGTCACGTGCACTAAAATATTTTAAAATTTTAATCAAGGCATCCATAAAATTATTACTCAAACCCATGATCAGGCAAAAAAAAAAAATTGAAACTTAACCAACCACGCTGCCCGGTAGTGGTTCACGATGGCTTCAACGGACCGCTTAATAACAAAAGTGCACCCCTTCTCTCTTTCCTTTTGTGCATTCCAAAATTTTTTACCCTGAGTGGCATAAGAGTGATAATGAGATACAGAAAAGGCTATTTCCGGAGAATGCAAAGCCCCAGGTAAGCCCCGGCGACGAGGGGGTAAAAGGGGACCAAACGCGAAGTTTCTTTTCGAGGAAGAAGGGCTTACGCGAGCCCAGCTAGGAAAGCCCGAAAACCCTCACGGGTTAATGGCTCGTTCTATAAATTACAAGCCTTCTACCTGCGATTTTTTATCCCCAATCTCTTCTCCTACCCTTTCTTCCCATGTGTCGATCTAGTCGTTAGATCTTTTCCTCTTTTCCTCTCCCGTTTTCTGCCCTAATCTGTGGATTTTTACGCCTCGATCTCCGTCTTTCATCGCCTTGGAACAGCTCGATCTTTGGTCCTGTACTTTGTTTGTTTTGTGGAAGGTGATTAGTGGGGGACCGAGATGGAGAGCGGCGGCGGGCGGGAGGGGATCGGTCCGTTGACGGACGAAGAGGAGGCGCTGAAGAGGAACACCGACTGCGTGTACTTCCTGGCGTCGCCATTGACCTGCAAGAAGGTGCCTTTATTATTTAATCTTTTGGTTTTTGTTATGTTAGAGTTTGACTGATCTTTTTTGTATAGTGTTCTTTCAGTACTATCTTGATTCTTCTGGCTTGAGTTTAGATGAATTGATTCGGGGGGAATTTGATTTTTTTTTTTTTTAGTTGTTCGGATTCTTGTGCATGAATCTTGGAAGTGATGCCCTAGATTTGATTTTGGAGTGTATGATTGGCTTAAGTGATCGCTTGAGAAAAGTCAGATCAGCCTTTGTGACATGTCTTTGGTTATTCTTATGTTTGGTTTTCAAAATTTGATTGTTTGAACTGATTATAATACCATGTTGTTGCCCCTGTAATCTGCTTGATAGATTCTGCTTCCGAGCTTGCTTCTGTGGAGAGTATAGAGTCATGTTTAGCAAACGTTACTTGATGTTAAATTTAATAGTTACTTTTTTTGGCATGGTTCTTAACGTTCATAATTTGGAAAAAACTTATCATCATCTATTGCACAGTCTTTCCAAATTTCATAGTCTTGTTTGGGTAGTTATCCTATTAACATGTCCATTCTTAAAGTATTGGATTCTGACCCGTTATAAGTCAGAAATCAGTCATTGTTTGTATCCCTGTTGAATGCTTGCAAGAACTGTATTGCATGTATTCATGCAATATCTTGATTATTGGAAATTTATGTTCTCATGTCTTTGAATTATTGTGTGAAGCGCAAGTATTGTACGTGTGATGACAAAATATGTCTTTTTTATGGGAATATCATGGGAAACTTTATGCTTGCAAAGCATGACTTGGAGCTGTTTATTTGTTTAATCTACCTATGCCTTATTTGTGCAGTATTTTTATTGTTCGGATCGGCTCCTTATGCGGCAGTTCTGTAGGGACATGGATTTGAAGCTGCACGGACATGAATTTGAGGGTTGGATCTAAATATGTGTCCAATTCTGTAGTTTGGAATGAGGAGAGTGAGGAGAAACAGGAGCATGTAGCCGATAAAGTGCAACATGGTTATTGTTTTCATTAATTTAAAATCTCAAAAAAATATAAATATGAAGAGATGTTATTTTGTTAAAATTTTCAAGGTTTTCCATCTTGTATGTAAAACTCTTGAAAGTGTTTCTTTATTGAGTGCTAACCTATTGGTGATTAATGATATCACTTGATTTTAAACATGTGACTTGCTTCTTTGTAGGTTATTAGAATCTAGACACAAGAGTCTAGGTGTAACCTTGTTAGCAGGGAGCTTCTAACTAGGGTAACTTGCATGCTTCACAGTCTATCCTGCAACTGATGTATGCACTTGCTTTCTAAGCACTTCAGTCAACTGTGTCTAAAGTATCTGCTTCCCTACACTGGCATCTGTATTCCTTCTCACACCCTGGAAACTAAGGGTGACACCATAAATGGCAAATAATACAAGTCAAATCCATTCTTAATGCCCTTGTCAATTTCAACAATTGCATCATTATTACTCGCTATGTTTTATAGCTATCTATGTGCTATGTCATATGTGTTATATTTTTTCCTGTTTTGCGAAGCAAATTGACCTTCTATTGATTGTCCTTCGAAGTTTCTCATGTTAAAGTGCCCCTCTCATCAATTGCCTTCAATATCTTTCATCAATTTGCGCTAGCAGTGTGTATGCATTAATGTTTTGAAATGCATTAACATTTAGAAGACTTGTCTGAGGCATAAGGTTTTGGTGAATCTCTCCCTCCCTCCCTTTCATTCTCTGTCCCCCTCACACACACTCTTGCTCTCTTTGACACACTTGCACAAGGTTTGGTAGAACTGATCTCTTCTCAAGTTAGTTTTCTCTCTCTCTCTCTCTCTCTCTCTCTCTCTCTCTCTCTCTCTCTTTCTCTCTTTCTCTCTCTCTCTCTCTCATGCATGTCATCTTTTACTAGAAAAGAAAATTTGTGGTATTTGTTTCGCTATTGGTTTTGGATTGGTTGCTTCAAAGTATTCGACATTCTTTTTTAAGGTTTGGTTTAATTTATTCAAGACATATTTTTGTGGTACAATTTTAGTAATAGTTGGTCTTTCACCACTCTATTGGAGCAAGACCATGGCAACACGACATAATATTACTCGAGAACATCTTTGATTGTTATGACCAAGGATTCAGGTCCCGGCGGGACATCCCACGGGACATTGGGATGGGGTATTATCTCATGTGTCAGGACAGGATACCCTACTAGTGTCCTAGTGTCCCAATCGGGACACCTTGGGACATCCCCTGTCCCGAGTGTCGGGAGGGGACGGGATGCCGACGTGTCCCGTTCCAGGAAAAACCGGGACAGTCCTGTCCCATGGGATTTAAAACATTGGTTATGGCTTAGGACTCTTACAGGATGATGACCTTCTTTAAACTTGTACGGTATTGAACTTTGTTGGCAGTTTATGAATTCTCACAAGTTTTTTGTGAATAGATGATTCGAAGTCAAATTAATGTGATCTGATTTGTGCATTAGACATGTTTTGGCTTTTCCTGACAAATCAAAATTATTTTGATCTATTCTTCAAACTAATTCTTATAAATGACTGTCTTGACACAACTAGTTCAGCGGCGTATCTTCCTCAAGTTGTTTTTCTGTTAATATTTTTATTATTAATTCTCTGCAAGCACCATACCTTAATCTAATTTAGACATGAGATCTTTAACGAAAACTATACTGACTCTTCTTAGCCCCTACATATGGCCTGCTTTTCGTTGTGATATATTTTTACTATAATTGGAAACTTCCTAAATTTGGTATAATTATGCAGATCATCATTTATTGTAAAATTATAAAAGGCATGTTCTTCTATGGCAAAAGACATTACTTTCATTGCCCTTACCTTAAAAACTTCATCCAACTTTCTTTGTCATTCTGATTCATTAGGTGCTTATTGCTGCCTTGTAGCTCATTTTTGATTCTAAGTAAAGCGTGGACAATTTTAGTAAGAAATGAATGCTTTTTTTTTTTTTTATAAAAAAAAGAGAGACATCAGTTCAATGTGATGTTTGATGGTGGCACTGGAGTATTTGTGCAGTTACATTATCCTGATGCTTATCCATGACAGTAGGGTTGAAAATGGGTTGGATAAAATCCAACCATATCCATTTTTATTTCCAATTCAGATCAGATTTGGGTGGAAATTTGGGATACAGATTTGGATATCTTCTTATAAATCTTGCTAGATGTGGATCCCAGTGTTGATTTTAATATCTTTTTTGGATTCAGATCTAGATATGTCGTGAAAAAATTCTCTAGATACATAGCTACACCCAGAATTCGAACTATTGACCTTTCACTTGGATCTACAATGTATTCCTATTCTATATAGGTAGTTATTTTACTTCTTCGTATGCATCTAGGTCATTAAATAATATTTGATGTATGTTGTAATATTTCATATTCTAATCATTATTTTTTTAAAAAAATAAATCTTTTTCTCTTTGATAAAATGAAAAATGAATATACTTTTTTTTTGTTTTTATGATATTTTCAAATATTTATTGTTAAGATATTTGAAAATATTAATAGCCTCAATGTATTCCTACATTTGTGTGTAATTTTTCTTGAACTCTCTATAGCAAAGTAAATTATAATTATTTTTTTTATTTATGTTGTAATCAAAGAGTAATGTAATGATGGTATTTGATGAAAAAAATATTTTGTTATATTTTTATGTTAAATAATTTTGATTTTAATATTTTGAATAAACCTGGTTGGACAAATGACTTGGACAGTTGGCTAGGTTTCTTGCATGCTGATTTAATAGCTATACCTTAGATCCTTAGTTACATGATGTCGAGTGCATTCTACATAGTGAATTCTATTTTCCATTTTTTATGATTAGATTATTAATGTTAGTTTTTATTATTAAATCCTACTAAAAGTCTGATTTATCACAAAGCACTATCCGGCTTATATCTGTATTTGGATAGAAAAATATGGATATAATTAAATATTCGACTTATATCCACTTATGTTCAGAACAAATAAGGATATGCTTAATATCTAATTTGTATCAATTAGGGTAAATATGGATACTAATCTTATATCCTTTTAGCATCTGCAATGGTATTCGTATTTGTTGAAAATTATGGATATACCAATATCTGATCTGTATTTGATCCTTTTTGAGCACTATATGATAGGAAATTTTAAAAAATTGAAGGAATAGCATCTCTTGCCTTGCATTTGCACCTTCAATGAACTTTGGATTGTTACTTGAGGTTTCATAGTGTCATATAATATCGTCCACCATGGTTGTTAAAACCTTTCATTGATGCCTTCTGCAATTCTTAATCATTACACACACACACACACACACACACATATATGCTTGAAATAATTGCCATAATTGCTGGAGTGTTATAGGACTGAAAAATTTGTATTAATCATTTGTTTGGTCTCCTAAGTCACTTAGTGTAAGTTATTAGTCGCATTTACCATGTTGCCATACATGAGTCGAGTTCTTGTAAGTGCATGATGTAATAAATTTATGTTGATTTGTGAGAGATAATGAAAAGACATGTTACTTTATATGTCTTTCATGAAAATGCTGCAGTGTACCCTCACCCTCCCTGCAATTTAACATTGCCTTTTATGAACTTTGTTGATAATCATTAGGGAAGTTTCCATTATGTAACTGTAAGGTACAATCCAACTAGAAATCCTAGAAAATAACTACTAAAGCGGGTAGTAATTTCTTGGAGATTGTAGTTAATTCTCACCATGTGTCTTCAGATTGTGGCACAAAAGAAAGAGCCTAACAGAGAATCAATCAGGGAGCAAGGGTCTCCGAGTGAGGATATCAGAATTAGGTCCAGGGGAGGTTTAAATGGTCAACAGAGGCCATTGCTACTTGAATATAAATTCAAGATGCTACTAATATGGATTATCCTGAACAAGTTACTACACTAGGTCTATATTCAGGGTTATGGACTCAAGCCCACTAGTTTGCATTAGTTTCAATGTCAAATTCCAAGGACTACACAATCTATTAGAGTACCACTACAGCTAAACTATGTCAGTTTGTTGGTCGACATTTTAAGATCTGTATGTGTTGGATGTAGCTCAGGTAATCAGGACCATGTGCTGGCCTGGTCACATAGGTCAACTTCGGATACTGTGGACTTTGGTTTGGTGGTCAAGGAAAACCTTGTAGTTGGATCAATTCAGACCAATTTGTTGATGTGATCTTAGCCCTGCTCCATGATGAAGGAGTTCCAAAATTTCATGTACAATGGTTTGGTCAGACCAGATCTTTTGGTTGACTTGAATCTGGCACTAAGGCATATGGTTCAAATATCTGTAGTTTTTAGTTGCAATGGTCTGATTTCTTGAAAGGTGCTGGATCCAGATCATTTCACATGACATCCTAGCTAATGACATTTGGTAGAGGAATCTTTTATTTTGATTTTCTACGTGATGTTTAAGTGATGTCCTTTTTTTAGTTTTTGTTAGGAGGGAGGTGAGAAGGGGCAGAGTACTGAAAGGTGAATAATGAGGTTGTGTAAATCAGTGACATCTTTGAGGACCATTGCGATGCTGATTCCTCCTCAGGATTTACTTGAAACTTTATTTTTGGGGAGCTGAGGTGAAACTGACTGTATCAAATCAGCTCCACAAGAAGCTCAGCAAGCCTTGAGGTTAATGATTTTTGGGAGAGCTAGACTTATGTGTGGGAATTTTCCATCTAGGTTGAAAGCAGCATGGTGACCAGTTCTCAACTAAGCTAAATTTCCAGATCTATCTTTATAATTTTGTAGCAAATGCTCATAGTTTTCTGATTCTTTATTAATAGGTGTATTTACTTTTGATTTTTCTTGTCCATGGAAATGCTGGTACTTGTCTATGGTAGACTTCACTTGGCACTTGTTTTATGTTCATAGCATGTTGCCAGATATTTTTTTGTTTTCAATAATGGTTAACATAATGTTTTTCTTGTTCAGGGAAATGAATGTGAGTATCGGCATAGTGAGGGTGCCAGAATCAACCCCAGGGATTGCTGGTACTGGTTGAATGGTAATTGCCTGAATCCAAAATGTTTGTTCAGGCATCCGGTAAGTCTCTATGCTGTCCATTTGCATAAATACTTTGTTCACACCTATGCACTCACATGATTACACACATTTAGACAGATTTCAATGCAAATCTTATATGTCACCCATGTGGGAACAATGAAAGCTATTTTTGTTGTTTCATGTGGAAGTGGCTGTTTGTGTGAATGTGCTCTTTTGGATTGTGAGTTTAGATTGCTGCATGATTAGTTTTGTGTTTGTAAATATTTTTGCATTTGAATGAAGAACTTATTTTCGCTGTTCTTTCTTCAGCCACTTGATGGCGTGTTGGGGACTCCAGGGCCTTCTTCAGGACCAGCCCAACCTCCATCACAAACTGTTGCAGCCACACAAATCCCAAAATGGCATGCTCCTTATGCTATGAATAAGCAAAATGTGCCGTGCTATTATTTTCAAAAGGGGCACTGTTTAAAAGGGGAAAAGTGTCCTTTCATGCATGGACCGCAGACATCTGGTAATCCTGTTTTACAGCAGGTGGCAAAGGTTTCTACAACTTCTACCGAACCACCAGAGGATTCATGGGCTATCAAAGACTTCACTACACAGCAGAACATCCCTAGTCAACAGAATGTCCCTGCCCATCAGTTTCTCCCCAAAGTGGGTGTTGATAAGCCAAAAGCCTGTGTTAATAAGCCAGTTCAAGTTCCACCCGCCTCAGTAAAACCTGTTACTAAAGCTGAGAGTGGACCTAGTAATGTGCCAACAATAAAGAAAAGTTTGCCACCTCATTCAACAGATGATGAACTCTATGGAATTCAGCAGAACCAATTTCCTGTCAGCAGTGGGTATGCTGTAAGCAGGCCTCGAGATCATCAGATTCAGGCTTCAGGTGATCGACCTCAGAATGGTAGGGAAGCTGATGAGTTCTTGGGGGAATCTTCTCCTGGTTTTGACGTTCTTGTGGATAACGATATTGAGGAGTCTGATTACTTTCACAATGAGGACAACTTTGGAAGAGCATCTGTTCAAGGTGGAAGGAACCAGAATCCTATAGATGAATATGACCATCGCCATGATGATTATGAATCCGGAAACACATTTGAAAGAGATCGATACAATGGGGTGAGTGAGTATGACCGGTATGGGGAGGTTCATGATACCTATGGCTGGGAGCCATGCAGGGCTTCTTCTGAGAAGATTTTGGAAAGATCATTGTTTGAAAGGAGTGTTTCACGGAGTGAGGCCATGTATGATGAGAGGGATGGATCAGATTTGCGTCATCGACTATTGAAGCAAAGAAGACTTAATGGTTCAAGATCAGCTGTGAGCCCTGATGGCTATGGTGAACCCTACCGGAGTGATGATCATTATATTGAGAGAGATCGCGGTCTTCATTCCCGTAGAAATCAAAGGTGGATTCCTCGGGAAAGCTCCATAAGCACTCGCCTGCGAGGAAGAATAACACTCCCTGGGAGGTCTTCACCAGACATTGCAACTGATTTGCGATCTGAGAATGACAGGCACAGAGGAAGACCTCGAGGCAGATTGTCACCACCCAGGCCAATAAATTATCAAGGGAGGCATCGTGAAAGAGCAAGGCGGAGATCATATGAGGATTTTGCTGCAGATGCAAGGAGCACTGGAGTAAAGCCAACTAGAAGAGATGATGTAAACTTTCTAGATTTTGCTGGTCCAAAGAGTCTTGCAGAGCTGAAAGGTGCAAAGGTTATGGAAAATTCTCTAGAACCATCAACCAAGAGTACAAGTGCTGCTGCCCCTCTGGACCTGAATAAGATGATGTCTACCAAAGTGGCATCTGAAGATTCTCTCTCATTCGAAGGTCCAAAGCCACTGAGTGTCATTCTTAAGAGAAAAAGAGAGGCAGCATTTGGAAATGGTGCAATTTCCAGTAGTGGAGATGAAAATAACCGAAGAGATGGAGAAGCTGCAAAAGATGGTTCTGTTTTAGCTGCTTCATCAGATGTGCAGTCCATTCCTCCAGTAGAAGCTAAGAAAGATGGCAGTGACACCTTCACCAGACTTGAAGAACACCAGGATAGAAGAGCCGAGGAAGAAGAAGAAGAAGAGGATGGTCTATACCATGGAGAGGAGGGGTCAATACATGACGGTCGTTCTTCTAAAGAAGATGTGCTTGAAAAAGATCATATGCAAGTGGATGCTATGGAAGATCCAGAGCTGGAAAACTATGACCAAAGATATGGAGAGTCTGATTATGAGGTTGATGAGGGTGGGAACTTGAAAACTGATGATGAGGAGAATGTATACCAGGAGGATGAAGATGAGTTGGATGATGAGGATGACTTTGCCAAGAAGGTTGGTGTCATGTTTTCTTGAGGGTGCAAGTTGTGACTGGTTTTGCTTGTTTTGCTGTGCTTGATGAGGCCTCAGTCGTTTAATTTTTGAATCGGAGAGCGATGGTGGCGTTTGATGTTATCCAGAAAAGAAAAAGGTGTCGATGCCTTTTCTGTTGATCAGGTTGGTACAGCAGCAGCTGGAGACGGAAGATGGTAGCGATAGTCTAAAGGTTGACCCAAAAAAAATTGAGAAAATTGTTTGCTTTGCAGTCCTTTGATCTGGCCTTATTAGAACCTTATGTTGTATTAGCTGTCTAACAGTTTACAGATATTTATTTTGTTTCTTAATGAATCAAATGGATAATGTAATGAAACACCCAATCTGGGTATTTTCCAGCTTCTCATGGTCTAACTTCTGTTGATTGTATGGGAGCTTTATTGTGCTTTTCTGCTGGAGTTGCAATGAGCTACTACCTTGGAAAAAGAGCAGGAGGGAGGAAAAAATAAGATAAGATTATTTTGTTGCTAAACATTTATTGTTCCATATTAGCAATCAAAATAATAACTGAAGGCATCCTTCTTTTAATACTTTTTTATTTTTTACATTTTTCTATGTCTATTTTTTGGTATTTCAGTGTTCATGATGTTGCACTTTAGGTGTATCAAAACAATTTTAAAAGAAGGTCCGATGTGGCAACGATTTGCTGAACGATGCCCAAACTCGATCTGCCGGCACCCGTGATAACATCCGAAGAATTTACCTGGCAACTTCATCAATCGTGAATGCTTCAGCCTAATGATCTTAAGATACTAGTAACTTCAAATAATCCAATGATACTTCCTAACAGCTAACTCACAATTTTCATTTCTAGCAGTACACAAGACAATATTACAACAATTGTCATTCCTAACCTTTTAATCTCAACAAGGACCCTTGCGTCAAAAAAAGAAAGCTTGGCAGTGTACTGTAGTTTGCAATCATGCAACAAAACCAAGTAATTTCAGTCTTTTTTTTTGAGGAAAATGTTGTCTAGACTTCATCTTATGTTCAAATCTTATCAGATGAACCTTTTTATTGCTATGAGAACGTTTTCTAAATAACATCTCGCCAATTTAGGGTTCTATTTTAACACAAAAAACTGTGCCTTTTCCATGTTTGATCAAATCAGAGGTCATCTTTAACCTTCTAGTTTCATGAAAACCTCGGCAATCCAAGGAAATAAAAAAAGGGGATAGAAAAAGCACATGCATGAGCTGCATGCAAAACAAGTGAACCGACTCAGGGGTCATCTTTAACCTTCTAGTTTCATGCTTGATCCATGCAAGTGGGAACGAAAAAAAAACTCCTTGCAGCATCAGGATTGAACCATTGATAAATTTAAATTATCTCAATAAACTTTTTGCGGAAGGAAAAAAAAAAAGGGAACAAAATGGAAGACATAATCATGCATTTGATTGATAAAAGGCCTATCAAATGAGAACATGAGCTAATTCAAAATAGTATAATCTGAAGTATAATATCATCCTCTTAGTCTGTAAAGTCTGCATGGTCGCCGCCGCAGCACCTCAACACGAAGCTGGTAGTAAGCATGATACACACTCTCAGGATTCATGAACTCGAAATCTTCGTTCCCAAGCATTAGTTGCCTCAGGAACAGCTCTGCCGCCGGAGTCCATGCCACCACCGAGGCCACCTGCTCGATCCGACCGCATGCATCCCGGTCGTCGGGATGCCGTGGCAAGACCACATTTTCCTTTTCTTCGAGCTCTTCCATGCCCGTCTGATAACATTTTACCGATCTATAACAGTTGCAAAACGAGAGAAAAATAAGGAATGGAACAAAGATAGGTGAAATGAATACCAAAAGCAGCAGTTGCTAAAAAGCTAGTCACGAGAAAGTTGGAGGAGCTTGAGGGAGACCGGAAATAATGGGAACGGAGGTGAAGGGTTAAAAATGGTGAAAGGAGTCCAAAAAGAGGGATTGGTTTTCCATCTTCACGAGGACTCCGCTGCTATTGCGATAAGCAAAGCCGAAAGGTGATGTACAAGCCTTGTAAAATGGGATTTATTGTTGAATTAACAAGCTATGGAAACTTGGTGCTAAAAAAAAGTGACAAAATAATGACTATTGATGGCACGGATGCTTTGGGACACGAGTTTTTTCGGATTAGTTCATGCATGGCGTTGATGCGAATTTATAGGTGGAAAGACACCTTCACAAGAGGATTTCTTTTTGGTATTAATTAGAGTTCTCTTCATAGTCTATGCTTCCACTCGTTTACCTACTCTTTTTCTTGCCAGCTTTTAAATGTGACTAGCTTTTGAGCAGGTTTCTCGTGGCATTGGAGTACCGGTCTACGTTCCAGACAACTTGACCAGGGCCATTCCTACTACAACTGCTAAAATTAGAGCATTATTTCTAAAATTTCATGCTGTACTATTACGATCTTAAGTTATTAGAATATAGACAATGTTAAATATAATTATCATACACCATGCCTTTGTAATATGTTTTACGAGTAAGTCTTTGTGCATCGTATGCATTGCAGGAAATCTAATATGGCCCGCACTGTTATTTCTTATTGATCCACATCGATTCTACATGACTTGATGGGATGGGATGAGAATCCATATTACTGGCAGGTATAACAGGTTAAAAGTTGAGCGTGATGTTCATTAATTATCGTTCAACTTTTTTTTGAATTTTTTGTACTGACCAAAATACCCCTTCCTTCCACCTACTTTTTTCTGCCATCTTGTTTGGATTTTGATGAATCTAAAATATTGTTTCTAGTACTTCTAGCTAAATATTTTAGTCTGAAATATGCTTTGGCTTTGGTCCACGGAAACAATCAAAGGTTAAAGGAAAAATCTCCCTCACTCTGAAATGGCTCTAAGAGTCCTGTTGTAGGAATCAACTTTCGAATGTTAATATAAGTTTCTTCCTCACTTTGAAAAAGTGCTCTATTTTGGTCCGAGATTGGAATAAGCCATCGAAGACTTTTTCTATAACTTCAAGACAAAATGTCATCTCAAACAGGAAGTAAACCAAGCCTTCATAAAATCTTGTTTAGTTTTCTTTTTATAGTTCCTTAATTACACCAATTATTTTAGTAGTTAGAGAAAGTTAATGATGCAGGAAATCATATAATACTATTTTAATATCCATAAATTTTTATAACACTCTAGGAGTCATAACTCAGTCCACAGGTACTAGATATTCCTAGTAGGAGGGAATAATAAATATAGTTTCATGTTTTCTACATGGATGTCGTAGTTTTATAACTAGGATGTTGTAGTTTTTGAACTGGGATGTCATAATACTGTTTCAGTATATATTTATGATCCTTTAGCATCCGTAGCATGTTATGACATCCTAAGAGTCATAACTCAATCCACAAGTGATAGATTCTCCTGATAGAAGGGGCTAATATATTTAGTTTCATATTTTATGATCGGGTATCATAATCTTTTAATCAGAGTATCGTAACTTCTGAACTAGGATGTCGTTCCTTGAAAACTCTTTTTTTAGAAATATTTTTTCCTCCTGATCTTTTTATCACAATTTAACAATCTTATTCAAGCCAATGCACGGTTGAAATATTCTATAACAGAGGACAAAAGCCCTCATTTTCTGTTTTGTACCGAGTTGTTCATGTTTTGAAGTTTTTGATACTGAAGTTTTCTTAGAAGCATTTTATTACAATGTGGGCGTCATATATCAGCAATGCATACTGGAACACTTCTGTTGTGAAGGATCAAAATATCCGATTTATGATTTGTGCAGGGATGCCATAATTTTATAACTAGAGTATCATAGATTTTGAACTAAGATATCGTAATACTGTTTCACCATATATTTACGATCCTTTAGCATCCGTAGCATGTTATGATATTCTAGGAATCATAACTCAGTCCACGAGTGATAGGTTCTCATAGTAGGAGGGGTTAATATATTCAATTTCATGTTTTATGATCGGATATCATAATCTTTTAACTAGGAACTAGGATGTCATTCCTTGAAAACTCTTTTTTTAGAAATATTTTTTTCTGAACTTTTTATCATAATCTAACAATCTTATTCAAGCTAATGCACAGTTGAAATATCCTATGACGAAGGATAAAAGTCTTCATTTTCTATTTTGTACTGGTTATTCATGTTTTGAAGTTTTTGATACTAAAATTTTCTCAGAAGCATTTTATTATAATGTGGATGTCATATATCAGCAATGCATATTGAAATACCATTGTTACGGAGGATCAAAACATCCGGTTTATAATTTTGTGCAGGGACGCCGTAGTTTTTGAACCGGGATGTCGTAATACTGTTTTAGCATATATTTATAATCCTTTAGTATCCGTAGCATGTTATGACATCCCAGGAGTCATAACTCAGTCCACAAGTAATAGGTTCTCCTAGTATGAGGGGTTAATATATTTAGTTTCGTATTTTATGATCGAGTATCATAATCTTTTACTAGAATGTCGTAACTTCTGAATTAAGGTATCATAAGTTCAAATATCTTTTTTTAGAAATATTTGATTTTATACTCGTATTATCACACTGTCGTATCATATTCTATCCAATACATAACACATTATTTATTATGCTATAGATAAAATGTCATCTAAAATTATGTATATCAATATTTATGATTTTTTTTGCAGATATTTTTACATATGGCGTTGAAATTAAAAATCTAGAAAAAATTGAAGATGATCATTTAGATGAGGTTGCTGGTGTTGTTCACAAGAATGCACATTTTTCTATCATCCCGAATGCAGAGAATAAGTCTGTTGATCCTGAAATTGGAATGGAGTTCAATTTTGCAAATAATGTATATAATTTCTATAATGGATATGCAAGGAGAGTAAGTTTTGGAATCACAACAGTGTATAATAGGTCCAATAACAACAAAGAAATATGCTTCAAGCACATGGCATATTGGAGGCAAGGAAAATCTAGAAAAATTGATAACTCTATGAATCCTAGGGATACTGACAAAATTGATTGTAAGGTTTCGATAAAAGCAAGACTAAATTATAAAAATGGTAAGTAGATATTGAATGATATTTTTCTAGAATATAACCATGAGCTGTCCATATCATCAGCTGATTATCTATGATCCTATAAGAGAATCAGCATACCAGAAAAGGCAGAGATTAGTAATTTATATGCTGGAATTTTCTCACAACTCAAATATACTTTACCATGGCTAGAAGGAAAGGGGATATAAGACAATTAGATTTCATAAATAAGGATGCTCATAATTTCATCTATCGAGAATGTCAAAGTTAGCTAAAAGAAGGAGATGCACAGTCATGACAATCCATGTCACATAAATGCAAGTAAAAAGTCTAAATCTCTTATATACTTTGGACTTACTTTAGTAATGTACTGACCTTTGACTCAACATATTTGACAAATACATATCAAATACCTTTTTATCCATTTATCGGAGTCAACAATCATTGACAATCCACATTGCTTGGTTGCACATTATTATCAGATGAAAGGATTGAGACATTTAAATGGATATTCCAATCATGGCTAAATGCAAATGGTGGTCAACCACTTAATGCCATCATTACTGACCGAGATAAGGTAATCGAGACTATTGTTATGGATATTTTTTCCAATGTACGATATAAATTTTATTTTTGGTATATATTAAAGAAGATTCCTGAAAAGATTGACCATATTTGCACTATAAATCATAAATTTATGATTGAGTTTGAAAAGATGATATATGATTCAGTTACCATAGTATCTTTAAAGAAAATGTGGATACATTTAATGAAAAAATATGAAGAATGCAAGGCTGCATATTGGTTAAATGACATTTATAAATATAGGGATAAATGGATTCTACTTTATCTTAAGGATATATTCTTCGCAGGTTTGTAAATTATTATGATTTATTAATATTCATGTTTGTAAATTTCCAACAAAATTTGCATCTTTAATGATTTTTTTTTTGAATATTTATGAACAGGGATGTCAACTTTACAAAGAAGCGAGAGCATCAATCATTTCTTTGATGGGTTTATAAACTCGAATACTATACTCAAGGAATTCATCGATAAATATAAAGATGCCTTGGAGAAAAGATATGAAGCAGAAAATGAGGAAGACAATAAAACGTTGCAAATAAATACTTTCCTAAAGACATCCTCTCATTTTGATAGGCAAACAACAGAAAAATATATAATGTGTGTATTCAAAAAATTTTAGAATGAGATCCTTAAAATGGCTGCATCAAATGCTAAATTAGTTAAAGAAGTTGACAACTATGATGTATATTCTATTAAATCATTTGAAAGAATTAAAGTTGATGGAACGAAGAAGGAGATTATAAAAAATTATGTGATTTTATATGACAAAATTTTGGAGGATATTCAATGCAAGTATGGATCCTTTCAATATAAGGGTTATCTTTGTAGGCATGCCTTATTAGTTCTTCATCAAAGTGATACATTTCGTATCCCAGATAAGTACTTCTTGAATAGATGGTGCAACGACATGAAATATCAATTCGACGATTTCGAATGCAATACTCAATTTTGTGATAAAAGAACACGAAAATTATGATACGTAGTCAATGAATTATTTAAATTTAGATGTCTTACTCTATGTTTACATAAACCTATCATATGTCATGAAATCATAATATAAATATTATATTTTATTGATCATAGATATACTTTGATGAGTCATCGGATGATGAAGCTTGCAGAAATAGCCTTCATGTCTGAAGATACATTTAATTTAGTGATGGAAGATCTTACACCATTATTCAGAAGAGCTGTAGATGCTAACTATGCAGCTAAGCAAAATATACAACTTCTAATCCAAGATCCTAACCAACTTACTATGAAAGGTCATCCAAAAAAAAATAGAATTAAGAGTGGAATCAAGAAATCAAAGAGATCAAGAAAAAATATGAATAAGGCTTCCATTGACATATTGTGCAAAATTAAAGAAGAGGTAATATAAGCAAGAGGCAGACTTTTCATAATATAGTGAAAGTATCAGAACAAGTAATTGAACCCACTGTATCATATTTCGATCTTTTTTTAGACGAATTTGATGCTTATGTATATAGTTAACTAACACAGGAGAGAATATAAAATGCTAAATTTTCGTACAGTCCTTTGTATATTTATATTATCTAAGAAAATTTAAAACATGATGTATTAGACATGTGATTGAATATGTTTATTTCAAATATAAATTTTAGTACTACTTTAAGTGCTCACAGATTAAAACAGAGATAACAAAATTATGACATCCCTTGATATAATGGATGACATCCATTTATAAAATTAGAATACCCCAGCATGAAATAAGAAAGTGAAGTAAATAATTGCTCCTAACAGGATTTCACATCATCCATGTTCTGAATAATAACTCCCACGGTATCATAAAATTATCATAGATGTTATAAGATTACTCAAAATGACCGAATAGTATCCCAACACCCCAGTATAAAAATCATGATATCCTAATTAAAAAACTATGACACCCATGCACAAAATATAAAATAAAACTTTCTAACCCCTTCTACCTGTAATACATGTCATCCGTAGCTTGATTTATAACTCCCAGAGTATCAAAAATTATCACGGATGCTATAAGATTAATCAAATAGCCCAAAACAGTATTACGATATCCAAGTTCATAAACTACGATATCCTAGTTAAAAAACTACGACACCCATACAAAAAATATAAAATCAAAGTTTCTAACCCCTTCTACTTATAAAACATGTCACCCGTTGCTTAGTTTATGACTCCTAGATTGTTAAAAATTATCATGGATATCAGAAGATTACTCATATTAGCCGAAACCATAATACAACATCCCAGTTTAAAAACTACGACATCCTAGTTAAAAAAACTACAATACTCATGCATAAAATATAAAATAAAATTTTTTAACCACTTCTACCTGTAATACATATCATCGATGCTTGGTTTATGACTTGCAGAGTGTCAAAAAGTATCACGAAAGCTAGAAGATTACTCAAATTGACTGAAATAGTATTACGACATCCCAATTTTTAAAAACTATGACTCCTAAGTTAAAAAACTACGATATCCAAGTTAAAAACTACGACACCCATGCAGAAAATGTAAAATAAAAATTTCAAACCCCTTTTACTTATAATATATGTCATCCATGGCTTGGTTTATGACTTCTAGAGTATCAAAAATTATCACAGATGCTATAAAATTAAGCAAATATTCCGAAATAGTATTACGACATCCAAGTTCAAAAACTACGACACCTTAGTTAAAAAACTGACACCCATGCATAAAATATAAAATAAAACTTTTTAACCCCTTCTACCTATAATACATATCATCCGTCGCTTGATTTATGACTTCCATAGTATAAAAATATGCCATGGATGCTATAAGATTAATTGAATAGCCCGAAACAGTATTACGACATCCAAATTTAAAAACTACGATATCCTAGTTAAAAACTGACACCTTTGCAGAAAATATAAAATAAAATATTTTAACCCCTTCTACCTATAATACATGTCATCCGTTGCTTGGTCTATGACTTACAGTGTCAAAAATTACCACGGATGCTAGAAGATTACTCATATTGATCGAAATAGTATTACGACATCCTAGTTTAAAAACTACGACATCCTAGTTAAAAACTACAACACCCTTGCAGAAAATGTAAAATTAAAGTTTCTAATTTCTTCTGCCTGTAATATATGTCACCTGTGATCTGAATTAAAACTCTTACAATATCATAATAGACTTTTAACAAATAAAGTTTAAGTAAATGTTGAAACATAATTATGACATCTTAGATCTATAGTTATTACATTCAAATTGAAAAATTATGATACTCTGTTAAAAAACATAATATTCCTTTATAAGATCATCACATCAATGAAGAAATTTGACATTCTTAAAGTAAACATAATATTAAAAATACAAAAATTTCATGTAATAAAAAAATGATATTTAAAACATTACTATTTGAATGAATTACAGAATTTTTTTTAGGAATGATACTTAAAATATAAACATCAATTGACTTACAAATTTCTGTAACATATTACAAAAATGCATGAATCGAAGAGAATAAGTACATTAAACAAAATTTACTTTTACATACTAAATTTTAACAGCACTAACAATCTTCTGATTCAGACTCTCTCTCAATAATCTTACTGCTAACTGGCACCAATAGATACTTATATCTTTTTCTGTGAAATCCCAACTATCAGGCTTATCCTTGCGAGCAAGAAATTTCATGTATTTCAAGTAATACAATCCACAATCTAGTGATACTATAGATTGGGAAGGGCATTCAACAATTTCTAAAATCGACCAATTCTTCATCTCAATATTATCATAGAATATATAAAATATTGGTCCGAGTATCTTGTGTCATTTCCTTACATTCGTTTTGTACTTGAAATTGCATTTTATCGAATTCAGATGCATCAATACCTTTGTTTGCATGTCAACCATAACCAGGTGCTGGTGAAAATTGTCTGAGTTAATGATGATGAACATAAACCAAAATCTCTTCTTATCTTGATTATTGACTCCATCAAATATCATAGTCCCGACTGTTTTAGCAAGTTCTTGAAACGGTGATATTGATGTCAAGCACATGTCAGAGGTCATCACAGGTACAATTATATACTTATGATATCTATCTGGATGCTCTATCCAATTATTTCTAATGAACTACTGCCCAGCATCAATATTTGGCAATGTAATATAAACTGATTAATTATAAGTAACATGATTTCATACAATTCTGAAAATCAATATAAAAATTATTAAAAAATATATCATCATATACATAAAGAATAAGAACAAAATAAAGTAATATTCCATAACTTACATCATCAATTATCATATCATTGTTTAGCATATCGAAAATATTTTTCCTTGTGATAGTACCTCCAAATTTATTGATATAGATGACCTCTATGAAATTAATAAATATAAAGGATATTATATATTTTCAACCATAAAGTAGCATACATAATAAAAAAAATAGATATAACTTACGAGTTGATATTTTCTTTCAAAAAAAATTTGATCAAATTTTGATCATCTTCAAATTGAAGATTCAAATTTGATTCATCAGACTAAGATGTGCCCACTATCTTCATCTTTTTTTGAATTGGCCTGTTTCAAAAGCAGAATCTACTGTCATTTATGAAGCCTTCCGAAGTCTAGGTTGGTTTTTCACCCTCTTGATAAGTGAAGTAACTAGAGATTTTTCTTTCTCCCCCTCAACATCCTCACTCACAGGGTGTCCTTCAATTTTTTCTCTATTTTAAATTCAACCTCAATCACAGGGGTGTCATAAACTTTTTCCTCCATCATAGATTGATCGTGCCCCATGACTTTCACCTCATCCTCAATATCATCTCCCTCCACCCCTTTGTGCCCTTCTTTATTGGCATTGCTATCTTTTTTTACCAATGAACCGTGGCAAGCCTCTTCTTTATATCTTCTACTTCATTCTTCAACTATACACATCTTGTACAACTATTTTCGGATTTCAGAGATGCTACTGTTTTTTTAGTGATAAGCCATCATTTTGTTATCATAAGCTTAATAACTCCCTCCACCTGCAAGCCAAGAATCAAGATTCTCGATACCAATACCGGAAGCCTTACCGGTGGCCGGTCGGTACCGGTACAGTACCGAATTTTTTTTTGATTTTTTTTGATGTTTTTTATGATTTTAAAATTTTTATTTTATTTTTTAAGGATTTAGGGTTTAGGGAGAATTTAGTATTTAAGAGTTCTAAACGCTTGAAATTTAAAATTTAAGATATGTCCAATTTCAATATTTAGGACTAAGTACTAATATTTAGGACTATTTTCAATTGAAATAAAATAAAAAATGATAATTAAACTAAGATTATCAGCAATTAATGAAAGTGAAATGTAGCATAAACATATAATTACATACCAATATCTAGAATCGGGTAGAGTGACGATGTACATAAATATAGGGATCATGTATGTACTCTGTAGAAAAGTCGGTATATCCTTCCTACCAGGCAGTATGATACTCCTCTAAGCTCATCCCAGGAGGTATGCATGATGGATCATAACTAATCGCAGATTCCTCTTTGATGTCCTCACTCTAAGAGCTGTCGATAGACTGATGATATAGCATTGCAGGGGTCCATCCAAATATACCAGCAACAAAATCAGATCCATAAGATGCTCCAGGCTGCATGGGATAATAACCACTGGATGATGACATCTTAGATACATCATATGGATTATATGGATCAGAAGCTGCCGGTAGCTATGGATAAGAGGATCCTGAATATGAGGATGACCCAGATACATCCATGGATCCTACTCCACGTACAAGAGCTGTAGCTGTATCGTGTCCCGAACGACCACTCAGAGCCCGTCGCCTATATGGAGTCATATCATCACGGGGTCTATCAGATGGTAATCCATGATCTGTATCCTGCATGGCATGGCTAAACTACGACTCCCCAGTGAATCGAATATGAATAGGTGGTTGCAACTCCTGTCCTCCTGCCCCTTCCTGATCACTAGATCCTCTACTATCTGAAGCACTATCATCACTATCTCTGGTATCTGAATCTGAGTGGACTGAGTGCTCCGATGGAGGTGCAACTACCTTTCATTTTCTTCTATCTCCGGGTCTACTAGATTGTGGGGAGGGATGATGTGCTGTATCTGTTGAAGCCTTGTGAGGAATATGACTTGTTGTCCATTGTCCGCCATCCACCCCAGCCTCACTAGCTACAAAACTGGCTGGTCGAGGAGGCGATCCTGGCTCATCAAGCTCTGGCTGCTGCTGCTGCTGACTCATGACCCATCCAATCATTGGATCTTCATCCTCATCAATATATGAACTTGCAGTGGGATCGGGATATTTCAATTCTACTTATTCCTGAAATCATTTTAACCTCAACCTTAAATTATAGTGTACATACATAAGATCGTTGAGGTGTTTCTGTTTTAGATGGTTCCTCTACTTGAAGTAGATAAGGCTAAATGTAGACCAGTTCTGCTCACATCCACTGGATGACACCATCTGGGAGAGGATCTTAACTGCAAGAACCTTTAGATTTTTAGCAGATCTACTAAAATGCACCCACTATTCAGCTGCAAAAGACATTACATCATTTAGAATTTTAGATTTTTGGTAAAATAAAAAATTAATCCTGATATAATATTACACTTACTCCTTATTAGTACCTGATGTGGCAGAACGCTGACGTGTAATCCCTGTCAGATGCTAGGTCAAAGAAAGCTGCCACGACGGACACTCCTCCTCGGGCTCCTTTGCCAGGCTGAGCTCCCTCAAAATGTTGGGCCAGCCCATCGAAGCTGAGCTCCGTCCTCTGCCAGGTCGGCACCCGCAAGCTCGGGATGCCTAGGCCAGAGCCGAGCGATCTCCTTCACCAGATTGAGCCCCTCCGACCCAGGTCACTGACTCTGTTTTACAGGTTCGGGCGACTGAGCAGGATCCCGTGGAGCGACGGTGATTTTCGACCTCGACCTTAGCTACGGGCCACGACAATCTTGGCGGTAACAGATTGGCGCACCAGGTAGGGGGAGGACAGGACGTATTTTGATCCAACCTAATCCCCTCCCCTTTTTCAAGATTTCCATCGGAAGGATGGTGATGACGCGAGCGAGAGAAGCCTCCACCAGCCATGCGGGAGATCCCCCTCCCTGTGGGGACCCGCACAATCCAGAAGGGGAGCTCCCCGCTTTAACTCAACCACCTCCAGCAGAAGTCCAGCTGGCTGCACTCGCCCAACAGATGCATGTCCTCACTACGGCAATGCGCCAGCTCCAGCATCAACACCAGTCCTTGGCTACCCACCAGTAGCTAGGGACCCCCGTGGCCCATGCTGCAGCACCCCAGACAGCCTACATTCCTTTTAAGGAAGGCCCTCACAGCCGCGGGCCGTCACCGACCACCGGGGTAGTCGCCAGACTCCAGTGAAGAGACAACGGACTGGATATGCCGATCGGGAGAGCCGATCCCCAACCCTCGAGCAGGCAACGACTAGAGTCCGCCAAGGTCGAAAGGGTAAAACCCCCCATCACGGACACCATCCCATGTCACCTTCTCTGTCTCCTTCGACCTCCACGGAGGGCTCCACCGACAAGGCCATTAGGCACGTGGCAGAGAAGCGCCTGGAGGAGCAGGAGCGCAAGCTAGCGGAGCTTACCCGCCAGTTTGCAAACATGCAGGGCTCCGCTAGCGAGCCGGCGGGCTATGACGCCCGTCCCCCTTTCTCCCGAGAAGTCCAAGAGGAGCCGGTTCCGAGCCGGTTCCGCATGCCATTGGTGGATCCTTACGACGGGACCACCGACCCCTTGGATCACCTTGAGAGCTACAAAACCCTCATGAGAGTCCAGGGGGCGATCGACGCTCTCCTCTACGTCGCCTTTCCTGCTACTCTCCGAAAAGCAACTCGGGTTTGGTTCACCCGCCTCAAGCCGGAGAGCATCAGCTGTTTCACTCAATTGGAGTGAATGTTCGTGGCTCACTTCGATGCCTGTCGGAAGGTGCCACAGGAGGCAGATAGCCTCTTCTCCATCTGGCAACAAGACCGCGAATCCCTATGGGATTACGTGGCTCGCTTCAAGGTCGCCGTGTTGGAGATCTACAATATTAATGAGTCAGTCACCATGCTGGCACTAAAGAGAGGGCTCAGGACTTCCCGCCTGACCTACTCTCTCGACAAGAAGCCCTCCAAGACTTACTCCGAGCTCCTCCTCCGAGTCCAGAAGTACATCCGCATCGAGGAGGCGGATCACACGAGGAGGGAGCTGGATGAAAAGCCTCTGCAGAAACCAGTTCTTGGGGAGAACTCTGGGGTGCGGAAGCCTGGACCAGCCGCACCGAACTTCCGCCAAAGGCCCAAGCCGAGGAGAGATCCCATCCCGGAAGAAAACTTCACTCCTCTCCTTGCCCCAAGGGCGAAGATCCTTATGGAGATCGAGGGTGAGCGCTATCTGAGGTGCCCACCTCCGATGAAGCCATCTATTGGCCGCGATAAGATAAAGTACTGTTATTTCCATCGCTACCATGGCCACGACACCGAGGAGTGCCGCAACCTTAAGAGGAAAATTGAAGAACTCATAAAAAGGGGCTACCTCGGAAGATTCGTGGGAGGCAGACCTCCAACGGAGCCTCAAGCGCTCGTCGTGCTCCCTCCGGTCCCTGCCATCGACAATCGCCCCACCAAGAAGCAGGTGGGGATGATATGCTGGGGAGCCGAGCATGCTTCCAAGAAGGCTCGGGGTGGGTGAAATTTTGAGAATGTCCTTTCTTTTATGAGGGAAGGGAAAAATGGAGGAGAAAATGTAAACAATGATGCCATGGTCGTCGAGATGACGATCGCGAAGCATCCTGTAAAGCACATCATGGTTGATAGTGGGAGCTCCACCGACATACATTTTTACGATGCTTTCTCCAGGATGAACTTATCTTCTGCTCAGCTCAGACCCGTACACACGCCCCTTGTTGGCTTCATGGGAGACTCTATAGGAGTCGAGGGAGAGATTACCCTCCTCGTTATAGCCAGGACGCCATCTTGGTAGAGTACCGTCATGATGACCTTCACGGTTGTTAGGCTCCCCTCAGCCTACAACGTGATCCTTGGCCAACCCGGGCTCAACCTGCTCGATACGGTCATTTCCACGAAGTGGCTATTGGTGCAGTTCCCAACCCCCTACGGTGTCGGGGAGATGAGGGGGGCACCTCAACCTATTCAACATTGCCTCCAAACCGTCCTTGGGACCAAGGCTGCTGAGGGCAATCCCAGCACGGACGACCTCAACCAAAGGGCGCAGGACCTCAGAGGTGGCCCGGTCAAAAGCCTGCTGTCGTATCCTCTCGGGGCTGACCAGGCGAAGACGGTGCAGATTGGAGCCCAGCTGCAAGACGAAGAGAAGGCCCACCTGTTGGAGTTCTTACCGACAAATGCAGATGTGTTCGTTTGGACAGCGGCAGACAAACCGGGTATCCCTTCTGACATCATCACCAATAAGTTGAGTATTGACCCAAAGCACCGGCCAGTTCGGTAGAAGAAGAGAAGCTTCACTCCAGAGAGAGGCGGCGATCAATGAGGAAGTGGACAAACTCCTCATAGCTGGCTTCGTCCAGGAGGTACAATACCCGAGCTGGCTAGCAAATGTGGTGATGGTAAAGAAGAGTAATGGCAAATGAAGGATCTGTGTAGATTACACCGACCTCAACAAGGCGTGCCCAAAGGATAGCTTCCCTCTGTCAAAGATCGACCAGCTAGTGGACACCACCTCGGAGCATCGCTTGCTCTCCTTTATGGATGCATTCTCCAGATACAATCGATCTGGATGCACCCGGAGGATGAGGAACATACCGCCTTTATCACTGATCGAGGGACGTACTGCTACAAGATGATGCCCTTCGGCCTGAAGAACGTTGGGGCCACATACCAACGTCTGGTCAACAGGATCTTCAAGGACCAAATTGGCCAGAGCATGCAGGTATACGTGGATGACATGCTTGTCATGAGCAAGCCGAGCTCGGACCATATTGCCGACCTCGCGGAAGCCTTTCAAAATCTCTGAAAGCACTAGATGAAGCTGAACCTAGCAAAGTACGCTTTCGGCGTGGCAGCGGGGAAGTTCCTTGGGTTCATGGTGACCTAGAGGAGAATCGAGGCGAATCTGAAGAACGTCCAGGCCATCATCAACATGGAGCACCCGACCTCGAAAAAGCAAGTTCAGCGCTTGACGGACCGGATAGCTGCACTGAGCCGGTTCGTCTCGAGGTCGGCGGATCGCTGCCTTCCTTTCTTCAAGGTACTGCGCAAGATAAACGACTTCACCTGGACGGAGGAGTACAAAGCGGCCTTCAAGGAACTCAAAGGCTTCCTGGCGTCCCCACAATTGCTCTCCAGGCCGGAGGCAGGAGAGGAGCTCCTGCTGTACCTGGTGGTCTCTCCTGGAGCTGTCAGCTCGGTGCTCATCCGTGTAGATCAAGACGGATGCCAGAAACCAGTGTACTACCCCAGCAAGATCCTCCGGAATGCCGAGATCAGGTATACCCGATCCGAAAAATTCATTTTTGCATTTATCATGTCTGCTCAACATCTCAGGCCATACTTCCAAGCGCATCCAGTTGTGGTCTTAACGGACCAGCCCCTGAGGGCTGTGCTCAGCTGTCCCGACACATCCGGATGCTTGGCCAAGTGGGAACTAAAGCTCAACGAGTTTGATATCGCGTACCGACCAAGGTCATCCCAGAAGGCCCAGGTGCTGGCCGACTTCCTGGTCAAGTATACGGGACTTGCCGAAGAGCTAGAGCAGACAACACTGGAGCATCAAGAGGAGCCCGGTGCAGAGGAGGAGCCCTGGATCCTCCACGTCGACGGTGCGTCCAACGCGGGCGAAAGCGGCGTAGGCCTGATCCTCGCCAACAGCAATGGAGTTGTGGCTGAATGCGCACTCCGTTTCAAGTTCGCCATGACCAATAGCCAGGCGGAGTACGAGGCACTCCTTACGGGCCTCAAGGTCTCCCGCGAGCTAGGTGTACAGAGCCTGAAAGTCTTTATCGACTCCCATCTGGTGGCCAGACAAGTCTCTAGAGAATACGAAGCCCACGATCCCCAGATGGTGAAGTACCTGGAGCGAGTCTGCTCAAGCACAGCAGGTTTCCGACGCTTCAGCATCTCCCATATCTCCCGTGGAGAGAATGCTCGTGCGAATACACTGTCAAGACTCGCGACCTTACAGGACTCGTCACTGGGGCGCGCCCACATTGAGTACCTCAAGAATCCAAGCTATGAAGCCCCGGAGGAGGTGCAGCAAGTCACCTCGGAGCCGAGTTGGATGGACAGGTATATCAGATACATCATTGACGGCACCTTACCGGAGGACCGCATGGAAGCCGGCCTCATCAAGAAGAAAGCCTCCTGTTTTATCCTGATGGAGGGGCAGCTATATCGCCGATCCTACTCCTACCCGCTCTTGAACTGCTTGAGGCCCGCAGAGGCAGCCTTCGTACTTCAAGAGATACATGAAGGCCTCTGCGGGAACCATGTAGGAGGATGGACGTTGGCATACAAAGCTCTTTGCCAGGGGTACTTCTGGGAGACCATGAGGGAGGACGCCGCCAACTTCATGAAAAAGTGCGATAGATGCCAGCACCACGCTTACATACAATGTCAACCGACGGTGCTGCTCTCCCAGCTCTCCGCCCCTTGGCCTTTTGCCCAGTGGGGGATGGACATCTTAGGGCCATTTCCCCCTGTACCGGGGTAGCAAAGATTTTTGCTGGTGGCTATCGACTACTTTACCAAGTGGATGGAAGCAGAGCTACTAGCACGGATCACGAATGCTAAGGTCTGCCAGTTCTTTTGGAAGTCAATCATCTACCACTTCGGACTCCCCCACTGCATCATCACCGACAATGGGCGGCAATTCGATAACCAGAAGTTCGAAGGATTCTGTGCCGAGCACGGCATCCAGCACCGCTTCACATTGGTAGCTCACCCCAGATAAACGGGGAAGTTGAGGTAACCAACCGGACCATCCTTCAAGGACTTAGGAATAGGCTGGATCGGGCCAAGGGCAGGTGGGCTGAGGAACTTCCAAGTGTTCTGTGGGCCTACCACACGATGCCCAGAACGGCGACGAACGAAACACCTTTCAACCTTGTCTTCGGTACTGAGGCCGTCGTCCCAGTTAAGCTCGGCATGCCCACACTGCAGATACAGCAATACGACGAAGCGGAGAATCCGGCGCACCTCCTACTCAACTTGGACCTCTTTGAAGAAACCAGGGACAAAGCTCGACTCCGAATGGCAGCGTATCGGCAGCAAGTGGCCTGGTACTACAATGCACGGGTAAGGCCAAAGGTCTTCCGACCCGATGACCTGGTGCTGGCCGAGCCGAAGCATCTCAACCCTAAAAGTGCGGCAAGCTCTCGCTGAACTGGGAGGGTCCCTATAAGGTGGTCAAAGCTCTTTCACATGGAGCCTATTATCTCGAGAATCTGGACGGCACCAGGTTTCCACGAACATGGAACGCCTGCAACCTGAGAATATACTATCAGTAATGTAATGCTTTCCCCTAATAATAATAAAGATTCTCCTTATGCAAACTCTCTTTTCCTTGCAGGAAAATCATTGCCCGGCCCAAGGTCTGGCACACTCAAGCCCCGGATCTCACAGTCCTCCGGCACCAAAGCTCGGAGCCCAGCTCTCTGGCACCGAAGCCCGGAGCCCAGCTCTCCGGCACCGAAGCCTGGAGCACAGCTCTCCGGCACCGGAGCCCGGAGCCCAGCTCTCCAGCACCGGAGCCCGGAGCCCAGCTCTCCGGCACCGGAGCCCGGAGCCCCGGCACCGGAGCCCAGCTCTCCGGCACCGGAGCCCGGAGCCTAGCTCTCCGACACCGGAGCCCAAAGCCCAGCTCTCCGGCACCGAAGCCCGAAGCCCAGCTCTCCGGCATCGAAGCACAGATCCCAGCTCTCCGGCACCGAAGCACGGAGCCCAACTCTCCGGCACCGAAGCACGGAGCTCAGCTCTCTGGCACCGAAGTCTGGAAGCCCAGCTCTCCGGCACCTAAGCCCGGAGCCCAGCTCTCTGGCACCTAAGCCCGGAGCCCAGCTCTCTGGCACTGAAGTCTGGAAGCCCAGCTCTCCGGCACCTGAGCCCGAAGTCCAGCTCTCCGGCACCGAAGCCCGGAGCCCAGCTCTCTGGCATCGAAGCCTGGAGTCCAGCTCTCCGGCACCGAAGTCTGGAAGCCCAGCTCTCCAGCACAAGAGCCCAGCTCTCTGGCATCGAAGCCTGGAGTCCAGCTCTCCAGCACCGAAGTCTGGAAGCCCAGCTCTCCAGCACCAGAGCCCGGAGCCCAGCTCTCCGGCACCGAAGCCCGGAGCCCAGCTCTCCGGCATAGAAGTCTGGAAGCCCAGCTCTCCAGCACCAGAGCCCAGAGCCCAGCTCTCCGGCACCGAAGCCGGAGTCCAGCCCTTCGGCACCGAAGCTCGGAGCCCAGCTCTCCGGCACCGAAGCTCGGAGCCTAGTTCTCCGGCACCGAAGTTTAGAAGCCCAGCTCTCCAGCACCAAAGCCCGGATCCCATGCTCTTCGGTACCAAAGCCCGGATCCCACGCTCTCCGGCACTCAAGCCCGGAGCCTAGCTCTCTGGCACTGAAGCCTGGAAGTCCAGCTCTCATTCAGTAGAGCCTGGAGCTCAGCTCTCTGACACTGAAGTCTAAAAGTCCAGCTCTCATTCAACAAAGCTCGGAGCCCAGCTCTCCGTCACTGAAGCTTTGAGCCCAACTCTCATTCAGCAAAGCCTGGAGCCAGCTCTCCGGCACTGAAGCCTGGGAGCCTAGCTCTCAAGTAGCAGAACTATTTGACCGACGCACCCAGGAACGGAGTGGATGCAACTTGGCAAACTGAAGGACTTTTTCTAACTTCATCACATATCCAAAAAAAAAAGAGAAAAAAAGGGGGGGAAGAAGAAAAGAGAAAGGCAAAGAAGCTCCAAGCCGAGGTAGTCGAAAAAGGATTTCATTGATACTTATAGAAATTCTTACATACATCCTGGGCCCCAACATGCCGGTCAGCTCGGGTCAAAAAGAAGAAGAAAATTACAAAGTCCCCTTGAACTATTCGACCGGCGCCTTCTCGGCACGGCGTTCGAGAGGGGCACTGTCTTCTGGGGCCTCCGGTGGTGGGACTCCGGCTTTGGCTCCTTCAACCACCACGGTCGGATCAGCGACGATAGCTGGTTCGCCCACCTCGCCTAAGTCAGGAGTTGGATCCGGGTCTGCCAAGCCCGAAGGCCTTAGCCTGCCGACAAGCTTATCTGGGACAAACTCCTTCACCTGGGACTTGCAGTACGTGAAACCTTGAAGGAACGAGTCTGTCGCCGCCTCCTTGAATTCAAGCTGGAACTCTTTGGAGGCCTTATACTCTGCCACCGCCTCGGCATCCTTTTTTATGGCAGACTCAGCCCGCTGGACTGCATTGGCGGCTCTCTTCTCCGCGGCCTTCTCCGAGCTGACTGTTGCGGCGGCCTTCTTCTCCGCATCTGTGGCCCTCTTCTCGATGACAGCAACCCGATTCTTTGCCGCCTCCAACTCTGCCAGAAGAGACTGGGCCCGCCCCTTCCCCTTGGCTACCTTCGCGTCGAGCTCCTTCAACCTGGCCTCTTTGGCCTTGAGCTCATCCGATTTGCCCTTGGATTGGTTCCTCTCCCGGGCCAGGGACTCCTCAAGGTCCCTAGTATGCCTTTTGGCTCTGGCAACCTAACCTTGGAGCTCCTTAACTTTTGCCCTGGCCTCCCAGGCGCCGTTATCCTTCTGCTTCACCTCCTCCTTCAGGGCCTCAAGCTCCGCTCCCTGCAACCGTTCCCTCTTGGCCTAGTTTCAGCAGTAATCCCTGATGAGGAGGAGCTCGATGCCAAACTGCACCGGAAAGAATGTCAGTCTCAAATATAAGCTAAGAAAAGCAAGGCAAAATGGGGCACTTACCGAGAAGAGCTAGGAGAAGGTGCTCCCGATGGATTCGCCGAGGAGCTTCCCAGCCTTGTTCCATCGATCGCACGATAGGACGGCGAAGTCCATCATGCGCTTCGCAAGGTTCGGATCCTGGACCAGAGAGATGTTCGGTCCTAATTTGAAGGGGACCCGGTGGTAGTCCCTCTCCTTTCTACCCGCTGTAGATGCGGAGTCGTCAGCCATCCCAGCTGGAGAAGTATCCGGAACATGATGAGGAGCCGACACCGCCCCGGATGACGCTGCCACCGGGTCGGCTTGCTCCGGGATTCCCTCCTCCTCGACCTCGACGACCTCCAGAGGAGGGGATGCTATCGTGGCGGCCGCCGCGGTGGATCTAGCCCGGGCCACAACCTTGGGCTCCTGGACCGGGGGCAGATGGACATGCCTCGACCCCTCGGGGCTGCGTATTGCGATCCCGCTCGGCCCGGGAGCGGGCTCTGCCGCCCTTCTGCCCGTCTCGGAGTCGGTCACTTCCCTTCTCGGCTCAGCTGGAGCAACAGGAGCCGTCCCCACGTCGCCCTCCGCGCGAGCCCTTTTCGAGGGGGGCTCATCAGCCTCCTTCGATGCATCTCTCTCCCGGGAGAAGGAGATCGTCCAGGGCAAACTTCATGGCTGCACAAAAAAGAAGATGTTAGCTCTGTGCTAGGAAAATCAAAGAGGAGGCATCAAGGGACAGTGTTCGAACCGAACTCACCCAACCGCTGAATTGGGCTGACCGTGGCTTCGAAGAGGTTCTGCTCTGACAACAGAACCTCCAGGGAGGGGATCTGGTTGGCACGAAGCTGGTCGTAGATATCCCGATCAGTCGGTATGACCGAGGAGTCCCAATTTGGGGTCCGATCCGGATCACTCCACACCCAATCAACCCCCTCCAGTGAGGCGAAGAAATATTTGCTCTTCCATCCTTTGATGGAAGAGGGGAACTCAAATTTCAAGCCTTTCGATCGAGAAGAAATGGACCACCACCCCTCCTCGGTGGGGTGGCGCTTCAGGGTGAAGAAAGCCTTGAACAGGGAAAAATGGGAACTATCCCATGGAAGTGATACAAGATGATGAAGCAGAAGATTGTTCTGATGGCGTTAGGGACAAGCTGAGCGGGGACCAGGCGGTAGTTGCACAGTACAGAAAGAAAGAATGGGTGGATTGGAAATCGGAGGCCCCCTGTAAGTGTCTCATCATAGAGGGCAATCCGGTGTGGGCCACTGGAAGTGACCTGCTCCACAGGTCGAGGGGCCAAGAGCCGGATGGAGTCGGGGACACCATAGGTCTCCCGGATGTTCGCCAGTTCTTCGACGGAGATCGTTGAAGCGACCCCACCGGGGCTCGTCGAACGAGAAGGTTCAGGGGATGGTTCTGGTGGAAAAAGAGGAGTCGCTAGTTCCCTGATGATTATCCCCCTGGATGCGGGCCTCCTACTGAGCTTGAAGCATGCCACATCCTCCTCCTCATCGGAGGAAGATGGCAGCCTCAGCCTAGAAGGTCTGGCCTTCCCTTGATTGGTTGAAGGACGAAAGTTAGAGCGAAAGCGAGACATTTCAGAAGAAAAGCAAAGAGGAGAAAGGCAAAGACAACAGGTTGGAAGGAGAAGAAGACGAACAAAGCCCGAAGGAGCCCTAACCCTAGCGGAGGTCCCTATGAGTCCAAAGGAAGAAGAAGGGGACTAACCTGCTGAACCTGGGAAGACAAAGATGGCTGGGGAGCGAAGGGCGAACTTCGGTACAATGGCGGGCATGCAGGATTTGAAAGAAGATATGTTTTGAAAAATATTGCCTTTCCTTTCGAAGTGACCGACGTCCAACCGTACCGTTGCAGCTCCCCCACCGACGGATCCGTGCCACGTGTCATCACTCAGCAAGGCTGGCACTTTGCTTCAACTGCGGCCACTCTGAATTCTTCACCCGCAATAACTACTCCTCGAACGTGTCCACGTGGCTCTTCCGGATAGGCTGGAAATATCGCTTCATGAAGTGCCAACGATCGTGGCCATCATTGCACAGGATTCCCACCTTTCCACATCAGTATCACAATTACTCCCTTCGACCCGAGTGCCGTGCGCCAACGGGACTCGGGAGTGGGCGGCAAATGATATGGCAGAACGCTGACGTGTAATCCCTGTCAGATGCCAGGTCAAAGAAAGCTGCCACGACGGACACTCCTCCTCGGGCTCCTTTGCCGGGTCGAGCTCCCTCAGAATGTCGGGCCGGCACACCGAAGCCGAGCTCCGTCCTCCGTCAGGTCGGCACCCGCAAGCTCGGAATGCCTAGGACGGAGCCGAGCAATCTCCTTCACCAAATTAAGCCCCTCCGAGGTCGAGCCCCCTGGTCCGGGGTCGAGCCCTGCCCTCCTTTATCAGGTGGAGCCCCTCCGAGGTCGAGCCGTCTGGGCTGGAGTCGAGCCCTGCCCTCCTCCGCCAGGTCGAGCCCCCTCGAAGTCGAGCCCCTTGGTTCGAAGTCGAGCCCAGCCCTCCTCTGCCAAGTGGAGCCCCTCGGAGTCGAGCCCTACCCTCCTCCGCCAGTTCGAGCCCCTTGGTTCGGAGTCGAGCCTAGCCCTCCTCCATCAAGTGGAGCCCCTTCGAGGTCGAGCCCCTCAGAGTCGAGCCCTGCCCTCCTTCGCCAGGTCGAGCCCCCTCGAAGTCGAGCCCCTTGGTCCGGAGTCGAGCACAGCCCTCCTCCGCCAAGTGGAGCCCCTTCGAGGTCAAGCCCCTCGGAGTCGAGCCCTGCCCTCCTCCGCCAGGTCGAGCCCACTCGAAGTCGAGTCCCTTGGTCCAGAGTCGAGCTTAGCCCTTCTCCACCGAGTGGAGCTCCTTCGAGGTCGAGCCCCTCGGAGTCGAGGCCTGTCCCTCCTCCACCAGGTCGAGCCCCCTAAAGTCGGGCCCCTGGACCGAAGTCGAGGCCTGCCTCTCCAGTTTGGCCTCCATCTCGGACGAAGGCGCCAGCAACCGATGAAGCGACTCCATCCTCCCAGGACACCGGTGAGCCGCTTGAGGAATGCTAAGAAGCACCCACCAGGCCGTAATGATCGCCTCCAAATGCCACTTACACCAGGAAAGGAGAAAGCTCCCTGATCGAGGCGCCGCACTCTCCACCAACCATCTGTACCACCCGAAAGAGGAAGTCAATCAGGAGATTCGAATCCCAGGGGTGGCGGCTCCTTGATCGAGACCATGTTAAGCTTTCCGGAATGGAGTGACCGGAGGGGATGTCAGGGCGCATGGTTAGTTCCCTTATCACGAACCAGGAAAGTCATCCCGTCCACGGCACGGAACACTACCACACGCTCCTGCTGGAACGGAGGAGATCCTGAGGTAGGCGTTCAGCAACCACCTGGACTTAAAAGAGCCATCGACAGTCCCAATGGGAGGTAAGCCAGTCCAAGAGAGAAAAAGAGGGGGGCTTGCGAGAGAGAAAGAAGAAGAACACTGAGGATCCTAGGCCATTGGGGATTCGTGGGAAGGATCGCACGAACACGACCACCCAGCTCCAATCCTCTCAAGCCATCATCCCCTCCATCTCACTCTCAGCTCATACTTACTCATCAATACATTATTCACTCCTCCTAGTATGGAGTCTATCTTGAGGGCTCGACCAGGAGGATCTGTTCTCCTGGATCGTTATTGACTTGACCGTCAGAGCGCCCTCACCGGAATCTTCGACCCGGGTCACTGACTCTGTTTTGCAGGTTCGAGCGATCGAGCAAGATCCCGTGGAGCGACGGTGATTTCCGACCTCAATCTTAGTTATGGACCACGACGATCTTGGCGGCAATAGTACCTACCAGGATTCATCTTTGATTTACTTATGATCGCTACAGTGGATCCAAATGAATCTGTGCCCTCCCTAAAAAAATTCATCAGCCAGAAAAAAAATTTGTTAGCTTGTTGAAATTAATACTCTTAAAAATCATTTAATAATTTTAACCTAACTTACTTCTTCAAGGTACATAACAGCGATATCTGGATCGAGCTCCATCTTATATATAATATTGCATAGAGTAGACATAAGATCATCATCCATGGCAATGTCCGATATGGAGTACTGAAATCTCAGATTTAGATAGTAAGCTGCACATATATTTTAAGAATTAGTCAAGCGTACTTGTACAATTCTAATTGAAACTTAATTTTTAGAGACTTCATAAATTACTACGTACCTGCTAGATGCAAATCTGAACTTATTTGATAACTCCACCGTCTATCAATGATCCGGATATACTCAGATGCATGTGATGGATCTGCCTCCTAGATCTTTTTCTTTGCCCTTTGTATCATGAAATATAAGAAGCACATCTGAGCATACCTCTTGGAGTCTACGGCACGAAGTACCTCATATAGAGACTTGATAGCCTCCACTACCCTCTCAACCCGTTGCCAGAATGTCTGTCTCGTCACTAAATATTTCACATTACTTTCCTCAGATTTGCCATGGCATATCTGCTCTGCTACCACTCCTAACTGACAAACATCTGACATAGCTCTGCTTTCTTGCCAAGAAGATTATCAAGTGCATTATAATTAGTAGCAAACCGTGTAACTCCTGGTCTCAATATTTCTCCCATGTAAAGCTCCTCATCAATGATAAGACCCATGTATGGTTATATATAAATCTGGTGATAGATTGTTCTAGCTCAATAATCTTCTGCACCCTGCGGATTTTTCTAATATCCATCAACATTAGGTCTATACAATGTGCAGTATAAGGGATCCAGAAAATATGTGATCGCCGCTCCATCAAGATCTGCCCTACGGCCCTGTACCGTGGTCCATTATCAGTGATGACCTGCATGACATTATGCTCTCCCACCTGATCAATCACCTCCTCCATTAATCTGAGGATATAATTGGCATCGTGCACCTGATCTGAAGCATCAATAGACTCTTGAAAAAAAGAGTTCCAATCATAATAAGTCAAGAAATTGATGATGCTCTGTCTAGTAGGACTAGTCCAACCATCACACATCACCATCAATCCATATATGGGCCACTTGCTCTGATATTAGGATATCCATCCTTCTAGCTCCTCCTTATTGCTGTCCAGAAGCTGACCATAGATATTCCTCGATGCTGGAGGATCTACACCTGCACCAGCAGCCTGTATAGATGAAATAGCAAAGCGAAAAAATGGATTGTCTACTGCATGGGCTGTGATATGACTGAAATGAAACCAGGAGGAGATGGGCCACCACATATCCTTCTTCTTATCCTTCTTCTTATCCTTCTTCAGCATTATGTCAATCCTCTATTGCTTGAAATCTCTACTGGAAAATGCATGTGGATCGACATCATGGATAGTGGCTCCCTCTTGAATGTTCCTGGAAGACTTCTTTTTACTGCCAAATTCTCCCAACATGGATGCAATATGGCTGGTGCCTCTCCTGACAGGCTTTTTGACTAAGGATGTTCTCCTAAACTGTCTCAGACTCTCCTGCAGCACTAGCAGAAGCAGATCCCGATCCTGACTCAAAAGCTGATGGTCTGAATTGCTGTCTATGCCTGGCTGCCTCCTCCTGCTGCCTCTGCTCATACAAGCTCGCCTGAGTAGCAGCCTCCATCTGTGCCTCCTTATCAGAAGGAATAGATGCTCCCTCTGACTCCCTAGAGTAATAAGAAAGTGGTTCTGTGATTCTGCGGTCCACTTCTGCCTTCTTCTTTGCTGCTTTTTCCTTCCTAGCTTTAAAATCAACAAAGTGTTTCTTCACCAACTGACGAACCTCCTATGGACACTTTCGGCATGCAGATACATCAGAATAGCCGCCAGCCAAGTGCTGCTTTAACCTTGTTATCCCCCATCTTTGAATTCAGTATTGTACCATTTACACCTCCAGTGATGCCGACCCAAGAGCATCTCTCCATGTAACCAGCCAATGTCCCGCTCCAGATCCTTCTTCCTCCTTGATGGATCCATATATGAATATTTAAATTACATATAAGGTCAATAATAATGTTTATTAATTAATACTTTATTAACCTAATTTTTAAATTTTTATTTTTTATTTTTTTATTTAAAAAATTTAAAAAATAAAAAAAATAAAAAAATTTAAATTTTAGATTCATGTAGGATTCTATCATACATGCTATATATATTTTTTAAGATCCTAGAAATACATTAAAAGTCAATTTTTTTTTCAATTTAAGATCTACGGTACTATTTATGAGATGCTTCAAAACTTGAATAAATCGATATGAAATTTATAGTGAGAGTAGCTTACGAGCCATAAATTAATAATTTATAATTATAGTTTTTTTTCTAATTATTTTTAAAAAAATTAATTTATTAATCCAAAATTAATTTTTAATTTAAAAAATTATATACTTAACAAAAAATCAAGATTTTAGTATCATTGTGTAGATCTATCCTACATCTACCATATACTCTAAAATCATAGCCAATAAATAAATTTTGATAGCATTTCTTCTTAATTTTCTATTTTGCACGGATTTTAATAAAAAAATGATACGAAAGATGGAAATACGGAAAAAGAAAGGTATATGTACCTTGATTCTACCTTCCTCTTCGACTTCTGCGGGTTTGATTGGGTTGAAAAGGATTAAGGCAATTTTTTTTTCCGTCGTTTTTGTTTTCGAAGCTCTGCAGCAGAGAGCTTTCTGCCTTTTCATTCATCAAAACCCAAGGCAGCCCCCCTCCCAAAACAAGTCACATGGCTACAGTAGCCATATGACAAAAACAAAAAAAAAGCCCCCACCTACCCCCTCTTGCCCGTACCGAGCTGAACCGAGCCGAACCGGCCGGTTCGGTCATGTTTCGACCAGTTCGACCTGGTTCGGGTCCGATTTGATGCGATAAAGATTTTTTTTTAAATTTTTAAGGGGCTGTTTTGATTTATATGGCCGAATCGTGCCGGCCGGCCACTGGTTTGGTTCGGTATGCCCCGAACCGACCGGTTCGGTACGGTTCAGAAAACCCTGCCAAGAATAATAACAAAATAACTTTATATTAATGATAATAATATTTTGTTTATTATGTTTATGAAATAATGGATTATCTTACCAACTCATAATATTGCAAATTCGCAAACTCAACATTCTATGTCTTCAACTGGCTATCATACCACTTTAACAAACTAGATAGCTTATTTAGATATGCTAGGGCTCTTAGGGTGCTATGCTCGAAGAACCAAACCTGTATATAATAATCATATACTTTAAAGATATGAAATATTTAAATAAATATAATTACACTTTTACTGCATATTAATGATCCTTATCACCAAAGCAGTTGAACATCCATATAGGGTTGGCTGCCTCTTAACCTTGTCACTTCTCTTAGTTTGAACTGTCTCCTCAAATCTCAAGCAACAAACAATATCTAGGAGAGCCATAACAGTCAACTCCTTTATTACGAAAACCCAGTCGATTTGTCCCAACTGAAATAAATCATCCAAGGGATGATGCATCATGGACAAGCTTGATTTGACTTTGGAAACAAGAATAGTGCAAACATGTATGCAATCCAAAGTCTTACAGTGTCCTCAACATCCTCTTGTATGTTTGATAAATAAAATTGTACTATCAACTTCTCCAGTCCCTTATTCTGAAGATTTAATTTCCTACCAAATCTTCGGAATAACCTTCCCTTTTTATCTTAGCCTTCCATTGTAATCTTATTTCCATGGCATGACAGATCCAAAATCAGGGCCATGTCTTCGATGCTGAATGTAAGTTCCTTGCCACAAAAAATAAACTTGTCATCTTCCTTGTAACATCTAATAATTTTAGCTATGAGTCACTCATCGACTACAAATGGCTGCATGTCGACGAATGCACCGAATGAAATCTTCCGGATGATTTCTAAATAAAGACTAGAAAAATCTATCTTCCACAGTTTTTCAACGTACACCGCTAGCTTGTAATGATTTTTAAATAGTTATGAAGCATTCACTCTGTACAGTTGAACTATTACAAGATCATTTGAAATATAAGTAAAAAATAAATGTAAGTTATTAAACAATAAATTTTAACTAACTATTATAAAAAATGTAAGCCATCCCAGCATAAAAATGTACAAGATGTTATAATATTTGAAGTAGGATGTCATGAATCCTGAACTATGACTTAATTACTCTTAATTCTTTTTACACAGACTTGTTATGACATGGGGGGTGTCATCATGAGATTGTAAAAGTTTTAATTCAGACCACAGGTGACATGTATTGCATATACAAGAGGTTAGAAACTTATATTTTATACTTTCTGCAAGGATGTCATAGTTTTTATACTGGAGTGTCGTAATACTGTTTCGGCCATTTTGATTAATCTTATAGTATCTGTGATAATTTTTGATACTCTAGGAGTCATAAATCAAGCCACGGATGACATGTATTATAGGTAGAAGGGGTTACAAACTTTTACTTTACAATTTCTGCATGGATATCGTAGTTTTTAAACTGGGATGTCGTAAAACTATTTCGGCCATTTTGAGTAATCTTATAGCATTCGTGATAATTTTATGATACTCTGGGAGTTATAAATCAAGTCACGGATGACATGTATTAGAGGTAGAAGGGGTTAGAACTTTTATTTTACAATTTCTGTATTGATATCGTAATTTTTTAACTAGGGTATCGTAAATTTTAAATTGGGATGTCGTAATACTGTTTCGGCCATTTTGAGCAGTCTTGTAGCATCCATAATAATTTTATAATACTTTGAAAGTCATAAACTAAGTCATGGATGACATGTATAGAATATATAAGAGATTAGAAACTTATATTTTATACTTTCTGCAAGGATATCGTAATTTTTTAATTAGGATGTCGTAATTTTTATACTGGGGTGTCGTAATACTATTTCTGCCATTTTGATTAATCTCATAGCATCCATAATAATTTTTGATACTCTGGAAGTCATAAACCAAGCCACGGATGACATATATTACAGGTAAAAGAGGTTACAAACTTTTATGTTATAATTTCTGTATGGATGTCGTAGAATTTTAACTAGATGTCACAATTTTTGAACTGGGATGTCGTAAAACTATTTCGGCTATTTTGAATAATCTTATAGCATCCATGGTAATTTTATGACACTCTGAGAGTCATAAACCAAATCATGGATAATATGTATTAGAGATAGAAGGAATTATAAACTTTTATTTTATAATTTTTGCATGGATATCGTAGTTTTTTAACTAGGGCATCGTAGTTTTTAAACTTGGATATCGTAAATTCTGAACTATGGTGTTATGAAACTGTGCATAGTATCATAATTTTATACTATAAATACTTAATATTTTTAAAAATATATCGTGACATCCCTCTATAGAGATAATTTCAAAAATTTATATTAAAATATATAATTTTCTTACCTATTTCTAGTTCTGTAACTTCTTTTGGGAGGGATCTTAAAGGGATGTCATTTTTTCCTGAATAAATAATAAGTATAGTGCTTCCTTCCTTTATCTACATTTTTTTCTTGCAGTATTTCTATGTTCGCCATCTGCGTTGAAATATGAAACAATTTTTCTCCATTGACTTAAAATTTCAAAGGCTTATCTTTTGTGGTATGCTCGAGAACTTCTAGCTCACTAATGACTTCTCGACCACCAAAGAGAAAAGAAAATATCAAAAAATGAAAAAAAAATTAGGATTTCGCTCTGTTATTGGTGGGTAGGCAAAAATAATGGAAGGAACTCGAGGATGTCGCTTTGCTCCTAGATTTTTTTTTTTCGTTTGTGGAAGAAGAAGAACCGCTTCTAGATCAGAAACACATATCTTCTTCCAAAAAATAAAAATACAAAAAGATCATTTTTTATGTTTGAAATAACTACAGATGCGACGATGCTCAGATAACGTAATTTCAGAGATACGACTCTTGTCCCATCCCATCGAGCTACGTAAGATCGACGTGGACCAATAAAAAATAATGATGCAGACTATGTTGGATTTCCTACACCACATGCGATGCACAAAAACTTACTCCATTTTTTATATAGACATTCATGGCCGGTCCGAGAAAACACATTGAGTACATATCCGAGTCATACTTGGATACTTAAGTTTTTTTTTTTTATGTCTTCTGTTACATTGCTAAGCAATCTTGAAAGATAATATGAAATACTAGTAATGTAGATTATTGATAATATGAATTATTCTATTTGATACATGTAAATAATATTACATATTATAAATTAAATTACTAAATTATCCATAAATTAAATTTATATTATATTTATAAAAATATATTTTTTATATTTTGTTTATTTATTAAATATTTTATATACATGTTTTTTTCTTTTTCGTTCCTCCAACCCACCCCCAACACCCCCCCCCCCCCCTCACCCTTATTGGCGCCGCCCACCCCCTCCCCCGCCGGTACCACCCATCCCCTCTTATGCAAGAAAGACAATAGAAGGGGATAAATAAGGCTTCTGGAGTTTGTTTCTTGCCACCATCCCACCGAGCTATCGGAGGACTTAATGCCAAGCCCATGATGACGAAGGGGGTGGCACCGGCGAGTCCAAGACTAATAAAGAAGAAGGTGGAGGCACCGCCACTTTTCCTGACGAGCTGCACCTAAGTCGATAAATGCTGACGAAAACCCTCCCATGAAATGGCTTCATCATGTCGACCATTGCTGGTCGCGATGTTTGAGGATGGCACTCAGACTGCAACACAACAATGGCTGTGAAGGTTCAGGCTCAAGACAGTGGATCGCTGTAATTTCCGTGGAGATGAGTTGGTTTTTATTAGTGTGAAAGGAAAGAAAATGGAAGGATAATTTGATAATCTAGATTACCTGAAGGTAATCATCTAGATTACCACTTCTTTTAGAGATAATCCAAAATATCTCTTGGAAGGCAATCCAGATTATTAGGATAATCTGAATTATCATAAAAAAATATACCATATTACCATCTCTTTTAGAGACAACCCATATTGCCTAGGCAATCCACATTACCAGATAATCTGGATTATCATTAAAAAAATATATTAAATACAGTAAAGTGATAGAATCTCTTTAAATTACTGGTAATCTGGATAAATTGCCAGCTATCAAACACAGCCTCCTAGATAAATGGATAATTTGACTCTTCCAACAATAAGTCCAACCCACCATACTAATATTCAAAATAGACTCTCTTAGTCAAGGATGTAGATGTTCAAATATTCTCCTTCTTCTTCTTCTTTAAATAACTTTCTTTCCTTATACTTCTCCTTTCTTCAAATACTAGTTCCTGTTGCTATCTGAAAAGAAAAAAAAAAAAGAAACAAACTTTACACCAAAAAGGGTTATATTTTGTTGGTGCCTTCATAAGATAACAATGCTCAAATATTATTTTCTTTATCATAAATATGCACTTGGGTATCCTATTTAAATTATCTAGTGACCTTTAACTCAGTTTTCTTTCAACATTTAAAACATCTGCATAATCATTCTTAATTTTCTTATTGGATTCAAGATGGATTTTTCTGACCACAGGACTCAATACATATTTCTAAAAAATTATACTCAACTATAGCATAATAGCATATAGTAGAACCTATGAACTACAAATTTTTGACAAAGGACTTGAACCTTATTTTTCAAATTCAGGTCATTAACATAGAATTGCAAATATCCAAACGTGTATGAAAAGATATTAGTAAGTTTATACTGATATAGAATTATGGATATCATAGACCCCCGTTATTTTCCTTTCTGTAATATTTTGTGATTGAGTTGGTTAGCCAAAGACCTAAACCAAAAGCAATGAAAAAGGAATGTAGGTACAAGAAAACATTTTAGGAGATCGCCATCACTATGAATTGCTTCAGACACATATAGTCTACTCACCTCAGATGCTAGATATTTGACAAAACTGCAGCCAGTAACATTGGCAACATAACATTTAACCTTGCTGCATTTGCTTTTTCAAGCCCTTTAGAGGTCCATATTCTCTGGCCTTGTCCTGCACAACTTCTTTGCAATTGCATTTTCTCTTATTAAGATTTGTGCCACATTTGAGACAGAGACCTTTGCAATTTGCATCACATATTGCATTTATTGTTATCTCCACATGCACAATGTCCCTTATGTGTTTGGATAAATCAATTTCTTCTTTCTCAGCAGGAAAGTAGAGCCGGTCATCCAAGTCTATCTGTTTCTCATCATCTTCTTCTTCATTGAGGCTGCTTTCAGCAGAGGTTTTGGCTTTGTCTTCCCCATATATTACGCCCAGGTTGATTACATCAGGTTCCTCGATAGGATCCTCAGTCAGCAAAAGTGTGAAATTTGAGAATACACACTCAGCCGCTGGTTCAGCACACCTGGAAAAGAAGTATAAAAATCAAGCATGCATCATACATTGCAAGAAGACCAATAGTAGGCATTTAGTGTCTGAAATAAGAAAGATTATTTGAATAATTTGCTATGAGAGAGGCAGCAAACAGAACAAGATTCAAAGAAGAGACAGATGTCCAAAATTCTAGTGTAGAAATTGCATCCGTCACTTAATCTTCCTATTTCAAAAACCAACACCGGCGACGATGTGCTTTTACTTTATTAATGGAAACCTCAGCAATGAAATGTCAAGCAGTAGGTTTTCTTATAGAAAATTCAACCAAAATACTAGATGAATTTGAAGCAAATTCCTCAAATGTTCAACAAATGGATTGGCACATTTACTCGTATGAATTGTAGTTTGCAGGTCCAAATTAAGAAAAAAATATTTGGCATATCACTCCATTCAAATTTCAAGTGATGCTCTTCAAGTAATTATGTCAAACAGGTTATTCTATTTCACCCTCCACCTTATTATTATGATCCATTCATTTTGCAGATTGACCCTTAAAAAAATGATTCCCAAATCAACGTATGATTTTTGAGTTTGCATATATCCTGATGAAACGCTCTTAAATTGTGAAACTCGTTTTAGATGATCTTCACATACCCCGTCTCAAGGTCAAAGTTAATAAACAAGACAATGAAAAAAAAGGAGGAAGGGGGGGTCCTTGAAGAGATACCGGTATAAGACATTGCATTGACACTTCAAGGGTAACAAAAATTGTAGAACCATTCATAATTCTTTTAAATTAGAAATTTAATTCTACAGGAAAGAATCATGGAATCCTACAAATGGTACCTTTCTTCCAAAGCTCAACCAATTCTAACCTAGTGGATTATTTGAAAGAATGATTATAGCAGAACAGAAAACAAAGTTAAAAAATTACCATTTCTACTAGAAGAAGTTCTCACCTATTGCAACCAAGGGTGATGACAGTCCTCACGATCCCATCCAGCTTCAGCCTCCGCTTCCTCCTCGTGATGTCAACGGAGATGAGCACAGGCGTCTCTCCGTCGCCAAAAGGCGCCTCCTTTCCGCTCCTAGCCGCCAGCCGGATCCCCATCGCCGACGCCCGGGATCGGGAGAGCCCGGAGGAGAGCTTGCCGAGGCCAAGCCGCTCGAGGGTGGTGGAGTACTCCAGATGGGTCACCGAGGCGTCCCGCCGGTACACCACCGCCCCTTTCCACGGCGAACTGGCGAGGTCCTCGTCCTCGTCCTCGTCGCCAACGCCGTCGGCAGTGGCGGCGAAGTCGGTGGCCTCGGAGAAGGTGAAAGACGACGCTTTTAGGAGAAACGAGGGGTTTTTGAGGAGAATATGGGAAGGAATTAGTGGGGATTTTGAGGTGAGAGAAAGAAAGAGGGGTCTAGGGTTTGGAATGAAGGGGGAGAGCGTGGAATTGGGAGCGTGGGGAGTGGTTCTGATGGTTTGTGGAAGAGGGGGAGGAAGAAGAGAAGAAGGGAAGAGAAGGGCCATCGGGGCCTGATTCTATTTTTAATTTGGGTGTGAGAGGTTTATCAGGGTTTAGTTAGGGTTTGTGGCCACCGATGGAAGGATAGGGCTGATGATGGGTTGCGTAAGATGTGCTGGCCACACGGCACATAGCCATTTAACTGGCAAACCCAAACTTAGGTTTCCAGGTCATCTTGGTTACTAAGTCAAGATTAATCAACGAAAAGCTCGGCTTGATTAGACCTGTGAACAGTTCCAAGATTTAGTAACGTAACCTTTTTGAACTTTACCAAAATAAATCACTACGGTAGTGTTTGGTAACGGAGTAGCCCTTTGAAATAAGAACTTATTCGTGGTTAAAATGCCAAATAGCTTAATTAACGAGAAAAATTGGGATGACTTTTTATTCCAGTCAACTGCCTCTTATTCACGAATTCTAATTCCATGGATCCCCATGAAATTACGTTATTCGTGATTTGGTATTCCAAGGACATTCATGTAAATTATATTTTGTAAAATTTATTTGATCATATTTTTTTAATAATATATTATTATCAAAATAACTAATAAAAAATTATTATTAATTAATATTACTTTTCTTAAAACTAATGTCTAAAATTATTTTTATTCATTTTTATTTGATAATAATTTTTTTAATAAAAATATTAACAATTTTATAATATTTTATTGGAGATAATCATATCTAAATTGATATCCCTATCCATATTAACATGAAAATTTGCCAACTTAAATATAATTTACTAAAAAAATAATTAATATTTTCTACAATATAATCTTCAAAGGTAATTTTGTCATTTTAATAAAATTCATCCACTACCCTCCAAGAATAAAGCCTTATTCTCATGTCAACCAAATACAAATAGGAATAAGACTGCATTAATTGCATTGGAATAACCACCTTATTCCATACTTCCAACCAAACAGCAAACGAGAATACCAACTAATTTCCAAGAATTACTATCCCTATTCCAGGGTTAACTTTTTAACATCCAAACACCACCTACAAGAATAAAGTTCTAAAACATAATTAAAGCTACTAAATCTTGAGAGAAGTTCTTATATATGGAGCTTATGCTGTTCTTGTAGTCATCAATTCCATTTCGATACAAATTCAATTTATGAGAATTGCAGAACATGCCCAAACTAGGCTCCAATGTTTTAATTAAGTTCAGCTTAAGCTAGAACATAACAAGAACGAGATCATTCATCAAAGTTCAACCGAAGCTTGAATTATCCAATCTTCGACTCATCTCAAATTATGTGTACCATAGACCTTGGATCTTGTCCCACCATCATGAACATTGGAGGATCCATGGGTAAAAGAGGAGAGCTACCTTTTATTGTAGTGCAAGGATGCTTAACCAACTACAATACTCTTTGTTTCATACTCATAATAAAAACATATCTACAAGAAGGTGCCGTTGGTAAAATCCTTGATTATTGGACCAAATAATCTAGAACTGAATCCAGCCTTCACCAGGGATTTGAGAGTTAAAGATATTTGAAGGCGAGCTGCCTCATGTTATGTAGCCCAATGCTTAAACACCCCTAAAACCCCTGCCCAACAAAAATTCCAGTGAAGGAAAGATTTAAACATAAATATTCAAGAACAACGACCAAAGAGACTTGAATATCAGGCTATGCCAGCACCTTCAGCAAGCTTGAGTTTGATACTAGTCAATGCCAAATCTAATTTCTTGTTTTCCTCTAGAAAAATTAATTTCATCATTTTGAATATTTGCTAAAGCAATTTTAATTTCACATGAGCCTAGAGTCAAAACTCTTCTATCCATGCATGTTAAACATCGATAGGGAATGAATATCCAAAATTAAATTTAGATATAGTTACAAACACAAATCTGAACAATGCTAAATGAACAGACATCTGAAAAATTAAAGGTTATATGGTATAGTTATGCTTTTTTTTTTTTTTTCTCTCTCTCTACAATAGACCATGACTAGTATAAAATAAATATCTATATTCACTCAACATCCCTGTCCAAAATCTTTCAAATTAACCATTCGATCTACATGCCAATAGTAAATACATATAGATTGATCACTATATAGTCCTTGAAAATATGTAGCAATATGAGATATTGCATAAGAGTTAAAGACAAGGTTCCCGGTACCGGTACCAGGATCCATACCGATGGCCGACCGGTATGGTACGGTACCGGTACCATACCGTACCGACACGCGGTATGGCGGAGCATGCCGGTATGAACCGGCACACCCATTTTTTTTTGTTTTTTGAATTTTGGTTGATGGATTTTAGATTTTTAAGATTTTTATTTTATTTTTTTAGGGTTTAGGGTTTAGGATTTAGTGTTTAGGGCCTTTAGTATTTAGAATTTAGAGTTTAGGATATGTCCGACTTCAAGATTTAGGATTTAAAAAATGCTAATACATTAATTCTAAATAAAATAAGATATAAAATGATAGTTAAATTAAGATTATCGGTAATTAATGAAAATGAAATGTAACATATAAATATAATTACATACCAATATCTAGAATCGGGTAGAGTGTCGATATCCATAAATATAGGGATCATTTATATACTCTGTAGGAATATCGGTATATCCCTCCAGTCAGGCAGCATGATACTCCTCTAAGGTTATCACAGGATGTATGCGTGATGGATCATAACTCATCGCAGATTCCTCGGTGATGTCCCGACTCTGAGAGCTATCCAGAGATTGATGATATGGCAGTACAAGAACCCATCCAAATATACCAGCAGCAAAATCAGATCCATAAGATGCTATAGGCTGCATGGGATAATAACCACTGGAAGATGATATCTCAGATGCACCATATGGACCAAAAGCTACCAGTAGCTATGGGTAAAAGGATCCTGAATATGAGGATGACCCTGATACATCCATGGATCCTACTCCACGTACAAGAGCTGCAGCTGCATCGTGTCTCGAATGATCTTGTGGAGCCCGTCATCTATATGGAATCATATCACCACGGGATCTACCTAATGGTACTCCATGATCTGTATCCTGTGTGGCATGGCTAAACTGCAACTCCCTAGTTAATCGAATATGAATCGGTGGCTGCGACTCCTATCCTCCGGCCTCTTCCTGATCACTAGATCCTCTATATCTGAAGAAGCATTAACACCACTCTCTCTAGTATCTGAATCTGAGTGGACTGAGTACTTCGATGGAGGTATAATTGCCTTTCCTTTTTCTCTATCTCCGGACTGAATAGATGGTGGGGAGGGACGATGTGCTGTATCTGTTGGAGCCCTGTAAGAAATATGTGATGCCAGACAAACCTAGTACTGATGAAAAATAGTAAATCTAATTTTTTTATATTTTTTAGACATTAATTCAGTGGCTAAAGACCCGAAAATAAAAAAGAATCAGTAGAAAGACTAGTAATGCTAGAAACTAACATACCCGCAAGATAACTCATGCAGAATAAATTTTTTGACTGGTCCTACTAGATGGAGCATCATCAATTTTTTGACTTATTGTGATAGGAAGACTTTTTTCCAGAAGTCAATTGATGCTTCAGATCAGGTGCACGATGCTAGTTATATCCTCAGATTGATAGAGGAGGTGATTGATCAGGTAGGAGAGCATAATGTCGTGCAGGTCATCACTGATAATGGACCACAGTACAGGACCGCAGGGCAGATCTTGACGGAACGGCGGCCGTATAATTTCTGGACCCCTTGTGCTGTAAATTGTATAGACCTCATGTTGATGGATATTGGAAAAATTTGCATGGTGCAGAAGATTGTTGAGCTAGCACAGTCTTTCACCAGATTTATATATAACCATACATAGATCTTATCATTGACGAGAAGCTTTACAGGGAAAAACTATTGAGACCGGGGGTCACATAGTTTGCTACTAATTACATTGCACTTGAAGTCTTCCTGGCAAGAAAGCAGAGCTGCGTCAAATATTTGTCAGTCAGGACTGGCAGCAGAGCAGATATGCCAGGGCAAATACTGAGGGAAGCAATGTGAAAAATTTAGTAACGAGACAGACATTCTGGCAGTGGGCTGAGAAGGTAGTGGAGGCTATCAAGCCTCTATATGAGGTACTTCGTGCCGTGGACTCCGAGAGATATGCTCAGATAGGCTTCTTATATTTCATGATGCAAAGGACAAAGGAAAAGATCCAGGAGGCAGATTTATTACATGCATATGAGTATATCCGGATCATTGATGGATGGTGGAGTTATCAAATGAGTTTGGATTTGCATCTAGCAGGTACGTAATAATTTATGAAGAATCTAAAAATTAAATTTCAATTAGATTCATACAAGTATGCTTGACTGATTCTTAAAATATATGTTCAGCTTACTATCTAAATCCGAGATTTCAGTACTTCGTACCGGATATTGCCATGGATGAGGATCTTATGTCTGCCCTACGTAATGTTATATATAAGATGGAGTCCGATCCAGATATCGTTGCTATGTACCTTGAAGAAATAAGTTAGGTTAAAATTATTGAATAATTTTTAAAAGCATTAATTTCAACAAGCTAACAAATTTTTTTTCTAGCAGACGAAATTTTTTAGGGAGGGCACAAATTCATTTGGATCCACTGTAGCGATCAGAAATAAATCAAAGATGAATCCTGGTAGGTACTACTAAGGAGTAAGTCTAATATTATATCAGGATTAAATTTTTTATTTTGTTAAATCTAAAATTCTAAATGATGTAATATCTTTTGCAGCTGAATGGTGGGTGCATTTTGGTGGATCTACTAAAAATTTGAAGGTTCTTGCAATGAAGATCCTCTCCTAAACGGTGTCATCCAGTGGATGTGAGCGCAACTGGTCTACATTTGGTCTTATCCACTCCAAGCAGAGGAACCATCTGAAATAGAAATGCCTCAACGATCTTGTGTATGTACACTATAATTTAAGGTTGAGGCTAAAATATATTCAGTAAGAAGTAGAATTGAAATATCCCGATCCCACTACAAGTTCATATGTTGATGAGGATGAAGATCTAATGATTGGGTAGGTCATGGGTCAGCAGCAGACGCCAGAGCTTGATGAGCTAGGATTGCCTCCTCGACCGACCAGTTTTGTAGCTAGTGAGGCTGGGGTGGATGCTGGACAATAGACAACAAGTCATATTCCTCACAGGGCTCCAGCAAATACAGCATATCGTCCGTCCCCACTATCTGTAGACCTGGAGACAGAGGAAAAGAAAAAGTCGTTGTACCTCCATCGGAGCACTCAGTCTACTTAAATTCAGATACCAGAGATAGTGATGATAGTGCTTCAGATAGTGGAGGATCTAGTGATCAGGGAGGGGTAGGAGGACAGGAGTCGCAGCCACCTATTCATATTTGATTCACCGAGGAGTCGCAGTTTAGCCATGTCACACAGGATACAGATCATGGAGTACCATCTGATAGACCCCGTGATGATACGATTCCATATAGGCGACGGGCTCCGAGTGGTCGTTCGGGATACGATACAGCTACAGCTCTTGCACGTGGAGTAGGATCCATGGATGTATCTGGATCATCCTCATATTCATGATCCTCTTATCCACAGCTACCGGCAGCTTCTGGTCCATATGATCTATATGGTGCATCTGAGATGTTAGCATCCAGTGGTTATTATCCCATATAGCCCGGAGCATCTTATGCATCTGATTTTATTGCTGGTATATTTAGATGGGCCCCTGCACTGCCATATCATCAGTTTCTGGACAGCTCTCAGAGTCGGGACATCAGAGAGGGATCTGTAATTAGTTATGATCCATCACGCATACCTCTTGGAATGAGCTTAGAGAAATATCATGCTGCCTGGCAGGAGGGACATGCCAAATTTTCTACAGAGTACGTACATGATCTCTATATTTATAGACATCGTCACTTTACCCGATTCTAGATATTGGTATGTAATTATATATTTATGCTACATTTCACTTTCATTAATTACGATAATATTAGTTTAATTATCATTTTTTATTTTATTTCAATTGAAAATAGTCCTAAATATTAGTATTTAGTCCTAAACCCTAAATCCTAAACACTAAATTCTTCCTAAACCCTAAACTGGTACGCCACCTTAAACCCTGAATCATAAATCCTAGGGTCTAAACCCTAAACCCTAAACACTAAATTCTCCCTAAACTCTAAACCCTAAATCCTTAAAAATTAAAATAAAAACTTTAAAATTATAAAATAACAATAAAAAAATAAAAAAAAATTGAACGTACCGGTTCAAACCGGTACGCCACGCCGTACCGTGTATCGGCATAGTACGGTACGGTACCGTATCGGTACCAGTCGATCACCGGTATGGCTTCCGGTATCGGTATCGAGAACCTTGATTTGAATCCATGGACATTGTCATCATAATATTTATCACACTACTGCTATAATCATTGCTACGGCACTGTATTGCTGGTGAACACCAGCCTATCCTTACTAACAAATTATTAGTTCTTATGATTATTACTGCCACTGTCATTATTACAATCTCTATTATATCCGCTACCATTATCATCATTTCAGTAATTATCATATTTATATTATAAAAAAATAGTTATATATTTATAATTTTAAATTTAAAAGATAAGTTAAAATATATTTTTTAAATTTTATTTTTGAAAATAATAAAAATAAAATTGATTTCAAACGATACCATAAACGTCTGCCTTATTTGCCATTGCAAATTGAATAAAATCTTGACAACCGTGCGTATTGGCTAATCAGAAAACACCGATGTGGTAACATCTATAAACATATATGAACAACTTCTGTTACATAATAATAAATTTAGACCGCTAGATATCTCCTAGACACTACAACCAAAAACATAACTAATTTCTAATCTCTATCCTACGCTTGAAACGCTTCCAAGCAAACAAAAGGATATGGCTAGAAAAAGTCGTTAGGTTTCTGTTGAGGGAGGGGGGCCTACTCCTTTGCACTCGACGAAAATGATGGACCCCCTTGAAACGTTCTTTGTGATGGTTTTGGAACAACACCCATTGGGACAGAGTGAATTCTGGCTATTACTATAAATTTACTATTATTTTAGTAACGGTTGTTATAATATTATGGTTTCCATTACGGTAATTTCTAATGCCTTAATTAAAATCCTGCATGACAATCATTATATAACGGGATTAATAGTTCTGACTATTTGTTTGATTCATGCTAATAAAGTTATATATTTTAAATTCAAATTATAATGGTATTCGAAAATATTAATCGATAAATCCTGACACAATAACATTATATCATTACATTTTTATTGTTTTTAAATATAATGACAAATAATGCAATTTGTTGTCAGATAAATCCTGTCAAATATATATATATATATATATATATTTATTTATTTATTTTTATTATAAGTTATATCAGGAAATAATGATTTAAGCGGGTTTGGTTGTTTGAATATTGTGGCTTATTGTTCACTTCAGCTTGAAATTTCCATCGTTATTTGATTAGTATATTTTTCACTCTCTCTGTTGTCATCCTAAGCCCCTGTAGATGGATCATAGCCACAAGGAATTCATGTGCAATATTCTAAGGTTTATCTTTTGCCCTTTACCAAGCGTGGCCCAATTGTGTAGCGGGATTAGAATAAGTTTCGATTGGCTCATCTCTTCCTGCTCTAGAAAAGGACTGAAATAGAAGGATCTTACCTGGAAATATCTTTGGCTAGTTTTTAAAAAGGCTACGATTACCAGCTCTTTTCTATCATACCTTCGTTTAGGACGTCCACCAAGTTTTCATTATGTGGATAGAAATTGTGAATACTGCAGCAAGAGAGTAATCAATCAATAAAACAAAAGACATCGAGCAATAAAAGAAAAAAAAATATCGAGCTTTATAGCTTGGCAAAATAGCTTGCCAAAGACTACCATTTCTTGAATCATGTTTTAATTATGTGGATATGAATTATGAAAAGTACTGCAAAACACTAATCAATCAATGAAACCAAAAACATCGAGAAATAAAAGAAAAAAACATCGAGCTCCATAGCCTAGCATAACAGATTACCGACACTGAATACTGAATCATTTTTTATCATACATATCAATCCTCTACTCGCCACTTGATAGAGAGAACATTTTATGTGACCAAATACAACACTCTCCAGAATTTTTCAGCCATTGTAGAGTAGTCATTGGATTATTTTATTGTAACTGTTAAACATAGTAGTTACTAGAGCACGGCATGCAAGATCTATAGAAACTGCTTGTGTGTTATCATAACGGCTAGTTGTGAAAAAGACATAATTCTAGTCATATAACGGAATAGATGATGTATGATTTATCATATAAACATTTCATGAACATTATGAGCCAATAAGGGCATCAGGGGATTTTAGCAAGTAGACAAATTATTCTCTTGCATCTTATTCCGGAATAACCATATTATCCCATATGGAGGGACAAAAATTAAAAGAAAGCTCATATTCTTGTAAGCGATGCGAGCAAGGGAAGTTGTGCAACATGATTCAAGTAGGAGTAAGAATCCAAGTACATTTGTTCCATTCTGATTCGGATCCTGCAAGTATCCGACCCGATAAGAATGGTCAGTCCATTTGTCCACCACCACATCCTCGTTCTTTCTAAAGATGGAGGGATTTCAAGTTATAATTAAATGGAAAAGAAGTAGGAATGGAATCAGGTTCCAAAGGATTAGTACACCAGCAAGCATTTTAGACATCCAGGTATCATTCCTCTCATCTTTTATTTATTTATTTATTTATTTTGACCTTAGAGAACGAGGAATTTTTATTCATGAAAAATCCCCAAAAGGGAGAGGCCCATATTTTTTTTAAGGAATAGCATCGTAACCCCTGCACTCTCCATTAGATGCGAATATGCAAAGAGAATAAACTAATTACATAAATAAATAATATTTTTATTGAATATTAAGATTACTATAAGTATAAATATATGCATACATAATTATGTACATACATATATGTATGTAAACATATACATATATAATTTATATGTATATGTATATGTATACATACAACATCCTATAGTGGTGAGTTTGAATCCTCCTAAATCACGGGAGAGATTTAGGCCTTGTTTGGATGGAGGGATCAAGAGGGAAAGGAAAGGAAGGGTTATCTTTCCCTTGTTTGGATATTCATTTTTTGAAAAAGTAAGGGAAGGGAAAGGATGCCCCTTTTCCTCTCCTTCCCCCCATTAAGCTAAGTTTTCAATTTTCCCGAATTACGAAGGAAAGAAATATAAACTAATCAAAGGATAAAAATATCATTTTTAATACTTGAAATTTTGGATCTTCTATAAAACATGTAAGAAGGGTATAATAATTTTTTTAATTTAAAATATATTTTTTTTCCTTTTCGTTTTTTTATGAGGATTATCCAAACAAGGATAATGTTTCCCTTCCCTTTCCTTCCCTTAACGAGGATTATCCAAACAAAACCTTAGCGTAATCATCTATTGTTCATGTATCCATTTCCAGATCCAAAATAAAATCTTTGAGAAAAATCTAGACAGATTCGTTTATCCCATTATAATGTTGTTTCAATCACTAAGCTATCTCTATCATGCCTTTCTCTTGTTGCTTCCCTGGCAGCATCTTATCTACAATTTTTTCCATTTGAGCCAACGTGCATTAGTTGTCCATGATTATCTTAAAAACAATTTGATAGTTAAATCTCTATTGTTTCGATGATTACTTGACACATTAATGGTTCCTAAGATCTCTTATCTACAATTATTATTATTATTATTATTATTATTATTATTATTATTATTATTATTATTATTATTATTATTATTATTATTATTATTATTATTATTATTATTATTATTATTATTATTATTTCTTTTGAGGGGAGAGGAGGCTGAGGAATCAGCCACCAAATCAAATTAAATTACATAGAACTGTACAAGAGCAGACAAATAGCAGCTGAGGGAGGCGCAAAACTATCAGAAGGGAGAGCGAGTGGGCGGTGCCTTGGCTCCCAGAATACAGAAGACAGAACAACCAAAAAAAAACAAAATCTCACAAACGACAAGCTTCTCACTGGTTACATCAAGGGTGATGGCAGGGAAAAAAAAAAAAAAATCAGAGTACAGCAGAGCAAACTTCAAGGTTCCACGGTCAACTTGTCCAACTCCAAAGATCAAGAATTGATTCTGTAGCAACGCCAGGGCTCCCCTTACAGCGTGCCAAACTCCTTGTTCAGCCAGTAAATTGGCGTCGCAGAGGTTAGACCAAAAGTTGAATAAATTCAAGCTCTCATAGGCCACTGAAATAAAGGATATGTCTGCTTATCGAGGAAAGATCCTGGCATTTCTCTCTTTCCAACACGTCCACATCTCCAAATTTTCCAATCAACCACCGTTCAAGCCAATTTAAGTGTTTACAACTTGCAACAAACCCTGACCCACATGTTGTTAGTGTTGCCTCTCAAGTCTATACCATCATCGTGTTTATGTTTTAACCTACAAGCGGGCCATATATTTTATCATATAAAAGCTCTGTTGCTGCCCAAAAACCGATCTGACATCGTGGAGTTTGCACCAACGAAAATTGGTCGACTCCATGGCTTGCAATTTTTTTATTTTTTATTTTTTTAAAAAAAAGGGGCGATTAAAGATTATCGGAATGCATACGGTGAAGGAACCTCCAATGTTTAAGGCTGGAAAAAAAAAAAAAATGATAGGAAAAAAAAAAAAAAGAAAAAGAAAAAGATATGAGAGTAATGTGTTATGAGCTAACTAAGCGAGGTAATTAAAAATTTATATATCTTGGTCCGTTGGCCTGGTTGAGAGATGGGCTGGAGGCTATATTGCATCCATTTTTGTGTGATTCTCGGAAGAGTCGTTCCACCGTTCCTTGTCAACAATCCTGGACTGTTACATCTTTTCTTATCTGCTGTCATGAGATCGCACCGAGCTATAACCCATCTGCGCTATCCGTCTAAAATTAAGTTCGTTCGGGCGTTACATTGTTCACACCACATGTCCCTGCCGAGCGTATTACCCATCAATTCCCGACTTTCATTTCTCGGTAATGAACAAGGTTGGTTCGATGGGTGGAAGATTTTTTTTTTAAATAATAAAAAAAATATTTATGGATGTAGGCTACATTTATGAAAGTAGATGTTTTTGAATTACGTTGCAGGATAGCATAATGATGAAAAGTTGAAATTGCCTTTGTTTCAACTTATTTTTTTAAAATTTGATTTAAATTTTGACGGGATATTTTTAAATTGAATTTGATATAAAAACTGAAATCATCTTTCCTACCGATGATTTCAGCATTTGAAATTGCTGGTCTAAAAGATAATTTCAAATATTTTTTTTTTCTTTCGAAATTTCATAAATGTTATTATTTTTTTAAAATCTAATTAATAAATTTTAATTTTAAAATAAATAAATAATAAGTAAAAAATTAATATTAATTAAAATTTTATATATTATTTTTGGTAATATTAATTATTATATTATTTGAAATAAAATTAATTAAAAATAGCATTAATTAACTATATAAAAATAATATTAATGTAAAATTAATAATAAATTAACTAAAAATAGCATTAATTAAAAATAACATTAATTAAAAGATATTATAATAATATAATATAATATATTTTATATTATAATAAATATTTTATATTCTAAAATATAATAAATATATTATAATTTATTATATCATATATTATAATATAGTATAAAATTTTTTAAAAAATTAAAAAGATCGACGGCCGGATCAGTGATCGGATCCTGTCGGTCGGATCGACGGTCAGACCGATGGCAAGACTAGGGGCTGGATCGGTGGCAGGACGAGCGGTCCGGACCCTGGTGGCCGGACCGGTGGCGGGACTGGGGGCCGGACCTTGGCGGTTGGATCAGTGGCAGGACTGGTACCAGGTTGATACCATCCGATCGCCAGCCCGATACCAGTTCGGTCGATAGTACGGTATCAGTCCGATTCCTTGCTCAGGACCGGTGGCCGGACCGGCACTCGATGTAAAATCATAAATTACCATCTTAATAATAATATAAAATCTTAATATTATAAAATAAAATTTATTATAATATATAATAAATATTATAATAAATATAATAAATATATTATAATATATTGAATTATAAATACTATATTATATTATAAATACTATATTATATTATAAAATATAATAAATATAATAAATATTTTAAGACATAATATAAAATTTATAATTTAGTCGGTGCCGATCTAGTTGCTAGTCCAGTTACTAATTTACCTATCGAGCTGGTGCTGGTCCGACCATCAACCCGGTGTTAATTTGGCCGCCAATCCAGTCATCAGGCCGATACCAGTCCGGTTGCCAGTTCGATCGATATCAGTACCCAATCAGATCAATGATCGGACCGATGGCCGGACCGGTAATCGGATCGATGGCCGGACTGGTGACCGGACTGGATTGGATAGACACGGCTTTTTTCACTTTTTTTGTCAATTTTTTTCTCTACTTATTTTTTTTCTCCACTTATGACTTTATTTATATATATGTATTAATTTTTAATTTTTTTATTTTAAAAATGGAGGTGCAGGAATAAGATAAAGTCCCACGTGTGAATGCGGCGTCACCCATAACTTTTTTTTATATTTTAAAATTCTTTTAAAATTTTAGATTTTATTATACTATTTTAAATATTTTATATATTATAAATTTATTATGTCATTTTAAATATTTTTAATTTTATTATATTATTTTAAATATTTTATTTTAAATTTTGTTATTTATTTCTTAAAATTTAATTAAAAAAGAGTATTTATGGGGTGCAGGCATTTAATGGTGCAATTATGAGGAAATTTTGATTTAACTCCCTAAATACCCTTTTAAAATACGAATTTAACTCAGCTAATAAGGATATTTTCGAAATTAAATCAAACATTACGAAAGGTATTTTTAAAATTAAATCAAATATTATGAAGGGTATTTTGGAAATTAAATCAAAAATTACGAAGAATATTTTTGAAATTAAATCAAACATTATGAAGGGCATTTTGATAATAAATAAAAAAATATATAAAATTTTAATTAATACTGATTTCAAAAGCTTATTTTTGCTTATTTACAAATTGTATTTTTAAAAGACGTTTCTAGTTTATTTAGAAATCGTTTTTTCAAAAGATATTTTTAACTGTATAGAAATCATCTTTTTCGTATTTTTGAAAGATGATTTTAATTTTCATCGTAGCCTCCACGTCACACACCAACATCTATTTTGATAAATATTAAACCTAACATCTATTTTCATGATTATATTTTTAAAAAATATTATTTTATAAAAAAATCTTGAATGGAAAGCCTCCTCGTTGAAAGCCAGTCAACCCAAAAAGGCAAGGAATCAGCATCTCCATACCCTTTTTGTGTATCAAGATGGTACCCCCTCCACACGTTAGTGTCACCGAATGCAAGGTGAGAGAAAGGCCAAGGCCGGCCAAAACAACGTGTCAACTTGTCCATGAGGCTATTCGGCAGCCTCGCACTTTTAGCTGGTGGTTGCTTACTTGCTGGATATGAGAAGGAAAAGTCTTTAAGTATCACGTGCCCGAGATTCTGTTGTGGGAACATTACATGCAACTGCCTTCCACGCCGATCTGGTGATCGATAAAGCAATAGCTATTGCAAACATAAATGTTGATTGCTTGGTGTTGGAAATGAACATCACGTTTTGTGAAAGAATTTCCTATAATTGGAGTTTGTAAGCAAATTGGGCTTGTTCTAATTAATCATATATATTTGCAATAATTTGTTTTAGAAATTTATAGGTGGACTACATGCATCTAGTGATTTGATCTGTACTAGCACTTAAAACGTGCCTCACATTGTGAACCACTTGATTAATTAAGAACCCCCCCCCCCCCCCCCCCCTCCCCATCCAGCTAAGTAGGGCATTTTCAAAATTAAATCAAATATTATAAAAAATATTTTTGAAATTAAATCAAATATTATAAAAAGCATTTTAGAAATTAAATTAAAAATTATAAAGGATATTTTTAAAATTAAATCAAACATTACGAATGATATTTTCAAAATTAAATTAAACATTACGAAAGATATTTTGGTAATAAATAAAAAAATAATATATAAAATTTTAATTAATACTGATTTCAAAAATCGATTTCTACTTATTTACAAATCATATTTTCAAAAGACGTTTTCAGCTGTATAGAAATCGTTTTCTCGAAAGATGTTTTCAGCTGTATAGAAATCGTCTTTACAAAAAATGTTTTTGTTCGAAGTTAATTTCGCATTTTTGAAAAATAATTTTAACTTTTATCATGGTCTCCACGTCCCTCTCAAACATCTCTTTTGATAAATATTAAATCTAACATCTATTTTCATAATTATATTTTTAAAAAATATTATTTTATAAAAAAATAGCCTCCCGTTGAAAGCCAATCGATGCAAAAAGGCAAGGGAATCGGCATCTCCATAACCCTTCTTGAAGATGGTGTCCCTCCACAGGTAATGTAAGGTGACCACACGCAAGGTGAGAGAAAGGCCAAGGCCGGCCAAAAACAACCTGTCAACCTTGTTGGATATGAGAAGGAAAAGTATTTTAAGTATCACGCCAAGGTCCTGCTGTGGGAACATTACATGCAACTGCCTTCCACATCGATCTGGTGATCAATAGCCATTGAAACATAAATGTTGATTGCTTGGTGTTGGAAATGAACATCACGTTTTGTGAAAGAATTTCATATGATTAGAGTCTGTAAGCAAATTGGGCTTGTTCTAATTAATCATATATATTTACAATAATTTATTTTGAAAAGATGCTGATCTTTCATTCACATCACATCAACTGTTGCAGGTTCCAAAAAAATTTTTGGATTTAATTGAGTCACCCGTGAAATCATGTCTCGAATTCGCAACTTATTGAGAATGAGACAAGGTCTTTACCAACCGGGCTACCGCTAAGACAGGAGCCATTAATTATTAGAGGTTGCTATTTGTGGGAAAAAAAAACTCGGTTCGTTATTTTAAATGCCACCATATATGCAACTTAATTGGTATGCAAATGATAAATTCAAGATGAACTTTTTTTTTTTTTTTTGTTATGTATTTGGTTAATATATATACTTACCGTTCACTTTGTCTACTAGTTGGAAAGAAGTCTCGAGAAGGTAGTCATCTTCGAAAGTGGGCATCCTAGGGCTAGGATTTTGGTAGTTTCATGTGCAAGCATCCTGCCACACTTACAATTTTACGTTAGATATAATGGATGGTGGATAATATATTTCAAACTTAAAATATTGAGCATTATAATTACCCGCTTGATTATTTTTGTTTCATATTTTTTTACCAAGAAAATCTTTTGTTATGTATTTAGGAAATTTTGTTTTCAAGAATGGATAAAATTGCTAATGCTAGGTGTGTCCCCGAGTTACCCTTCCAAGCCAGAATCCCAAATTATCAAGATCATTACTGCTGGGTACTTGGCCTTTTCGAGACAATATCATTTGTCAAACTTGAAGTTCTAAGTATCAATATGATGCTTGATTGGAAACCCATCATCGGCGCTTGCTATTAGGCTAACAGATAGGTTCTCGATGATGAATTCATTACTCGAGAAACTAGTGAAACTCGTTCTTGTTAAATATCGAGAAACCATATCTGGTAGTTTTATCTCAATCAAAATTTGTAAGAACAAATTGAAGGGAAATTTTGATTCTTAAAACACTTGAATCAGGGTGATTAGAGAGCCGCTAGAACTGGATACCTTCCTTTCCTTCTACATCCATCTTAAAATTACAAAAAGAAATGACTAGTGGGAGGGATGCTTGAGCTACTCAGACAATGCTCATGAAGATCTACTTTTTGGTTCTTGGTCACCAGTGTATGCATCCATCCATTTGATATCATGCCATGTTCTGTTGAGAAAAATGGCACGGACGTGTAATCATCACCCACTGCCAGCCTGCTAAGACTTCCTTCATGTACTATAAATTAGAGTTTCTTATTAAATTCAATGCATTCCCACCATTTTCTCCAATGTTCTCTGGAACTCACCCAATTCTGAAATCTCAAGCAGCTAACTTCGAGTAAGGCTTTAGAATAGCTTTTACATAGGGTAGCATCTTGAATTCCAATCTAGATAATTTTTCATTCTTTTTCTCCTACTGCTCTTCATCCTCTTTCTTTCTCTTCTTCTTTTTCTTCCCATTTTCTTTTTTCTATTTTAGACATAAGATGATAGTACCATTAATCCCATATCGATTATGAGTCAAAAAAAAAAAAAAATTTATGTTGAGGAATCCTTTTGTTTTCACATGAGACCCTTATTAAAAGGTGAAATTGTGATAGCAAATCTAAGACAAATGGACAATATCTCGCACGGATCAAAGAGGGACGAAACTCTACATAGCTATGAGGCCTTGATCGTAACTCGCGCTTCTATCAACCTTACCCGGATGCTCTTTGATTGAGGGGCTAATGGGTATAAGATGAGAGCATGATTAGGCCCACATCAATTGTGAATCAAAAAGAATTCTATCTTATCATAAATTTTTTTTCATACAAGGCATCTTTTGGATTGGAAATAAAAAAATAAAAAATAAAATAAAATCATGATACCCTGTAACACCTTTTAAAGCAACCATTTTGTTGTTCAGCAAAAAACAAATCATAGCCATTCACATGCAAAAGTGAGCAAATCCTTGTCACCTTCTGAAATCTTTGTGTAATATATTTCCTAATGATGGTATTTTATTTATAATAGAGTCACAAAATCGTTCTGCAACATTAGGTATTCCTAGTGGAAAGGTCCATAGGCACAACAAGGGTCCAATGTTAATGATAATTTGAAACTAAATCTAATCTAACCTAAATAAAAAATCCAACCAGCACTAAACCAACAATTAGGCCATGACCAAACTTGTTGCACCATGAAAAGGAGACCCATGTGAACTTCACTTTTTGTGAGTTAAATATCTCTCCATTACCAATCACAGTTGCTTCGGTGCAGATACGAGTCAAAATCATGCAATCACTCCACTGTCTTCCCTTTGGTCCGCTGCCCTATCCTGATGCCGGTTACCTGATTCCAGTGCAAAAAGACAATAATACCCTTCCATGCTAAGTTTACGTACGCCGACTCCAACGCGAACGCCGGTGGAGGAACCCGCAGGGAAAGGCCTGAGGGCAAGACCCGGGTTACGGAATTCCCAAATTACCCCTCGGCGCTGCTAAGGGAAGCCTCAAGTATTAATTATTGCAGCACTCGGTGGAGTGAAAAATGCGATCATCATCCAAAAATTTTAAGAAAGGCGCATATTATAAATTACAAATGAAAGCAAATATCAAATACTAATTTTTATATCTATTCAAAAACAAGTTCAAAGACAGAAATACTAAAAATAATAATGTACAAAATATAATAAAATAGAAAAACCAAAGTATTTTTGATTTATATATTTATTGATGTGAAAACAAGTATAAAAGATTTTCTCATAAAAAAAAAAAAAAAAAAAAAAAAACCAAGCATCAAAGAGAGAAACTTGTAAATAAAATTTAAGAGATCGAGTAGCTTTTTCATTTGCGTATTAAAACCAAATGATACATTAAATGTTGATAAGGTTAAAACAAAAAAATTAAAGAACATGTGGTATAGCGGTAATTAAAATGTAATTGATAGCTAAAGCATAAAAATCTGAAGTTGATAAGCGTTATCATTCAAGAATTCTCAACCATTAAAATTTTATTTTTTATATTTATTTTTTTATAAAACAAATCTACCTACTCTGCTAATTCTTAAAAATATTAAAAATAACCCTACTTAGCTTCGAAATATTATGATAAAAAGATAAAAAATAGGTTTGAGTTCTTCTATCCTGTAAGGAGAGGAGGTTATTATATTTCAAATGAGAAAAGAACCAAGAGAGCACATCTTTTAGCCAAAAATATTTATTTAGATAATTGTAAATCAGTTTGATTGCAAGATTAATATATAGCTCATGTGATGCACATCATGCTATATTTTTATATTTTTTTAACCATTCTTAAAATGAAATATGGTATTGTACTAAGTTATAAAAAGTACAAAAAGTTATAGTCAAATTATTGTTGCATTTGGAGTGATAAACAGAATTTCATGCATGAGTATTAATGTCATTTTTACTCATGTCCATGCATCATTCATACAAGTCTCATGCAATATGCTGACTACTATTTTTTATTTTTTTATTCATGTTTGAAGTACAATATGACAATATAATAAATTATAATAAGTAGGATGTTTTAATAATCAAATTTCTATTGAGTATTAAACAATAAATTTGACTTGTATCAAAAAAAAAAAAAAAAAAATCAAAATCAAAATCAAGCACATTAATATCAACAACATTGATAGCTATTGCATATTAAGTAATGAAATTTAATGATGGTTGATTATATTAATATTAGTGTCCATGTAGTGAATGAAAAGCTCTCCATGAGTAGTTTACCCTCAATTACACACATACACACACATATAAATATACATATACACACATATATACATACATACATATGTACGTATATATATATATAATATTGTTTTTGAGGAAAAATAATTTATCTAAAATTCTCTATTTTTTTAGGTAAGTATTTTTTAGAAAATATTTAGACCAAAGATAATTTATCCATATTTTTTATGCATTGGAAACATGTCCTTTTATATTATTACTGTTCATGGTAAATTATTAAGATCTATCCATATTTTTTATAATAACCTTTATTATATAAATACAAAGATATTTTTATTTTTTCTGCTTTTTTTAATTTTATTTCTTATGATATTATCTATTACATATATTTATATATGATAAAATCAAATTATCAAAATTTCTTAGAATTGAAAAGTCTCAAATAATAAGACAAAGCAAAACGAGAGGGGGGTATTCAAACCCTCGGTATAAATAACTTATACAACATATTAGTGAAAGGAAAACTGTAGCGAGCATGCTTTCTATTTTAAAACTTTTTCAAAATAATATACAACAGAAGCATAATAAAGAAGATTAACATTTAATCTAAGCATGCTTTTAGAACTTTTCTATGCTACTTAGCCCAAGATCTTGCATGAATGAGTAAAATAAACTATGAAATCATGAACTCATGCTATGAACATCTTTCAAAGCAACATATCTCTATATGTAAAACCATACCTCGTTTGAAGTGGAGACGCTCTCCGCTGCGGAAGAACCAGGAGGAGGTATAAGAACTCTGCTTAGCCGCACACGTGTCCGGCCTCTACAGGTGGTTCACATCGGGGCTCTTTCAAAATCCACTTCCACTCCAAGTGCTAGCTTGTTGTGGAACGATTTGATCGGGACTCCTTTTCTTCTTTCGATGCCGGACTCTCCGAATGAATGAAGAAACTCATGAGGTGGAGAATGAGATGTTGAAACCCTTCCCAAACACTCAATCCCAAGACCTAAATTACTAGGTACAAACATGCACACTCTTTTTCCAAAGTCCTCACACCCATACAAAACCTAGAACCTTTCTTAGTTTCTTCCCTTTCCTTCCTTTTGATTTTTCCAGCATTTCTTTGCAGAATTATCAGTTATTTTCATCCTCCCATGTTAGCCCATCATATAGGTGGAGAGGGAGAGGGAGAGTGGGGAGTTATGGGTGGTTATGGAGGGGTTATGGGTGGTTATGGGAAGTTATAGTCATGGGAGGTTACATAACTTCCCAAAACTAAATATAAACCTATTTAAATTCAGATTAATGTCTCAATTAATTTCAGTTCATAACTGAAATCAATTGGTTCAAGTGTGCATACATTGAGTTCAAGCCAATTGGACCCAAACCAATTTTGAACCAAATCCCATTTGATTCGTCCCAGATTTTTATAGTTCAATCAAATTGGGCTATCAAGTAATCACATTACTTAATTCACCTCCATGCATCACCAACTTTTAGTGAAAAATTTTATGTCACAATTTTTGTGACATCAAGTATCTACACTTGCGAAATCAACAAGTGTCGACACTTTCAAGAATATCAAGTGTCGACACTAGGGTACGGAAAAACACTTTTCCTTTGTGAGTCCACGAACGATTTCCAATCGTTCTCCGATCACTAGATCAAGTAGAAATCCCTATGGTATTGACCCCATAGGTTCGAACACTAAGCCGGTAGCACTGGAATATTTCCAGTACCAGTCAAAGTCGCCATCTAGCAATGACACCCGACGTTCGGATAGGTCGAAGTTGCAGAGCAACAATCAAGAACCAGGAGATACGGAAATCCTGTAATTAATCCCTTTGACCTCAATGCTCAGGAAGACTTAGGGTTAAACTGCCCAACCCATAAAGTCCATCAATAATGTGTCTCAACCTCATAAGTCCTGTAACACTTTACAGAGACTACCCTGGCCAAGGTTTTGCTAAATTGAAACACAGTGAGATATTTGCTCCAAACACTTTGGAGGGGTCAATCACATCTTGATCCGGCCACTACTACACGAGTACTTAATTGCACCCAGAAACCTTCCATCCCTGGATTAGAAATCCAGATAGTCCAGCACCAAAGTATAGTGAGTTGCTCGCAAGCTACCATGACGATCTCATGTCTAAGGGATAACTATGTCCATATCAAAAACTCTAGGCAGAAAAAGTACAAACGGGTCACATTCGATGAAATGTCAAACACAACATCTGCATGCCATACCAGTGTCTCCACACTCCTTCGTTAAGAGGACAACCAACGACTATGGCACACAACGACCTATAATTGATATACCATCGTCCTGAAATAAGTGTATCATTTGGTCACGAACAATTTTAGGACTATATGATATATCCTCTCTATATCACATACAAATAGTCTTAAGGACTTCATTATTCAAGAACTCATTACAGAAAGATGAAATAGTGATGAACTGCCAGAATAAATATTTTATTCAATAATATAATTCATATACAATTATATCAAATGTACAACTATCTACAGTAGACAATTGGCTTTGGGACACATTTTCCAACAACTCCCACTTGGACTAAAGCCAATCAGAACAGTATCGTATACCCATCTTCCATTTACAATCATTGAGTTCTTGAATTCCAATGGCTTTAGTGAAGGGGTCAACCAGGTTCTCCTTTCCGTCGATCTTCAGAAGGTCGACGTCACCTCGCTCCACGATTTCTCGCACAAGGTGAAACCGGCGCAGAATATACTTGGTACACTGATGGGACTTCGGCTCTTTGGCTTGAGCAATGGCTCTAGTGCTATCACAGTACACTAGAACAGGACCATCCAGGGAAGGTGCCACTCCCAGCTCGCCAAGAAATTTTCGCAACCAAACAGCTTCCTTTGCTACATCAGATGCTGCAATATATTCCGCTTCGCATACAGAGTCTGCTACAGTGTGCTGCTTGAAACTCTTTCAGCAGATAGCTCCACCATGCAGGATAAAAACAAAGCCAGACACACTCTTGCTATTATCCGTATATGACTGGAAACTGGAGTCAGTGTACCCCACAAGTTTCAAGTCAGGTCCTCCAAAAAGAAGCCACTGGTCCTTGATATTTCGCAAATACTTCAGAATGATCTTTGCAACCTTCCAGTGTGCTTCACCTGGGTCAGACTGGTATCGACTCACTACTCCTAATGTGTATGCCACGTCTGGTCTAGTACATGTCATGGCGTACATGATGGACCCTACTGCCGAAGCATAAGGAATCCTACTCATACGCTCTCTTTCCTCAGGAGTTGTCGGACAATCCTTCTTGGAAAGAGAAATTCCATGGCCTATCGGAAGATAGCCTTTCTTGGAATTCTCCATGCTGAATCTTTTCAGCATGGTATCAATGTACGTAGACTGGGACAAACCCAGAAGCTTCCTTGATCTATCCCTATAGATCTTCATACCTAGTATGAAAGAAGCTTCACCCAAATCTTTCATAGAAAACTGGGACGACAACCAGACCTTTATTCCCTGTAATGCAGGGATGTCATTCCCGATTAAGAGAATGTCATCCACATACAGTACAAGAAATACAACTACAGAATCATTTGCCCACTTATATATGCAGGGTTCTTCTTTGTTCCTAACAAAACCATACGTCTTGATACACTTATCAAAATGCATGTTCCAACTCCGAGATGCCTGCTTTAGTCCATAGATGGACCTACTAAGCTTACATACCTTAGATTCATCTGTGAATGTGAACCCTTCAGGTTGCATCATATACACCTCCTCATCTAGCTCACCATTTAGAAAAGCTGTTCGGACATCCATTTGCTAGATTTCATAGTCCAGATATGCAGCTAAGGCAAGCATAATCCGAATGGACTTGAACATTGCCACAGGAAAAAACGTCTCGTCATAGTCAATACCATAATGTTGACGATATCCCTTGACAACCAGACAGGCTTTATAGGTCTCTACCTGCCTATATGCGTCCCGTTTCCTTTTGAAGACCCATTTACACCCAATGGGTTTTACCTTTTTAGGTGGATCAACCAAAGTCCATACATTGTTGATTTCCATGGACTCCATTTCGGATTTCATGGCTCCCAGCCACAACTCAGAATCAGACCTCTGCATCGCATCCATATAGGTGATCGGATCCTCGTTGTTCTCATCGAGCTCAACGGGATCACCGTCCCGGACCAGAAAACCGTAGTATCTGTCCGGTTGACGCGGTACTCTACCGGATCTCTTTAATGACTGGTCAATAGGCTCAGGGTTTGATCTTATTATAACGGGTTCTGTAGCAGTCCTTGAGTGATTTGGTTCTTCTATCTGTTGAACTTCAGTAAGCTCAACCTTGGCAGCTTGAGCACCTTCAGTAAGGTACTCCCTTTCCAAAAAGGTAGCTCTAAGACTGACGAACAACTTTTGTTCCTCAGGCATATAGAAGAAATAACCCTTAGACTCTTTAGGATACCCAACAAAGAGGCACCTGTCAGACCTAGGTCCAAGTTTATCTGTCTCCAAATGCTTGACATAAGCCGGACACCCCCAAACCCGAATGTGAGAAAGAGTTGGCTTACGTCCATTCCATATCTCATATGGAGTTTTGTTAACAGACTTATTCGGAACTCTATTTAGAAGATAGCATGCTGACTCCAAAGCATACCCCCAAAAGGAAGTTGACAAAGTTGCAAACCCCATCATGGATCGGACCATGTCCAACAGAGTCCGATTCCTCCTTTCAGACACACCATTTAACTAGGGCGTCCCAGGAGGTGTCCATTGAGAGAGAATCCCATTCTCTTCAAGATAAGTTAGAAACTCCCCAGAAAGATATTCACCACCTCGATCTGATCGAAGGGTTTTAATAAGCTTCCCAGTTTGTTTTTCAACTTCATTACGATACCGTTTGAACATTTCAAACAATTCAGATTTATGTCTCATCAAAAAGATATAACCGTACCTTGAGAGGTCGTCTGTAAAATAATGAAATATTTATACCCACCCTTGGCATCGACATTCATTGGTCCACATACATCAGTATGTACTAGACACAAAATGTCATCGGCTCATACACCTTTTCCAGTAAAAGGTGACTTGGTCATCTTACCAAGTAAACAAGATTCACAGGTCGACAGTGATTCATAATCACTAACGTTTAGGAGACCTTCTCCCACTAACCTGTTGATTTTATTCTTATTTATATGACCTAGCCTACAGTGCCAAAGATAAGCATCACTGACATTATCTAATCTAGGGTGTTTGCATAAAATGTACATTACACTAACAGGCTGTGATAAAATGTAAATGCCATTCTTCATATGTCCAGTCATAACCACAATATCATTCACAATGACTTTGTAAAAATCACTCTTGATTAACAGTTCATAACCATTACAGGCCAACTGGCCTATAGAGATGATATTTACAAGGAATGATGGACAATAGTGACAATCACTAAGAACAATTTTACAAGACTCGAAAAATAGATTGACAATTCCCAACGCCAGAACTGGAGCTTGACTTCCATTCCCCACGTTCAGAAATCTCTCGCCATTCTCGAATCTTCTACTAACTTGTAATCCCTGCAACGTATTGCAAATATGGTAAGGACTACCAGTATCCAATACCCAGTTAATATTATCACAAATAGAAAAACAACAAGGATTTATCATATAAATACCTTGTCCGGCAACTTTTTGCTGCTTCTTCTTCTTTGGCCTGTTCGGGTCAAGTGTAGCTAGGTAAGCAGAACAATTCCTCTTCCAATGACCCAGCTTCTTGCAGTAGAAGCATTCTGCCTGACTCTGGTCAACCCTCTTCTTAGCCTGACTGGGCCCAGCACTTTGCACCATTTTACTTTTATTCTTATTCTTCTTCCCTTTCTTAAAAGGACGGCGCCTTGCCGCACTGCCTCTCACTAAATTCACCAAGCTCTTTTGGAGCTGGTGATCCTTTTCATAAGTTTGCAGCAACCCCATCAACCCATGGTAGTTGACTACATGCCTTGTCAATTTATAGTGATCTAGAAAAGGTAAGTAGGAGGGAGGCAAAGAATTCAAAATCGCATCCTTCCCAAGCTGCTCGTGGAAAGGATATCCGAGTTTGGCCAGGTGCTCGATCATCTTGATCATGTACAATACATGATAAGTGACCGAGGACCCCTCAGTCATTCGAGCGTTGAAGATGGTAGAGAAAATCCTGTACCTTTCAACATCGTCTGGGGCACCAAAAGATTCCTTCAACTTTTGAAGGATTTCCTCCAGCTAGGCCTCCTCGAATCTGCGACTGAACTCGTCGTTCATAGCCACCAACATAATGCACCGCACCGTAGTACGGTCAGAGACCCACTTTTGATAAGCATCCCTGATTGCAGTATATGCGGTGGGGGCTGGCCCCTCAGGTGCCGGATCCGTTAATACATAAAGGATCCGCTCGTGCTTGAGAACGATTCTCAGTCTTCGATACCAGCTATCAAAGTTGGGTCCCATGAGCTTGTCATTATCTAATAATGACCGGAGCGACAGATTAGTAGACATTATCTGAAAAGGAGAAAACCAAAACTATTTAGTATATGAATTATTTAAAACTTAAAGACATGGATTTTTGTCTAAAAGTTCCTCCCACTATTTTATTCAGACTGGTAGCCTCTACCTCCAATCTGAAGAATAATACTTATCCCTCAGTGGGTACCAGAATCCAATAGACAATGCATGAGCCCGACTTTGGTCGGCCAACCCATGCTCATCTAAAGGTAGGTTCATAACCAGTTGTTTTTCCAAACAACTCCTAGTAATTTATTTTGCCCCAGGAACACTTCAATCGGCCTTTGGGCTACTTGCTAAAGAAGGTCCTGGTTAGGTCCAACCATTAACATGACTGATCTTAATGCTTCTAGCTAACAAATGATCAAGCCCGACCTTGGCCGACTAACCTGACCACCTGTTAAGAAAGTTGCACTAAGCCATCATATAATGAATGGCAATTCCAATAGCATGATGACCACCCGATCTGTGGATCTGCCGATGATCATCCCACTACTGGACTCATTACCAAACATCTTAATGGGAGGCTAAGGCAAAAAAAATTATCATATAATTTCCATCTTTTTAAGGACCTAATAATTTAGAGGTTTTATACATGTTGTGACAGAAGAGAAAGGATAAGTCATGGATTATCTTCCACTAACTTCATATGTTAATGAAAGGGTTACATGAACCACAAAATCCATGGGCACCTAAATCAGTCAAGCTGATTAACCTTGTTGGCATGGGCTAACTCGAATCAATAAGCTAACTAATCAAATCTGGTTGACCACATTGGCCAGGTAAGTGAGATCAAGGATATGGGTTAAGCCATTAACCATCTTTCCTTAAACACCAATATCATTAGCCAGGAAAGAGGTAGCCTCAAAAACCATAGATCAATTGCCATACTTACCTTAGACACCAATTGGTTCACCAATTTTGATTAGGCTAGCCTAAGGAATCGGGTCCTACCACGAAGCCAAGATTAAGTCCATTTAGATGTATGGACCAATCAATCTAACTATTAGATAGATACTAGAGAAGAACCTTAACTCAACATTTGATTAAGTTAATTCTCTATTAAGTCCAATTCATCTAAACTTAGGTCTAACCCAATTAGGGCCTAATTCAAGCTAACCTATTTAATCCAAAGTTATGAATATGACTTAGATCTTAGAATCATATCCCTAGATCATTTAGTGACTTAGATTTACTTAATTCATAATTAAGTTAATCATACATCATATTGAAATATTTTCAATAAACTTTGTAAAACATTTTTACAAGAAAATCCAACTTTTGAATTTCTGTTCACTGTGAAGTGTCGACACTTCAGCAGCAAGTGTCGACACTAAAATATCGACACTACTCTGAGACAGGTCGACACACAGTAAAAAATAGTGAAGCAGTTTCTGTGTTTTTATTCATGAGTCGACACCCAGAAGCCCAAGTGCCGACACATAAACACCCAAGTGTCGACACTAGGTAAACCAAGTGTCGACACTTGATCCAACCCGAGCACAAAAATACAGAAACCCAAACTTTATCTTTTCTAAACTTGAATTTTATGTTAAACTATTTAACATAACCATCATAAACTAACTTTAGAACATTTCTAAAATATTTTATGACTTCAAATTTAGAACATAATAAAGATCAAAACATTTTAATCTTTACTTTTCTTTTTCTTTTTCTTCTCGTATGAAATTAAATTGATTTCATAATGTTTATACTAAACATTCATGCTAGAGCAACCTTGTTGCTCTGATACCAATTGAAAGGAAAACTGTAGCGAGCATGCTTTCTATTTTAAAACTTTTTCAAAATAATATACAGCGGAAGCATAATAAAAAAGATTAACATTTAATCAAGCATGCTTTTAGAACTTTTCTATGCTACTTAGCCCAAGATCTTGCATGAATGAGTAATATAAACTATGAAATCATGAATTCATGCTATGAACAGCTTTCAAAGCAACATATCTCTATATATAAAACCATACCTCGTATGAAGTGGAGATGCTCTCCGCTGCGAAAGAACCAGGAGGAGGTAGAAGAACTTTGCTTAGCCGCACACGTGTTCGGCCTCTACAGGTGGTTCACACCGGGGCTCTTTCAAAATCCACTTCCACTCCAAGTACTAGCTTGTTGTGGAACGATTTGATCGGGACTCCTTTTCTTCTTTCGATGCCGGACTCTCCGAATGAATGAAAAAACTCACGAGATGGAGAATGAGATGTTGAAACCCTTCACAAACACTCAATTCCAAGACCTAGATCACTAGGTACAAACATGCACACTCTTTTTCCAAAGTCCTCACACCCATACAAAACCTAGAACCTTTCTTAGTTTCTTCCCTTTCCTCCCTTTTGATTTTTCTAGCATTTCTTTGCTGAATTATCAGTTATTTTCGTTCTCCCATTTCAGCCCATCATATAGGTGGAGAGGGAGAGGGAGAGTGGGGAGTTATGGATAGTTATGGAGGGGTTATGGGTGGTTATGGGAAGTTATAGTCATGGGAGGTTACATAACTTCTCAAAATTGAATTTAAACCTATTTAAATTCAGATTAATGTCTCAATTAATTTCAGTTCATAACTGAAATCAATTGGGTCAATTGTGCATACATTGGGTTCAACCCAATTGGACCCAAACCAATTTTGAACCAAATCCCATTTGATTCGTTCCAAATTTTATAGCTCAATCAAATTGGGCTATCAAGTAATCACATTACTTAATTCACCTCCATGCATCACCAACTTTTAGTAAAAAATTTTATGTCACAACTTTTGTGACATCAAGTATCTATACTTGCGAAATCAACAAGTGTTGACACCTACACAAGTATCGACACTTTCAAGAATATTAAGTGTCGACACTAGAATAAGGAAAAACAATTTTCCTTTGTGAGTCCACAAACGATTCCCAATCATTCTCCGATCACTAGATCAAGTAGAAACCCCTATGGTGTGTAACCCCATAGGTTCAAACACTAAGCCGGTAGCATTGGAACATTTCCAGTACCAGTCAAAGTCGCCATCTAGCAATGACACCCGACATCCGGATAGGTCAAAGTTGCAGAGCAATAATCAAGAACCAGGAGATATCGAAACCCTGTAATTAATCTCTTTGACCTCAATGCTCAGGAAGACTTAGGGTTAAACTACCCAACCCATAATGTCCATCAATAATGTGCCTCAACCTCACAAGTCCTGTAACATTTTACAGAGACTACCCTGGCCAAGATTTTGCTAAATTGAAACACAGTGAGATATCTACTCCAAACACTTTGGAGGGGTCAATCCCATCTTGATCCGACCACTGCTACACGAGTACTTAACTGCACCTAGAAACCTTCCGTCCCTGGATTAGAAATCCAGATAGTCCAGCACCAAAGTACAGTGAGTTGCTCGCAAGCTACCATGATGATCTCATGTTTGAGGGATAACTACGTCCATATCAAAAACTCTAGGTAGAAAAAGTACAGACGGGTCACGTTCGATGAAATGTCAAACACAACATCTGCATGCCATACCAGTATCTCCACACTCCTTGGTTAAGAGGACAATCAACGACTATAGTACACAATGACATATACTTGATATACTATCGTCTTGAAATAAGTGTATCATTTGGTCACGAACAATTTTAGGACTATATGATATATCCTCTCTATATCACATACAAATAGTCCTAAGGACTTCATTACTCAAGAACTCGTTACAGAAAGATGAAATAGTAATGAACTGCCAGAATAAACATTTTATTTAATAATATAATTCATATACAATTACATCAAATGTACAACTATCTACAGTAGACAATTGGTTTTGGGACACATTTTTCAATAATTAGTAATCCACCACTTTAGTCCACTCAACCATCTCTCCAAGGATATCCACAATGGGACAGTGGGGGCCACTACCCCCACTAACATCTTTATATTTTTATATATTATACAAATAAAATGTTATAAATATTTATATTGCCCCCACCAAACTATCAAAAAATAATATACTACTATATATAAACAAATTAATTTAAAATTATAACATTTAATAGCAAAGATATAAAGAGGATAGAATTTGAAAAGAAATAAATAACAAGACTTTTTATATTCTTGAAGAGTTTGTTAAAAAGTTTTAAAATATATACCTAAGATTGAAAAGAAAGAAGAAAGTATAGTCGGAACTCAAAATCATCTTGAAAAGTCATTTATCTTCTTTTCAACACTCCATCAGGACTCAGGATCATCAATCCCCCACGATTCTAGTCTATTGCCAATAAGTAAGATTTTTTTAAAAAAAAATTAGATGTGAAGCGTTTCATTTCATTGCAAATAAATTTTTTAAAATTTCTTGATCTAACATCATTTTTTTTTATTTATGTCCATAGTAATTACTTTTTTATGAAAAATAGAAACAAAAAATATCATAGATATTTTTCAATAATCATTTTAGTTTCTATTCAAATATTTGTTGACACTTTTTTTTTTGATAGATCTTCAAGTAAAAATTCTTATTACATGTCATTTTATTTTAGTTTGACTATTATGCAAACTAAATTAATTGCTTTTAATTAGTCATGAAAAAATATCTAATCAAGAAAAGTAAGTCTTGGCAGAAATATCCGGAGCTGGAAAAGCTAATGTGAATTATATACAACATTGCTCAAGCAGTTGTAATAAAATTTACAATTAACTTTTATTATGATATATATCATAAAATTTTATTTTAATATATTTTATTAATTTGTCTTTACTAAGTAAATATCTTAGATCCATCCCTGCATCTCTTTCCATCCCCGTCCCCATTTAATATATTATATATTATATATAATACAATATATTGTATTGTAAATTATCTTATAATAATAGATTAAATTATAACAAAATAATAATATATCCTATTGGAATAATACTATAGTGTACTATATTGTAATAGTCTATAATAATATTATATTATATATTATCATAATAATATAATATATTATATTATTATAATATATTATATTATATGATAATAAAATATTTTATTATATTTTATCATAATGTAGGAGATTATATTATATTAATATAATATAGATATTATATTATGTTATATTATATTATATATCATTGTTATATTAAAATGGAATGCTGGAAGAGAGCTTAAGGGTTGAGGCTTCTTAAAAGCTAAATAGAAATCCCAAGCAACCTCTCTCTCCCTAATTTAAGATGGCATGATAGTGGTTTATTTTGGTCCAGATGGCATTAGCAGTTGACAATTTTATGCTTACATAGATAAGTTAAATTAATAATTCAAATTCTTCCCACTTCTGCTTATATATATATATATATATATATATATATATATTAGTGCTATTTACGGGAAGAAACTTACCTATCTAGATATATATGAGAATGGGTAAGTTTGTTAATGAATAAATTGTCCAATTTTTTCATGGTATTTTTTTCACCAAAGAAAGGCCCTTATCTTGAATCTCATTCGTTTTGAAAGATGCTCCAACTAGTTTCATGCCCTAATATTTGGATATTCTGTCATCCTAAAAAGCAAAGAATCGGAGAGTTGTGAATGGCTCGGACAGGGGTAAAATCGGAAACATGATTTTTAAAATAATTGAGGGAACGCTAGTGAGAAGCTGATACGGTCGGAAAAAGAGGGGCATATTCGTCCACCACGAAAGAAACACCCGTCTTGGCCTTTCCAACCTCTCCATATAAATCCACCGGCCTCCCCTCCCTTCTTCCATTCCACGGCGAGAACGGAGGCCAAAAAAGATAGAGAATTCTTGGTTGATCGATCTCCGGATCGATCTCTCCTTTCTTTCGATAGTTGCCGGTTTGCCGGTCCCTTGAGGGTATGAGCTGCTTTGATAAGCTCCGTCGCCTGTCGGATGCGAGCCGATATATGGAAGGCCTCATGATCTTTATCCTCCATCACTCGATTCCTATACGTTCGAATCTTTCGTTAATTCTTATACAATCTTAAGCGGCGTTCGGGGGATTCGGATCGCCCTCTTTGATCGCCGGATGGAGAACAAGACCCTCTCGGGCCGCGACAGTTTCGCCATCAGCGGTAATCATCGATCTTACCGAGGTTTCTTTGTTGTGCTGTCTTTGTAAATGTAATGGATGCAGGATTTGATGGTCATTTTGGTCCGTTGGGTGATGGGATTTGATTGGTATTTTTGTCGGTACTTGGTGGCGTTATTTTGTCTGGTGCTCTCTGTCATTATTGTTATGAATATAATAAGCGATTTGGAGATTAGGTTTTTGTTCGGTATATGATTGATATGGTTTGTTGGATTTCCTTTTTAGATGTTTATGGCATAATATTGGACTTTTTTTAAAAATTAATGTAATATTAGATTTTATTTTTTACATGTTCTCTGCAAAATGTATTAAAATTTCATGTCGGGAATTGACAGATTCATGTTTATTTAGGGTTTTTTTTTTTGTCTTTTCCAAGCCCTAGTAAGGGGATTCTATAATGGGGAAGGCAAATTGCAATAGAAGTAAGACTGAGAATTGAACCAAAAAGCAAATACACTATATAAAGTACCATGTATTGAACCAAGACAATTGTTTAAGCTTTGATTTTGTATGGAACCAAATTTTCTCACTCTTTTATTTGCTCGATTCAAAATAGATAATTGTGTAAAAATTAAACATAAGGAATTTGCTTTTCTTGACAAGGAATCTCTACTTACGTTTGCCTTGTCTAACAGGGAAAATTTTTTTAGATAGTTGCGCATTTGTCATCATCATTTGTGTATAGTTTTGTCTTTATCCTACTTCCATCCTAAAGGAACGATCTTAATTTCCTCTGGGTTGGACGGCTTCATATGCTTTCCCAACATTGCTAGACTTTGTACGGAATGTTGCTTGTCACTATATGACTATTCATTCTTGTAGAATTCACATTACCAAGAAATTAAAAGAAATGCAATAACCCCTGATTCCCCTTACACCAAGCATGTTATTTCTTAGAAATTCAGTTTTTACTGTTTCCTCACGGGTAATTTAATTGAAGTAATGCATGGATATTTTCCTAATTCATTCTTTTCTGACTTTCTTAGTAAAATCAGTCCCAAACCAGTGATGTTAAATCACACAAACAGATTTTCACATGCACACTCCCTCTGTTTGACTATTTTGCTAATTTTTCATACCTGATTCAGGTATTTTTCTCACACACATTGAGAGGCAACAACCTTCCCCACCTTCAGTCATTGTGATTGGTGGAGGCATTTCAGGGATCGCAGCTGCACGTGCATTGACTAATGCTTCATTTAAGGCAGTACATTTTCTTATGTACTGATATATTAGGGAGTTGTATTTCATTTGTAGTTGTTGCTTATGTCACCTTTTTCGTTGCTGAATGAGAATCAGAAAGTTAATTTTCTATGTTTCACATTTGACTTACAAATAGTTTATAATTGATGTATGATATGCTTGTCATGTAACTATTTGTTTTCTTCTCTTCAGGTTATTTTGTTAGAGTCACGCAATCGGCTTGGTGGCCGAGTGCATACTGACTATTCTTTTGGCTGTCCTGTTGACATGGGGGCATCATGGTGAGTCCTCATGCTGCAGTTCATGTATTATTTCTATTTTTTTTCTTAACCAAAATGTAATGTAGCTTTGTCTTATGGATGTTTCTCTCATTCAGGCTGCATGGTGTTTGCAATGAAAATTCTCTGGCACCATTTATTCGTGGTCTGGGCCTAAGATTATACCGCACTAGCGGTGACAACTCTGTGTTGTATGACCATGATTTAGAGAGGTATTATTTCTAGCTTTGAAACAGTTCAACATTTTGTTATAAATGATTCTTCTATTGTAACCATTCACGCTCATGGCTATACTAAGTTTTGTAGTGTGTACTAAACTTTTGTGTGGAAATCTGAGATGAGCCTGAACAAATTTTGAGCCCGAACAAATTTTGAGCCCTTCAAGCTTGATTCAGGCTCATTCTGCTAACTAATCTAGTTTCAAGACTGCACCTAGCTTGTAACCAAAAGCTGAATTTAGTTTAGCATATAAGAAGTTAAACTAGTTTTGAGTGTTTACAAAGTGTTTTTTCTTGGTAACTTGATTTCTGTTTTATGAATATTTATCAAAAATGGGTGTTGGTGTTTGTCACTGTAATTTGATTTTATTTGGCTATGTATCTGTTTAACTAGTTATGAAGATTGACCTTTACCTGTGAAAGACTGATACCTGTTTCATGGTTTATGTAAGCTATGCACTTTTTGATATGCATGGTTGCCAAGTCCCTCAACAGCTGGTAATTAGAGTTGGAGAAATGTTTCAGAGAATTCTCAAAGAGGTTTGAATCTTCACTTACTTTTTGTTGCCCCTCTTTATTTAATTGGTTTTCTGTAGCGAAAAATTGAAGGTTTACCTTTTTGAGTATCACAGACAGAGAAAGTAAGGGATGAACATGCTGAGGACATGTCTCTGCTCCAAGCTATTGCTATTGTTTTGGACAGAAATCCAGATCTAAGGTATGGATATGCATATACATATGATTGTAATGTGTCATTGATTTGCCATGAACTGTGTTCTCTTTGTTTTGTAGGCAAGAGGGGCTAGCGCATGAAGTGTTGCAATGGTATATATGCAGAATGGAGGCATGGTTTGCTGCAGATGTGGATACTATATCTTTGAAAAGCTGGGATCAGGTAAATCCGTTCAAAGTTCTTATTGCTACGATGTTGCTTCCTCTCTCTGTACATGATTAATATGATCTTGGGAGCTTTCTTTCATACAGCACAGCATGTACCTTGAAACAATAGGTCCACATACAAAAATACATTTGTATGCACATATATACATATTTTTGTTTATACATATTTTTTTTAAGTATCCAAAAAGATGGATTTTGTTCCAGATGACTTGTTAATCCAATTTGATATCTTAATTGGATGCTGGAAATAAGATCCTGAACCTCTCAAGTTCAGACATGGATAGCTCACATGTTGAATCCTTGGTCATTTTCATATGAGTGGCATGTACAATAATGAACACATTTTACATTTTTTGTTACTTTCTATTGGAAGTTTTGCGCTGATTCATAGAGTGGACCTTAAATGGGGAACTTGATGCTCCTGGTTTGGGTGTCTTTGAAAGAGAATCTAGGTCTTTGAGGAGGGTATTTGATGCGGGACGTGCAGAGATGCGAACATCAACATAATGAAATGCAGAAATTTAAGATGAGCAATGATTCTAAAACTATGGCTTAACTCTTCCGTAATAGAGTAAAAAGAGCACTGAAGCAAACTACCAAAAGATTAAATTACTTTCCCGCAGATTAGACCTATCTAAGCAATAAATCGATTGGACCTAATGGTTGAGAAACCATTTGAATTAGGACAAGCTTTTTCAAGAGATTAGATCCGAGAGAAAAGGGGCTTGTTACCAGACAGTGATCTCTCTTCCCTCAATAGTTGGATTACTCAACACTCCTAGATTGAGCATCTGGATAAGAAGGCTGAATCCCTTGAATGTGCTGGCTTCACGTCAACGGTTCCAAGGCAAGGAGGACCTCTTCTTTGGCTCTGGGCACCCAGGGATCCTGCAGACAGATTAATCAAAGACCAAGCGGAGGATAGGGAAAAGAAAAGTGATGGAAATTAGCAAGGGAAGGAGAAGAGGATGCAATGGAGTCTTGAAAACTAGAGAACTCGATTGGGCCTCATGCCCTTCTCCCTCACAGAGTGGCAATGCTTGGAGCAATGGAAATAAAAGAAATTTATTTTTCATTCATTCTTCAACATCCCATTACAAGAGGAGGGGTATTTATCATTCACCTAAGCCTCTTTGAAATTTGAATTAGAGAGATTACATGCACTAATTAAGGAGGAATAAGTAGGACGTCTCATTTGAATTTGAAAAACCTTCCATGTTAGTGTGGAGATGAAAATGGGGCGCTCCATTTGAATTTTGAATTCCATGCTTTGGGCGCCAAGGGTGGGGACCTTCCATGTTGGCGTGGAGAGTGAGGTGGGGACCATCTAATGTAGAGGATGAGGTGGTGCAAGGAATGGGTTTTTTCTAGAGTCTTTTCTTGCATGGAAAGTGAAGTGGCATTCTCTATCCAGTGGTCATGCTTTTTGGTCTTGACTTGGATCTATGTTGGTTATCTTTTTGAGTTAAACTTGACTCAAATAGAATAAATTACAGGACATAAACTGAAGAAAGAGCAAATTGACTCAAATATCTAAGTACATGACATAAACTTAAGAAAAAAACAAAACTGACAGGATCCAAAAGTTTAATTATCTGCAATCCATAATGAGCTCGGATTGGTCTGAATCGAATGTAGCTTATTTCGGATCCTGGTGCCCGCACCAGTATTTTTTCATCTTCTAGATGAGTCAAAATAGAATTATCACCCAGTTAAACATGTGATTCTACAAAATATGGGTGTTCACTGGATAAGCCATGTATTTGATCTCTTTTTAATAGGAGACTGCATGTTGTATATACTGTGCTATGATGCTAAGTGGCAAGGTTTTAAATCCCGTGGGACAGGGTTGTCTCGATTTTTTCCTGTACGGGATGCGTCGGCGTCTCGCCCCATCCTGACACTCGGGACAGGGGATGTCCCAAGGTGTCCCGATTGGAACATTGGGATGCTGGTGGGATGTCCTGTCCCGACACATGGGATAATACTCCGTCCCGGTGTCCTGTGGGACGTCCCGCCGGGACCTGAATCCTTGCTAAGTGGTATAGTACATACCTCACTATTGCTGTGGCAGCATCATTAGGTCTAGCATGTGTCCATATGGTATTGTCAAGGTTTTAAATCCCGTGGAATGGGACTGTCCCAGTTTTTTCATGAAATGGGATGCGCCGGCATCCCGCCCCATCCTGATACTTGGGACAGGAGATATCTTAAAGTGTCACGATTGGGATGCTAAGATGCTGGTTGGACATCCTGTCCTAATATATGGGATGATACCTCATCCTGGTATCCTATAAGACATCTTGTTGGGACCTGAATTCTTGGATATTATACCATGCAAGTAAGGTATTGTTCCTAGTACTAGTACTTCATTTCTTGATCCTAAGTTTATGTACTTCATTTCTTGATCCTAAGTTTATGTATGAGCTAACAAGGCAAGCATGAGTAGGTTACACCATGGTGGTTGGTGGTAGGCAAAATCTGCCACCATGTTCATGTATGGGTAAATCTTGTCTATACACTCATAAGGATGGGTATTAGGACATATTAGATATGCACTGTATAGGGGCTTTTGGGTTATTGCTGGTCATTAGTGTGTGTGGTTCAAGTTTAGTTTGGTCTATCTTAGCTTTCTGATCAAGGCTTATCTTTGTTTGTCTTGTCTTCTTAGGTCAACGATGAAGCATAGTTTGATGTATAAAAATTCAAGTTTGTCTGATCTCCTCAGCAAAGTAATTGACAATATTTCTAGTGGAAACCTTGGCTAGTTAATTATAATTTTCCCATCATGGAAATTTGAAGTTTCCTTTTTGAAGACAAAGTTGAGTGTTCTATGGCCTTGAGAATTCTGTGTATGGTTTTTGTAATTGCTTTTGACCACAGCATTGTCAGTTTTGAAAAACAGTTTTGAGCGAATCCTTTATCATTAAGCATGCAGATATGTCTTTAAAATTAATCTACTTTCATGGAGCATAACTAAAAATCCATAATTATTCTCTTCACTTAAATATAACCAGGAAATCATATTCTTATTATGGGTGTGAACTTTATTGATGACATAGTTAAAGATCTGGTATGTAAAATTTGGTGAATTTTAACGTATGGGATTATGTTTCATTTTGTCTCTGGTTTATAGTATCTTGATGGTGGAATTAGTTTCTATATTAAACATTGTGAACTTCTGTCTTTGTATAGTCTTTTCGAAGTCTAGGTGATGTCAGAGCATTGCCCAGTGAGCTTAAACGGTAACCAGTAGGGCGTCTGTACTCGCTAGCAGGCCTTATTAATTTTTATGAAAGACCTCCTATTAATATTAAACCTTAGGCCTTAAAGGCTTTTTGTTTCATGTTATCTGGAGTCTAGACATCCCATGTTTTGGCCCTGCCATTTGAAAATACTGACCAGTATAGCTTCTTCATTGAATGTATGGAATTTGAGAATATCATATAATAATATTCGGAAATTTTGAAAAGCAAGCAGGGTGGATTACTTAGAATAGGCACGAAGGCTTTATGCATGCCGTTTCCTTTTTGAATAAAGATCAGGCAGTTTGTAACCAAAAAAAAAAGCAATTTCTTAGGTTTCAGGAGACATGTACTAACTAATATATCGAGTAAACCATAAAAGCAAGCTAGGTTCTGAAATCATTCCTTTTAAATTGAATGTTGAGAGCTGTCAAAGGTAGAGCTACCAACTTTAGTTGTCTTTTTTCAGGGCAAAAAAAGGTTCATGGCAGATGATAAGCTCTTGTTTGCCTTACAAAAATGTGTTTCTTTTGTAGTTTTACATCACTTTTTGAGCCTATGAGCTTCACATATGTTTTTCACATAAATAAAAACAAAAGTTATATTATCTGTTTTTGGTTGTCTTTTCCATTTAGTATAACAAAGAAGCAAGTTTATATTATCATGTGAAGATTATAATGCTGATGTTGTATGTACATTATTATTATTATCATTATTGTTTCAAAAAAGATTAGTAAGATGCAAAAAATTATTTACAGTATGTTGTAATTTGCTGCTTTCTTTTGTATACAGGAGCATGTTCTTTCTGGTGGCCATGGACTTATGGTGCAAGGATATTATCCCGTTATCAAAACTCTTGCAAATGATCTGGATATCAGACTGAACCACAGGTGTGTTTTCATCTTATTAATGGGAATGCTATTAACTAATTAGAGAGCAGAAATTCTAGTCTCTGGCATATCTAGGCTACAATGACCTTTCTAGCATGTTATTGGAGCCTGTTGCTTTTTGCTGACAGCATGTATGCTAGCCTTCTTAGTTGCTATTTCCAATGGTCTTATGCATGAACCATGTTTGTTATCTCTAGTTTTGTAGCAAAAGTTATTGCCAAAATGTTTGAACTGTATATATCCTGCAGTAGTTCAGGACCTATGCTGCCAAAAAAATTAGTTGAAGTCTGTTGCTTTACTGCCACTTCTAGCTAAGAACTTGCATGAACAATTTTCTGAAGTTCAAATTTTCAGATTTTTAATTAGGTCAGCATATGTTTTAGATTTCTTTATATCCCTTTTCTTGTGGCTATGTTACATTTTTAGTATGTTATGTTTATGACCTATGCTTGTCTATCTATGTTCTGTGATATGCTTATTAACTTGCCCTTTTCCCAATTATGACCGTTTCTTCCTGATTTCATTCTATGATTGTTTTTTTTTTTTTTTTTTTGGGGGGGGGGGGGGGTGTATACCACAACCCTAATCATCAAGCCTTTGCCTGAGCTATTGGATGTTGGCCTCATGAACCCTTATTTTGTCATTGATTCCTGTTTTATGGTTTTGCATGTTTTTTTATGAGTAGCTGTCCACCAAAAATCAACCGTCAACCTTTTTCATCCTGGCTTGGACTAGCACCAACACTGAATTCTTTGATGATGTTCCATATTGATACTTGTGCCACCATCTGGAAGCACGTGATAACCAACAACATAGACCTTGTCATGCTCTTTCACATGATGTTCATATTATTTTTATTCATTTTGCAATTGCTGTTTTGTGACTTTATTTTTGAAATCTGTTCTTATGATGTGGATGCGTAAAACTCATGCTTATTAAAACAAAATACTTGCCAGCTGGCTGATGCAATTGTTTCAAAGGCTAATTGAATATTGAAACATGATAGCATCATCATTAGGCGGTCCTGTCATGCCTCATAATACTCAAATGACAGTTTGGAGAAAGGTCTGGAAAGATCCATGTTTACAATTATGTATCTTGGCAACCATAAGAACTATTATGGCATCTTATTAAAACATGGTTTTCCAGAATCTATATCCTCTTTATTTACTCTTCTCTAATTATGGTAATCAGGGTGAAAAAAATTGTCCAGCGCTGTAATAAAGTAATGGTCACCATAGAAGATGGCACAAATTTTGTAGCTGATGCTGTTATTATCACTGTTCCTCTTGGGGTTCTCAAAGCAAATATGATCGAATTTGAGCCAAAGCTACCAGAGTGGAAAGTCTCAGCTATCTCTGATCTTGGTGTTGGCAATGAGAACAAGGTTGCTCTTCGCTTTAGTACTGTTTTTTGGCCTAATGTAGAAGTTCTAGGAATGGTCGCTCAAACATCTTATTCCTGTGGCTACTTTCTCAATCTCCACAAGGCAACAGGACATCCTGTTCTTGTGTACATGGCTGCTGGAAGAGTTGCTTATGATATTGAGAAACTCTCTGATGAAGAAGCTGTTAAATTTGTGATGTTACAGCTTCAGAAAATGCTACCAGATGCCACAGAGCCGGTAAGATTCTATCACCTGTATCTACTTGTATTTGTTCTCAAGTCCAGGGGTGATTTGATCTTCGGAATAATCTTTTCAATTATGATTTTTTACAGGTTCAGTACTTGGTTTCTCGGTGGGGTACGGACCCAGATTCCCTTGGGTCCTATTCTTGTGACCTGGTTGGGAAGCCAGCTGACTTGTACGAGAAATTTCGTGCTCCTGTGGATAATTTATATTTTGCTGGGGAAGCAGCAAGTGTTGATCATTCTGGGTCCGTCCACGGAGCTTACACATCAGGTATCATCGCTGCAGAGGACTGCCGAAGGCATCTACTACTGCAGCGTGGTATGTCAGATTTCATCCAAGTTGTATTAAGGGAGGAAATTACCGAAGCCACGGTTCCCCTCCAAATATCTAGGATGTAGTTGATTAACAAAAGCAGCAGACTATCTGGAAATCAATGGAAGTAGAATCTTTTTTTTTGGACATCTTGCTCATGGTGTTTTCGTTATCAGTAAGCTTGAGAGATATGGTTCCGTTGATAATAGTTTTCTACTATTTTCGGGACTTCTTAATTAAAAAAAAAATGTAGCCTCTCTTTATTGCATTTCTGTTTTTAACTATCATGTTTTTTTATGTGTGCGTGCACATTCTAATATAATTTTGCCAATGTTTTAGAAACTACCATCTAAAAAACGTCGCAAATACTTTTTGGGTAATGCGCAAATGTCGGTATCAAGAATCCTGAATTACTGAAGTTTTGATATGATTTAATTTGTGACTTGTCTTCCTTTTATTTTACTTTTTTCTTTCTTTCTTTTTTGTTAATTTGCGTTGTGAGAAATCTGCTTTAATTCATCTTCTTTCTTCAATATGTGAAATAACATAACAAAACAATTTCGGGAGTTTTTGAAATTTTGAGCATGACAACTCAATACCTTGAGAAACTAAATTTCTTATCGGCTTATGTGCGTTCACAAGTTGGTGGAAATCTGGCAAATGGCTGCTTATTGTCTCATTCTTTGAAAAATGAAGAGCGATGGTTCCTGAGTGGTGCTGAACTTGATTTCTTTGATTGTACTCAAGCAGACGGATCTTGGATATTCCTTGCCTCCTGCTTGTAATGACTTCCCTAGCACTTCTGCTAACTTATTTTTCTCATTTGCCCACTGATTTTTTTTTCCTACAATCCTTCATCAGCTGATTGATCTTTATAAGGAACTCCACTATATGAACGTAGAGGAGGGGCCATACGTTAATTCTTTTATAACAAGTTTCTCTGCTTTAGGTTTGACATGCATTCACTGAATAGGTTTGTTGTCAGTCGTGCTTGAGTGAAGTTCTGGCAGGCGAGGGCTTTTTTTTTTTTCCCCCCGCATTGCATGAGTCATCAGGACCAGAAGTCAGCATATTCTCGTTTCTCTGCTGCTTCATGGTCTGTTGTGGAGAAGCTGTGATATTTGGACCTTTGGGTTGAAGTCGGCAGGCCTAGCCGGCTTCGACCCGGTTCCAAAAAAAAAAAAGGGGGGGGGGGGGGGGGGTCCGGAGGGGAGAGGGAGGTGGTTGGTGATGAGTCCGGGATGGGTTGGAACTCCGATCGGGTGGAGTTTGTTTCCCAAACGATGAGAAAAACTGTCGGTTGATCCATTTAAATCCTCCTCACTACCACTGAATCGAGCCGACCAAGCTCTTCCGCATCATTATTCTTCCTCTCCGGAGAGCATCCGGAAGTCCGGTGAGTTTCTTTTATTGGTTTAGGAGGATTTAATCTTGATTTTTTTGGGTTGTTCGGTTTGCCCTTGTGTTGGGGCCGTGGATCACCGTGGCTGCACCACCGTCGTCCGTTTCGGTCCGTCATGCCTCTTCGGTAGCCACTTCCTATGGCCACCGCTGGCAATCATGGGGGGAGGCCGGTTCGGTCGAGCCGAGGAGGAAACAGGAAGAGTTCGGGAGAAGAGAAGAAAGAAAAGAAGGAAAGAAGAAAAAAAAAGAAGATAAAGGAAAAAAAAAAAGAAAAAAGAAAAGAAAAAGAGAGAGAGAGAGAGGAGAGAGAAAGAGGAGAGAGAAGATGAGGAGAAAGAGGAGAGAGAAAGAAGAGAGGATTGAAAAGTCTTTTTTTTGAAATTCATGCAATTGGAATTTTTCGAGTGAATCGTAGAAAAATTTTAAATAAATTATTCATATTGTAGGAAAACAGTCTCCTGAGCAGGAAATGTTGAGCCGGCTCCGGGTACAGATTGACACTGGATATTTGAGTTAGCTCTTGAAGGTAAGGTTCGACACTGGATATTTTGAGTTAGCTCTTGAAGGTAAGGTTCTCTGGACCTGATTACCGGTTATATATATATGCTTATTATGACATGATTTGATCTGTGTATATGAGCATCGGCATGTATGACTAGTTTTGTATAGAACAGCTTGACTCTTCATATTAGACAATATGATTTTTGTTGTTACTAGCTATGTTCCTGTATACAACGTATTATCAAATAAAGTGATATTTTGATGGTTTGGACTGTGATGCCAGCCATTGAAAAGTTTGAGATGACATGATTTGATAGTATGACAAGAATTGATAAAGTGATAATCAAGAGAATACGGTATTTAGACTAGCCATGCCACGGGATTGTGGTTACACAGCCTGAGCCACGGGCTTTGTATGTGATGTGGTGGGATCGCTGACATGGGGGAACTGACAGGCGCCACATCAAGGAAAGACGCCGCGTCAGTTCTCCAGCTCGGACTCCACTGCCGAGCAGAGCTGAGCTCTCTTGAGACGGCGAGCCGAGCTCCGTCCTTCGCTAGGTCGGGCCCACAATCATGGGGGGAGGCCGGTTCGGTCGAGCCGAGGAGGAAACAGGAAGAGTTCGGGAGAAGAGAAGAAAGAAAAGAAGGAAAGAAGAAAAAAAAAGAAGATGAAGGAAAAAAAAAAAAAAAAAAAAGAAAAAGAGAGAGAGAGAGGAGAGAGAAAGAGGAGAGAGAAGATGAGGAGAAAGAGGAGAGAGAAAGAAGAGAGGATTGAAAAGTCTTTTTTTTGAAATTCATGCAATTGGAATTTTTCGAGTGAATCGTAGAAAAATTTTAAATAAATTATTCATGTTGTAGGAAAACAGTCTCCTGAGCAGGAAATGTTGAGCCGGCTCCGGGTACAGATTGACACTGGATATTTTGAGTTAGCTCTTGAAGGTAAGGTTCGACACTGGATATTTTGAGTTAGCTCTTGAAGGTAAGGTTCTCTGGACCTGATTACCGGTTATATATATATGCTTATTATGACATGATTTGATCTGTGTATATGAGCATCGGCATGTATGACTAGTTTTGTATAGAACAGCTTGACTCTTCATATTAGACAATATGATTTTTGTTGTTACTAGCTATGTTCCTGTATACAACGTATTATCAAATAAAGTGATATTTTGATGGTTTGGACTGTGATGCCAGCCATTGAAAAGTTTGAGATGACATGATTTGATAGTATGACAAGAATTGATAAAGTGATAATCAAGAGAATACGGTATTTAGACTAGCCATGCCACGGGATTGTGGTTACACAGCCTGAGCCACGGGCTTTGTATGTGATGTGGTGGGATCGCTGACATGGGGGAACTGACAGGCGCCACATCAAGGAAAGACGCCGCGTCAGTTCTCCAGCTCGGACTCCACTGCCGAGCAGAGCTGAGCTCTCTCGAGACGGCGAGCCGAGCTCCGTCCTTCGCTAGGTCGGGCCCACAAGCTCGGGACACCTAGGCCAGAGCCGTCTTTTGCCCTCCGGAGCGAGACCCTCGGAGGTTTGAGCCCTATGGTCGGAGTCGAGCTCAGCACTCCTTCGCCAACGTGGAGCCTCTCCGAGCGCGTGCCCTCTGGACCGGGCCCCCCTTCTGCCCTCCGGAGCGAGACCCTCGGAGGTTTGAGCCTTGTGGTCGGAGTCGAGCTCAGCACTCCTCCGCCAATGTGGAGCCTCTCCGAGCGCGCGCCCTCCAAACCGGGCTCGTCTTCTGCCCTCCGGAGCGAGACCCTCGGAGGTTTGAGCCCTGTGGTTGGAGTTGAGCTCAGCACTCCTCCGCCAACGTGGAGCCTCTCCGAGCGCGCGCCCTCCGGACCGGGCCCGCCCTCTGCCCTCCAGAGCGAGACCCTCGGAGGTTTGAGCCCTATGGTCGGAGTCGAGCTCAGCACTCCTCTGCCAACGTGGAGCCTCTCCGAGCGCGCGCCCCCTGGACCGAGCACGCCTTCTGCCCTCCAGAGCGAGACCCTCGAAGGTTTGAGTCCTGTGGTTAGAGTCGAGCTCAGCACTCCTCCGCCAACGTGGAGCCTCTCCGAGCGCGTGCCCTCTGGACCGGGCCCGCCTTCTGCCCTTCAGAGCGAGACCCTCGGAGGTTTGAGCCCTGTGGTCGGAGTCGAGCTCAGCACTCCTTCGCCAACGTGGAGCCTCCCCGAGCACGCGCCCTCTGGACCGGGCCCGCACTCCGCCGGGATGACTCCGCAAGCTCGGAGCATCTAGGTCGAAGCGACCCCTGCCATTCCAGCTCGACCCCAGCTCGGACATGGATCCCACCAGCCTGGGACGCCGGCGAACCACCCGAGGACTACACTGGAGCACCCCCCCAGGCCATACTGACCGTCTGCAGCTGCCTGTTACACTAAAAAGAGGAGAAGCACGTCGATCGAGATGCCACGCTCCTCATCACCATCTGGACCACCCAAGAGAGGAAGCCAACCGGGAGATTTGAATCTTGGGGGCGGCGGCACACCATTCGAGGTACTGCCAGGTTTCCCGGAATGAGACGACCAAGAGGAGTGTCGGAGCGCATGATAGCTCCCCTTATCACGAATCAGGAAAGACTTCTTGGGACACCGTTGCACGCGCTTGACAGCCCGGCGGAGATCCCGAGGCAGATGCCCAACGGTAACCAAGTTTGCAACAAACCCGGAGGTAACACAACAACACCAACACAGGCAAAATACAAGCCAGAATACAAGAGAAAATAAAAGAGAGAGGAGAGTACAACCCCCACCAGGAAGAGGGGCATGGCACCACCAGCATTCCAGAGCAAGGTCGGGAGGAAGGGCCGCACAGGGACTCCCCCTAGTCAGGCCACACTTCCCCCGACACACCTGCTACTCACACAACACACTCCTCCTTGTGTGGAGTCCATCAAGAGGGGCTCGACCAGGAGGATCTGTTCTCATGGATCATCACTGACTTGACCATCGGAGTGCCCCACCGGAAATCCTGGCCCGGGTTACTAACCTCTGTCTTGCAGGTCCAGGAGCAGAGGACCGCCAGGCAGCGAAGGGAGTGCACTCCGGCACCGGCAGTAGCTACGGGCCATGGCGATCTTGGCGGCAATAGATTGGCGCGCTAGGAAGGGGGATGGATCAAGCCCTCCACCTCTTTACAGATTGACACTCCATGAAAGAATGGTGACGATACAAGCTCAAGAGGCCTCCACCAGCCATGCAAGGGACTCCCCTTCCCAAGGGCACCCACGTTACCTTCTCTGTCTCCTCGGCGGAGAGGTTCGCTGACGAAGCCATCAGGTGCGTAGCGGAAAGGAGCCTGGAGAAACATGAGCATGGGCTAGCGGAGTTCTCCCGCTGGTTTGCTAGTATGCAAGGCTCAACCAGCGAGCCAGTGGACTACAACACCCGCTACCATTGAAGCCCTTCACCGGTCGTGGCGAGACGAAGTATTATCGCCTTCACCGCGATCACGGCCATGATATCGAAGAATGTCGCAGCCTCAAGTAAGAAATCGAGAAACTCATCAAGAGAAGCTACCTCCAGAGGTTTGCGGGGGGGGCAGGGGATCCTGAGAATGTACTCCCCACTATGCGGGAAGGAGAAAGCGAGGAAGAAAGGTAAATAAAGATGCCACGGTCGTCAGGATGACACTCGCGAACCACCCTGAAAAAGTGCACCACGGTTGATAACGGAAGCTCCACGGATGTGCTTCCTTATGATGCCCCCCTCCAAGAGCGCCATTATGACGACTTTTGTTGTCGACGGGCTTCCTACGGCTCACAACGTCGTCTTGAGATTGACTTAGGCCCAACCTGCTCAACGCCGGCCCCAATAAAACTCGCCGGCAATGAGTAGCCCCGGCGTTACAGCGCCCGGGTTTGACCAAGAACCTTTGGGCCCGAAAATCTGGTGCTGCACCGGGCAAAGGCAAATCAGTCCCGAGAACGCGGCAAGCTCCCACCAAACTGGGAAGGTCCCTACAAGGCGGCCGAAGTCCCATCACGAGGGGCTTATCACCTCGAAGATCTCGATGGCGTCAGGCTCCCCTGGACATGGAGTGCCCGCAGTCCACGAAGATGCCATCTATGATGTAAGGTTTCTTATCAATAATAATGATAACAACTTTTTCATTGCACAAGTATCTATATGTCTTGCAGGGAACAATATCAGGCATCCCCAAGCCTAGCTCCAGAATGTCAAAGGATCTTCGAGCCATGCAGCTCTCAATCTCAAGCGTTCCCGAGCCCAGCTTCAGGACGTCAAGGGATCTTCGAGCCACGCCGCTCTCAATCTCGAGCATCCCCGAGCCCAGCTCCAGGACGTCAAGGGATCTTCGAGCCATGCAGCTCTCAATCTCAAGCATCCCCGAGCCCAGCTCCAGGACATCAAGGGATCTTCGAGCCATGCTGCTCTCAGCCTCAAGCATCCCTGAGCCCAGCTCCAGGACATCAAAGAATCTTCGAGCCATGCAGCTCTCAATCAACAACGTCCCCGAGCCTAGCTCCAGGACACCGGCCCAAGACCGGAGCTCAGATCTCCGGCCAAGGGACCTTCGAGCCAAGCTGCTCTCAATCTCAAATGTCTTCGAGCCCAACTCCGAGATGCCAAGGGATCTTGGGGCCAAGCAGCTCCTATCAACGCCTCGAGCCCAGCTCCAAGGTGCCAAAGACCTAAGCCAAGCCCTCAGGCAACCCTTGGACCCGAGCCTAGCTCCCCGTCTAGGAAGGCCTCGAGTCTAGCTCCAAGGCAATCAAGTCCTGTGACCCTCTTCTCTGATCTCCCCACTCAAAAAGAAGAAGAGAGGGGAAGGAAAGAAAGAGAACGAGAGGGAAACATGGCAAGAACTCTCTTCTCTGATCTCCCCACTCGAAAAGAAGAAGAGAGGGGAAGGAAAGAAAGAGAACGAGAGGGAAACACGGCAAGAACCCTCTTCTCTGATCTCCCCGCTCATCAAAAAAAAAAGGAGAGAAAGAAAAAGAAGAAGAGAGGGGAAGGAAAGAAAGAGAACGAGAGGGAAACATGGCGATAAAGCTACCACTTCTCAGCCCAAGACCGGAGCTCAGATCTCTAGCCAAGGGACCTTCGAGCCATGCAGCTCTTAGTCATCCACATCCCCAAGCCCAGCTCCAAGATGCCAGCCCAAGACCGGAGCTCAGATCTCCGGCCAAGGGACCTTCGAGCCACGCAGCTCTCAGTCATCCACATCCCCGAGCCCAGCTCCAAGACGCCAGCCCAAGACCGGAGCTCAGATCTCCGGCCAAGGGACCTTCGAGCTATACAGCTCTCAGTCATCCACGTCCCTGATCCCAGCTCTAGGATGCCAGCCCAAGACCGGAGCTCAGATCTCCGGCCAAGGGACCTTCAAGCCACATGGCTCTCAGTCAACAACACCTTTGAAGCACAGCAGCACTCAAGTGTCATGACCCTGCGCCCAACTTGCCGACGTTGAAGTCTAATAACTCAACCCCAGGCAAGGTGAGGCCCTCTTCTCTAATCTCCCTACTCACCAAAAAGAGAAAGAAAAAGAAGAAAGGGGAGTGAAAGAAAGAGAGAAAGAAGGGAAGAGCCAGGCAAGAGACAGATGGCAAGGAAACTCAAGTTTCATTGATCAAATACAAGTTACAAGTATTCTGCGGGCCCCCGACATGCCGGGCGACCTTGACTAAGTACAAAAACCAAAATACAAAATAGAAAAAGAAAAGGGGCTACTCCACGCCAGCCGGCCTCCCTATTAAGCCCTGAGGCTGAGAGTTCCCGCCTTCAAGAATCTCTGGCTGGGTAGCTCTAGTCTCGAATGGTTCAGCCTCGGCTGGCGTCGAAGGCTCTGAGGCCACAGCTTCTGCGGCAACCTCCTCGTCGGGTTCCATGTCCAAAGCCGAAGGATACCTGAGATAGCTACGGCTCTACTCGGGAACGAGTGTCTCGACTCGACCGTGCAAGAACATAAAACCCTTATAGAAGGAGTTCGACGCCATCTGATGAATCTCGACGACGAACTCCTCCAAATCCTTGAACTTCGCCATGGCGTCCTCGGCGCCCTTCTTGGCCTCGGCAGCCACCTTCCTCCCCTCGGTGGCCTCCATCTTGGCAGCCTCTGCCGACTTGGCCGCCACCTCTGCCGCTTTCTCAGCTACGGCCAGTTTCTCCCTCCCTGCTGCCAGCTCCGCCTGGGTAGCCCGAGAGGCCTCCTTGTGCCGATCGGCCTCGGCACTATACCAATTCAACTTTTTCTCGACGGTGGAGAGATTGTCGATGGCTTTCTTCGAGCGACTTCGCTCCAGGTCATGGGCCTCCAGGAGTCTCTTCGCTCGCCCCTCGGCGCCGGCGAGCTGTTGCTCTAAGTCCTTAACCTTCAATTCAAGTGCCCCATTTGCCCCGACCTTCTCCTTCAGGTCGGCTTTCAGGGATTCGATCTCGACCGCCCGTTGCCGCTCGAGACGCTCCCAGTTCTGATAGCAGCCCTTGATGAAGAGGGCCTCAGCACCGATCTGCACCATGAGAAGAGGTCAGCTCAAAAAAAAAAGAAAAGAAGAAAAGAGAGAAAGGGACAGCTCACCGAGTACAGCTGGGGGAAGATGGCGCTGATAACATCGCCCAGCTGCATTCTGGCCATCTCTTACCAGTCACATGTCTGGACCGAGAAGTCCATCATGTGCTCGGCCGGTTCGGGGCTCTGGAGGAACGAGCTTTTCAGCCCCATCCTGAAGGGAAGTCGGCGTCGTGCCTCCTCCCTCCTACCCTCTCCAGGAGTGGGCGGCCTTGCTCCGCTGGCTGAAGGGCCCTGGGGGGCAGGCTAAGAAGCTGGCACCGGCGCAGGCGGTGCCTCGGTCGTGGCCCGGACCTCCTCATCACTAATCACAATGACAGGCGGACTCGGAGGACGGCAAGGTGCAGCGGCAGCAGCTACGGCCCTTGCCCGGACCACTACTTCAGGCTCCGCAGCGGGGGCCGCCCCTTGACGACCGCTCCGCAGCGGGGGCCGCCCCTTGACGACCGCTCTGCTCGGGAACCTGCTGAGCCTCCTGTTGGGCTGGCCTCGGCACCGCGGATGCCACCCTCTCCACCGGCGCAGGAGCAGCTCGAGTCTTCTCCGAGCTTGGACCAGCTAGAGCAGCCGAGCTCGGACCAACCACCACAGTGGGGGCAGCCGCAGGAGCGCTCTCGCCCCGAACTTGCCTCGATGAAGGCTCCCCGGCCAGCCCAGTTGGCGGCCTCTTCCGAGTGATCGCCAGTAGATTGCTCTCGGAGAAAATCATCCCTGTATGCAAGTTACACAACAGTCAGAGTCTGTGGGAAGCAGTGCAAGAAATGCAAGAAAAATAAAGAGGAAAGTTCAGGTCGAACTCATCCAACCCATTCGTTGGGTCGACCCCAGAGTCGGTGAGGTTCTGCTTAGATAACAGGACCTCGAGAGGGGGAATTTGGGTGGTGCGGAGCTGCTCGTAGTCATCTCGGTCGGTCGCATCAACCACAGATTTTCATCCATCAGAAAAAATCATACATAGCGCTCAAATTGAGATGGTCGCGGGAGTAGTTTGCAGGCCGCACCAAACAAAAAAAAATCCGACCCATTTCCTATGTCCAATCCAGATTGCCCGTTGGGAATAAAATTATTCCTCACAATTATCCTTTATCCATCAGAAAAAATCATACATAGTGAAAAAAGAATTTGGTCCATTCCCTACGCCCAATCCAGATCCCGTTGGAAATAAAATTATTCCCCATAATTATCTCTCATCCATCGAAAAAAATCATACATAGCTTCAAAGGAAAAAAAATTCAGTCCATTCCCTACGCCCAATCCAGACAGCCTGTTGGGAATAAAATTATTTCCCACGATTATCCCTCATATGTTGGAAAAAATCATACATAGCACCAAACGAAAAAAAATTCAGTCCATTCCCTACGCCCAATCCAGATGGCCCGTTGGGAATAAAAGTATTTCCCACGATTATCTCTCATCCGTCGAAAAAAATCATACATAAAAATATATTCCCAACAAACAAAAGTATTTGTCGGAAAAAAATACTTTTACCTATGTATAATTTATTATCCGTAGGGAATAATTGTTGCAAATACCATTTTTTTTGTTATAGTATAATAGCTTGAAGAAAAAGTGATAAGTATTGATTAATGTTTTAAGCTGACAGAAAGTAATATTGAGTTGATTTTATTATAATAAGCCTTGATAAGGAATTGCATTCTTATGGTTGATATTTTGAGATGTTATGAATTGATAGTCCTAAAGTTGTTGACGAAGATTTCAGTTGTTACCTGGGTTGATTGTTTATTTAAAATTGATGTTGATTTTTATTTATGCTTTGCTCGAGACAATAAAAGTTTAAGTTAAAGAATATTTGATGAATGTGATTGATATAGAAATATTTAGATTTTAATTATATAAAAATTTAGATTAATTATTATTAATTTAATAATATTTACAATCTATTTAGATTTAATTATTTTACCTATTTCACGTATGCATGTCAAGAGGAGGTCGTAGAAGTTGTCACTTGAAGCCGTGCCAAGAGAATGTTTGCAAGCCTGCACATCTATTTTGCCACGGAATTATCAAGTTTAACCTAAAGGAAGGCGTGCCACGAAAGGATGAAAATAAACGGCGGAATGCGAGGATCGAATAAATAAAATAAAAAATAAAAAAAAGGAACGAGAGGAGGAGAAAAAGAAGAACGTGAGGAGAAAAGGAAGAAGAGGAGAAAAAAACCGAACAAAAGAAACGAAGAAAAAAAAATAAAAGGAGAAAAAAAAGAAAGGAACGGGAGGAGGAAAAAAAGAAGAACGCGAGGAGGAGAAAAAGAAGAACGTGAGGAGAAAAGGAAGAAGAGGAGAAAAAAACCGAACAAAAGAAACGGAGAAAAAAAATGCAAGGAGAAAAAAAAAAAAAAAAAAAAGAAGAAAGGAACGGGAGGAGGAAAAAAAGAAGATTGTGAGGAGGAGAAAAAGAAGAACGTGAGGAGAAGGAACGTGAGAGGAGAAAGGGAAGAACGTGAGGAGAAAAGGAAGAAGAGGAGAAAAAAACCGAACAAAAGAAACGGAGAAAAAAAAATGCAAGGAGAAAAAAAAAAGGAACGTGAGGAGGAGAAAAAGAAGAACGTGAGAAGAAAGGAAGTAGCGGAATGCAAGGAGAAGAAGGAAAGAGACGGAGCAGAAAAATAAGAAAAAATTAATTAGTCATAAAATTATTTGATTTATATTCTTTTTATTTTTATATTGGATTTCAATGGTTAATTTATTTTCTTTTTTTTATTTGAAATTTTTTTATGATCGTAATGCATTGAAGATTTGATGAACTCTTCAATAAAATTTATTTAAAATTTAATTGATCTATTAATTTCTAAATTGAAAAGTAAAAGAACTTTATAAATTTAAATTCTACATGAATTATGAGGATTGATTCATAAAAATTTAATGTACCTGAATTATTTAAATCGCGTCTTAACTACGGTGGTTAATAATTTTGGATAGGATTAATGCAATTTGAACGAAAGTGCATTAATCAATTAAGAAAGCTTGATGGCTTATAAAACTAGCAAATCAAATTAACATATTCAGAATAAATTATCACATCCATTTGATTAAATTCTCGACGCCTTAGCGATTTTAGATTCCGTCTTCTTCTAAAACTTTGCGACCACCTCAGTTTGATAGTGTGTTTAATTTTTAGTTTATAATTTTTTAGCAGTTTCACTTAAAATCAATTATCTAAACAGTATATGTAGGTATTTTAATTTGGATGATTGTCTCTGATCTCAGAGGACGACATTGGATCACTATCCTGTTTTACTTGGTACGCTTGTCGAACACATGTCAAAATAATAATAACATATTTCGAAGGTGTTCTCTTCGGACAAGACTGAAAACATGAATCCAAAGAAAATAATAATAATATATTTCGAAGGCGTTCTTTTCGAACCAGGCTGAAGGCATGAAGCTGAAGGTAATAATAATAACATATTTCGAAAGCATTTTCTTTGGACCAGATTTCAGGAACAATGATCTAGCTAATATACAAAAAAATGAAATTAGCACAATTAATGAATTGATAATTATTTTATATTAAATTGGATTCCACGACACTACCCATGAGAAAGTATTTTTTTATGACTCAAGAAAACGTTGCAGCTCTTTAAATATATATATATATATATATGAAAAAACAACGCTTTAAAACCTATTATCCCACCCTCTAAATATCCGTGTTCAGTATTTTGGGCTACAACCGTCCATCTTTTTTCTTTCTTTAATTTCTTGTGCTCCCCATCTCTTGGAGTAGGCTACTTTTCACTGATCTGTTCTAATATTATTATATCGTTCATAACCGGGAAAAGATCTTTCTTCCTAGCTCCGTCAGCTTTTAATATATATATATATATATATATCCTGCTAGTACGGCCTTTGTAATGCGTGCACGCATTCACACAGACAATGCCTCATCCAACCATTGTCAAACCACATGCAGCGGCCCTTGGATCTTTTTATCATCACCAACAAAGCGACGGGCGGCCAATCTGACGAAAATACCTCGTCAAATAAACTGTCACGTTAAAAAAAAAAAAAAAGGGAAAAATTTCCATCATCTATCAAGCTTGTAGCTAGCCACATTTTGAATGCCGTGTTTGGGAGGACCGAGACAACCATCCAAAGTTCAAGGCATCGATCTATTCGTCGGAGGTCGTGCTCGGAGAACTGGTCCCAGCCATACGTCCTGGCTTGGTGCTACAAATTAATAATAGGCAAGGGCTTGGTGCTGCGATCTCATCCTCCACCGCCCTCGCTTAAGCATCACAAAGTAGCACTCCACATCTCTCTTCTCCTTGTTTAGCTACTTATTTCTCTCGAATAAATCTTTAGTCATGAGTTCTCCTGAGGTTTCCCGTTTCCGGCTTGCTTGTTTAGCCACCATCATGCTGTTCTTGCTCTCCACCATGCACTCCGAGGCCCGGCTATCACCTTATTTCTATAGCAAAACCTGCCCGCAAGCACTCTCTACCATCCGGAGTGTCTTGAAGTCTGCAATCGCGAAGGAGCGGCGGATGGCGGCATCCCTCATCCGTCTCCACTTCCATGATTGTTTTGTCCAGGTAGACATCACGCACACGTGCACCACAAAATAATATTAATTTGATCGTATACATCCCTATGGGATTATATATAGCAACTGCATAAGGGTTTTTGTTAATGATGATGCGATCGATCGAACTCAGGGTTGCGATGCCTCGCTCTTGCTCAAGGATGCTCCGGGCATCACAAGCGAGCAGAGTGCACTTCAGAATTTCCGATCAGTGAGAGGCTTCAAGGTCATCGACAGCATAAAATCAGCAGTCGAGAAGGTGTGTCCGGGAGTTGTTTCTTGTGCTGATATCCTTGCCGTTGCTGCTCGAGATTCCTCGGCTTATGTGAGTGCTACTACCATGCAAGATGGAGCCATTCTCTAACAGAGTCTAACATAGTTAGTTGAACTAATTAAAGATTCTATTGCTTTGATCTTGTTATTAACAGGTGGGTGGTCCAAAATGGACTGTGAAGCTTGGGAGAAGGGATTCAACAACTGCTAACAAAGATTTAGCTCTGGCCAACCTACCAATAGCAGCAGATGATCTGGATACACTCATCTCCAAATTTGCCAGACAAGGACTCGGTGTGAAAGACATGGTTGCCCTCTCAGGTTAAATTACGTACTATATATATATATATATATATATATATACTCTGGCAGCTGGTATATATTGATCACGATATTTGTTTCAACGATTAATGTGTTTTAATGTTTAGCGGTAACGATGTTTCAGGTGCACACACCATAGGCCGAGCTCAATGTGTCACCTTCCGAGAAAGAATCTACACCGAGACCAACATCAACGCAGGCTTCGCAAGCACTCGAAGGCGCAGGTGTCCTCCGTCTGGTGGCAATAGCACCCTTGCCCCTCTGGATTTTGTGACACCCAACTCCTTTGACAACAACTACTACAAGAACCTTCTTCATGAGAAGGGTCTGCTGCATTCCGACCAGGTTCTTTTTAATGGTGGATCGACCGACGGCATTGTTATGGGTTATAGCAGGGACAGAGACTCCTTCTTCTCGGATTTTGCAGCTGCCATGGTGGAGATGGGAGATATCAGCCCTCTCACGGGCTCAGCTGGGGAGATCAGGAAGATTTGCTGCGCCATTAACTGATGCATGAAGGAAAATGTTCTCGACGGTCTTTCTTATATATGTTTCTTATTCTCCTTTTTTTTTTTTTTTGTAAGATAAGCCGTGTTTATTAATTCTTTCGACACCGTACAATTTGAATAAGTTGTTGAATGTCACATGTGACATAAAGCTCAACATATTCCATGAGCCTCATCCAAATGTTCAATATAATTGTAACAGGTGAATAAAAAAATTTGGTGATTAAGTTACTAGGATTTGGGCCAATTCGAATTAGGTAAAAATTTTGCCGGACAGGAGATCGAGTCTCCTACTCGGCCAGGGCACCGGACCATCGGATTGGTCGATGGAGGAGTCGGAGGAGGGAGTGGTTGAGGCATGGAAGGCTTCGGGATGATAGGTTAAAGGCATGGGGAGTAGGAACTCTTCCCTATAAAGGACGGTCCCCTCGCGTGCCTCGGCCATTTTGAAACCCGTCTTTCCTCCGATGGCCAGTGAAGTCCGACGACGATCTAGCTGGTAAGTCCTCTTTTCTCCATTTTCCTCTCGAGTGCGGGCATGAGCGGAGATGACCAGCGGGAGTTCATCTCGTATGTTATTTTTTTGGGGATTTCTGGTAAGTGGCTGGATGGTCGTCGGTGGCAGCGTCGCCCGACTCCCCTCCATCCGGTGATGTCCTGTAGGCTCCCTTCCCCGTCCGCAACCTCCCTTCCCGTACGCAACCTCACATGGTTTCCGATGACCATGGGAGGCTCGCTTGGGTCAAACGAAGGAGGGAGCCAGGAGGGAAGAAGAAGAAAAAAGAAGGAAAGAAGAAAAAAGTAGAAAAAAAAGGAAAAAAAAGAAGAAAAAAAAGAGAATGAGGAGAGAGAAGGAAGAGCGAGAAAAAGGGAAAATTGAAAATTTAAATAAAAATATCAAAAATAATGATAAAATTTGAATTGGTTTATCTTGGAGTTTAGGCCAAGATCCAGTCCGGACTAAAAACTATTTTTTTATGCTAGTTTATCTTAGATAGGAAATTGATTATATAACTAATCTTGTTACGATTTTTATCTGGCCTGTCGAAAGAGCAGAATCAAAGTTGAGGTTCGAATAGGCAGTAAAAAATCATTTCTGGTAAGTTATCTTGATCTCTGATATTATGTGCTAAATATGTTATGTATATATGAAATATTAAATATGTATAGTATATTTTAATCTGTATTGGATTGCATTGGGTTGGATGCATTATGCTTGTGTGGATGCTCTTTAGTCCGACTATGATCACACGAGAACCTAGTCTCATTCCGGGCCTTCAGTGGGGCGATCACTAGTACATGACCGATATGCAGTATGTGTAGTCAGGAGCTAGTTGCCTTTTTATTTTTGGCCATGCATGGCAATTACTGGCACATCTGAGGATGCATATTTTTTCGTGTGATATTAGAGTTAGTTTCCTTTCGAACCTCCAGTGGGGCACATAATCGATGTGCGGTATGTGTAGTCAGGATTCTATTCTCTTTCGGGGCTAATCATGGGTCGATCGTGGCCATAGTCAGAGGGACTAGAAGAGTTAAGTAAATGGTTGGCTATCCATAGTCGTGTTGGTTGTATTTAAGTGTACACATTTGCATAGTATTGCTGGTTATAATATTTTGATGCTGGATATCTTGTCTGTATGATGTGTTGATGCTTGTTGTTTATTAATGGAGGTGATAATAACTTATTAAGCCTGTATAGCTTACCCCCTGTTTTTCTATATTATTGTTACAGTTCAGAAGATCATCGGGCTTTGGGACCAATCAGTGAGGAGCTAGGATTTACGTGTTACACGTATGTTTGGCTAGATAATTATTGCTAGAATTATGTTTTGATGCAGGCCTTGTGTGTCCAAAGGAGAAATAAACCCTAGAGCACACGACCGTCTGTTGTGCACCCGGCTCAGGTTTGGGATCGGGGCATGATAGATTTATTGGTATCAGAGCATGATTCAAAGATCCTATAGATTAGAATAGATAGTGAGAGTGGGGTAGAATCAGGATTTTGATGGAATATTTTGAAAATTATATCAGAGTGCACAGTGAAAGTATGGTAGACTAATATATTAGGATTAATTTAAAATATATTATGATGGAAGAATGGAGGCTCTTATTGGGATTATTAAATATGGATAGAGTGGTGCATGTGAGTATTTGATGACATATATTTCAGTTTCAGAAGACTTAGATTTTTTTTAAATTTCGAGGATGAAATTTTTTTAGGGGAGAAGAATGTGAGGCCCAGCCCAAAAAATTTTCAGCCGGCCTGACCCATGCAAGGTTCGGGTTGAAGCCGACAACTGGGTTGCTGACTTCAATTTAAATTAGACAATTTTTTTTGTCGAACAGGGGATCGAGTCCCCTGCTCGGCCTGGGCACCGGACCATCGAATTGGTCGGCGGAGGAGTCGGAGGATGGAGTGGTTGAGGCGTGGAAGGCTTGGGGAGGATGGGTCGAAGGCATGGGGAGTAGGGACTCTTTCCTATAAAGGACGGTCCCCTCGCATGCCTCGGCCATTTTGAAACCCGTCTTTCCTCTAATGGCTGCCAAAGTCCGACGCCGATCTCGCTGGTAAGTCCTCTTTTCTCCGTCTTCCTCTCGAGTGCGGGCATGAGCGGAGACGACCGTCGGAAGTTCATCTCGTGTGTTATTTTTTTAGGGATTTCTGGTAAGTGGCCGGACGGTCGCCGGTGGCAGCGTTGCTCAACTCCCCTCCATCCGGTGATGTCCTGCAGGCTCCCTTCCTCGTCTGCAACCTCCCATGGTTTCCGATGGCCATGGGAAACTCGCTCGGGTCAAACGAAGGAAGAAGCTAAGGGGGAAGAAGAAGAAGAAAAAAAAGAAGGAAAAAAAAAGAAGAAAAAAGAAAAAAGGGAAGAAAAAAAAAGAGAATGAGGAGAGAGAGGAGGAGGAGAGAAGGAAGAGAGATAAAAAGGGAAAATGGAAAATAAGAAAAATATTAGAAATAATGATAAATTTTGAATTGGTTTATCTTGGGGTTTAAGCCAAGATCTAGTCCGGACTAAAAACTATTTTCCTATGTTAGTTTATCTTAGATAGGAAATTGATTATATAACTGATCTTGTCATGGTTTTTATCTGTCCTATCAAAAGAGCAGAATCAAAGTTAAGATTCGAATAGGCAATAAAGAATCCTTTCTGGTAAGTTATTTTGACCTCTAGTATTATATGCTAAATATGTTATGTATTTATAAAATATTAAATATGTATAGTATATTTTAATCTGTATTGGATTGCATTGGGTTGCATGCATTGTGTTGGTGTGGATGCTCTCTAGTCCGACTATAATCACACGAGGACCTAGTCTCTTCCAGGCCTCCAGTGGGACGATCACTAGTACATGACCGATGTACAGTATGTGTAGTCAGGAGCTAGTTGCCTTTTTGTTTTTAGTCATGAGTGGCAGTTACTGGTACATGCTGAGGATGCATATTTTCTCGTGTGATATCAGAGTTAGTTTCCTTCCGGGCCTCCAATGGGGCAATCACTGGTACATGACCCATGGACAACGCAGGTGATGAGGAGCATCCACGGGAATCGGCGCCAAACCCTTTGGACAACACCCCGGAGACTGGATCTGTAGAAACAGGAACACTGGGAGTATCTGGAGTTCAGCCTGGGGACCAGGTGGGTCTTCCTTAGCTATTGCAATATTTAGTGCAGCAACAAACTACAGCAAGAGCTGATACACTGAGAATAATGGAAGCTCAACAGCAATAGCAGCAATTCATGCAGCAGCTACTATTGCAGTAGCAACAGCCAGAAGTTAGAATCCCACAAGAACGATCAATTACTTTGATAGATTTCAAGAAATATGCGCCACCAGTATTCAAGGGAACATCTGATCCCATGGAGGCAGAATGTTGGCTGAAAGCTGTTAAGAAAGTTTTCCAAGCCTTGCGGTGTCCAGAAGGAGAGAAGGTTGCATTCGTTACCATTTTATTACAAGATGAGGCAGCTGCTTGGTGGGAGCTGGAGCTTGGGAAGCAAGGACCAAATGATGTACTATTTACCTGGGCAGATTTTAGAAGGATTTTCTATGAGAGGTACTTTCCTCAAAGTGTTCAGGTACAGAAATTTCGAGAATTTGATCGCTTGGAGCAAGATAACTTAACTGTTTCTCAGTATGCTACAAAGTTTGAAGAATTATCGAGATATGCTCCATCACTGATGATAGATGAAGGGATCCAGGCCAGGAAATTTGAAAATGGACTGAGAGGTCGAATTCAGCATCAGGTGTCTGTCTTCGAGCTTACCACCTATAATGAAGTGGTCAACAAGGCACTGATAGTAGAAAGAGGACTGGATGCTGCTTAAGCAGAGAGAGAAAAAGCTTTAAAGAAAAGATCTAGATCAGAGGGATTTCAGGATCAATCTAATGGAAACATCAGTGCAAAGACAATGAAACCTGACATCGCTGCACCAAATGACACAAATAGATAAAAGGATGATATCAAGTGCTACCGGTGTGGTGGGCCGCACCTTAAGCGAGACTGCACCTGGCAAGGAGGAAAATGTTTCAATTATGGAAAGGAGGGTCATACTGCAGCTGTATGTCATCTTGGTCAAGGGTCACAGCGTCAAGCGCCTCAGGCATCGTGTGACGGACTTTAACAAGGAGGACAACAGAAGTTAGGTACCCAAGGATGGGTGTACGCACTCACCCAGCAGGATACCAACGCATCCAATTCAGTAATGACAGGTATGAGTAGGTTATGACCGTTTGGGATGGTAATACGAGTGATTAAAATCATATTGACATGGTGATTATTAAGATATGACAAGAATAGTGTTAGACCTTAAATTATGATGATTTAGAACTGTGGTATAAGTGATTTTGATAGATGTGAGTGATATCGGAATTCAAGTCATGATTATTCGAGACTGGAAAGTTGTGATTTGGAAATCACCTAGTGGTTGTTAAGACATAACTTGGACTCAGAACTATGACATAAGTGATTAAGATATGGTTTGAATGTCAAAAATTTGATCTGGATTATAAATAAAAAGGATAAAGTTTTGAATAAGACTTGGAAAGTAAGTACCTTAAGAGGTGACTAATTGGAAGTTGGAGATCGAATGACATGAGGGTTGGTTATTCTTAAGGTTTAAAAAAAAAAAAATCTCAATCAAGCTAATTTCGAGGATGAAATTATTTTAACGGGGGGAGAATGTAATATTCGGGCTTGGGCTGAAGTCTGCAGGCCCAGCCGACTTCAACCCAAACCAGTCAAAAAAAAAAAATAGAGGAGTTTGAAACGAATAAGAAGAGGGAGTCAGAATAGGGGAGGCTTCCTCTCCTTTATCCGGTCGGGGTTTCCGCTAGTGATCTTGGTGGAAGGGTCATGAGGGGAGTGGGAGGTGAGCGGCGACGGGTTTTAAGAGGAATTAGGACTCGTTGGATGGTGGTTGTCTTCCAAACGGCAAGGGAACCAATCGAAAGTTCTTTAAATCCCCTCCACCGTCGTCGAAACAAATCCATCGAGTCTTCCCACACTGTCTTCTTCCTTTCCAGCGAGCGTCCGGCAGTCCACCGAGGTCGGTAAGTTCTTTTATTTGGGAATTTATCTAGATTTTTTTTATTTGGGGCGATTTCGTTGATCTGTGTTGGGGACGGATGGTTGCGCCGCCACCGTCTGCTTCGGTCCGCCGAGCCCTCTCAGTGAACTCCAACCTCGGCCGTCAGTAGTAGGGGAAGACCGGTCGATCGATGGAGATAGGGAGACGCAGGGAGGTGGGTTCGAGAGAAAGAAAAGAAAAGAGAAAGAAAGAAAGAAGAGAGGAGAAGAAAGAAAGGAAGAAAAAAAAAAGAGGGTGGGGTGTACTGTACGGTCCAGACAAAAAAATAAATAAATTAATAATAATAATAATAATAAAAGGAGGAGAGAGAAGGAAGAGAGAGAAAGAGGAGAGAGAAGGAAGAGAGAGAAAGAGGAGAGAGAAGGAGGAGAGAGAAGGAAGAGGAGAGAGGAAGAAGAGAGAGAATCAAGGAATTTTCTTAAGATTCATGAAATTTAGGAATTTAGATTTTAATTAAATTATTTATTAATGTAGGGAATCAGTCTTCTAAGCGGGAAGGCATCACGTAAATTCGGGTACTGACTAGTATCAGATATACTAGGATTAGCACGTTAAGGTAAGGAATTCTGTATTGATCATTCCTTTATGCTTGAATTTATTATGGCCTGGCTTGATCTAAGCATATATGTTATATGTATTTGCACGTGTGGTACTATATGACATGGCATAGTTGTTTTCTTGTGATAGACATTGTAGTTTTATCATTTTTATTGTCGTTATTTTAATGCATGATGTTATAAAGAAAATTGATATCCGGATGGGTTGGACCATGATACCGGATTGCTAAATAGGTTGAACCATGAAACCGGATATCGAGTGGGTTGGACCACGATATCGGTTATTAAAAATGGGTTGGACCATGACATCGGTTATCGAGTGGGTTGGACCACAATATCGGTTATTAAAAATGGGTTGGACCATGACATCGGTTATCGAGTGGGTTGGAACACGATACCTGCTATCGAGAGGTCATAAAAGATATGTTTTGACAAGTGTTAATGAAGTAAATATGGTATCTGGTCTAGCCATGCTACGGTAGCACCGTAGTTATACAGCCTGAGCCATGGGCTTTGTACGTGGGAGCCGGCCACGGGCGGATAGTACGTGGGACAGCCGAGCCACGGGCTTAGTACGTGAGCAAGATCGACCATAGTATGCATGGTCGCTTTGTGGTTGCCAGTCATGGGCTGGTACATGACCGTGGCTAGTCCAGAACCCTAAAGATAAAGGTTACTTAATGGGAATTCTAAAGAAAAAATGTAAAATTATCAAGATTCTGTGATACATGAGGTTTAAATGATTTGATTGCATGACTTAACATACTGATATTTTATTGTTTCAGATAATTTATATTATTATTTGGAGTGATCTTATGGATACCTTACTGGGCTGTATAGTTCACTTCCTACCTTTTGATTTTTCAGAGACTTAGGATGCGTGACAGGATTTGGGCTGGGCGTGAGACAAAGCTTCATATATGCCGAGTTAGTTAGTTAGAGTTAGATTCAGTTACTGATGTTTGTGAATCAGTAGACCAACTAGTAATATCGACTTAATAAATGGATTGCACAATTGTTACTTGATTATTTATATAATATTAGTTTTAATTTGATTTGGTTGACATTTTAGTGTACCTAGGCCTTGCACGATCTCTAGGATAAAACCTAGAGTTTGTGCGGCCGGTCGCGTAGCCGAGTCCGGTGCTGGATTCGGGCCGTGACACTTTCTTCCCCATCCACATCCTCCCATGGTTTCCGATGGCCATGGGAGGCTCGCTCGGGTCAAACAAAGGAAGAAGCTTGGGGGAAGAAGACGAAGAAAAAATGAAGAAAAAAGGAAAAAGGGAAGAAAAAAAGAGAATGAGGATGAGCGAAGGAGAGAGAAAATGAAAAAAAAAAGAAAATTGAAAAAAATATCAGAAATAATGATAAAATTTGAATTGGTTTATCTTGGAGTTTAGGCTAAGATCCAGTTCGGACTAAAAAACTATTTTCCTATATTAATTTATCTTAGATAGGAAATTGATTATATAACTGATCTTGTCAGGATTTTCATCTGGCCTGTCGAAAGAGCAGAATCAAAGTTGAGGTTCGAATTTGCAGTAAAGAATCCTTTCTGGTAAGTTATCTTGACCTTTGGTATTATATGCCAGATATGTTATATATTTATAAAATATTAGATATATATAGTATATTTTAATCTACATTGGATTTCATTGTGTTGCCTACATTATGTTGGTGCGGATGCTTTCTAGTCCGACTATGATCATACGATGACCTAGTCTCCTTCCGGGCCTCTAGTTGGACGATCACCGGTATATGACCAATGTGCGGTATGTGTAGTCAGGAGCTAGTTGCCTTTTCGTTTTTAGCCATGCATGGCAGTTACTGGTACATGCTGAGGATGCATATTTTCTTGTGTGATATCAGAGTTAGTTTCCTTCTGAGCTTCCAGTGGGATGACCACTGGTACATGACCGATGTACGATATGTGTAGTCAAGATTCTATTCTCTTTCGGGACTAGCATGGGCCGATCGTGGCCATAGCCAGAGGGACCAGGAGAGTAAAGTAAATGGTTGGCCATCCATAGTCGTGTTGGTTGTATTTAAGTATACACATTTGCATAGTATTGCTGGTTATAATATTTTAATGCTGGATATCTTGTTTGTATGATGTGTTGATGCTTGTTGTTTGTTAATGGAGGTGATGATAACTTACTGAGCCCGTATAGTTCATCCCCTGTTTTTCTATATTATTATTACAGATCCAAAAGATCAATCGGGCTTTGGGACCGGTTAGTGAGGAGCTAGGGTTTAGGTGTTACACGTATGTTTTGCTGGATAATTATTGTTGGAATTATGTTTTGATGCAGGCCTTGTGTGTCCGAAGGAGAAATAAATCCTAGGATACACAACCGTCTGTTGCGCATCCGGCTCGGATTTGGGGTCGGGATGTGACACAACTACACAATTTTTATATCAAAATAAAGTCAGCCATATGTGGCTACCACAACTTTGAACTTTTCCCATATTAATGGAACCACAGCAATCATTTGATCAATGAACTAAACAAAAAGAACTCCCAAATCATTTCAATAAATAAATAAATAAATAATGCCAAATACGCCTAGCTAGCTATGAGTTTCCATAAGAATGAGTCCCTCAGCCACCGATCTTCCACTACAATTCATGCAAGACGCGTGTAATTGTGTTATAATTGATATTTTGTTTTAAGAATTGGTTATGTAGAGAATTCCTTAAAGTTTTCCTTTCCTTTCCTATGAATTGACCAAGTACAATAAAAAATCTAATGTTGAGTACACGACAACACAGTTTTTATATCAAAACAAAGTCAACCATATGCTGTTGCCACGATTTCTGAACTTTTTACATATTAATGGAACCACAGCTATCATCCGATCAATGAACCCATAAAAAAGAACTCCCACCTCGTTTCAATAAATAAATAAATAAATAATATCAAATATACATAGCTATTTGTGAGTTTCCATAAGAATAAGTCCCTTGACCATTGATCTTCCACTACAATTCATGCAAGATGCATATAACTGTGTTATAATTGATATTTTGTTTTAAGAATTGGTAGAGTACAGAGAACTCCTTCAAGTTTTTGTTGCCTTCCCTATAAATTGACAAGGGCTTGATGCTAACTTCTCATCCTCATCCTTCATTATCCCTTCATAAGCATAAAAAAAAAAAAAAAGACCATACATCCTCCATACCTCCTCCTCTCTCTTGTTAGCATGGATCACATGCTTATAAGTTTATAACAATTATTTATATAATCATAACAACTTTTTTAAAAAAAAGAAAAAAATCTCATTAGAAAAAGTTTTTACTGAGCCTAACAATCTCATCACTATAATATCATATGCTATAAAAATGATGTCGATTTTTTCCATTTAAGAAATTAAAAATTAAATATATTTCATGATTGATCAAAAATCTCAATTATATATACGTAGTTAAACGGTTCTAATAAATATTTTTTTCTTTTTTCTTTGAACACCAAAATCGAACTTGACAGCCAGCAGCTCACCGTTATGTTACAAAAAGCAATACATGACCATGTAACAAGCATGATTTAAGAATACGGTCCGATTTAGGTTCGAGTCGAGTCCAGACCATTAATTCTTTGCCTGCCCATGGACATTTCACCATGTTAGCTCGAACCCCTTCTCTCCATGCAAACTGCAAACATCAAAATACTTAAAAAATGATCTCAAGATGTCCACGTAGCCAGGCCAATCACGACATGCAAGCCATTTGTTGCATGTCATTTTTTTTGAGTCTACTAACTAATACTAATTATAACCAAAAGCAAGCGACATCTCCCAATGCTAGACCTAACTCACGTTGTGATTGCGACTTCTCCTTTGATGGGCATGTTGGTTCACGAACCAAGCAACTCTCTCGGTTGCAAATCACCCACCCTCCATGCGTAGCAACTAGAAATCTAATAAAATGAATGCATAGTTTAAAGGAGATTTTAATCGGCGGTCTAATTATCGACTGCTATCTAACTTTTTAGTCTTTGCTGGCTTTTTTTTTTTTCAATTCCAGACCATCCAAAACATAACTTTTAGTCCCTCTGATTGATAATTTTATCATTTCTTAATCTCTTTTGCAGTTCTGTTTCCTCTTCCCATCAAAGAACTCCAACCCTTCTATTTTTCATCGAAGAATCCCTGCTTTCTTGTCCATTTCTCACCGTAAACCTTCCTCTCTATTCTCATTACAATACTTACGTATCTTCGATGCACCTTCATTTTTTTGTAGATTGTCTAATTATAATTTAGTATAATTGTTCAAATGTTATGTATAATATAAACTAAGTCCATTAAATACAATGTAAGAAAAATAAATTATATAGATAGAGCATTTTTGTACACAGTATACAAAGTTAGCTATATACTTGATTAGCAAGTTTTTATATTCTTATTATATTTTAAAGGTTAAAAAAAGAAATGCAATTCATGTCTTATTTTTTGTGCTAGAGAAGGGAGAAATAAAAGCTGAAAGAAAGATTTGAAGGTCTGACAGGGTGCTCTAATTTGATTAAAAATGTTCGACTAAGAGGATAAGAGATCAACAGCTATCCCAATAAAAAATAATTGCACCAGCTATTTGCCTCGATAAAAGGAGGTTAGCCTCAACAAAATGTTATTATAATTAACAGAAAGAAATTATCTTCGAATAGAATCTAATTATCATAAACATCTATAAATACTCGTAATGGAGAACCTTCGGGGGGTAAGCAAAAGCAATGCGCTATGTAAGAAACTACCATTTATCTTTCTAAGTTTTTCATCTGCATGATAAACTTCCCTTACCGGCTTAAATATCGGGGGGTTCTTTACTGAAGAACTTTCCTTTGATTTAGAACTTGTTTGATTAGTAAGAAGACATCTCTGATAACAAAGAACCATAAACTATCCCAGACCAAGATTTTGGCATAGACAGAAAGAAACGAAAAAAATATGGACCGGTCTAATGTTTCAATAGTCATTTTAACATATACCATTATCAAATGATTTGATCATCCAATTATAGTTACGCATCCAAGTAAGGTGAAAAATTAGCCATTCAATATGTATATGAGCATTCAAAAAAAAAAAAAAAAAACATACATTTTTTTATTTATTAAAAAATAAAAGAAATTAATATATATTTTGTTTTGAGGGCTTGAATTTTTATTAAAAAGCAAAATGCCATCGACATTATTTTTACACCGTAATTAGATGTTATATTCTTTCTTCCCTTCTCTCCTCTCTCCCTAGTCCCTCCCCACCCATTCTTTCACCACCGCCGTTCCCGGGAGTCACCGCTGCTTCCCAACGTTCTCGATCTGTAGCAAAACCGCTTTCCATCCCGGGCCCTCCAAAGCCTTCCACCCAAAACAAAATAAAATTCCGAGCTTTCCCTCCCTCTTCCTTCGCGATGCCGGCCCTGAACCGCCTCCTGAGAGCCGGCGCTGCCGCCCGTCCGCCGGCCGCGGCGGCGAGGAGGTGGCTCTCGCCGATGGCCTCCTCGGAAGTGGACGCTCGCGTCCCGGCGAGCCTCGCCCGCCAGGGGCTTCCGGCGAGGAGGGATCCCGGGAGCCGGAACGTGCAGTGGGTGTTCCTCGGCTGCCCCGGCGTCGGGAAGGGCACGTATGCCAGCCGCCTCTCCCAGCTCCTCGGCGTCCCCCACATCGCCACGGGGGATCTCGTCCGCGAGGAGCTCGCCTCTTCCGGCCCCCTCGCCCAACAGGTAGTTTCCTTTCTTTTTGCTGATCTGAATGACTGGGGACTTGCTGCTAGATTGTAATCCTAGCCAAAGATTGCTTCGTTATGCTGTTTTTGTGTTGTTCTTGTTGTTTTTTTGTGTAATACGATTTCAAAGGTGCTTGTAGGAAGCTTTTGTTTCTGTTGATATGCCTTGATTTGATTGCGCTTGGGTGGGGGTGGAGAAGGGGGACAGCTTGCGGGGGGATTAGTTTCTAACTAATAAGTTTATGATGGATTGGAGAGGGTTGTTTGGATTCTATTATATGAGAATAATTTACTTGATTATATAAAAGGACAGCATTGATACAATACTGGGAGCAGTCTGATATGCAAATTTTCATTGTGAGGGTTGTTCTAATTGGGCAGAGGAGTAAAGAAATTATGCATCAGAGAAGTTATTAGTTGAATGTTAAAGCATCAACCTAGAAAACTGTATTTATAAATATAGTGGAAAATTATTATGCTTTCCCTTTTCCTGGCTGGGTTATTGGATTGTTTGCTAAACCCTAGACCGTCAAATTCCCTTCTGGTGTGGTCAAATTCCCTTCTGCTGTGGTGATTCCTTCAGAGGGACTGTTAATTTGTTGTAAAGCTTTGCTTGACCTTGCTCAAGAATAGGAGGGAAAGGAACAAATATCAATGTGAATGACATGCATATGATGCTCCCCTTCATTTGTCTTCCTCGTCATTTAATTCTCTACAGTACCTTTCTGTGTTAGTGAAAAAGTTGACTAGTATATGAGATCTTCAGAAAATCATCAGTTACATCGCTCAAACAGCCATGATCTCATTTATACACGGAACTACTAGAGGATATAGGAAAACAAAAAAACCTCATCACCAAGATGAACTTGTTTATGGAAAGAATAACAATAAAAAGCTAAGAAGACTTCCTTTTTTATTTGCCAAAAATGAAAACATACTCTATTTGGCATATGATCAAGTAGCAGAAATTAGTGGTTCACCTAAAAGATGAAACGTTTAACTGGAAAGTGTTTACCCTTGAATTCAAAGAGTCACTTTATGTGACTCATCATTAATGTAACCATCATGTTTCATAGATGTTCAGATTCTTGCACTTCCTTAGGTATAATGACATCTCATTTACCATGAAATTTTAGTTTATGTGATTCATGAATAGTACTTCGAGATACATTACAAGTTGAGGTGGCACCAGGACATGAAGGTCATGCCATGACTGATGGGGAAAACCAATGATTTATGTCATAATTGAATAAAGAAATATCTAGACTTAGCTGATGCTTATATTCCTGAACATTTTTTACGAGAATTGTTAAAATTTAGGTGATAATAGACCCTCAAAACTTTGGACTTATTAAGATCATTGGTTGATGCCTAAGATTTATCAAGTGACACAAGATAATGTTGCTTTTTGTGAAATGATTACTTCTAGAGAATTGCTTCTAATAGTGAAGGACTTTATGATGAAGGATCATGCCTACTCCCAAATAACAAGCCAAGATTAAAAGCCAGAAAGTTATCTTGGTATATGCAATTTCTCTTTCACAAAGTATTGAAGCCATGATCGGTCATGCAAGAGAACAAGATCCGCAATCTTGGTTTAGGGTACCGTATAGATACATTACCGATTCGATATGATACAGTCGGTGTGGTATGGTGCACATCCCATATTGAGACCTTTTTTTCTCACTTTTTATCATGGTGTTTCCAAAAATCAGGCTATACATGTTGGTGCAGTATGGTACGTACCCCGTCTTGGGGTGGTACTAGGTGATATGGGTCAATACGAGTCTATACTGATCTGATTGATGTTTACATATCGATATTGACATGGGATACTATATGATGCGTCCCAAACCTGGCAGTTTGTGATGGTACAACAAAAACTACAAAAGTATAATGAAAAGTGTAAAGATGTCTTGCTTGTCAGTTTCAAGAATTTGTAAAATTGTTAAAACTTTAAATTCTTCTCTTTGAATTTCATTCTTAATTTTTGGTTAATTTAAGATTTACAATCCAAAAAAATACCTTCCAAACATGAAATAGTTGTATTTTTGCGAGTTGTTAAATGTTAATCAAATTATATAATTCAAGTTGTTAAGTCTTCCCATGTTGTTGCATGTTTTCTAGTAAGCAGTTCTATATGTTAGTATTCAAGGGATCTCAAGGTGCTCGAGATTGTTTTCCACTTTTCCAAACTAGACAATTTTGTTTTTCCTTGTTCTTTTTTTTTGGGAGGGGGGGGGGGTTGCCATTGCAGTCAGTGAGATCTCTTCATTTGTTCAACATTGTACTTAAGTGTGAAGATGTTTTTTGTATTTCAAATCTCATTGCTTTAAATTGGTGTCACTGATTTTAGTTTTTATTTTGTAGCTTGCTGATATTGTGAATCAAGGCAAATTGGTGTCAGATGAGATCATCATAAATTTATTGTCCAAACGTCTTGAAAGTGGAGAAGCTAAGGGTGAATCAGGATTCATTCTTGATGGTTTTCCGCGAACAATAAGACAAGCGGTGAGCAATTGATATTCAAAGAAAGCATAAGAAACCATATTAACTTTATGTTTTATTTCTTTTAGTGCATATTTGATTCTGAACTAAGATGACATCAAAGCACCTGGTTTACTTTTTAGTTGATATTAGTTTGCCTTTAATAGTCATCCACAATCAATTCTGGTGTAACATGTTGCCGCTATCTGGATATCTTCTAAAGTTGCATCATGTTTACAATCTGTCCAGTTGACCCTCATTGAACATTATACGCATGACATCAATGTTGCTACAACTGTTGCAGCTAGTAATGTTTTAGTCTGACATTCATGTTGGGAACCATAAGTGAGTTCTGGTCAAGCAGTATTCCTCAAGCTGGAAAATAATGAAGGACATCTGGCCTTTCTTGGAGATGTTTTCTTGAAATTAGATAGAGAATCACAATCCCACTTAGATGGTTGATTCCTTGAAAATTAATCCGCAAGTCTTGTCTCAACCATGTGGGGATGACTACCATGATCAAGATGTGGTCCATGATGCTCTAAGATTGTCCTCAACCCTCCCTTAACATGATGTCAACCCTTACAATTGAGGGTGCATTTGTAGCCAGGGCATCTTGGGATGTAGGGGCGGAGCCAGAAATTTTATTGATGAGGGTTACTAGCTATGTTTCTTTATAAAAGAAAACAAAATTAATGTTATTACCTTTTTTTCCTAATTTTTTCTTCACCAATTCAAAGATAATTTAGTGTTTGAGGATAACTTGTTTAATACTTTTTTATAAATATTATTATATATTTTTAATAAATAATTTAAAATTATTTTATAATTTATATGGTTCTGTTAAAATCAAGGTTTTAGTCTTGGTAAGATGATGATGTCCTAGCCGTCCCATCTCTTTTCTATTAGAAAATGAGACTAGGATGGGATCGAGACTCCGAAACCACGTGAGGAAAGAAGAAGAAACATGTGCAACAAAGAAGAAAGAGGGAAGAAAGGAAGGAAAGGTGAAAAAAAGGAAAAGGTGAAAAGAAAGAATAAAAGGAAAGAAAGAAGGGAAAGGAGAGAGAAAAAAAAGAAAGGAAGGAAATAAGGGGGAAAGGAAAGAGAAAAGGAAAAAAAATGAAAAAAAGAAAGGAAGGAATAAGAAAAAGAAGTAAGAAAAAAAAATGAAAGAAAACTGTAGAAGAAAAAAAAAGAAAGGAAGGAAGGAAAGAAAGAAAGAAAGGAAAGAATAGGAGAGAGATGAAGGGTACTTACCAGGACACTCGACCAAGACTGCCACTAGAATGGGGTGGGACAATGTGGAATCATGTTCCATGGAGAAAGTTTATGTCAATTTGTTTAAGTGTGCTCTTTTTTATAAAAAATTCTGGACTTAAAATTCTGAATAACAAATGATTGCGAAGAAAAAGTAGGCTTTTTAATTCATATTTCAAAATTCATACCAATATGATGCTTGTCGAATTTATCAAAATTAATTACTGTTTCACTAATTCTTGTAATTTTTCTTGTAGTATTAGTGAGTCCAGGTTCAACCCTAGAGACTAAATATGATGATCAAATTTAACAATTAGACTGGGAGGGTTTGAACAATTATGAAATCAAAGAAATAATTGTGCAATTAAGAGAAAATTTTAATTCAATTCAGATTCGATTCAAGGCGCTAAGTTGCAGACTGATCATTGGTATGTAAATATATTATTCTCTTTTTGAATACTTAACCAAGAATTTATTTAGAAGCTAGATAAGTCTAATCATTCCTATGTTCATTAATTCAAGTCAAGTGCCTAAAATAAATTCTTATCAATGAACCAATTGGTATTAAGCAATCCTTATGAATTCAATGATAGCATTACATACCAGGATGAAGCTAAGAATGAACAACAATTTGACAAGTATAAATTATTTAATTCATTCTATGTTTCCTCTTAGACAAACAAAGAAAACTGGGATCATAATCATTTTGCCTAAGTGCTACTTCAACAAAGTTGCATAACAATTATGGATTAAGAACTTAGTTTAGTAATCAATCATGTAGACAATCAATTAATAGGCCTCTTAATTAATTAATCTATACAATAAATCAACAATAAAAACAAGGAAATATAGATATTCAGCAAAAGAATAATATCAAATTAACAAATCCAACCTCACAATCATGCCAACATAGTTAGCTCTCCCTTGAATCGAAACAAAGAAATTACTCAATCATGGAAAATAAAAATGACATGAAATTGATCTGATTTCCTTCCCTGTTCATAGCAGAAATCTCGTTCTTCTTCTCCTTTCCAGCAGAAATAGTTACTGCAGAAATCTCTTCTTCTCCTTTTCAGCAGAAATAGTTACTGCAGAAATCTCTTCCAGCAGAACTCGTTTGCTCTTTTTCCAGCAGAAAACAGAACTCATCCTGTTCTATTGCAGCAGCAATCTCTTCCAGCAGAACACCTTCTCCTCTTCTTATCGGCGGAACACCTTCTCCTCTTCCCGCAGAAAGCTTCTCTTGCTGCCTCTGTGTTCTTCCCTGCTGCCGAAAACTTCTGCTGCTGAAAACTTCTGCTCTGCTGCAAAACTCCCACTTTAGCAGCAGAACTCCCGCTTCAGCAAAACGCCTCCTCTCCTCCCAAAACCCAAGGCTCTCAGCTCAAATAAAATCTTTGTGGTCTCTCAACAAACCCAACAAAACCCCTCTATTCCGTGACTGCCTCAACAACCCATTCCGTGTCCGCTCCGAGTTTTAGTTAATCCAGCTTCAGCCTTCGAAAACTTGTTGTGATTTCAACAGGATAAAGATCGCCCAGTGCTCTCTATTTCATGAATCCGAGCCTCCTAATCCTCTGCAATTCATTCCGTTCCACAAATCTGGTGCTTGGTTTGATTGTGGTTCAGCTTGTTTCACACGATAAGCTCTTGTCAACAACTCCAATACCCGTTCCATGCTTTTATCTGCTGCCCACTTGGGTCCTTAGATCGCACCAGGATTACTTCGCTGACCCAACTTCACTGGTGGGTCCATGCTCTGTTCCAATGGTTCCAACTAGCCAGAAATCTTTTGCAAATCAGTTCCAGCCATCTTCTGCATCGGCGCCCAGCATTCTAAAACAGAACTTTGTTTCCAGAATTTTTTTGATAGGATAGTTACGTTTTTAGGCCTTGAACTCTTTATAAACATTGTAGCTAATTGAGTGTGCTCGAATTTAGGCCTTTGAATCACATCATTTGGCGTTTAGAAGTTCAAAATATTCCCTTTCAAAGCTTCAGCCTTCGGACAACCATTCCAGTTTCCAAATCTGACTTTGAAGCATAGTTTGGAGATCCAAATAAATTCAAATTTTAATGCACCATAGCTCTCTGGAAAGCTTAGGATGTCTCCTACAACTTCACTGAAGACCATTTCTTCCAATTCGAGTGTTAAGATCATCAAAAACCTGCAAGAACCAAGAAGGGCAAAATCACATAATGCTGAAAATTAAGCCTCATACATAAACTTATGCATTAATCATCACAATGAGGCAATAAATATACCAAATAGACTAAATATAGGGAGAAATAAAATGTGGAATTATGTCTTTATCAAATTCTCCCACACTTAACTTTTGCACGTCCTCGGACAAACTAGGTTAGACAATTAACTAAACACACTTGGACACAACTCACAATTCACTAAATTCTCCCAATAACACCTTACAAATATTATATATCATAGTTCTTAAATAGAATCAAGAATTCAAATACCATAACATAATATGAATTAAATATACTTAACAAATTTAAACCAAAAGAAACAAGAAACCTTCATTCAAAAAGCAATTAACTAGTCTAGTAGATACTCATAGGTCACTCTCAATTCACTTAAGTGTTTAAAGGATAGAAAAAAAATTCACTCAAAATTCAATTCAAACCAAATCACTACCATCGGCTTGCTTGCTTATCCAATCTGCATCACTTGTGTCACTTGTCACACATAGATCCGATGGTCTTTAATCGGGGTTGTAATGGGGCTTAGGTTTAGGGTAAGAATCAAAAGGGATAATGAGGTTAAAACCCAAGAAACTAATACAGTATCAAGACAAATTAGATAAATCAAGACATTAAAGGCTTCAACATTTAAACCTTCTAGTTTCTTCTTCTCATTTATTACATAGATTGAAAATGTTTCATGATGAGAAAGCTTATGTTTATATAACACCGTGCACAATTGATAAGACATATGGATTTTCTTGAACTGAACTTACTGCCGGGGTCCTAGCTATACATTTGTCCCCGCATACATTTGTGATCTTCCCACCATCTCACCAACCATAGCTTTTTGCTTCTCTTTCGTCTTCTTTTTTTTTCTTTTCCTTTTTTTTGGGCAAAGAAACATTGAAACATAGCAAGAACATCTTACTCCCATTGTATTCCATTTTTCAAGATAGAGGTATAACAATCAACAGTAGCTCCTCCATACTTATTCAATACATATTCTTGTCTTAAAACCCATCAAACAAATCTTAATACTCTACTAGCCCTTGAGGTAGGTAAAATATAAGGATAATAAATTGGCTCAAGGCTCATAAATAAGGGCTTCAATCAATAAAAGAGTTTAAAAGCTCAAAGTGGGTTCACTAAAGTTAATTGATTCAAGATTTGCCATTTAAGCTAAGTGGTGTAAAATCCTATATGCCATTATCATTTCTATGTGTGCAGGTGAATTTAGTAACCTTGACTAGTATTTACAAGCAAGTTCTAGAGGAACCTAGTATAAATGAACACACTCACAACGGAAACATGTATATAAATAGGTTCAAAAGCTCACCCAAACATGTTTTTGGTCTACCAAAACAAGTTAATACATTCCAAAATCAAGCTCAAGTCAACTTTTAGCCTAAATATTCAAGTTATTCAATCATGTTATGACACTCTTATCTTAATTTAGTATAAGTTTATAGCACATTAATCCGTAAACATCATTGGGGAAACATCTTAAAAATACTCAAATACTTTTTTTTAATTTAATTTTATTTTTAATTCTCAATGCAAAGCCCTAAATGCAAAGAAAAGGTGAAAATAGATTTAATGCCTACAAATATAAATAGAGAAGGGATAAAGAACGAAAATCTGATCATGGCCAGTTGGCCACCCTAGGGTTGCCTCCCAAGCAGTGTATTTGTTTAATGTCGTTAGCCCGACGTTGCAGTTCTCCTCAATCTGAATAAACTGGATCCTTCAATTGCACTTTACTTATCGTATGCTCTTTAAAACTTTCATAAAATGGTTTGAGTCTATATCCATTCACCTTGAACACTTTGTTAGTCTCGAAGCTCTGCACTTCAACTGCACCATAAGGAAACACATTAGTAACTTTAAAGGGTCCAATCCAACGAGAACGTAATTTATTAGCATTAATTTAAGTTGCGAATTATGAAGCAAAACTTTCTGTCCAACCACAAATTGCTTCCTAACTAAACGCCTTTGTCTTATCCTTATAAATTCTTGAATTCTCATATGCCTCAAGTCATAACTCCTTCAATTCTTGCAATTGCAACCTTGGCACACCAGCTTCATTTATATCCATGTTGCAACTCTTCACCGCCCAATAAGCCTTGTGTTCCAGCTTAACAGGAAGATGACACGACTTACTAAAGATTAACCTATATGGAGACATCCCAATAGGTGTCTTATATGCTGTCCTGTATGCCCATAATGCATCATCAAGTCTAAGGCTCCAATCTTTTCTGTTTGGCTTTACTGTCTTTTCCAAAATAGACTTTATTGATTTTTTGGATATCTCAGCTAGACCATTTGTTTGGGGGTGATAAGCTGTACATGTTTTTTGAAAAACAACATATTTCTTCAATAAAGCTTCTACCGCTAGATTGCAAAAATGAGTTTCTTGATCACTAATCATTGCTCTTGGTATGCCAAACCTGCAAAATATGCTGGACCTGATAAAACCTACAACAATTTTGGAATTGTCAGTTTTGGTTGCCTTTGCTTCCACATTTTGAAACATAATCTACTTCAAGCAATATATAAACAAAACCAAAAGATGAAGGAAATAGACCCATAAAATCAATACCCTACACATCAAAGATTTCATATACCGGTATAGGAGTTTGTACCATCTCATTCCTATGGGTTATCCCATAGTCCTTTGACACTGTTCACAAGCTTTGCAAAATACATAAGAGTCACGAAATAGTGTAGGCTAATAAAAACCACTATCTAGCACTTTCCTAGCCATTCTCTTAGGTCCAAAGTAACCTCCACAAGCATAAGCATGACAAAAGGCAAGGATGGACCGGACTTCATAATCAGGTACACATCTCCTAATAATTTGATCCGAACCGTATTTCCACAAGTATGGATCATCCCATATATAATAGTTTGCCTCTTGATTGTCTTTTTTAGCTCTACTTATGTCATTACGTAAGATCTTACTCACGAAATAATTTACCAAATCAGCATACCAAGGAGCCATCTCTTGCAGAGCAAATAATTGCTCATCAGGAAAGAATTTTTGCAGTGGTTCAGGATTCTCTTTTCTCACTAATCTACTATAATGATCAGCAACTAGGTTCTTAGCTCCTTTCTTGTCTTTGATTTTCAAATTGAATTCTTGCAAAAGAAGATTCCATCTGATCAGCCTAGGCTTCGACTCCTTTGCCAAGAGATGTTTCAAAGCTACATGGTCAGAAAACACTAACTTTAGAACCAAGCAAATATTATCGAAATTTATCTAATGCAAACATAATAGCCAAAAGCTCCTTTTCGGTTGTAAAATAATTGCACTGAGCTGAGTTGAGTATTCTGGATGCATAATGAATCACATGAGGTCGATTGCCGACTCGTTGCCCTAAAACAGCTCCTATTGCATAGTTATTAGCATGACACATTATCTCAAATGGCAAAGTCCAATTAGGAGGTTGAATTATGAGAGTTATGGTTAATGCTGATTTTAACTTATCAAAAGCTTCCTTGCACTCTTGGCCGAACTCAAAGGATACTTTTTGCAGCAATCTAGATAATGGTAGGGCAATCTTCGAGAAGTCCTTGATAAATCTTCTATAAAAACTTGCATGGCCAAGAAATGAACGCACTTCCCGCACATTTATGGGATAAGATAAATTCATAATTAAATCAATCTTAGCCTTATCTACCTTAATACCTTTACGTAAACAACGTGACCTGAGACACTTCCTTATTCTACCATAAAATGACATTTTTCAAAATTCAACACAAGGTTTGTCTCAATACAATGTTCAAGAACACGAGATAGATTATCCAAACAAGTATCAAAAGAGTCGCCATATACAGTAAACTCATCCATGAATACTTCAATGTCATTTACTATTAAATCTGAAAAAATACTCACCATGAATCTATAAAATGTTCCCCGTGCATTACAAAGTCCAAAGGGCATCCTTCTAAATGCAAAAGTTCCAAATGGGCATGTAAATATCATTTTTTCTTGATCCTCAAGGGCAATCACAATTTGATTATGACCAGAATATCCATCAAGAAAACAGTAATGAGACTTACCTGCCAACCGTTCAAGCATCTGATCAATGAATGGTAGAGGAAAATGATCCTTGTCATTAGGTTTAGCTTTCGGTAGTCTATACACATGCGCCATCCATTCTGAATTCTTGTTGGAATAAGCTCATTATCTTGATTCTTGACTACCGTGACTCCGGACTTTTTCGGCACAACTTGAACTGGACTCACCCATCTGCTATCTGAAATTGGGTAGATGACTCCTACAGCCAACAGCTTCAAAATCTCCTTTTTTACCACCATCATCATAGGGTTCAATCTCCTTTGAGCTTCTCGGCTTCGTTTGGCATCATCTTCCAACAGAATCCGATGCATGCACGTTGATGGACTTATACCCTTGATGTCTGCTATAGTCCATCCAATGGCTGTTTTGTGGTCTCTTAGCATCCTCATAAGCCTCTCTTCTTGTGTTAAGGTCAAATCCTTTGTGATGATAACCGGTAATGTCTTATCATTTTCCAAGTAAGCGTACTTCAGATGATCAGGAAGAGGTTTCAAATCCAAATCTGGTGCCTGCATCACAGAAGGTAACAAATTTGAGTAGACAAGTGGTAACTCAATTTTATTAATATCATAGCTTTTCAAAATCAAAGGCAAGGACTACAACACCATAATCATCTCTTCAACTTCAGGACTCGGTTGCATTATTAGATCAAACTCCCTCAAACATTGACTACGTACCACCTCCAACTCATCCATATCTGTCAATTCAAATGCCTCTTGTGCAAACACATCCACCGTGTCAATAGAAAATACAGATTGGCTATCACTAGGATATCTCATTGCCTCAAAAATTTTAAATTTTACAATCTCCCATCAAACTCCATGGTAAGTGTACTATCATGACATCAATCTTTGTTCTTGCTGTCTTGAGGAATGGCCTTCCTAACAAAATTGGGGCAAGATTTGGAGAGGTATTGTCTTCCATATTCAAAATATAGAAATCAACAGGAAAAATCAACTCATTCACCTATACCAAAACATCCTCAACTATCCCTTCAGGGTATGCATTAGAATAACCAGCTAACTGGATAATTATACATCTTTCTTTTAATGGACCCAAATTCAAAGATGCATAAATTGAATGTAGCATAACATTTATGGATGCACCTAAATCTAGCATGGCATGTTCAAACTTAGTATTACCAATCACACATGGAATCGTAAATGTACCTGGATCCTTGCATTTTGGAGGTAACTTATATTGAATTATTACTGACACATTTTTTTCCATATTGATTTTCTCATTACCTTTTGATTTCCTTTTCATAGTGCATAACTCTTCAAGAAATTTTGCATATCTTGGGACTTGCTTGATTGCATCTAATAGAGGAATATTTTCTTTTACCTTCTGAAAAGTCTCAAGGATCTCCCTTTCTTGATCTTCCTTTTTAAATTTGGATAACCTGCTAGGAAAAGGAAGAGGAACAAAATTAGTAGAATCATGCACAATAGCTTAAGGTTTTACCTTGGGAAAATTTCCAGCATCAAATTTGGCCTCCTCCTTCACTTGATTTTTCTTCGCCACTTCTAAAGGTTTTTGAGTGGAAGCTTCAATTTCTTTTCTACTTCGTAGTGTAATAGCACTTGCATTTTCATGTGGGTTTATGATTGTTTGAGAGGGCAATTTTCTAGAGTCTTTAGCCTCAAGCTTGCTCACTGATGTTGCTAGCTCACTAATTTGCTTCTCCAAGTTTTGAATGCTATTTCTTGTTTCATGTTGAAATTGTTTTGTATTGGTTGCTAGCACCTTAACAATCTCATCAAGTGACATATTTGGACTTTGATTTGCTTACTGCCTAGCTTGAAATGAAAGTTGGTACCGATTCTGAGTAGCTAGATTTCCATACCTCAAATTTGGATGATCTCTCCATCCAGGATTGTATGAGTTGGAATATGGGTCATATTTACTCTGGAACTATCCTGGAAAGCTACCTATGACATTGGCTTGTTGGACTGGTTCTCCCTCTTGCAAAGTTGGACACATATCCTTGGCATGACCCATGATCGAGCAAATATCTGACTTGTTGCTTATTTCCTACAACAAATTGACGCACCTCATTCACTCTCTTAAGTGTATGATCTGTTATTGTTCCAAATTATTGAGAATTCATTGCCATGTTGGAAATCAAATTCTTCGCAGCCTCTGGTGTTAGATTTACCAAGGCACCTCCACTAGCAGCATCAATCATACTCCTGCCCATTGGTAGCAAAGCTTCATAAAAATATTGAATTAAGAGCTGATCACTAATCTGATGATGAGGGCAGCTAGCACATAATCTCTTAAATCGCTCCCAATATTCATATAACGTTTCTCCATTATTCTGTCGAATACCACATATCTCCTTCCTTATGTTGGCAGCTCTGGATGCAAGAAAATATTTTTTTTCAAAATAACCGCTTCATCTCATTCCATGAATCAATAGAGCCCGATGGAAGGTAGTATAACCAATCCTTGGCCGAGTCTGCTAAGGAGAATGGAAAAGCTCATAGTTTGATTTGTTCTTCCAAAATTCCTTGCGATTTCATGCTTGAATACACTACATGGAACTCTTTCAAGTGCTTGTGTGGATCCTCTCCTGTAAGACCATGAAAGGTGGGTAATAAATGTATTAGTCTCAATTTCAATTCAAATGCAGCATCTAAAGTAGGGTACTCAATACACAAAGGTTGATTTAAATCAGAGGCAACCAACTCCTTTAAAGTTCTGTTATTTGCAGCCATGACTTCCTTTACTTCTGAACCACTATCAAAATCTAATTCAAAAGCTTTGTTGATGCTTGGTGAAGACACAAGTGCTCTCCTAGATGTTGAAGCTTGCTCTGTTGAAATTTGCTTAGCTTCTCTCCTTAATCTATGCAGGGTCCTTTCAATTTCCGGATCAAGTTTCATTTCACCCGAATGAGAAGTTTGAGTCATAAATCATAAACCATTAGGAAATTACCACCAAAGTACTTAATTGAGACTTGCAAACCACAAATCTTCACAAACACGATTAAGGCAGTTTTATCTAGAAATCACCAACTTGAATTATAGAATTAGCAAGAATGCACAATTTGATTAAAAAAAAAATCAGTTCCGGGCAACGGCGCCAAAATTTTGATGCTTGTCGAATTCACCAAAATTAATTACTGTTTCACTAATTCTTGTAATTCTTCTTGTAGTATTAGTGAGTCCAGGTCGAACCCTAGAGACTGAATATGATGATCAAATTTAATAATTATACCGGGGGGGTTAGAACAATTATGAAATCAAAGAAATAATTGTGCAATTAAGAGAAAACTTTAATTCAATTCAGACTCGATTCAAGGGGTTTCAGTGCTATATGTAAATATATTATTCTCTTTTTGAATATTTAACCAAGAACTTATCCAGGAGCTAGATAAGTCTAATCATTCCTATGTTCATTAATTCAAGCACCCAAATTAAATTTTTATCAATGAACCAAGTGGTATTAAGCAATCCTCATGAATTCAATGATAGCATTACATACTAGGATGAAGCTAAGAATGAATAACAATTTGACAAGCATAAATTATTTAATTCATTCTATGTTTTTTCTTAGACAAACAATGAAAACTGGAATCATAATCATTTTGCCTAAGTGCTACTTTAACCAAGTTGCATAACAATTACGGATTAAAAGCTTAGTTTAGTAATCAATCATGTAGAAAATCAATTAATAGACCTCTTAATCAATTAATCTACACAATAAATCAACAATAAAAACAAAGAAACATAGATATTCAGCAAAAGAATAATATCAAATTAACAAATCCAACCTCACAATCATGCTAACATAGCTAGCTGTCCCTTAAATCGAAACAAAGAAATTACTCAATCATGGAAAATAAAAATGACATGAAATTGATCTGATTTCCTTTCCTGTTGATGGTAGAAATCTCGTTCTTCTTCTCCTTTCCAGCAGAAATAATTAATACAGAAATCTCTTCCAGCATAACTCGTTGGCTCCTCTTCCCGTAGAAAACAGAACTCGTCTTGTTCTGTTGCAGCAGCAATCTCTTCCAGCAGAACACCTTCTCCTCTGCTTATCAGCAGAACACCTTCTCCTCTTCCTGCAGAAAGCTTCTCTCTCTGCCTCTGTGTTCTTCCCTGCTGCCAAAAACTTCTGCTGCTGAAAACTTCCGCCCTTGCTCTGCTCTGCTGCAAAACTCTCACTTCAGCAGCAGAACTCCCGCTTCAGCAAAACGCCTCCTCTCCTCCCAAAACCCAAAGCTCTCAGCTCAAAAAAAATTTTCGCGGTCTCCCAACAAACCCAACAAAACCCCTCTATTCCATGACTGCCTCAACAACCCATTCCGCGTCCGCTCCGAGTTTTAGTTAATCCAGCTTCAACCTTCGAAAACTTGTTGAGATTTCAACAGGATAAGGATCGCCCGGTGCTCTCTATTTCATGAATCCGAGCCTCCTAACCCTCTGCGATTCATTCCGTTCCACAAATCTGGTGCTTGGTTTGATTGTGGTTCAGCCTGTTTCACACAATAAGCTATTGTCAACAACTCCAATACCCATTCCATGCTTTTATCTGCTGCCCACTTGGGTCCTTGGATCGCACCAGGATTACTTCGCTAAACCAACTTCACTGGTGGCCGTCCATGCTCTGTTCCAATGATTCCAACTAGTCAGAAATCTTTTGCAAATCAATTCCAGCCATCTTCTGCACCGACGCCCAGCATTCTAAAACAGAACTTTGTTTCTAGAATTTTTTTGGTAGGAGAGCTATGTTTTTAGGCCTTGGACTCTTCATAAACATTGTAGCTAATTGAGTGTACTCGAATTTAGGCCTTTGAATCACATCATTTGGCCTTTAGAAGTTCAAAATATTCTTTTTCAAAGCTTCAGCCTTCGGACAACCATTCCAGTTTCCAGATCTGACTTTGAAGCATAGTTTGGAGGTCCAAATGAATTCGGATTTTAATGCACTATAGCTCTCTGGAAAGCTTAGGATGTCCCCTACAACTTCACTGAAGACCATTTCTTCCAATTCGAGTGTTAAGATCATCAAAAACCTGCAAGAACCAAGAAGGGCGAAATCACATAATGCTGAAAATTAAGCCTCATACATAAACTTATGCGTTAATCATCACAATGAGGCAATAAATATACCAACTAGACTAAATATAGGGAGAAATAAAATGTGGAATTATGTCTCTATCACAGTACATGTGACGTGAAACTAATTTAAAAAATAAAATCATAGAATTATGCATAAACATAAATAGCAAATACATAATGGCAAAAATATATTTAAAGGACTATTTTTTGAGATAGAAATTAATACTACAACTATGAAATAAAGAGAAGAAGAATAAAAAATCTGTACCTTGATTATCGATTACTGATATCTGAAGAGCCCTTCAATGATGTAATCCATGTCCATAAACTAAAAGGTGGGACTTGGTTCTATGTAGTAGAAAATAAAGAAAGAAATTGGAATTTTGGTTGCTTCTCTGGTTTGGTTTTTACAATCCGTTATTCCATTATACATGAATCCTGTCCTCTGAAAACAAAGACTGGAAGACTGGAGAGCCAAATTGGAACAGTGGAGTTACACTCACACATGCACACAGAGAGAGAGAGGGAGAGAGTTCATCTTGACCTACCCATTCACAAGAATGAAAGGGATGGTTTAGAAATGGGCAGGAGTGGACTTTCATGATGGGAAGTGGTGGGATTCAACCAACCTCATCTAAAGTTTTTGTTTTGGTTCAAAAACTAACATACACTGACAACCGTGAATGAATTTTCAGCATATTGGTGATGGGCTCAGTGGGATGAGCCCCATTAACTCACTCACTAATATAGGAAATAGAGAACCACACAAACGAGTCAATAGAGATGGATCTCATGACTGGTGTGGTGGGAGGGGGGTCACGGAATGAGCAAGCACAAGAAAAGGTGGGGTTTTTTTGACAGAGCTGATTCTGTAGAGGGGCTTGCCATGTTTCTCTGAGGCAGGGGGGACATGTGTCTTCACCTTCTGCCTCCCCTTCCTATCCATGTTTGGCCAAGAGACCCACTTTGAAACTTAGGATGCCAATAGGCAGTCTCAAAGAGCTGCATTCTGGTTATGCACCTTAAGCTTATGCTACTACGGAACAACATCCCCTGGACATGGACTAAGTCTAAGCCATGTATTATAAACAAAGAGCCAAATGGAAAAACAGTCATCGATAATAATATTTAAGAGCACAAGGTTTGATGCTCTGGTCAAAACATTATGATGGTGTAACTCTGTACAGAGGTTATGATGAGAAACCAGGCAAATGGTAAGAAAACTGTTGTCTTTTTGGGCCCCCCCGCAGGGGGGTGGGTGGTGGACTTGAGCATGGGCCGGGTAGCCCACCCAGCCCGATAGTCCTGGCCCGTGATTTGGGCAGGCTTGGACATGAAGAATTTACATGAGGCCTGGCTCGAGGCCGAGGCCCGAGGCCCGAAAGGCCCACTTATTTTTTGATCAGGCCTGGAAATCTATAAAAATAATTAGCCCGACCCGGCCCGGCCCGACAAATAAGTGGAGGTCTGGAAACTATTCATATGATCATATCCCCCACCTCAAACCTTGCTTAGAGTGCCCACTGTCCAGCAATATTTAATATCCATTCATATCCCCCAGGCCCCATCCCACATGTTGCTTAAAGCGCACAATTGTCAACCTTGGTCTTTGAATTTGGATTTTTGTTAATTGTACAAAAATTCCGTATGTTTTTCTCTATTTATTTATCCTTATGATTTTTTACATAGGATCTTTACTGTGTGAGAGAAAAAAATAGGCGGGCCTAGGTAGCCCGTCCATCATCTAGGGCCGGGCCTGAGCAGCAAAGATAAGCCCGATGGTCGGGCTGGGCTGGGCTTGGGTTGACAAAAAAAATGTTAATATCTTAGTAAGGCCCGGCCCGAACCCGCCTTGGCCCGCCAATTACTCAGGTCCAGTGGGTAGGTGGAAGGTGGGGGGAGGTGGAAAACAGGGCAATACAAAATTTTAAATAGCTTAAGTATAAAAGATAAATATTATGTGTATCTGCAATCTAATGAGTTAGCTGATCTGTATCCTAGATATGTTGCTATGGAAGTTCTGATTTCAGCTCTTTCCAGCAATGCCTAACAATTCTAGGCACATAAAGCTGCTAGCAATGCTATCACCTTGATGTCAGTTATGCATCTGACTGTAGCTCAAAATCTGTCCGGTAACCAGATTAGTAGAAAGTTGCAAAAACTGAACGCCTAGTTATGGTCACTTTCACACAGTTCTGGAGACCTGATGTCTGGTGTAAACAATCAGATAAGCAAAATCTCTTCTTTCCTAATTCTACAATAGGTATATCAAGGCATTACAAACATCAGCACCAAACTTAGCAATTTCAGAAATTAAATGATGCTGCAAAAGCAACAAAACACTAGCATGAGCACTAGTTTACGCCCCCTCTCTTTTCAAGTGATGATGAAAGGATATGACAGCAAACTATTAAACCATAACCAATTCCTCACCTTTGAAATCTCTGAAACACCAATCGAAGATGAAGTGCCCCTTGGGAAGCTTTCCTGGTTTACACAATTCTCCATTGTTATGCCAAGTTTTTGACAGACCATAATAGTGTTACAAATCCTGTCAAATATTGACCTAGTGCTCAACTGAGGAGTTGTCTTTATAAATTTGGACAAGTAAGGTGAGGTCAAACTTACTGCAATTGGGAAATCCTTTGGACACTAGGTAATCAAATATTTTCCACTTGAAAAGCTTCTCAATGAATTGGATTAATGTAATTTGCAGGAATGCTATCAGAATTAGATGTCTGTACCATCTCTATCTCCTTCACTTTAACAGTTACGTGGAACTCCACAGATAAAATATCTATGTCACATTGGTAATCCAAACTAATCTTGGTTTGCATATATCCTCTTGTTGATGCTTCCACACAAATTAAAACCGTTATGAGCACCATCTTTTTCTGACTTTTCAGGAAATACTGGAGGGAGTGACAGATATTGACCTGGTTGTGAACCTTAAGCTTAGAGAAGATGTACTGCTTGCAAAGTGCCTTGGTAGAAGGATCTGCAGCCAGTGTGGAGGAAACTTCAATGTTGCCGCCATTGACATCAAGGGTGAGAACGGGAGACCTGGTATATTCATGGCCCCACTTCTACCTCCTGCACAGTGCATGACAAAGCTAGTTACTCGATCTGATGATACTGAAGAGGTGGTAAAAGAACGATTGCGTATATACAAAGAAGTGGTAATGCACCCCCTTCTCTGTTTTTTTTTTAAAGATTATAATTTTAATTCCAAAAACAATTTAGTTGCATTGATGTCAATTTACATTAGATGACTGCATAAGTGTTTCATAGGAATTGCTCATTTTCCTAGTGTTTCTAGAGTTAATCTTCATTGCCTGCTGAAGCACATAATCAACCCTTTCAGAAATAGCTGTAAATGTTGCTATATCTTCAGAGTCCTCAAACTGCTTGCATGCATGAAAAATCATTATTGGTAGGTACTTTTAGGGTTTCAGCTGCCAAAAAACTGATAGTTGAACTGATTATTATAAGACCACAATTATTATACATGTGAGATGTCTTTTATGCCCAGTCAGTAAGCCTTTATTGGAGCCAGCAAGAGGCACCATTTTCTTTGTGATGCTGGTTCTGGTGATTTTCCTTTTTGCTCTTCCCTTTCCTTTTTTTTGGTTGGGTTGGTGGGTGGGGGTGGGGGCTTGCACTAAACATCCAAAATAGATTTGATTTGACTTCGAAAATTCCAAGCTTTGTCATTATTTAGGCTTAGTTCATGAAAACTATGGTTAATTTGATTGGAGTGGCATGATCAATTGACATGTATATTGACTAGTGGCTAGAGAGATTGAACCATGAAAGCTTGTATGTCGCCTTTAATTTTACATGACCTCTGTAGTAAACTCCTAAGTTCACTTGCCACGACCAAACCAGTCAAATTGGTGATGAATGTGCCATACAAAATTGTGCAGTGTCAAGCTCTAACTTGAGGAAACTAAATGATGTGGAAGAATACCAAACACAATGAAGGAACATTAAATTTGATAATTTAACCATTTTTTCTATTTGTTTGTTTAGTTTTGAATTGAAAATTGTGAGTTTTAATTATTGAAACATCATTTGGAGTTAATTTTACCTATACAAATTTTGAATTCATGTTATTGCTTGTAACAACAATTAAAAAATATACCTCACCATGTTGATAACTTTCTCTGGTGTTTCAACGAGGATTCATAAGCTTTTAATTCTTATCAAAATATTTTATGTGCCCATGCTTTCATAGAAAATATTTTTTTACTGTATCGAAATTCTCATTATAATTTTAAGCAAACTATAAGTTGGTATATTCTTTCTAATCTACACCTTTTTTTTAAGGTTAGTGTGCCAGGTAATGAGTAAGGAAAGCAAATCACACCCACATATGTAAGACAATAAGAAGAATCCTATTCTCCTTTTTAAAAACATTTTGGTTGGAACACTAATAAATTATTATATAAACTCAAAGATGATATGGATGTATAGATCTGGTGGAATACTGATCACAATAACACTGACTACCTGCTGAAATTTAATATTGATAATTTGTTCCCCTAACCATGCCACCATATGTATACACAAGATGCAGAATAATACTACCCAATATCCAGTGTATACACAGTAGTTATTTGAGAACCACCCCCCAACCCGGGCCGCCCCCCTCCAAAAAAAAAAAAAAAAAGAGGGTTCTTCATTTTCAAGGAGATAGGGATGAGGGCGACAGTCAGATTGGAAGCAAGAAATGAGGGTTGGAATGACCTCCATTATATAAGCTTAGACTAAGATTATTGAGGGAGCAGGAGCAGAGTGATATCATCTCTGTTAAGGCATAAATAAGTTAGGCATGAAAAGTTACTAATCCCTGCTTCTTAGGTTTGTCTCTGTGCTGGTAACTAAACAGTGCTGCACGCAATCAAGAAAGAGTAGAAGGTAATTGTTAGTTTTCCCAGTTCAACTGATTGGACCATGAGCTGGGCACCATGGTGGGTCACCATTAATTGGGGCTTGTGCAGCAGAAGGATACTGGTGAAGAATGGGGCCAGGAAGTAGTGCAAGGAACAGTGGCGGTGCAAGGTTATAGTAGGTGGACATGGTGCAACTTGAGGTAGAGTAGATGTAACGAGGAAGCCACGGTAGCAGGAGTGACCACATCGAGACGGGAGGCATGCTATGATAAAAGGACAAGGAGGGGGCTTGGTGGGATGAGCTGTGGACACTTCTATGTGAGGTAAAAGAGGTGGCATGGTGGGAGTTGGTGGCTACACTGGAAGGGAAGGTGGACCAGGCAGCACTATGGGAGGTGGCACAATGATAGGTTGTGAATGTGGAGACATGGCAGGAGGCTGGCAGTGGCAGTGGGAGGTGGAGTTAGGAGCATGGTGGTGATGAGTTGGTAATTGGTGGTCGGGTGGGGTGTGTGTGGAGGTGGGCATTGAGGTTTGTAAGGGGTTCATGGTGTCTATGAGGACGGAGTGGAAGAGTAAGGGATCAACAGAGAAATCAAATGGTGATGGGAGGTGGGGAGGGAAATGTGATGGGAGGAGGACGGAGAGAAAAGAGATTTATTTCTTTTACAGTTTTGCCATTTATATTCTCATTAATTACCAAAACCTTGTATTTCATACAGGTACCTGAATGCCTTGCCTTTTAAAATTCTATGATCTGAGTCTTAAAAAAGAACAGTATCTAATGTTATTTTTTAAATATGTAACATATGTTGCAATGCACCATAGCTTTTGCCGTATAAATATATTAGCATTATAATGCTTTTGCCTGTATTCTAGTGTTTTAGAAAATAAATGATTTGCTTCTGCAGACCCAACCAGTGGAGGAGTTCTACCGCAGCCGGGGGAAACTCTTAGAGTTTGATTTGCCGGGAGGTATCCCAGAGTCTTGGCCAAAGCTGTTGCGGCTTTTGAATCTTGAAGACCATGATGACAAGCAATCTGCAGCAGCTTGATCATAAGTCAAAGGTCAGTGATTCTCTGCATGTCTTGTACATGCTTGATATTTTTTGATATTTTTTTTGAATATGATTTTAAACTCAGCGCGCCATTGTCTTGTGCTTTATTTATCGAGGGAAATGTGTAATATTGGAAGAAATAGGATAGCTTGAGATTTTGATTGCTTCTTTTTTTTTTTCCTTCTGTTTCTTGATTGAACTAATTTTATGCATGTAATAATTTTGATCTTACAGGAATTGAATTTATGCTGAGCAAGTGCTTAATTTCTTCTGCTCTTATGTAGTTTTGCAAAGATATATACTGTCACAATCAGATCACGAAGTGAGAAAATGATGCAGAGGCTCAAGAAACATTTTTAGTTTCCTAGTTGCTAGTGAGCCTCAAGTGGTCCTTTGGAAACCGAGGTTTGGGAGTTTGCCAAGTTCTGGACAAAGCTCTAAGCCTAAAACTGAACCAGAGAAACTTATTCTGAGTCAAGTCTGGGATCTGACCACACCAAAAGAGTACATTGCTTTTTGTTCTTCAGCAGGATGACTATTGGAAACATCTAGGCTCGCGTGGAGATGCATCTTTATTTTGGTTCAACCCCTTAATAAGCATCAAGGAACAGCAGTGCTAAACTTACGGTAGGTCCAACCTTCATTACCGATCATTCATCGCAGTCTTCCTATGTATTTATTAAAGCAGTGGGACGAAACTTCTTGCTTGAATACTGAAATTAGTCCGAACGGGGTTTTATCTGTGCTGTTCCTGCTGCTGCTGATAGGATACAAATTTTTTTGTGCTGTTCTTGCTTGAATACTGGAGTTAGCCCGTTACTTTGCCACTGGGTGTTTGCATAGTGGATTGCCTCACCTGGATTGGACCACTGAAATTCCTGGTTAGACCTACTGCTACATCACTTGTTTCCAAAGAGCAATATAACTCTGAAATCGATTGACATTTTGCAATATGCCCTTAGTAAAATATCTTATATTGACAAAATGAGAATTCTATTTTTATTTACTCTAGCAAGAGTGCTTTATTAGTTGTTGATCTACGTAGTATAATAGGACTTGTTAGTCATGACTGGAGATTTAAAATACTAATCTAACCTTGCATTGGCAACACTATCATGCAAGTAGTCACGGCAACATCCAGCTAGCCTCGTCCTTTGGCCAAGTGAAAAGAAAGTGAGTGCATCTTGAAGAGGTTTAGCATGCAGATGCCATGTCTGTGCTAATGATGTCCAGGTTTATAGGTATTGTGCCTTCAGAGAATGCCTCTGCCCCATGGCAAAGGAGGCATACCGGGCTTGGCCAAGAGTACCTCGCTTGGAGATGAAGATGTGGCATGGATTTTTGCAATTCGATGACTCGACTTATGGCTCGAGATCGTTCGAAGAACTGCATGTGTTGTTTGGGTAAGGGGTTTTTAACGGATTAGATGGTTCTTTGTAAACATGCATGTAATTAAGTCGAAGTTTGATTTGGCTATTTTTCTTGTACGTGGGAAGAAGGTGAGGGGGTAAAAAACACTGCTGATGCCTTGCCGTCGGCGGTCGGTGACGTCTTATGTTTCCAAGCAACCAATAGAAACAAAATCTTTGTTTGTTTCAAAAGCATTGGAAACAAGGAAAAAATTCAAAATTCAAAAAAGCAGCTGGTTTAAATCAGCCACGACGTATATCAAATAAAAATATTTAATGATGTGAATAAGATTTCAAAAAGATTAACAAGCCGCCATTTTAGAGCACAAGTGACTGCTATCCTAGCGTCCGGTATTGCTTCGCATGAGTGGAAGGTCCATGGTTCCGTAAGCGCTACTCAGATCTGATTTTGAAAAATTCTTAAAAGTTTGAATTCGTGTCTAGTCCAGTACAATTGTTGAGGTATCCAGATCGGGTATCTTAATTTCTATCAAAATTCAATCTGCACTGGATATGGAAAGAGAAATGGCTAATCATGTCCAACCTGATTCCGGTTTTGAAAAGTTCTGGACCTTCTACTCTAGGTCTTGAAAGTTGATCAAGACTGGTTTGGAGCTTGTCAATTCATGGGGATGCAAAGTAGCGGATGATCCAGAGGTTGGAGTTGGCTAGGTGAAGGCTTATCTGGTGGAACAAAACTGAGGTTGATAATATTTTTAGATGGATTGAGAAGGTGAAGATTGATATTACTTAGCTTCAAAGACGGGAGGATCATGAGGGAAGTCTTCAGGAGGCTGACTTGGGGATGCTTCGTCGTTGTCTCTCGTCCCACCACTCTCTTCTGAGATAACAGGAAACTTTATGGAGGCGGAAATCTAGAGTGCAAAAGATCAAGGAGACAGAAATACGGATGTTTTCATCAGGCTACTATGATCCGAAGGTCATCTAATTGTATTAGATAGCTGAGAGAGGAGGATGGCACTATGGTGACTGACACTGATATGATCAGTGAGCTGATATTCCAGTATTTCAGATCTAGATAGAAGCTTCCTCTTGGAGAAGATGTATCTTGCCAGGGTTCTTATCCATTGGACCGTGTCTCTGATCAGGAGAACTCAAATCTCATTCTCCCTATATTTTCTTTGGAGGTGCGGGATGCTCTTTGGTCCCTTGGGAAGGATAAATCGCTTGGCCTGGATGGTTTCCCTCCACTCTTCTTCCGTCGGTATTGATCCATTGTTAGAGGTGAGGTTGTCGAGGCTGTACAGGCGGCTTTTGGTTCTGGTATCCCTGTTGAGTGGAAGAAAACCCTAATTACTCTAATCCCGAAGAGACCTGATGCTTCTGCTCCAAGCCACTTCAAGCCAATCAGTCTCTGTACCACTCTTTATAAAATCTGTGCAAGGATTTTGGTCAGGTGGTTGCAGATGATTGTACCTCGTCTCATCAATCCTGAGCAAGGGGCCTTCATTAGTAATCGCTCTATTACCGATAATATCCTCCTTGCCCAGGAATTTATGCATGATCTCAGGCATACCCCGTCTTGGAGGAGTCTCATAGCAATCAAGCTTGATATGGAATGTGCCTACGACTAGATGAGCTGGCATTTCCTTCAGCGGACTCTTCATGATTTCGACTTCCAGGACTGGTGGATCGATGGATCATAGACAGTGTTGAAGATCCTACTTTTGCCATTTTGGTGAATGGTGCTCCGACTGATTACTTCCATTAAATGATCGGTCTCTGATAAGGTTGCCTCCTATCCCCCTACTTGTTTATCTTATGTGCTGATGCTCTTTCTCGGGCGCGATCTAAAATTCCTTACTGGAGTCTTACTAGCCCACTCTTGGAGCCCATCCTCTCTCTCATCTCCTTTTTGCAAATAATTGTCTTCTCATTAATCGGACCTTGCTTCAAAATGCTAGATGCTTTGCTTCTATTGTGGAGTCATATTATCATGGGTTGGGACAACTTATCAATTTGTAGAAATCCTTTATCATTTTTAGCCCTAGAACAAAGATCCAAACGAAGTTGGATATCCTGGCCAGACTCAGGATTTCAGAGCAGTCCGAGACTTTCACCTATCTTGGCATCCCTATGACTAGGGGGAGGTTGCAGAGGATGGAGTATAGACCCATGGTGCAGCGGGTTCGTGATCATCTTAAGGGCTGGCAGGCTTCTACCCTCTCTATGATGGGTAGACTTACTCTCATAAGGTATGTCCTTAGCTCTATTCCTATTTACTTTCTAGCGAACACTGTGATTCCTAGCTCCTGCTTGAGGAAGATTGAGGAAATCTTCTGTAACTTCTTGTGGAGGCCCAGACATGATAGTCATGGTGTTTATTTGCTGGCTTGGGACACAATATGCCAGCAACTCAGGGATGGAGGTCTCGGGATCCAATTCCTTCTAATGAGGAGGGATGTTTTCATTGCCAGACATGCTGTTAGATATCTCCTCCAGTCCAGCTGTTTGTGGAGCAGGGTCAGAGAGCCCGCTATAGTGCTTAGAGTCAGGGATCCCAAATTTAGATGATCCACGATTACTCCTGTATCTATAGGGAGATTTGTGCCCGTGCCCCTGTTGTCATGACCCATGTCAGATGTTTGGTTGGTGATGGGACCGCGATTGATATCAATCAGGATGCATGGATTTCTACTCTTCCTCTATCTAGGTGGCTGACCTTTGTGAGTATGGAGGTTGGTGACAATCTCTGGGTCTGTGATCTATTGATGGATGATGGTAGGGCTTGGAGAGTTTAGGAGATCTCCAGACTTTTTGGGAACCAGTTGGCCTCTCGGATTCTTGCTGTCCCGATTCTGATTCACCGGGGCTAGGACTTGAGGGTCTTGCTACCCCAAGGCTCCTTCAAGCACCCTTTATGATTTGTGCAGGGGTCATTCTAATACAAGATTTGTGGCGGCCTGGATCGGGAGACTTCTCGTTCACTTGAGAGTGCATCTCTTCCTTTGGAAGATGGACTGGGCTCGTCTTCCTACGAGGATTCTTCTTAGGTGCAAAGGTATGGAGTTGTCGATGTCTTGCCCGGTGTGTGATAGAGTCCACTGAGCATGTGGTCCTGAACTGCCCCAGAGCGAGGTTGATTTGGAGGCTTGCTGGGAGCTAGTCTTGGGATATTGATAATGGTTTACGGCTGTTCTCCTTGATTTTGCATACCAGAGTTTGACACAGGAGAGCTGTCTTGCTGCTTACATTGTCTATCAGATTTGGCTATCTAGAAATGCGATGATTTTTGAGACCGAGGCCATCTTGACTCATCGGATTCTTCAGAGAGCCAGGTTCATGGCGATAGAGTATCACTAGTTTGACACTGTCGCCTCCCTTGCAACCCTAGATTCCTGGGACTCCCATGCTGTCTCGATAGCGGCCCGGATGACTATTTACATTTCTAGGAGCCCCCTCCTCTGGAATTTATCAAGGCAAACTTTGATGGCAGTATTCGCGGTGTTGATGGTGGTACAGGATATGTCATTCGAAATGATAACGGGAGGCTTCTTGCGACTGAGGGGATCTTTCTTCATGACTCGTCTGTCCCAAAAGCGGAGCTCGAAACTGCATTGACTGGTATCATCAAAGCTATTTAGCATCTGTATACTCACAGGATTATTACCGAGGATGACTCTTCTATTGTTATTACCTGGATTCAGGACAAGCGAATCGTTGTGATACACATCCTCTCCTTCATGATATTTGAAAGTTTTTGCAGCTTCCTATGACAGCTATGGCCCGCCATATCTATCGAGAAGTAAACTGTGCTGCGGACTGGATTGTCTTCTCTGTTGCTCAGCATTCTACCGATTGATCCTGGTCCCAAGATGATAGTATTTCTCAATTTCTTCAGGAATTTCTTTCTCTTGATCTTTTGGGCTACCCTCGCACCAGAGCTGTGATTGCCCGACTGTACCCAAAAAAAAAAAAAAAAAACATATGATAACAATTTTGTTTACATGGTCAATGATAAATTCATATGTTCTCTGAACATTTTTACGTCTAGCTCTCAAATCTAACGGAGCCTCTCGTACCCCTTTGGTCGCCTAAGGCCCAAGCCTCGACCAAGAAAAGAATGAAATAGGCTGGGAGACGGGTTAGAAATAGGCTCAGGTCAGCCTGATGCCCATCAGGCCTGACCAATTTTGGATCAAGCTGTGTGCTACACTCATAACAGTTCAAACAGGATTTGGACTTAAATACAGAGTCATTTTATTTTTCAGACTAGATTTGGATATCTCATTGGCTTGGCCTGAGCCCAAACAAGGCTCAGAACGAATCCGAATTCATACTTGGATCCATTTGTTTGGATCCATTTGTTTTTATATGCTGTTATTGAGACAGAATGATAAGGTAATAAAGAACAAATTAGAATGTATTTAGCTAAAAATGATGCATCATGCATATTTACTTGTGTTATAGAAGAGCCCAATATTTACTTGTGTTATAGAAGAGCCCAATTTTTCACTGGCCCATTTACCTACGAAGCAGCAGTTTAAAGTATTAAAGTTCAAATTTGATCATGGCCGAGGCTCATTTTGGCCCAAATGAAAAATTTGGACTGGTCCAATCGAGCTCAGGTTCAGTCCATAGACTCAGCTAGTGCTCAAGCCTGGGCTCCACCCCGGACTATCCAAAAATTTTTAGGCTTAGGCTTAAGCCTAGTTCTAAGCCCGGGGATTTAAAAATTTTCAGGCCCAAGTATAGCACTAAGCCAAGAAAATTTCCAGCATTCAAATAAGGGCATGGCCCAGCCTGGCCCACTTCCAGCCCTGCAATTAACTCACTCAGCCCAGAAGAGGCTGAACCGAATGTCTCATGAAGGACATTTTATTCTTCTACAATCCTACTTAACATTAACCAGAGTTTAATCAACGAAAGCTAACAAGATAGATTTGTACAAATGGACAACTTTACAAGAATTTTATACAAATATGAAAAGAAAACTTACATTGCATATGAAAGATGATGTCATGGACTAATCTGCAAAAAAATCCCTTGTAATGATACACACATTAGGGTAAACAGCGTCCTACTTCAAGTTCATTGTCCTCTATATTCAAGGCATAATAATCACAACTTTCATTTTCTTAAAACATATTGCAGACTACTGATTTCTGCTGCTCCATGCTTTCCAACCATCTTGTTCCACCCAACCTAGTACCAACATGGTACAAGCACTTAAAGAACCCCTTCAACGACCCTTAGAGACATTTGGATTGCAAGAAACCAGTTCAGAAGTATCAGGAGAGCTCACCCTACTAGAGTAACCAAAACAGTCTTCTCAAGAAACTTTGCATTCATTGTGATTCGATGAATACAAACCAGAAAGCATCGGTATCAGCAATTGAGTATCAAGAAGGTGGTGAACAATGTAACCCTATATCACTTAAACGAATTTCCAAGTTTAATTCAATGCTGTGCACATCAAGAACTTGTAAGTTCAGATTAATAGCTAAGAAAAAATAAGCAGGCACGTTACTAGCAGCAACCGTTCAAGATCAGTAGAATGAGGAAACACCCTTTTACTTCTTATGCATTCTAGAGTCAGGAGAGTTCTGATGCAGAGGCGATAATGGCTGTCTTGATGAATCTTTAACATTGAAATCAATCACCTGCCCTGTTGGGCTGCTGTCACTTTGGCCTGATTTACGCTTTCCCTATGCAACAAATGGATTTGATAAAGACATGATACAAGAGAACGAATTGAATTAAAATATAAGAAACGTTAGTCCATCATTGCTATGACCTATAACAAGATCACAAGTGCTTCTGCTGTATTTTGCCTATCCTCGATTTCCCATGTGAACTAGTAGTAGTTTGGCATGAATCATTAAAAACAAAATTCATAATTCAAATGGTTAGTCAAAGCTTGAAAGAAAATAGTGTTGAGTTTTCATCTCACTTTAGCAGAAGTACGGGCAGAGCTTTTGCTGTCAGATCCACGGTGATTTCGTTCTTTCTTTAACAGGTTAAGCAACCTCTTGTTCTCTTCATCCAAAATTTTATTTTCTTCGAACAGTACCTTGACCTTGTATAAAATGTAACAGGGCAAGATTTAATAGAAACAAAAATAAGGTGAAATATCGTGAGGTTAAATAGAAAAGAGTTCTAATATACATACCTCTTCTTCAGCTTTGTGGAGGTTAATCCTCAGGCTTTCCTTGTCCTTTTTCAAGAACTCAACTTCGGCAGCTAATGCCGTTAGCTAGAGCATGCAGCATTTTCCAACAATACAATCAGCATACAAGGATTAAGACAGACAAAATGGAAAGCAGGAGAAAGAAAAAGGAGTTGAGGAACACAGAAAAACAGTATGATACAGTGCCAAGTAAGAAGAAACAAGAGAAGAGGGAAACCCTGGAGATGACACAAAAAAGAAAACTACATTAACAGAATCTGAAACAAACTTCACAAGCATTAGAGAGTATGCAAGATCATCTCAACTATGTCAACAGAATCTAAAACAAACTTCACAAGCATTAAAGAGTATGCAAGATCATCTCTTTTTTTTACTCAAGATTACATTACTCTGCAAACCTAATACAAGAGAATGGTCAAATGGAACCCCAGTTCTAGAGTTGAGGATTGATAAACTTGCCATCTTCGATACAAACTCAGTATAGACAACATGACATCTTAGAGCAACCACAGAAGTTGCATTGAACCTCCAAGCAACAGAAACCACAAGAACCAGTAAAACTTATTCACTGGGTAGCAATTAGCCAATTTCAGGCTAGATCATGGTACCAGATCATCATGATCCATCTTATTTCAGTAAAACTATATCACTTAATATTACTAGAAATAAACATAAGAAACTAACAATTATTTCTTAAAAAATCTCTGAAAATAATGAAATACTAAGAAGAAAAGATGCTTGGCTGTCTAATAGATTGTCCATCTAATGGCCTAATAGCTTAACATAAAATGTGAAATACAAATAGCAGGAGCTAATTGGAAATACAGGAGGTGCGGTTTAGAAAAAAAGTTAAACTCATAAGTGTGAATTCAAGAAAACCAATTTGCCTGTATACACAAGGGCGTACTGCAAGAGTATCGAAATGATTTCTAAAAGGCAATTTCAGAAACCAGACATGGTTTTCTAATTTTAAAGTCTGATGAAAATCACCAAGATAATTTATTAGTCAATGACAACATGCAGCACCTCAAACTAAGCATATTGACAAATTTGGCTTAAAATATAACAATCATAAGCATAAATACACAGGAAAATCAATGTAGCTCCATGCCAAAAAGTTAGCTATGAGGTTTCTCACAAGAACACTAAGATGGTTTTACAATAGAACTTGGACATGAATTTCTTATAGGGTGGTTAATGACAAAGAAAAGTTTCTAGATTCATTATTTTTGACAATGTTATAAACATGTAGAAAAACTTATTTAACATGAACAAACCAAGGAAAATATCAGATAGTTTGCACACATAATAGGCCCTCACCTCATTACACTACAACTGTTCAAACCTGATAGTTCTTGAAATGATTGTTACCACAGCTTGCCATATAAGCATCTAGCTAGCCCAAAGGCAAATTAGAAAGGGTCCACTGCTTAAGCCTGCCTATTCGGCCATACTCCTAGGCATCTTGTGGGAATCCTAGATAGATGCTCAAGAAGAAACTATCTCCATTCAGTAATAAAAATGGAGCAAGAATATCCTTCTAATGACTTTCATCAAAAAAATTGATATTAGCCTATCAATCTAATATACAAGTGCCTTACAAAGATTTATAAAAATTATCACCTCAAATGAACTTCTACATATTATTGTAAATAAATCTTGGTTGACCTTGAATTGCATAATCTTACACTTAATGATTTCCAAAATCAAAATCATGACCAAGCTTCTATCATGATGACCACCCAATATCCACAAGCTAAGGAAACATGTGCCTTATATCCTTAATATTTCCACATCATGTATTGAGCAACAATGATATAATCCTCTTCAATTATGTTAAAATCTTGGTACACCAAAACATGCTTCTTGCTCTCTTCAAAACCATTACAAAATAAATATTCCAAATTAATATTATACACCTGATATCCTATGGTTTGATTGTTTCATCTATAGGCTTACAGAATTTATAAGTATGTCTAGGTTTCCAATAACAATCTTGCCTGAAAAATACTAAGATGCAATGTAACACATATTTTATATGTTTCACAAGTTCTTTCATTTACACAAGAAATAAGAAAGAGGAATGCTAGAATATACCAGTGATTATATAAAGGCTCTCTCAAATTCAAATAGAACTTTCTTGAGCGAACTAAAACAATTACATCTCCCTGAGGCCTTTATAGACAAAAACATATATTCACCTGGAACTATTTCAAGAACTGAATAAGAACTGAAGTCAAAAGGCGAGGAAATACTTGTCTTTCATGATCAGGATGCCATTATAACCCCTCACTCCCCTAACTCTTCTAATGAGTTAGATGAACCATAACTAAAAAGCAATACAAAAGCCAGCCTTCTCCCTCAAAAAAAAATTCTGTTATTTTTTATTTACCTTTTTGATAACTTTTCATTCTCCTTTGTTAGCTTGACCCTAAGGCTTCTAAAAACATAACTTCTTTTTTTTTTGGGGGGGGTGGGGGGCAGGGAGGGTTTCCTAACGGCAAGATTTTCAGGAGTTCATCTACATCTAGTAATAAAGATATTAGTCCCATAAGGAGGGCCTTTCAAATGGCATGGCTTACCTAACCTCGTCCTCTTTCTTTCCTATGCTTCACTTTACACTCTAAGTTATCCAAATTTCTCAAACAACTTCACAGATTAAAGCGAAGATGCATAATTATTTATACAGTATTACAATGTGGGAAAATGTATAACTTTCACGATACAGTTTCAGGCTTATTTTCTTGCCTTGTTATGTAAAATTGTCACAAATACTAGTAAAATAGTTAAGTGATCAAAGAAATCTGCACAACACTTACTGGCTTATCAAATAAAACAGGAGACGTTTAAAATTTTGCCTAACATATTCATTTAAAAAGTATCTACAGTGACATCTTAACATTCCACTTGGTGTTGATGCATGTTCACTCAAAAAAATGAGTTCTTTTTGTTCCCATAAGGAACTACCTCTAAGGATCTTAGGGTAATGAAAAAGACAGCAAAATCCAAAAAGGTCTCTCCCGTGGGCTGTGACAAGAATTTGTGCTTGATACAATGATATCAAAAAAACAAAGGTTACTGCCCACCTATTCCCCCAATTCTGTTTATTATGTTTCTCAATTTCAAATTCTCAGAATTTTTGCTCAAAAGAAGCATCAAAACATCAACATTCAGAATATAGATTCCTCTAGTTCGATCAACAAAAATAGAAAACAATCAGAATTTGGTACTCACAGACGAGTCGTCCTGCAACCGTGCTCGAAGTTCATCATTCTCCTTGGCAAACTCATCGCAGGACTCCATGACCCTCTCAAGATCCCGTTCATAGAGCGAGCACTCCTTCTCCAACTTGGCGCAGTGCTTCGCCAAATCATCGTATCCCAACGCCACCATCTCCTTCTCCTCGATGCACCTCCTCAACCCCTGGGCGTTCATAGTCGCCTCCGCCTGCCCACATCAAAATCAAACCTTCCCCATAAACAACCAACCCCTAGAAACCCAAGAACAAGAAGAAACCCCAAAAGATCATAGATCGCGAACCTTGTACTGCTCCACACGCTTCTCGGTGTCCTTGAGGCGCTCCTCGACGACGAAGACCCGATCTTGGAGGCGGTGGCGGGCGTCTTCAGAAGCGAGGAGCTTAAGACGCAGGTTCTTGTCAGAGATCGGGAGGCCAAGCGAATTCTCGATGGATTCCCGGATGTACTCGTCGGTCTCCGGATCCATGGTCACTTGGCAGAGCAAATAGATAAACCCTAGAAACCCTCAAGAGTTGGGTGCGGTCATGAGGTTGGGAATCGGGACTTTGGAAACCTTGGACATTGGAGTGCGCGGAGGAAGGACGGAGAGTATCGATCCGGAGTCCTCCGAACTACAAGAACCCTAACCCTCGGAAGGATCGAGAGGAGGGAGGGATATGAGAGAAATCGAGGGAGGAAAAGGGGAAGGGGATTTTTGCCTGAAAGAAGTTGAGGGGTGGTTTTAGATGGCCTGCAGGGGAATTAGCCGTTAGGGAGGGATCGTCTACTTTTTTTGCCCGCGTTTATTATCGGAAGTTCGGCGCCGGTAAGTAATGGAGCTTGGAACGGATTGGTGTAGGAAAACTACGTACGATGGATCTTCTTGCCAATAGATGGAAATCCGTATCACCATTTTATCCCCGTTATGGAAACCACCACCCAGAAGACATGGATCGCCTTTCCAATGCAATAAAGCTTCAGAAGAATGGCAGCTCGTTCAGCACCCCCGTTCTATCCCAAGTTCTTTTTCTTACCATCAAGTTGCTGAATTTCCGCTGCAAACTAAAGGATTCTAAACAGGGTGATAGCTCAAGCTACTTTGGCCTATAACTTGTGATTAATGAAAGCTAGAAATGAACAAATCTTCCGGGACTGGAAGATGGATGATAAAGAAATTTTGAACAAGGCTTTATAGATTATAGTCTAATGGCTGAATTTCGGAGGGTTTTGAGGGGTTCAAAGTTAAAAAAAAATCCGGTATCCGAGACTCTTAAATGCCACATGAATTGGCTGATCATTCACTTAAAACCATTGCCTGTTGGACGCCATGGTTCGGTTCATCATCTCAATAGAGCTGGCGCTGGCATTGTGATCGGAATTGAAGATGGTCGAGTTCCTCCTTGCCGCAGCATTTCCTATTTTCACTACCATTCTGGCAGTTCATGGCAGCTTGGTATGAACTAGAAGCAGCAATTACAACCTTCCAATAAGACGGGAGGGGGGAATACTGGAGAAAAATAATAATAATAAAATGACTGAAAGTTAATCTTTTTTGAAAGTTTTTTTTTAAAAATGATAGGAGAATGATAAAGAAGAAGAAAAAATATTTTTTTCTAAATTTATATTTTTTTTTTCCAAAATGAGAGAAATTGGATAGAAAAAAATTGAAAATAAATGAAACTTTCTAAAGGCCCTATCTTACCTCTCTAAAAATAAAAAAAAGTTGTATTATTTTTTTTCTTTCCTTTTTCATCCCTATTTCCAACCAAAAAAGGAGAAATTATTTATTTTTCTTTGTTAAACTTCTAATCAAGAAAAGAAAAATAGAATTCATTTTCTTTTCTTTCTTTTCTTTTCTCTCGCCAATCATTTCTTTTCTTTTCTTCCCTAAACCCCCAACCAAGTTCTGAAGGAAGACTCTATAATGATTAATTTCTCCTATCTCCATGTTCTGCGCAAAACCAACCAAGTGACAAATCTTCTATCCAACTTCATGAACAAAAATCATACAAGGCGAGTGTTGCCGTCACATAAACCTTCGGTAACTCACGGTGGTGTTGGCTTGTCTCGCTGTCTTCTCCAATAAGATGGTGAGCTCTTTATTAGCAGAAACCTGCAAGAAATTTTAGGATCGGTGTCTGGTGGGGGACACTCCGATACTCAAGTCAATAAGAAAGCTATAAAAGCAACAGCAGTTGAAGCTATGTGCACTGAAAATTGAACATAAAGCAGGATGATGATGGCATACCTGATTGGGATACCCTCTTACCTATTTATAGTAGATGAAGTAACTACCTTCTGTTAAAGATAACCGAATACTGTTAGGTAAAATAGGATACCATTAAGGTAGTTAGAGTCGTTTAGTAACTGAATACCGTTATTCATCATGGATTCTTGTGGGGATAGCTTGAGACCGTTTGTTCGCTACTCGGGTCTGAGTAGAGAGGTGCCTCATGATAAGTAGGGATAGGCAAAGTAGAGCATCATGTCTGGGCCCGGTCACAGTATCAAAGATAAGCTTAAGGACTGAGCGAGCATTCAGGCCATGTTGGTGTAGTGACTTGGAAATCGTACTCAATCATGAGTGGGAGTGTGGTGGTTGTTTGAAGATGGAAAGATGTTCTAGCTGTTTTTGGAGGATGGCGTTAGATTTTTGGGATTGAATAGGAGATGTCCACAATAGTTGCCCCCCACTCACGAGTCCAAAATATTATAGATACATTTATCATTTTTGGACGAAGGGAGTCATCATTTTGATTGACCTTAGGGTCGAGGTGGCTTTCTGTAATGTCTTGCCATTAAATATTTTTTTGAGAACCATTTGGTTGATTCGATAATGACGAAGAAGGAAATTACGATCCAATAGTTGAAAAGACTACACCATGACTTCTCAAAATGGACGGCAATTGGCCTTATCTTCTCTAATAAATGGGGATGCACCATGTGGCCTGACTGCAAGTACCCATTAATGATACGTATAGAGTTTGGGCTTACTTTTCCGATGCATCGCCGGTAAGGAATGGGGCACATGTCATCATCTGATAGACTTAACCATTATGGGGGCACGTATCTTGGCTGGTAGGGTATAAGTATGAACCCCTTTCCATCGTTGCAGGGATTGCTAGCTTTATTGCATGATAGGCAAAGAGAAAGAAGGGAGAGGGAGAGGCAGGCTTACTCCTGACCAACTTCTAGTAGGCTTCCTTCTTTAAATCTCCAAGTTAAAGCCCTCTTCTTAAGTTCTTTTAGAGTTTCTTAGGTGTTTAGGATTTCTTAGGGTTCTTGAAATTCTCCATTGGCACTTTCTGTCGTAGCTTAGAAACTTTTAGATCCTTTAGTCTCTTTATTTTCCCCGTTTCCTACTTGACTCCCCTTTCTTCTCGGCTCCACCTTCGTAATTGAGATGTCTTCTGAGGATGAAAGTCACTCAGTAAGTAACATCTTGGGATTACAAGAATCTGAGGGCTCCTCCCCCTAGGGGATTACTTTCCCTACCCAAGGGGGGGTTGATTCCCTGCTTAGGAAGAAGTCAAGGTCGCTTCCCCCAACTCGAGGGGCCTAGGGTTTTCTTTCTGAGAGATAATTCGGGCTGGCCAATTTGCGAGTCCAGACATTTTCATCCAGTTTCTACTTGGTCCATCAAGTATCACCTCGACAATGACCATAGAGAAGATCGAGAAATTAGGATACCAATACTGCTTTCCAACAAAATCAGTACCATAGTTTCTTGTTCTAGAAATCAAGTGACTTCCGGTTTACCCAACTACGTTCCTTTATGTGAGGAATTTTTCAAGTAGGTCTTCGATTTCCTCTTCATCAATTCATTAAGAATATAGTTAACTTCTATGAACTAGCTCCAACCCAACTGGTCCTGAATTCGATTAGGATCATAATCTCCTTCATAGTTCTTTGTCATATAATTAGAATTGAGCCAAGAAGGTTCTTATTCTGAGCACTATTTATTCTGAAAAAGCATATAATAATTAGGGGTTGGTAGTGTTTCATTTCTCATCCTCATCATATCATTATCAAAGACTTTTCTTTGACTATCCATCATTGGAAATATAGGTTCTTCTTCATTTACTCCCCCTCTTCTTTCAAGATCAAATGACTTGAGGGGAGCCCTATAGGAAACTAAATAAAAATGATGAAGTCTTTGCTATTTACAAGAAGGACTACTTGAAACTGACAAATATGATGATTTCTAAATATAAAGAATTATTGTTAAAGCAAAGCCTATACAATGCAGGACTCAATCCCATAACAATTCTGAGTAAGTTTTTGAATTAGCTTCAATTTTTCTTTTATGATTTTCCTGCTAAGTTCTTTATTCGGCAAATTACAAGAATGAGAATTTCTAAGGCCGACCTGAAGAAAGCCAAGGCAAAGAAGAGGGGTGTTGAGGATGGAGTGGCACTTCTAGTGAAAACAGTAGTTGCAAAGAGACCCCGAGTAGCTCTTGGGGGATCTTTGACTTCGGCCAAAGCCCCAACGACGTAGCCGCCAAGAAGTCCCATCGACGAAGGGGATGATGACGAGGTGGAAGCCATTCATATTCCCTCCAATTTTGAGCCAGTTCCTTCCTCGGGACTAAGAACAATGATCGGCATGCAAGGAAGACAAGGTGTGGTAGCTCATATAGATGCAAAGGGCAAAGCTTTGATGACTCCCAAGGGCCAGAAGAGACCCTTCAAGAGGATGACTATCTTGAGATATATGCCAAGGTTTTGAATGACACTTTGGCCATAAGGAGCAAACATTTGGTCGAGAAGATGCTGAAGATGATCCTGCTTCCTCAGGACCGACAAGAAAGAAGGAATCGTCTGCTAGAAGAGAACATCAAGTCCTTTTCAGGCTTGATCAAGGTAAGACATCTTTTACTGAATTGAATTTCTGTGTTGATTCTCGAGTAAAATACTTGAATTTTTTTTTCTTCGCAGTTTACCCATGATATCATCATGATCCAAGAGGGGTTGGAAGGCTTCGTCGATTTCGGTTGGAAGCTTAAGGACTAGACTAATACGGCGACAGCAGAGGTCGAGGTGGCTAAGGAGCTAAAGAAAGCCTATGAGGCCAGGAAAGTAAAATTGATCAAAGACTTGCAATCTTTCCTAACACAGAACCACAGGCTAGAGGCTCGAGTGAAGGACTTGGAAAAGAAATTGGTTACCGAGAAGGCATCCATGATTGAGCTCAAGGTGAAATTGTCTTAACTCTGACACAAGGAGGGGAACCACTGAGGAGAGAGATGGGGCATTGAAAATTGAGATGAAGGCTGCCCGACTAGAAGTAGATAGAGCAGTCAAAGATTACAATAAATCTAAAAACTTTAAACTGGAGGTCATCGAGGGTTGTATCGATTCTTACCACCTCAGATTTTCTGACTGCAAGAAGAAGGTGACATAGGCATTCTCTAGTTTAGATGTAAAAGACATTGTCGAGTCTGATGAAGAAAGCGAGAATGAGGAAGACGACGAGGGTGTAGAAGCTGATAGAGGAGCTAGGAAACCAGTCGAGGTCAGGGTCGGTCAAGCTGATATCGTGGCAGCTCAGAGGATGGTTACTAAAGAAGGAGCTATGAAAGAAATCATTGCCAAGGCTGTGGTCAGCACCGGGACTATGATCGTTGAAGCGGTCAAAAGTCAGGATCCCATCTAGCAGGATGTCTGCGATGAAGAGGAATAGATTTAGGAATCTTTTTTTATATTTACTTTTTGTAATTGGGCAGGGGCCCAATTTTGTAATGACTTCTTAAAGTATCAATGGAAATATGCTTTCTTTATTTTAGTATCCAATTTATTTGAATAGTGCTTGTTAAACATTTCAAGTGATGTAGTCAGGGTCTGCTTGTAATAAACATGCCCTCTTCGAAATAATCTGAGTAACATAGTAGGTGTTTGTTCATAGTAGATAATCCACTGACTGAGTAGACAATCTAAGAATGTACTTCCTAACCATGAACGTTGATGGTGTCAAGACTTGGCAAAAATTACAAGGTCTTCGACTCGATGAGATCATCCCTGAGTAGCCACATGTTGGGTAAAATGGGTAGCAGGTAGTTTAAAGAATGGTTGTTGTCGTGGTCCATGGACAGAGGGTCAGTTCTGACTAGATCATAGGGCGGTCGATCCCAATTTCCCTAATCACCAGTTCCAATCAATGATTCTGACTACCAGCACAACATCAAACATCACTTTGGAAGGGGTGTAGTAGCTCTTGGAGATTTGAGCATTATCCTCCTGGTAATTACTACCCTGGGTGCATCGATGAGAGCCACGTGTCAGATAGAGTTTGACCAGCAGTGCCTAATGTAAACTTTGAAGTCAACAATAAATGAAACGAGGTCTCCCAAGCAACGGCTTCCACTGGCCAGTCCTAGGGAGCCACGTGCCGCTTTTCGATTGGCGAAGATGGGTATAAATAGAGGTCTTCCTCCTCGACATTTTTCTCGCCGCTTTCTTAGAGTGAAAGGGAGTTTTCAAACGCGGAGGAGGAGCCAACAAGCTTTTGATAGATGAACTTCCATCAACGACGCGCATGCCGATGACAACCGGAGTGCTTGGAAAGGAAATGGAATCTGATGAAGACAAAACAGATAGAATGTGAAGGTAGTAGTAGGCCAAAGGTATCCTTGTAGATAAAAGATATGGGTGCCAAAAGTATCCTTGGAGATAATCTGACCTATAATAGCCTTCCCACCTAGAACAACCTTCCCTTTGGGGGCTTTTGGTTGGATAATCTCTTGAAAAACCCTTCATAGATGAACTAGTTTTTCCAGCTCATCCTTATAGGATGCTGAGCATCGAGAAGGTATTCTATGCCGGGGAAGGTTACTATGGGCATGATAGGCGGTGAGAGATTCTCAACTATGGGGAGTTGGCGGTGAAGAGTGTCTTAGAGTTGGACAGGATTTTGGCGGACAAACTTCCACCAGTGATGGGCATTCCAATGACGGTCGAAGCACCTGGGGAGGAAATGGAATCCGATGAAGATGAAATAGATGGAATGTGGAAGGCGGTAGTAGGCCAAAGGTGTCCTTGGAGATAAAAGATATGGGTGCTAGAGGTTCCCTTGGAGATAATCTGACCTGGAATAGCCTTCCTACCTAGAACAACCTTCCTTTAGGGGCTTCTGGTCGGATAATCTCTTGAAAAATCCTTTGTGGATGAACTAGTTTTTCCGGTTCATACTTATACGATGCTGAGCACCGAGAAGGTATTCGATATTGGGGAAGGTCGACTATGGGCATGATAGGTGGTGAGAGATTCTCAACTATGGGGAGTTAGTGATGAGAAGTGTCTTAGAGTTGGAAAGCGACCGGAAGTGAAGAATACACCAATATAAATAGGGGTCTTCCTCGACATTTTTCTCGCCGCTTCCTCAAAGCAGAAGGGGGTTTACAAACATGGACGAGGAGCCAACATGGTTTTGGTGGACAAACTTCCATCGACGACGGGCATGTTGATGATGGCCGAATCACCCAAGGGAGGAAATGAATCAGATGAAGATGAAATGGATGGAATGTGGAAGGTAGTAGCAAGCCAAAGGTATCCTTGGAGATAAAAGGTATGGATGCCAGTAATGCCCTTGGAGATAATCTGACCATGAATAGCCTTCCCACCTAGAACAACCTTCCCTCTAGGGGCTTCTGTTTGGATAATCTCTTGAAAAATC